>JANJGN010000018.1:33401937-34659437 GCA_026770705.1 Isurus oxyrinchus
CGCTCTTCCTCTGATTAATGACCCACTGTGTCTCTGATTATTTACTCACTGTTTCTATGATTGTTAACACACTTTTTCTCTGATCTTTGATTCACTATTTCCAATTATTGTCCCGCTGTCTCTCAGATTATTGATGCACTCTTTCTCTGATTGTTGACACAGTGTTACTCTGAATATTGACCCCCTGTTTTTCACATTATTGATCCACTGTTTATCAGATATTTGTGACCCACTTTTTCCCGGATTATTGACTGCCAGTTACGCTGATATTGACTCACTGTGCTCTGATTATTGACTCACTGTGCTCTGATTATTTACCAATTGTTTCTCATATTATTGACTCAGTGTTAGCCTGATTACTGTACCAATGTTTCTCTGATTATTCACCCACTGTTTCTCTGATTATTGAAAGGCAGGTTCTCTAATTTGTGAGCCACTTTTTCTCAGACTAGCAACTCAATATTTTTCAGATTACTGACCATCTGTTTCTACCATAATTAACTCACTGTTTTTCTCATTATTGGCTCACTGATGCTCAGATTATTGACCACAGTTTATCAGATTATTGACTCACAGTTACCCTTATTATTGACTCACTGTTTCTCTGATTATTGCCTCAATGTTTCTCTGATTATTGGCCCCCAGTTTCTTTGGTTATTGACCAATTGTTTCTCAGATTATTGACTCACACTTTCCCTGATTATTGAGTTAATGTTTCTCTGATAATTTACCCACTGTTACTCTGATTAGCGACTCACTTTTTCTCAGATTACTGAGCCCCTGTTTCTCTGATAAAAACTCACTTTTTCTCTGATCATTGACTCACTGTTTCTCTGTTTATTATCTACCTGTTGACCTGATTATTGACCCACTGTTTATCAGATTATTGACCATCTGTTTCACTGATTATTGACTCACTGTTACCCTGATTATTGACACCCTGCCTCCCTGATTATTCTCCAACGCTTTCGCAGATTATTGACTAACCGTTTGCCTGATTACTGACTCAATGTTTCCCTGATTATTGACTCACCGTTTCTCTGATTATTGACCCACTTTTTCTCAAATTAATGATCTGCTGTTTCTCAGGTTATCAACCAACTGTGTCTCTGATTATTGACTCCCTGTCTTCCTGATCATTTAAACTCTGCTTCCATGATTATTGACTCACTGTTTCCCTGATTAGTGACCAGCATTTTCTCTCATTTTTGACTCGCGATCACCCTGATCATTGACTCCCTGTTACTCAGATTATTGACTCACTGATTCTATGATAATTAACACAATGTTTCTCTGACCTTTGATTCACTGCTTCTAATTATTGTCCCGCTGTTTCTCACATTATTGGCCCACTTTATCTCTGATTATTGACCCAGAGTTTCTCTGAATTTTGACCCACTGTTTCTCTGATTATTGACCCACTGTTTCTCTGATTTATGACCAGCTATTTCTTACATTATTGACTCACAGTTACCCTGTTTATTGACTCACTGTTTCCCTGATAAATGACTCAAAGTTTTTTTATAATATTGACCAACTGTTTCTCTGATTATTCACTCGCTCTTCCTCTGATTATTGACCCACTGTTTCTATGAATATTTACTCACTGTTTCTATGATTATTAACACACTGTTTCTTGATCATTGACCAATTGTTTCTCATATTATTGAGTCGCAATTGGCATGATTATTGGGCCACTGTTTCTTTGATTATTCACCCAATGTTTCTCTGATTATTGAAAGGCTGTTTCTCTACTTTTTGAGCAACTGTTTCTCAGATTAGCAACTCAATATTACTCAGATTACTGACCGTCTGTTTCTCTGATAATTAACTCACTGTTTCTCTGATTATCGACCAATTCTTTCTCATACTATTGACCGACTGTTTCCCTGATTATTCAATCACTGTCTCTCCGATTATTGGACTATTGTTTCTCTGATTATTCACCCACTGTTTATCTGTTTATTGACTCAGTGTTTCTCAGATTATTGTCTCACTGTTTGCCTGATTATTGGCAAACTGTTGCACAGATTATTGACTAAATGTTATCCTGTTAATTGACAGCCTTACTCCCTGATTATTGATTATCGCTTTCTCAGATTATTGACTCAATGTTTCCCTGATTATTGACTCAATGTTTCCCTGATTATTGACTCAATGTTTCCCTGATTATTGACACACATTTTCTCTGAATAATGACGGACTATTAACCCACTGTTTCTCTGATTATTGACTCACTGATGCTCAGATTATTGTCCAATGTTTATAAGGTTTTTGACCCGCTGTTTCTCAGTTTATTGATTCACAGTTTCCCTCATTATTGACTCACTGTTTCTCTGATTTTTGACTCACTATTTCTCAGATTATTGAATCACTCTTTCCCTGATTATTGAGTCAACGTTTCTCTGATTATTGACCCACCTTTTCTCTGATTATTCACTCACTGCTTCTCTGATTATTCACCCACTGTTTCTCTGATTAGTGACTCACTTTTTTTCAGATTACTGAGCCCCTGTTTCTCTCATAATAAACTCACTTTTTCTCTGATTATTGACTCACTGTTTCTCTGATTATTGTCTCACTGTTTAACTGATTATTGACCCACTGTTTATCAGAATATTGGCCAACTCTTTCACTGATTATTGACTCACTGTTACCCTGATTATTGACACCCTGTCTCCCTGATTATTTGCCTTCTCAAATTATTGACTCACCCTTTGTCTGATGATTGACTCAATGTTTTCCAGAATATTGACTCACTGCTTCCCTGATCGTTTACTCCCTCCTTCCCTGATTAATGACTCACTGTTTCCATGATTTGTGACCTGCATTTTCCATCATTTTTGACACACGATCTCCCTGATCATTGACTCCCTGTTTCTCAGATTATTGACTCACTGTTTCTCTGATTATTGTCTCACTGTGTACCTGATTATTGACCCAGATGTTCTCTGAGTATTGACCCAATGTTTTTCAGATTATTGACCCATTGTTCCTCGGATTTTGAACCTACTATTTCTTAGATTATTGACTCACATTACCCTGATTATTAACCCACGGTTCCCCTGATTATTTACTCACAGTTTTTCCTGGTTATTGACCAACTGTTTCTCTGATTATTCACTCAATGTTTCTCTGATCATTGACCCACTCGTTCTCTCATTATTGAAAAGATTTTTCTCTGATTATTCACTCGCTGTTCCTCTGATTATTGACGCATGGTTTCTCTGCTTATTTACTCAATGTTTCCATGATTATTAACACACTGTTTCTTTGACCTTTGGTACACTGCTTCTAATTATTGTCCCGCTGTTTCTCAGATAATGGACCTACTGTTTCTCTGATTATTGACACAGCGTTTCTATGAATATTGACCCATGTTTTTCACATTATTGATCCAAAGTTTATCAGATCTTTGACCCGTTTTTTCTCAGATTATTGACTGACAGTTACCCTGATATTGACTCACTGTTTCTCTGTATATTGACCCACAGTTTCTCTGATTATTGACCAACTGTTTCTCTGATTATTGACCCACTGTTTCTCAGATTATTCACTCAATGTGTCTCTGCTTATTCACCCTCTCTTTCTCGCATTATTGACGGGAGTTTTCTCTGATTATTCACTCACTGTTTCTCTATTATTCACTCAATGTTTTTCAGGTTATTGATTTGCTTCCTCTCTGATTATTGACCCGCTATTTATCCGATTATTCAGATTATTTCCTTGATCATTGTCTCACAGTTTACGTGATTATTGGTTCACTGTGGCTCAGATTACAGATTCGCTGTTTATCAGATTATTGATGCAATCTTTCTTTGATTATTGACCTACAGCTTCACTGATTTTTGACTCATTGGTACCCTGATTATTAACTCGTTGTTTCCCTAATTATTGTCCAACGGTTTCTCCGATTATAGACTCACTAATTCCCTGATTATTAACCCACATTTTGTCTGATTAATGACCCAGTGTTTCTCCGATTATTAACCCTCTGTTTCTCTGATTATTGTCTTCCTGTCTCCATGATCATTGACTCATTGTTTCCCTGATTAATGACTCACTATTTCTCTGATTAATGAACAGCAATTTCTCTGACTATTGACCCACTGTTTCTCTAATTATTGACTCACTTTCCAGAATAATTAACAGAATGTTTCTCTGAACTTTGATTCATAGCTTCTAGTTATTGTCCTGCTGTTTCTCAGATTATTGACCCACTTTTTCTCCGATTATTGACCGAGAGTGTTATTGACTTTTGACCCGCTGTTTTTTAGATTATTGTCTCGCAATTACCCTGATTATTGACTCACGGTTTCTCTGATTATGGACTCACAGATTTTCTGATTATTGAGTCACTGTTTCGCTGATTATTGACCCATTGTTTCTCTGATTATTGACTCATTGTTTCTCTGATTATTAAACCACTCTTTCTTTGATTATTGACCAATTGTTTCTCATATTATTGACTCATTTTTTCCCTGATTATTCAATCACTGTTTCTCTGATTCTTGACGCTTCATTTCTCAGATTACAGAGTCACTGTTTCTCAGATTACTGATCCACTGTTTCTCTGATAATGAACTCACTGTTTCCCTGATTACTGACTTACTTTTTCTCTGATTATTGACCCAGAGTTTCTCTGAATATTGACACATTTTTTTTCAGATTATTGACCCACTGTTTCTCTGATTTTTGACCCGTTGTTTCTTTGATTATTGTCTCACAGTTACCCTGATTATTGACTCACGGTTTCTCTGATTATTTACTAACACTTTTTCTGATTATTGATTCAGTGTTTCTATGATAATTAACACACTGTTTTTCTGATCTTTGATTCACTGCTTCTAATTATTCGCTGTTTCTCAGATTATTGATCCATTTTTCTATGATTATTGACCCAGTGATTCTCTGAATATTGACCCATTGTTTTTTTCAGATTATTGACCTGCTGTTTATCAGATTTTTGACTCGCTGTTTCTCAGATTATTGACTCACAGTTACACTGATTATTGACCATCTGTTTCTCTGATCATTCACTCACTGTTCCTTTGATTATTGACTCACTCTTTCTCTATTTATTGACAGGAGGTTTCTCTGATTATTCACTCACTGTTTCTATGATTATTGTCTCACAGTTTACCTGATTAGTGGCTCACTGTAGCTCAGATAATTGATTCGCTGTTCATCAGATTATTGAAACACGGTTTCTCTGATCTTTGATTCACTGCTTCTAATTATTGTCCGGCTGTTTCTCTTATTATTGACACATATTTTCTCTGATTATTGACTCTCAGTTTCTCTGATTATTGACCCACAGTTTCTCTGAGTATTGCCCAACTCTTTCTCTGATTATTCGCTCACTGTTTCTCTGATTATTCACTCAATATTTCTTTGATTATTGCACTTTCTCAGATTATTGACTCACTGTCTATCATAATTAACAGAGTATTTCTCTGATCTTTGATGCACTGCTTCTTATTATTGTCCCGCTGTTTCTCAGATTATTGACCCAGAGTTTCTCTGAATATTCATCCCCTCTTTTTCAGGTTATTGACCCACTGTTTCTCTGATTTTTGACCAACTCTTTCTCTGATTATTCACTCAATGTTTCTTTGATTATTGACCCATGCTATCTCTCATTATTGACAGGAGTTTTCTCTGATTATTCACTCACTGTTTCTCTTTCAACGTTTCATTTAACGTTTTTCAGGTTATTGATTTGCTGTTTCTCTGATTATTGACCCGCTGTTAATCAGATTATTCACCTGCTGTTTCTCTGATTATTGTCTCTCAGTTTACCTGATTATTTGCTCACTGTAGCTCAGATTCTTGACCCACTGTTTATCGGATTATTGACACACTGTTTTTGATTATTGACCTACTGCCTTACTGATTTTTGACTCAGTGGTACCCCGAGTATTAACTCGTTGTCTCCCTGATTATTGTCCAGTGGTTTCTCCGATTATTGACTCATGGTTTGCCTGATTATTGACTCACTGTTTCCCTGATTATTGACTCACTGTTTCTCTGATTATTCACTCAATATTTCTCAGATTATTGACTCACTGTTGCTCTTATTATTGAACCATTACTTACCTGATTATTCACCCATTGTTTCTCAGGGTATTTATTAGCTTTTTCTCTGATTATTGTCCCGAAGTTAGTCGGATGCTTGTCCCGCTGTTTCTCAGATTAGCGACTCACTGTTTCTCAGAGTGCTGACCCAATGATTCTCTGATAATGAACTCACTGTTTCTCTGATAATAGTCTCACTGCTACCTAATTTTTGGTTCACAGTTTCCAGATTATTGACCCACTGTTTATCGATTATTCTCGTACTTTTTCTCTGATTATTGACCACTGTTTCACTGATTATTGTCTCACTGTTAACCTGATTTATAACTCGCTGTCTCCCTCGTTATTGACCAACGGTTTCTCAGTTTATTGACTCACTTGCTTGATTATTTACTCACTGTTTCCCTGATTATTGACTCAGTGTTTCTCCGATTATTGAACTGCACTTTCTTAGATTATTGACCCACTGTTTCTCTGATTATGGACTCACAGTTCAATGACTATCATAATTAACAGAGTGTTTCTCTGATCTTTGATTCATTGCTTCTAATTATTGTCCCATTGTTTCTTTGATTATCGACCCAGAGTTTCTCTAAATATTCAGCCCCTCTTTTTCAGGTTATTTTTTCAGATTATTGACCCACTGTTTCTCTGATTTCTGAGCCGCTCTTTCTTACATTATTGACTCACAGTTACCCTGATTATGGACTCACAGTTTCTCTGATTATTGATTAACAGTTTTTCTGGTTATTGACCCACAGTTTCTCCGAATATTGACCAACTGGTTCTCTGATTATTCACTCAATGTTTCTCTGATTATTGACCCACTCTTTCTCTCATTATTGAAAAGATTATTCTCTGATTATTCACTCGCTGTTCCCCTGATTATTCGCCCACTGTTTCACTGATTATTTACTCACTGTTTCTCTGATCTTTGATTCACTTTAATTATTGTCCCGCAGTTTCTCAGATTATTTATCTGATTATTGACAAAGCGTTTCTCTGAATATTGACCCATTGTTTTTCACATTATTGATCCAATGTTTGTCAGATTTTTGACCTGCTTTTTCTCAGACTGACAGTTACCCTGATATTGACTCACTGTTTCTCTGATTAGTGACTCACTGTTTCTCTGATTATTGACCCAAAGTTTCTCTGATTATTGACCAATTGTTTCTCATGTTATTGACTCACTGTTTCCCTGATTATTCAATCACTGTTTCTCTGATTATTGGACAACTGTTTCTCTGATTATTCCCTCATTGTTTCTCTGATTATTGGACTTACTATTTCTCAGATTATTTTCTCACTGTTTACTTGAATATTGGCTCACTGTAGCTCAGATTATTGATTCACTGTTTATCGGATTATTGATGCACAGTTTCTCTGATTATTGACACATTGCTTCACTGATTTTTGACTCACTGGTACCCTGATTATTAACTTGTTGTCTCCCTGATTATTGTCCAGCGGTTTCTCCGATTATTGAATCACTGTTTCCCTGATTATTGACACACATTATTGACATACATTTTCCCTGATTATTGAATCACTGTTTCTCTGATTATTCACTCACTCCTTCTCTGATTATTCACTCATTTCTCTGAATATTGAAGCACTGTTTTTTTCTGATGATTCACCCAGTAATTCTCAAGTTATTTATTAGCTGTTTCACTAAATTCTGACCATCTGTTTCTCTGAGTTTTGACCCACTGTTCCTCTGTTTAGCGACTCACTGTTTCTCAGATTACTGAACCTCTGTTCTTCTGATAATTAACTCACTGTTTCTCTGATTATTGACTCACTGTTTCTCTGATTATTGTCTCACTGTTTACCTGATTATTGGCTCACAGTTGCTCAGATTATTGAACCACTGTTTCTCTGATTATTGACCAACAGTACCTCTGATTATTGACTACCTGTCTCCCTGATTATTGACAAACGCTTTCTCAGATTATTGACTCACAGTTTGTCTGATTATGGCCTCAATGTTTCCCTGATAATTGAATCACTGGTTCCTTGATTATTGACACACATTTTCTCTTATTAATGATCCGATGTTTCTCAGAATATTAACGCACTGCTTCGCTGATTATTAAGTTCCTGTCTGCCTGAACATTGGCTCCCTGTTTCCCTGATTAATGACTCAATATTTCCTTGATTATTGACATGCATTTTCTCTAATTATTGACCCACTTTTTCTCTAATTATTGCCTCACTGTCTATAATAATTAGCAGACAGTTTCTATGATCTTTGATTCACTGCTTCTAATTTTTGTCCCGCAGTTTCTCAGATTATTTACCCACTGTTTCTCTGATTATTGACCCAGAGTTTCCCTAAATATTGACCCACTGTTTTTCAGATTATTGACCCGCTATTTCCCTGATTTTTTACCTGCTGTTTCTTAGATTATTGAATCACCGTTACCCTGTTAATTGAATCAGAGTTTCTCTGATTATTGTCTCACTGTTTAAATGATTATTGGCTGACTGTTGCTCAGATTATTGACACATTGTATCTCTAATTATGAACCCAGAGTTTCTCTGAATATTGACCCACTGTTTTTCAGATTATTGACTCACTGTTTCTCTGATTTTTGACCCGCTGTTTCTTAAATTATTGACTCACCGTTTCTCTGATTATTGCCCGATTTTTTCTCTGATTATTCACTCGATGTTTCTCTGATTATTGACCCACTCTTTCTTTCATTACTGAAAAGATTTTTCTCTGATTGTTCACTCGCTGTTCCTTAGATTCTTGACCCACTGTTACTCTCATTATTTACTCACTGTTTCTATGACGATATGCACACTGTTTCTCTGATCATTGATTCACTGCTTCTAACTATTGTCCCGCTGTTTCTCAGATTATTGACCCACTTTTTCTCTGATTATTGACCCAGACTTTCTCTAAATATTGACCCTCTGTTTTTCTGATTATTCACCCACTGTTTCTCTGATTTTTGACCTGCTGTTTCTCAGATTATTGAATTATTGTTCCCCTGATAATTGACTCACGGTTTCTCTGATTATTGTCCTTCTGTTTAAGTGATTATTGGCTCATTGTACCTTAGATTATTGACCCATTGTTTATCGGATTATTGACACCCTGTTTCTCTGATTATTGACCTACTGCTTCACTGATTTCTGACTCACTGGTACCCTGATTATTAACTCGTTGTCTCCCTGATTATTTTCCAACATTTCTCCACTTATTGACTAATTCTTTGCCTGATTATTGACTCACTGTTTCTCTGATGATTCACTCACTGCTTCTTAGATTATTCACTCACTGTTGCTCTTATTATTGAACCACTGTTTCTCTGATTATTCACCCAATGTTTATCAGGATTTTTATTTGCTGTTTATCTGATTTTTGACCCGCTGTTACCCTGATTTTTGACCTGCTGTTTCTCAGATGAGTGACTCATTGTTTCTCAGACTACTGGCCCTCCTTTTCTCTGATGATTAACTCACTGTTTCTATGATAATTGTCTCACTGTTACCTGATTAGTGGCTCACTGTTGCTCAGATTATTGACCCACTGTTTCTCTGATTATTGACCCATATTTTCTCTGAAGAGAGACCCACTGTTTTTCGGATTATTGACTCACTCTTTCTCTGATTTTTGACCCGCTGTTTCTTAATTTATTGACTCACTGTTACCCTGATTGTTCACTCACGGTTTCTCTGATTAATGACTCTCAGTTTTTATCTTATCAACCCACCATTTCTCTAATTATTTCCCTGTTGTTTCTATGATTATTCACTCAATGTTTCTCTGATTATTGACCCACTCTTTCTCTCATTACTGATAAGATTTTTCTCTGACTGTTCACTCGCTGTTCCTCTGATTATTGACCCACTGTTTCTCTGATTATTTACTCACTGTTTCTATGACCATTAACACACTGTTTCTCTGATGTTTGATTCACTGCTTCTAACTATTGTCCCACTATTTCTCTGATTATTGACAAAGCGTTTGTCTGAATATTGACCCACTGTTTTTCCCATTATTGATCCACTGTTTATCAGATTTCAGATCCACTTTTTCTCAGATTATTGACTTACAGTTACACTGATATTGACTCACTGTTTCGCTGATTACTGACTCACTGTTTCTCGGATTATTGACTCACTGTTTCTCTGATTATTGACCCACTGTTTCTCTGATTATTGACCAGTTGTTTCTCATATGATTGACTCAGTTTTTCTCATTATTCAATCACTCTTTCTCTGATTATTGGACCATTGTTTCTCTGATTATTCACCCACCCTTTCTCTGATTACTGACCCGCTGTATCTCTGATTTTTGACCTGCTGTTTCTCAGATTAGCGACTCACTTTTTCTCAGATTAGAGACCCTGTCTTTCTCTGATAATTAACTCACTGTTGCTCAGATTATTGACTCACTATTACCCTGATTTTTGACTCCCTGACTCCCTGATTATTGACCAATGCTTTCTCAGATTAGTGACTCACAGATTGCCTGATTATTGACTCACTCTTTCCCTGATTATTGACTCCCTGTTTCCCAGATTAATGACTAACTCTTTCTATGATATTTAACGCACTTTTCTTCTGATCTTTGATTCACTGCTGCTAATTATTTTCTCGCTGTTTCTCAGATTATTGACTCACTATTTCCTTGATTATTGACCCAAATTTTCTCTGAATAATGACATGCTTTTTCTCACACTATTAAATCACTGTTTCTCTGATTATTGACTAACTGTCACCCTGATCATTGACTCTGTGTTTGCCTGATTAATGACTCACTGTTTCTATTATAATTAACAATCTTTTTATCTGATCTGTGATTCACTGCTTCAAATTATTGTCCTGCAGTTTCTCAGATTAATGACCCATTTTTTTTCTCAGATTATTGAACCAGTGTTTCTCTGAGTATTGACCCACTGTATTTCAGATTATTGACCCACTGTTTCTATGATTTTTGACCCGCTCTTTCTCGGATTACTGACTCACAGTAACCCTGATTATTGACTCACAGATTCTCTGATTATTGACTCACTGTTACTCTTATTATTGTCCCACAGTTTCTCTGATAATTGACCCTCAGTTTCTCTGGTTATTGACCAACTGTTTTTCTAATTATTCATGCAATGATTCTCTGATTACTGACGCACACATTCTCTCATTATTGAAGGGTGTTTTCTCTGATTATTCACGCAATGTTTCTTTGATTATTCAGTAAATATTTTTCAGGTTATTGATTCGCTGTTTATCAGATTATTCACCCACTGTTTCTCTGATTATTGTCTCATAGATTACCTGATTATTGGCTCACTGTAGTTTCGATTATTGACCCATTGTTTATCAGCTCACTGTTGCTCTTATTATTGAACCACTGTTCCTCTGATTATTCACCCACTGTTTCCCAAGTTGTTTATTAGCTGTTTCTCTGATTATTTACCCCCTGTCACTCGGATTATTGACCTTCTGTTTCTCAGACTAGTGAACACTGTTTCTTAGAGTACTGACCCTATGTTTCTCTGATAATGAACTCACTGTCTCTCTGATAATTGTCTCACTGTTACCTGATTATTGATCCACTGTTTATCAGATTATTGTCGCACGGTTTTTGTGATTATTGTCCTACTTTTTCACTGATTATTAACTCACTGATACCCTGACTATTAACTCCCTGTCTCCCTGATTATTGACTAATGGTTTCTATGATTATTGACTCACTATTTGCCTGATTATTGACTCACAGATTGCCTGATTATTGTATCACTGTTTCTCTGATTATTCACTCACTGCTTCTCTGATTATTCACTCACTGTTTCTCTGAATATGGAACCACTGTTTTTTCTGATGATTCATCCAGTGTTTCTCAGGTTATTTATTAGCTGTTTCTCTGAATTTTGACCCGCTGTTTCTCTGATTTTGGACCCGCTATTACTCTGATAATTAAGTCACTGTTTCTCTGATTATTGACTCAAAGTTTCTCTGATTATTGTCTCACTTTTTACCTTTCAGTTGCTCAGATTATTGAACCACTGTTTCTCTGATTATTGACCAACTGTTCTTCTGATTATTGACTACCTGTCTCCCTGATTATTGACAAACGCTTTATCAGATTATTGACTCACAGTTTGTCTGATTATTGCCTCAATGTTTCCCTGATTATTGTCTCACTTTTTCCCTGATTATTGATACACATTTTCTCTTATTAATGACCCGATGTTTCTCAGAATATTAACCCACTGCTTCGCTGATTATTGAGTTCCTGTCTCCCTAAACATTGACTTCCTGTTTCCCTGATTAATGCCTGAATATTTCTCTCACTATTGACCCACTGCTTCTCTAATTATTGACTCACTGTCTATAATAATTAACAGACAGTTTCTATGATGTTTGATTCACTGCTTCTAATTATTGTCCCGCAGTTTCTCAGATTATTTGCCCATTGTTTCTCTGATTATTGACCAGAGTTTCTCTAAATATTGACCCACTGTTTTTCAGATTATTGACCCACTGTTTCTCTGATTTTTGACCTGCTGTTTCTTAGATTATTGACTCACCGTTACCCTGATAATGGACTCATGGTTACTCTGATTATTGACTCACAGTTTTAAATTATTGACCCACAGTTTATGTGATTATTGACGAATTGTTTCTCAGAATATTCACTCAATGTTTCTCTGATTATTGACCCACTCTTTCTCTCATTATTGAAAAGATTTATCTCTGATTATTCACTCGCTGTTCTCTGATTATTGACCGACTGTTTCTCTGATTATTTACTCACTGTTTCTATGATTATTAACACACTGTTTCTCTGATCTTTGATTCACTGCTTCTAACTATTGCCCCGCTTTTTCTCAGATTTTTCACCCCTTGTTTCTCTGATTATTGATACAGCGTTTCTCTGAACCCATGGTTTTTCACATTATTGATCCACTGTTTTTCAGATTTCTGACCCACTTTTTCTCAGAATATTGACTGACAGTTACCCTGATATTGACTCACTGTTTCTCTGATTATTCTCTCACTGTTTCTCTGATTATTGACCCACTGTCTCTCTGATTATTGACCATTTGTTTTTCATATTATTGACTCACTGTTTCCCTGATTATTCAATCATTGTTTCTCTGAATATTGACCCGCTGTTTTTCACATTATTGATCCACTGTTTATCAGATTTTTGACCCACTTTTTCTCAGATTATTGACTGACAGTTAGACTGATACTGACTCACTGTTTCTCTGAAATATTGACTCACTGTTGCTCTGATTAATGACCCAATGTTCCTCTGATTATTGACTAATTGTTTCTCAAATTATTGACTCACTGTTTCCCTGATTATTCAATCACTATTTCTCTGATTATTCACCCACTGTTTCTCTGATTATTGACCCGCTGTTTCAATGATTTTTGACCCTCACTTTCTCAGAGTGGCGACTCACTGTTCCTCAGATTGCTGACCTCCTGTTGTTTTTCTGATAATTAACTCACTGTTTCCTTGATTATTGATTGACTGTTTCTCAGAATATTGTCTCACTGTTTGCCTGATTATTTTCTCACTGTTGCTCAGATTATTGACTCACTGTTACCCTGATGATTGACTCACTGGTTCTCTGATTATTCAGCCACATTTTCTCTGTATAATGACACGCTCTCTCTCAGAGTGCTGACATTCCGTTTCTCTGATAATGAACTCACTGTTTGTCTGATAATTGACTCACTGTTACCTGATTAGTGGTTTACTGTTGCTCAGATTATTGACCTACTGTTTCTTAGATTATTGACTCACCGTTACCCTGATTATTCACTCTCGGTTTCTCTGATTATTGACTCACAGTTTTTATACTATTGACCCACCGTTTTTCTGATTATTCAACAATTGTTTCTCTGATTATTCACTCAATGTTTCTCTGAGTATTGACCAACTCTTTCTCTCATTACTGAAAAGGTTTTTCTCTGATTGTTCACTCACTGTTCCTCTGATTATTTACCCACTGTTTCTCTGATCTTTGATTCACTGCTTCTAACCATTGTCCCGCTGTTTCTCAGATTATTGACCCATTGTTTCTCTGATTATTGACACAGCGTTTCTATGAATATTGACCCTAGGTTTTTCACATTATTGATCCACTGTTAATCAGATTTCGGATCCACTTTTTCTCAGATTATTGACTGACAGTTACCCTGATATTGACTCACTGTTTCTCTGATTATTAACCCACTGTTTCTCTGATTATTGACCCACTGTTTCTCTGATTATTGACTAATTGTTTCTCATATTATTGACTCACAGTTTCTCTGATTATTCAATCACTCTTTCTCTGTTTATTGGACCACTGTTTCTCTGATTATTTACCCAATCTTTCTCTGATTACTTACCAGCTGTTTCTATGATTTTACCAGCTGTTTCTCAGATTAGCACATCACTGTTCCTCAGATTACTGACCTTGTGTTTCTCTGATAATTAACTCAATGTTTCTCTGATTATTGACTCACTGTTTCTCAGATTATTGTCTCACTGTTTACCTGATTATTGGCTCACTGTTGCTCAGATTATTGACTCACTTTTTCCCTGATTATTGCCTCCCTGACTCCCTGATTATTGACCAATGCTTTCTCTGATTAGTGAATCACATTTTGCCTGATTATTGACTCAATGTTTCCCGGATTATTAACTCACTGGCGCCCTGATCCTTGATTCCCTGTTTCCCTGATTAATGACTCACTGTTTCTATGATAATTAAAACACTTTTTCTCTAATCTTTGATTCACTGCTTCTAAATATTGCCCCGCCGTTTCTCAGATTATTGACCCACTGTTTCTCTGATTATTGACCCACAGTTTCTCTGAATATTGACCGACATTTTCTCTGATTATTGCCCCTCTGATTCTCTGATTATTGACTCACTGTTTCTATTATACTTAACACACTGTTTCTCTGGTATTTGATTCAATGATTCTAATTATTGTCCCGCTGTTTCTCAGATTATTGACCTTTTTTTTTTCTCTGTTTATTGACGCAGTGTTTCTCTGAGTATTGACCCACATTTTTTCTGATTTTTGACTCAATATTTATCACATTTTTGACCCGCTGTTTCTCAGATTATTGACTCAGTGATACTGATTATTGACTCACTGTTTCTCTGATTATTGACCCACAGTTTCTCTGATAATTTACCCACAGTTTCTCAGATTATTGATCCACTCTTTCTCTTATTATTGACCCACTGTTTCTTTGATTATTGAGTAATTGTTTCTCATATTTTTGATTCAGTTTCTCCGATTATTCAATCACTCTTTCTCTGTTTATTGGACCACTGTTTCTGTGATTATTCACTTTTTTTCTGATAATTCACTCAATGTTTTTTAGGTTATTGATTTGCTCTCACTCTGATTATTGACCCGCTGTTCATCAGATTGTCCATCCGCTCTTTCTCTGTCTCACAGTGTACCTGATTATTGGCTCACTATAGCTCAGATTATTGACCCACTGTTTATCGGATTATTGACACAATGTTTCTCAGATTATTGACCTACTGCTTCACTGATTTTTGTCTCACTGGTACCCTGATTATTAACTCGTTGTCTCCCTGATTATTGTCCAATGGTTTCTCCGATTGTTGACTCATTGTTTGCCTGATTATTGACGCACAGTTTCTCTGATTATTCACTCACTGCTTCTTAGATTATTTACTCCCTGGTGCTCTTATTATTGAACCATTGTTTCTCTGATTATTGACCCGCTGTTACTCTGATTTTTGACCCGCAGTTTCTCAGTTAGCGACTCACTGTTTGTCAGATTACTGACCTTCTGATTCTCTGATAATTAACTCACTGCTTGTCTGATTATTGACTCACTGTTTTTCTGATTATTGTCTCACTGTTTACCTGATTATTGGCTCACAGCTGCTCAGATTACTGAACCAATGTTTCTCTGATTATTAACTTCCTGTCTCCCTGAACATTGACTCCCTATTTCCCTGATTAATGAATCACTATTTCCTTGATTATTGACCAGCAGTTTCTCTGATTAGTGACCAGTTGTTTCTCCGATTATTGACTCACAGTCTATAATAACTAACAGACGGTTTCTATGATCTTTGGTTCACTGCTTCTGTCCCGCTGTTTCTCAGATTATTTACCCATTTTTTTGACCCACTTTTTCTCAGATTAGCGACTCACTGTTTCTCAGATTACTGACCCTATATTTCTCTGATAATTAACTCTGTTTCTCTAATTATTGACTCATTGTTTCCCTAATTATTGACTCATTGTTTCTCTGATTATTGGCTCACTGTTTACCTGATTATTGGCTCACTGTTTACCTGATTATTGGTTCACTGTTGCTCAGATTATTGACTCACTGTTACCCTGATTATTGACTCCCTGACTCCCTTGATTATTGACCAATGCTTTCTCAGATTAGTGGCTCACATTTTGTCTGATTATTGACTCAATTTTCCCCTGATTATTGACTCAATCTTTCCATGATTATAGACTGCCTGTTTCCCTGATTAATGACTAACTGTTTCTATGATAATTAACAACACTTTTTCTCTGATCTTTGATTCACTGCTTCCAATTTTTGTCCCGCTGTTTCTCAGTTTATTCACTCACTTTTTCCCTGATTAATGACCCAAATTTTCTCTGAATAATGACACGCTGTTCCTCGCACTATTAAACCACTGTTTCTCTGATTATTGTTTCTGTGATAATTAACGACACTTTTTCTCTGTTCTTTGATTCACTGCTTCTAATTATTGCCCCGCTGTTTCTCAGATTATGACCCACTGTTTCTCTGTTTATTGACCGATTTCTTTTCTCTAATTATTGACCCAGTGTTTCTCTGAGTGTTGACCCAAAGTTTTTCAGAATATTGACCACTCTTACTCTGATTTTTGACCTGCTGCTTCTCTGATTAGTGACTCACTGTTTCTCAGAGTACTGACCCTCTGTTTCTCTGATAATGAACTCACTCTTTCTCTAATAATTGTCTCACTGATACCTGATTTTGGCTCACTGTTGCTCAGATTATTGTCCTACTGTTTCACTGATTATTGACTCACTGTTACCCTTATTTTTAACTCCCTGTCTCCCTGATTATTGACCAACGTTTTCTCAGATTATTGACTCACTGTTTGCCTGATTATTGACTCACAGTTTCCCTAATTATTGAATCACTGTTTCTCTGATTATTCACTCACTTCTTCTCTGATTATTCACGCACTATTTCTCTAAATATTGAACCACTGTTTTTCTGATGATTCACCCACTGTTTCTCTGGTTTCTTATTAGCTGTTTCTCTGAATTTTGGCCTTCTGTTACTGTGATTTTTAACCTGCTGTTTCCCAGTTTAGTGACTCACTGTTACTCAGATTACTGACCCTCTCTATCTCCCATAATTAACTCACTGTTTCTCTGATTATTGATTCACTGTTTCTCTGATTATTGCCTCAGTGATTACCTGATTATTGGCTCACAGTTGCTCAGATTATTGAACCAATGTTTCTCTGATTATTGACCAACTGTTTCTCTGATTATTGACTATCTGTCTCCCTGATTATTGACAAACGATTTCTCAGATTATTGACTCACAGTTTGTCGCATTATTGTCTCAATGTTTCCCTAATTATTGACTCAATGTTTCCCTGATTATTGACCCACATTTACTTGTATTAATCACCCGATGTTTCTCAGAATATTAACCCACTGTTTCTCTGATTCTGACTTGCTGTTTCTTAGATTATTGACTCACAGTTCCCCTGATAATTGACTGATGGTTTCTCTGATTACTGACTCACAGTTTTTAATTATTGACCCACAGTTTCTCCGATTATTGACCAATTGTTTCTCTGATTATTTACTCAATATTTCTCTGATTAATGACTCTCTCTTTCTCTCATTATTGATAAGTTTTTTCTCTGATTATTCACTCCCTGTTCCTCTGATTATTGACCCATTGTTTCTCTTATTATTTACTCACTGTTTCTATGATTATTAACACACTGTTTCTCTGATCTTTGATTCACTGCTTCAGCTATTCTCCCACTGTTTCTCAGATTATTGACCCATTGTTTCTCTGATTATTGATACAGCGATTCTCTGAATATTGACCCAGTTTTTCACATTATTAATCCACTGTTTATCAGATTTCTGACCCACTGTTTCTCAGATTATTGACTGACATTTACCCTGCTATTGACTGACTGTTTGCCTGATTATTGTCTCACTGTTTCTCTGACTATTGACCCACTGTTTCTCTGATTAATGACCAATTGTTTCTCATATTATTGACTCACTGTTTCCCTGATTATTCAATCACAGTTTCTCTGATTATTGGACCACTGTTTCTCTGATTATTCAACGACTGTTTCTTTGATTATTGACCCGCTGTTTCTCTGATTTTTGACCCTCTGTTTCTCAGATTAGCGACTCACTGTTTCTCGGATTTCTGACCCTATGTTTCTCTGATAATTAACTCACTGATTCTCTAATTATTGCCTCACTGTTTCTCAGATTATTGTCTCACTGCTTCCCTGATTAATGACTAAGACTTTCTTTGATAATTAAAGCACTTTTTCTCTGATCTTTGAATCACTGCTTCTAATTATTGTCCCAATGATTCTCAGGTTATTGACCGATGTTTTTCTGTGATTATTGACCCATTGTTTCTCTGAGTATTGACCCACTGTTATTCAGATTATTGACCCACAGTTACACTGATTATTGACTCACAGTTTCTCTGATTACTGACTCACTGTTTCTCTGATTATTGACCCACGGTTTCTCAGATTATTGACCCACTCTTTCTCACATTATTGACGGGTGTTTTCTCTGATTAATCACACACTTTTACTCTGATTATTCACTCAATGTTTTTCAGGTTATTGATTCGCTCTGTCTGTGATTATTGACCAGCTGTTTATCAGATTATTCGCCTGCTGTTTCTCCGATTATTGTCTCACAGTTTACCTGATTATTGGCTCTCTATAGCTCAGATTATTGACCCACTCTTTACCAGATTATTGAGACAATGATTATTGAGCTACTGCTTCACTGATTTTTGACTCGTTGTCTCCCTGATTATTATCGAATGGTTTCTCCCATTATTGACTCATTGTTTGCCTGATTATTGACTCACTGTTTCTCTGATTATTCAATAACTGCTTCTCAGATTATTCACTCCCTGGTGCTCTTACTATTGACTCACTGTTTATCTGATTATTCACCCACTGTTTCTAAGGTTATTTATTAACTGTTTCTCTGATTATTGACCAACTGTTACTCGGATTATTGACCTTCTGTTTCTCAGATTAGCGACTCTTTTTCTCAGAGGACTGACCCTCTGTTTCTCTAATAATGAACTCACTGTTTCTCTGATAATTGTCTCACTGTTACCTGACGATTGGTTCACTGCTGTTCAGAGCATTGACCCAATGTTTATCAGATTATTATTGCACTGTTTCTCTGATTATTGACCTACTGTTTCACTGATTATTGACTCACTGTTGCCTGATTATTGACTAACAATTCCCTGATTATTGAATCACTGTTACTCTGAATATTCACTCACGGCTTCTCTGATTACTCACTCACTGTTTCTCTGAATATTGAACGACTGTTGTTCTGATGATTCACCCAATGTTTCTCAGGTTTCTAATTAGCTGTTTCTCTGAATTTTGACACACTGTTAATAAAATTTTTAGCCCACTGTTTCTCAGTTTAGTGACTCACTGTTACTCGGATTACTGACACTCTGTTTCTCTGATAATTACCTCACTGTTTCTCTGATTATTGATTCACTGTTTCTCTGATTATTCACTCAATGTTTCTCTGATTCTTGACCCACACTTTATCTCATTATTGAAAAGATTATTCTCAGATTATTCACTCGCTGTTCCTCTGATTATTGACCCAAAGTTTCTCTGATTATTTACTCACTGTTTCTATGATTATTAACAGACTGTTTCTCGGATCTTTGATTCACTGCTTCTAATTATTGACCCGCTGTTTCTGAGATTGTTGACCCACTGTTTCTCTGATTATTGACACAGCGTTTCTCTGAATATTGACCCACTGTTTTTTGCATTACTGATCAACTCTTCATCAGATTTTTCACCCGTTTTTTTCTCAGAATATTGACTGACAGTTACCCTGATATTGATTCACTGTTTCTCTGATTATTGACTCACTGTCCCTCTGATTATTGTCCCAATGTTTCTCTGATTATTGACTAATTGCTTCTCATAATATTGACTCACTGTTTCCCTTATTATTCACCCACTGTTTCTCTGATAATTGACCAGCTGTTTCGCAGATTAGCGACTTACTGTTTCTTAGGTTACTGACCCTCTGTTTTTCTGATAATTAACTAACTGTTTCTATGATTATTGACTCACTGTTTCTCAGATTATTGTCTCACTGTTTACCTGAATATTGTCTCAATATTCCTCAGATTATTGATTAACTGTTACCCTGATTATTGACTGCATGACTCCCTGATTATTGACCAACGCTTTCTCAGACAATTGACTCAGAGTTTGTCTGATTATTCAATCAATGTCTCCCTGATTATTGACTCACTGTTTCCCTGATTGTTGACCCACATTTTCTCTGAATAATGACACGCTGTTTCACAGAATATTAACCCATTTTTTCTGATTATTGACTCACTGTAGCTCTGTGCATTGACTCCCTGTTTCCCTGATTAATGACTCATTGTTTCTATGAGAATTAAAAGACTTTTTCTCCGATCTTTGATTCACTGCTTCTAATTATTGTCATGCTGTTTCTCTGATTATTGACCTGCATTTTCTTTGATTATTGACCCACTGTTTTTCTGATTATTGACCCACTGTTTCTATGATAAATAACACACTGTTTCTATGATGTTTGATTCACTGCTTCTAATTGTTGTCCCGATGATTCTCAGATTAATGACCCATTTTTTCTTTGATTATTGACCCAATTTTTCTCTGAATATGGACCCACTGTTTTTCAGATTATTGTCCCACTCTTTCTCTGATTTTTCACCTGCTGTTTCTCAGAATATTGACTCAGAGTTACCCTGATTATTGATTCACAGTTTCACTGATTATTGAACCACTATTCCTCTTATTATTGATCCACAGTTTCTCTGATTATTGACCAAATCTTTCTCTGATTATTCACTCGCTGTTTCTCTGATTATTCACTCAATTTGTTTTAGGTTATTGAATTCGCTGTTCCTTTGATTATTGACCCGCTGTTTATCAGATTATTCACCCACTGTTTCTCTGATTATTGTCTCACAGTTTTCCTAATTTTGGCTTACTTTGGCTTAGATTTTTGTCCCATTGTTTATCGGATTATTGATGCACTGTTTCTCCCATGATTGAGCTACTGCTTCACTGATTTTTGACTCACTGGTATCCAAATTATTAACTCGTTGTCTCCCTCATTATTGTCCAGCATTTCTCCACTTATTGACTCTTTCTTTGCCTGATTATAGACTCAATGTTTCCCTGATTTCTGACTTGCTGTTTCTCTGATGATTCACTCACTGCTTCTCAGATTTTTTGCTCACCGTTGCTCTTATTACTGAACCACTGTTTCTCTGATTATTCACCCATTGTTTCCCAGGTCATTTATTAGCTGTTTCTCTGATTATTGAACAGCTATTTCTTGGATTGTCTACCTACTCTTTCTCAGATTAGCGAATCACTGTTTCTCAGAGTACTGACCCTCTGTTTCTCTGATAATGAACTCACTGTTTCTCTGATAATTGTCTCACTTACCTGATGATTGGCTCACTGTTGCTCCGTTATTGACCCACTGTTTATCAGATTATTGTCACACTGCTTCTCTGATTATTGACCTACTGTTTCACTGATTATTGACTCATTGTTACCCTGATTATTAACTCCCTGATTATTGACCTACGGTTTCTCAGAATATTGACTCACTGTTTGCCTGATTATTAACTCACAGGTTCCCTCAATATTGAATCACTTTTTCTCTCATTATTCACTCACGGCTTCTCTGATTATTCACTCACTGTTTCTCTGAATATTGAACCACTGTTTTTTTCTGATGATTCTCCCACTGTTTCTCAGCTTATTTATTAGCTGTTTCTGTGAATTTTGACCCACTGTTTCTGTGATTTTTAACCCGCTGATTAGTGGCTCACATTTTGCCTGATTATTGACTCAATTTCCCCTGATTATAAACTCAATCTTTCCCTGATTATTGACTGCCTGTTTCCCTGATTAATGACTAATTGTTTCCATGATAATTAGCAACACTTTTTCTCTGATCTTTGATTCACTGCTTCTAATTTTTGTCCCGCTGTTTCTCAGATTATTCGCTCACTTTTTCCCTGATTATTGACCCAAATTTTCTCTGAATAATGACACGCTGTTCCTCACACTATTAAACCACTGTTTCTCTGATTATTGTTTCTGTGATAATTAACAACACTTTTTCTCTGTTCTTTGATTCACTGCTTCTAATTATTGCCCCGCTGTTTCTCAGATTATTGACCCACTGTTTCTCTGATTATTGACCCACTGTTTCTCTGATTATTGACCCACTGTTTCTCTGATTATTGACCGATTTTCTTTCTCTAATTATTGACCCAGTGTTTTCTGAGTGTTGACCCAAAGTCTTTCAGATTTTTGACCCACTGTTTATCAGATTATTCACCCACTGTTTCTACGATTATTGAGTCACAGTTTACCTGATTATTGGCTCACTATAGCTCAGAATATTGACCCACTGTTTATCGGATTATTGACACAATGTTTCTCTGATTATTGACCTACTGCTTCACTCTTTTCTGACTCACTGGTACCCTGATTATTACCTCGTTGTCTCCCTGATTATTGTCCAAGGGTTTCTCTGATTATTGACTCATTGTTTGCCTGATTATTGACTCACTGTTTCTCTGATTATTCACTCAGTGCTTCTCAGATTATGCTATTACTGTTGCTCTTATTATTGAACCACTGTTTCTCTCATTATTCTCCCACTGTTTCTCAGCTTATTTATTAGCTGTTTCTCTGATTATTGACCCGCTCTTACTCAGATTTTTGACCTGCTGTTTCTCAAATTAGTGACTCACTGTTTTTCAGTATACTGACCCTCTGTTTCTCTGATAATGAACTCACTCTTTCTCTAATAATTGTCTCACTGATACTTGATCCTGGCTCACTGTTGCTCAGATTATTGACCCACTGTTTATCAGATTATTGTCGCACTGTTTCTCTGATTATTGCCCTACTGTTTCACTGATTACCCTTATTTTTAACTCCCTGTCTACCTAATTATTGACCAACATTTTCGCAGATTATTGACTCACTGTTTGCCTGATTATTGACTCACAGGTTCCCTAATTATTGAATCACTGTTTGTCCGATTATTCACTCACTTCTTCTCTGATTATTCACGCACTGTTTCTCTACATTTTGAACCACTGTTTTTCTGATGATTCACCCACTGTTTCTCTGGTTTCTTATTAGCTGTTTCTCTGAATTTTGGCCTTATGTTACTGTGATTTTTAACCTGCTGTTTCTCAGTTTAGCGACTCACTGTTACTCAGATTACTGACCCTCTCTATCTCCCATAATTAACTCACTGTTTCTCTGATTATTGATTCACTGTTTCTCTGATTATGGTCTCACTGATTACCTGATTATTGGCTCACAGTTGCTCAGATTATTGAACCAATGTATCTCTGATTATTGACCAACTGTTTCTCTGATTATTGACTATCTGTCTCCCTGATTATTGACAAACGATTTCTCAGATTATTGACTCACAGTTTGTCGCATTATTGTCTCAATGTTTCCCTAATTATTGACCCACATTTACTTGTATTAATCACCCGATGTTTCTCAGAATATTAACCCACTGTTTCTCCGATTCTGACCTGCTGTTTCTTAGATTATTGACTCACAGTTCCCCTAATTATTGAATCACTGTTTCTCTGATTATTCACTCACTTCTTCTCTGATTATTCACGCACTATTTCTCTAAATATTGAACCACTGTTTTTCTGATGATTCACCCACTGTTTCTCTGGTTTCTTATTAGCTGTTTCTCTGAATTTTGGCCTTCTGTTACTGTGATTTTTAACCTGCTGTTTCCCAGCTTAGTGACTCACTGTTACTCAGATTACTGACCCTCTCTATCTCCCATAATTAACTCACTGTTTCTCTGATTATTGATTCACTGTTTCTCTGATTATTGCCTCAGTGATTACCTGATTATTGGCTCACAGTTGCTCAGATTATTGAACCAATGTTTCTCTGATTATTGACCAACTGTTTCTCTGATTATTGACTATCTGTCTCCCTGATTATTGACAAACGATTTCTCAGATTATTGACTCACAGTTTGTCGCATTATTGTCTCAATGTTTCCCTAATTATTGACTCAATGTTTCCCTGATTATTGACCCACATTTACTTGTATTAATCACCCGATGTTTCTCAGAATATTAACCCACTGTTTCTCTGATTCTGACTTGCTGTTTCTTAGATTATTGACTCACAGTTCCCCTGATAATTGACTGATGGTTTCTCTGATTACTGACTCACAGTTTTTAATTATTGACCCACAGTTTCTCCGATTATTGACCAATTGTTTCTCTGATTATTTACTCAATATTTCTCTGATTAATGACTCTCTCTTTCTCTCATTATTGATAAGTTTTTTCTCTGATTATTCACTCCCTGTTCCTCTGATTATTGACCCATTGTTTCTCTTATTATTTACTCACTGTTTCTATGATTATTAACACACTGTTTCTCTGATCTTTGATTCACTGCTTCAGCTATTCTCCCACTGTTTCTCAGATTATTGACCCATTGTTTCTCTGATTATTGATACAGCGATTCTCTGAATATTGACCCAGTTTTTCACATTATTAATCCACTGTTTATCAGATTTCTGACCCACTGTTTCTCAGATTATTGACTGACATTTACCCTGCTATTGACTGACTGTTTGCCTGATTATTGTCTCACTGTTTCTCTGACTATTGACCCACTGTTTCTCTGATTAATGACCAATTGTTTCTCATATTATTGACTCACTGTTTCCCTGATTATTCAATCACAGTTTCTCTGATTATTGGACCACTGTTTCTCTGATTATTCAACGACTGTTTCTTTGATTATTGACCCGCTGTTTCTCTGATTTTTGACCCTCTGTTTCTCAGATTAGCGACTCACTGTTTCTCGGATTTCTGACCCTATGTTTCTCTGATAATTAACTCACTGATTCTCTAATTATTGCCTCACTGTTTCTCAGATTATTGTCTCACTGCTTCCCTGATTAATGACTAAGACTTTCTTTGATAATTAAAGCACTTTTTCTCTGATCTTTGAATCACTGCTTCTAATTATTGTCCCGGTGATTCTCAGGTTATTGACCGAAGTTTTTCTGTGATTATTGACCCATTGTTTCTCTGAGTATTGACCCACTGTTATTCAGATTATTGACCCACAGTTACACTGATTATTGACTCACAGTTTCTCTGATTACTGACTCACTGTTTCTCTGATTATTGACCCACTCTTTCTCGCATTATTGATGGGTGTTTTCTCTGATTAATCACACACATTTTCTCTGATTATTCACTCAAGGTTTTTCAGGTTATTCATTCGCTCTGTCTGTGATTATTGACCAGCTGTTTATCAGATTATTCGCCCGCTGTTTCTCCGATTATTGTCTCACAGTTTACCTGATTATTGGCTCTCTATAGCTCAGATTATTGACCCACTGTTTACCAGATTATTGAGACAATGATTATTGAGCTACTGCTTCACTGATTTTTGACTCACTGGTACCCTGATTATTAACTTGTTGTCTCCCTGATTATTATCCAATGGTTTCTCCCATTATTGACTCATTGTTTGCCTGATTATTGACTCACTGTTTCTCTGATTACTGACCAACTGTTTCTCTGATTATTCACTCAATGTTTCTCTGATTCTTGACCCACACTTTATCTCATTATTGAAAAGATTATTCTCAGATTATTCACTCGCTGTTCCTCTGATTATTGACCCAAAGTTTCTCTGATTATTTACTCACTGTTTCTATGATTATTAACAGACTGTTTCTTGGATCTTTGATTCACTGCTTCTAATTATTGACCCGCTGTTTCTGAGATTGTTGATCCACTGTTTCTCTGATTATTGACGCAGCGTTTCTCTGAATATTGACCCACTGTTTTTTGCATTACTGATCAACTCTTTATCAGATTTTTCACCCGTTTTTTTCTCAGAATATTGACTGACAGTTACCCTGATATTGACTCACTGTTTCTCTGATTATTGACTCACTGTCCCTCTGATTATTGTCCCAATGTTTCTCTGATTATTGACTAATTGCTTCTCATAATATTGACTCACTGTTTCCTTATTATTCAATCACTGTTTCTCTGATCATTGGACCACTGTTTCTCTGATTATTCACCCACTGTTTCTCTGATAACTGACCAGCTGTTTCGCAGATTAGCGACTTACTGTTTCTTAGGTTACTGACCCTCTGTTTTTCTGATAATTAACTAACTGTTTCTATGATTATTGACTTACTGTTTCTCAGATTATTGTCTCACTGTTGACCTGATTATTGTCTCACTATTGTTCAGATTATTGGCTCACTGTTACCCTGATTATTGGCTCACTGTTGCTTAGATTATTGACCCACTGTTTATCAGATTATTAACCCACTGTTTCTCTGATTATTGACTCCCTGTCTCGTTGATCATTTACTCCCTCTTTCCCTCATTATTGACTCACTGTTTCCCAGATTATTGACCTGACTTTTCTCTAATTTTGACCCACTATCTCCCTGATAATAGTCTCTCTGTTTCTCAGATTATTCACTCACTGCTTCTATGATTACTATCACACTGTTTCTCTGATCTTTGATTCACTTCTTCTAATTAACGTCCCGCTGTTTCTCAGATTATTGACCCAGTGTTTCTCAGATTATTGGCCTATTATTTCTCTGAATATTCACCCACTGTTTTTCAGATTAATGACCGACGGTTTATCAGATTTTTGACACAATGTTTCTCTGATCATTGACCTACTGTTTTACTGATTATTGTTTTACTGTTACCCTGATTATTAATGCCCTCTCTCCCTGATTATTGACCAATGTTTTCTCAGATTATTGACTCACAGTTTCCTGATTATTGAGTCAGTGTTTCTCTGATTATTCACTCACTGCTTCTGCGACTATTCACTCACTTTTTCTCTGATTATTGAACCATTGTTTCTCTGTTTATTCACCCTCTGCTTATCAGATTATTGAAGTATTGTCTCCCTGCTTATTGGCTCACTGTTTCTCAGATTACTGACCGTCTGTTTCTCTGATAATTAACACACTGTTTCTCTGAAAATTGAATCACTGTTTCTCTGATTATTGTCTCACTGCTTACCTGCTTATTGGCTCACTGCTGCTCAGATTGTGGACCCACTGATTCTATGATTTTTAACCAACTGTTCCTCTGTGTATTGACTCACTCTTTATCTGATTATTGACTCACTGTTACCCTGATTATTGAGTCCTTGTCTCCCTGATAATTGACCAACGTTTCTCAGATTATTGCCTCACAGTTTGCCTGATTATTGATTCAATGTTTCCCTCATTATTGACTCCCTGTCTCCCTGACCATTGACTCCCTGTTTCCCTCATTCATGACTCACTGTTTCCCTGATTAGTGACCTGCATTTCCTCGGATTATTGACCCAGAGTTTCTCTGATTATTGACTCACTGTTTCTATGATTATGAACACACTGTTTCTCTGATCTTTCATTCACTGCTTCTAATTATTGTCCCGCTGATTCTCATATTATTGACCCATTGTATCTCTGATTATTGACCCAGTGAGTCTCTGAATATTGACCCACTACTTTTCAGATTGTTGACCCACTATTTCTCTGATTATTGACCAACTGTTTCTAAGATTACTGAGTCACTGTATCCCTGATTTTTGACTCAGTTTCTCTGATTTTTGACCCACTTTTTCTCTGATTATTCATTCACTGCTTCTCTGACAATTCACGCATTGTTTATCTGATTATTGGACCACTGTTTCTCTGATTTTTCACCCACTGCTTCTCTGATTATTGACACACTCTTTGTCAGATTATTTGCCACTGTTCATCAGATTATTGACCAATGGTTTCTCTGATTATTGACACAATATTTCTCTCATTATTGACCAAAGGTTTCTCTGATTATTCACTCACGGGTTCTCTGGTTATTTGCTCTCCGTTTCACTGCTTTTTGAATCACTGTTTCACTGATTATTGTCGCTGTTCCCCAAATTATTGACCCACAGTTTTCTTGATTAGTTACTCACTGTTCCTCCGATTATTCACTCACTGTTTCAAGGATTATTGACTCACCATTGACCTGATAATTGACTCCATGTCTGCCTAATTTTTGATCCGCTGTTTTCCTGATTATTCACTCACTGTTTCTCCGATTATTCTCTCAATGATTCTCTGATTATTTACCCGTTTTTCTCTGATTATTGAGGAACTGTTCCTCTCATTATTGACTCACTGTTTCACTGATTATTGACTCACTGTTACCCTGATTATTGATTCCCTTTCTCCCTGATTATTGACCCACTGTTTCTAAGATTATTGACTCACTGTTTCCCTGATTATTCAGTCACTGTTTCTCTCATTATTGACCCACATTTTCTATGATTTTTCACTCACTGCTTCTCTGATGTTTCACTCACTGTTTCTCTGATTATCGGACTACTGTTTTTCTGATTATTCAACCATTGTTTCTCATCTTTTTGATTCGCTGTTTCTCTGATAACTGACCAGCTGTTTCTCTGATTTCCGACCCACTGTAACTCAGAATAGCGACTGTCTGCTTCTCTGATAATTAACTCACTGCTTCTCTAATTATTGACTCATTGTTTCTCTGATTATTGTCTCACTGCTTCCCTGATTATTGATTCACTGTTGCTCAGATTATTAGCCCACTGTATATCAGATTATTGATGCCTTGTTTCTCTGATTGCTGTATCACTGTTTCTCTGATTATTCACTCACTCTTTCTCAGATTAATGACCCAATGTTTATCAGGCCAATGACTCACTGTTTCTCTGATTATTGAGTCTCTATTCCTCTGATTATTGACTCACTGTTTCTCTGATCTCTGACTCAATGCTCCTAGTTATAGACATACTGTTTCTCTGATTATTGACTCATTTATTTTCTGATTATTCCGTCAGGGTTTCTATGATTATTGACCCATTGTTTCTCTGATTATTCTCCCAATGTTTCTCTGATTATGCACCCAATGTTTCTCTGATTTCTTTCCAAAAGTTTCTCTGATTTTTCACTCACTAGTTCTCTGATTTTTCAGTCAATGTTTCTCTGTTTATTGACACAATATATCTCTTGTTATTGACCAAAGGTTTCTCTGATTATTCACTCACGGTTTATCTGGTTATTTGCTCTCCATTTCACTGATTTTTGAATCACTGTTTCACTGATTATTGTCACTGTTCCCCTAATTACTGACCCACAGTTTTCTTGATTAGTTACTCACTGTTTCTCTGATTATTCACTCACTGTTTCACTGATTATTGACTCACCGTTGACCTGATTATTGACTCCATGTCTGCCTAATTTCTGACCCACTATTTTCCTCATTATTCACTTACTGTCATTCTGATTATTCACTCACTGTTTCTCTGATTATTCTCTCAATGTTTCTCTGATTATTGACCCATTATTTCCCTGATTATTGAGCAACTGTTCCTCTCATTATTAACTCACTGTTTCACTCATTATTGACTCACTGTTACCCAAATTATTGACTCCCTGTCTCCTTGATTATTGACCAACGGTTTCTCAGATTATTGACTCACTGTTTCCCTGATTATGGACTCACTGTTTCTCTCATTATTATTACTCGCTGTTTCTCTGATTATTGTCTCACTGTTTCTCCGATTATTGTCTCACTGTTTATCTGATTATTGACTTACTGTTGCTTAGATTATTGACCCAGTGTTTATCAGATTATTGACACATTGTTCCTCTGATTATTGCCCCACTGTTCCTCTCATTATTGCCTCGCTGTTTCTCTAATCTTTGACTCACTGCATCTAATTATAGACAAAGTGTTTCTCCGATTATTGACTCATTTCTTTTCTCGTTATTGACCCTTGGTTTCTCTGATCGTTGACTCACTGTTTCTCTGATTATTCACTCACTGTTTCTCTGATTATTCAGTCAATGTTTCTCTAATTATTGACAAATGTTTCTCTGATTATTGACGAAAACTTTCTCTGATTATTTATTCAATGTTTCTCTGGTCATCTAATCTCCGTTTCACAGATTTTGTATCAATGTTTCAATGATTATTGTTGCAGTTCCCCCAATTATTGAACCACTGTTATCCTGATTATTCACTTCACATTTCTCTGATTATCCACTCACTGTTTCTCTGATTATTCACTCAATTTTTCTCTAATTATTGACCCATCTTTTCTCTAATTATTGACCAACTGATTCTCTGATAATTGACTCACTGTTTCACTTATTATTGACACACTATTACCCTGATTATTAATTCCCGGTCTCCCTGATTATTGACCAACGGTTTCTCAGATCATTGACTCTCTGTTTCCCTGATTATTGAATCACTGTTTCTCTGATTATTGGCCGACTGTTTCTCTGATTATTGACTCGCCATTTCTCTGATCTTTGACTCACTGCCTCTAATTATAGACACAGTGTTTCTCTGAATATTTACTCATTTATTTTCTGATTATTGACTCCCTGTCTCCCTGATTATTGGCCAACTGTTTCTCAAATAGTTTATACACTTTTTCTCTGATTATTCACTCACTGTTTCTCTGATTATTCACACACTGTTTCTCTGATTAATGACCCAACATTTCTCTCATTATTGACCGAAAGTTTCTCTGATTATTGACTCACTGTTTCTCTGACAATTTACTGTCTGTTTGCATGATTTTTGAATCACTACTTCACTGATTATTTCTGCTGTTCCCCTAATTATTGACCCACCATTTTCCTCAATATTAACTCACTGTTTCTCTGATTATTCACCCAATATTTCTCTGATTATTAAGTCAATGATTCTTTGCTTATTAACAAGAGTTTCTCTGAATATTGACCAAATGTTTCTCTGATTATTCAGTCACTGTTTCTCTGGTTATTTACTGTCTGGTTCGCTCATTTTGAATCACTTTTTCACTGATTAATGTTGTCGTTCCCCCAATTATTTACCCAAAATTATCCTCATTATTCACTCCCTATTTCTCTGATTACTCACTCACTGTTTCTCCGATTATTCACTCACTGTTTCTCTGATTATTGACCCACTGTTACTTTGATTATTGACCAACAATTTCTCTGATTATTGACTCACTGTTTCACTGATTATTGAAGCACTGTTACCCTGATTATTAATTCCCTGTCTCCCTGATTATTGACCAACGGTTACTCAGATTATTGACTCCCTGTTTCCCTGACTATTGACCCACTTTTTCTCTGAGTATTTACTAACTGCTTCTCTGATTATTCACTCACTGTTTCTCTGATTATTGGCTGACTGTTTCTCTGATTATTCAAACATTGTTTTTCAGGTTATTGATTCGCTGTTTCTCGGATGATTGACCTGCTGCTTCTGTGATCATTGACCGGCTGTTTCCCAGATTAGCGACACTGTTTATCAGATTACTGAACTCCATCTGTGTCTCTAGTTATTGATTCACTCTTTCTCTGATTGTTTACGCACTATTTCGATCTGTGTCTCTATTTATTGACTCATTGTTTCTCTGATTGTTTACTCACTATTTCCATGATTATTGTCTCCTTGTGTTTCTGATCTTTGACTCTCTGCATGTAATTATAGACGCACTGATTTGTCACTATTGACTCACTGTTTCTCTGATTATTGTCTCGCTGTTGCCCTGATTATTGACACACAGTTGCTCAGATTATTGACCCACTATTTATCAGATTATTGATGCACTGTTTCTCTGATTATTGACTCGCTGTTTCTCTGACAATTTACTCTTTCTTTCCATGATTTTTGAATCACTGTTTTACTGATTATTTCCACTTTTCCCCTAGTTATTGAGCCACCGTTTTCCTCAATATTAACTCACTGTTTCTCTGATTATTAACCCAATGTTTCTCTGATTATTAAGTCAATGTTTATTTGATTATTGACCAAGAGTTTCTCTGATTATTCAGTCACTGTTTCTCTGGTTATTTACTCTCTTGTTCACTCATTTTGAATCACTTTTTCACTGATTATTGTTGCCATTTCCCCAATTATTGCCCCACTGTTATCCTGATTACTCACTCCCTATTTCTCTGATTACTCACTCACTGTTTCTCTAATTATTGACCCACTGTTTCTCTGATAATTGACCAACTGTTCCTCTGATTATTGACTCACTGTTTCACTGATTATTCACTCACTGTGTCTCCGATTATTCAGTCAATGCTTCTCTGATTATTGACAAAATGTTTCTGTGATTATTGACCAAAGGTTTCTCTGATTATTCACTCATGGTTTCTCTGGTTATTTGCTCTCCGTTTCATTAATTTTTGAATCACTGTTTCACTGATTATTGTGGCAGTTCCCCGAATTATTAACCCATCGTTTTCCTGAATGTTCACTCAATGTTTCTCTGATTATTCACTCACTGTTTTTATGATTATTCACTTTCTATTTCTCTGAATATTCTATCAATGTTTCTCTAATTATTGAACCACTGTTTCTCTGATTATTGACCTACTTTTCTTATGACTATTGACTCACTGTTTCACTGATTATTGACTCACTGTTACCCTGATTATTGACTCCTTGTCTCCCTGATTATTGACTCACTGTTTATCTGAATATTGAACCACTTTTTTCTCTGATTATTGACTCACTGTTTCTCTGATTAATGGAGCACTTTTTCTCTGATTAGTCAACCGCTCGGTCTCAGGTTATTGATACCCTGTATCTCTGATTATTGACCTGCTGGTTCACTGATGGTTCACCCACTGTTTCTCAGATTAGCAACTCACTGTTTCCCAGATTACTGACCCTCTGTTTCTCTGACAATTAACTCACTGTTTCTCTGATTATTGTTTCACTACTTCCCTGATTATTGATTCACTGTTGCTCAGATTATTAGCCCACAGTTTATCAGATTATTGATGCACTGTTTCTCTGATTATTCACTCACTCTTTCTCAGATTAATGACCCAATGTTTATCAGGTTATTGACTCACTGCTTCTCTGATTATTGAATCGCTGTTCCACTGATTATTGCCTCGCTGTTTCTCTGATCTTTGACTCACTGCTCCTAATTATAGACATACTGTTTCTCTGATTATTGACTCATTTATTTTCTGATTATTCCCTCATAGTTTCTATGATTAATGACCCACTGTTTCTCTGATTATTCTCTCAATGTTTCTCTGATTATTAACCCAATATTTCTCTGATTTCTTAACAAAAGATTCTCTGATTATTCACTCACTTGTTCTCTGATTTTTCACTCATTTTGTCTCTGATTATTCATTCAATGTTTCCCTGATTATTCACTCACTGTTTCTCTGATTATTCAGTAAATGTTTCTCTGATTATTGACACAATATTTCTCTCATTATTGACCAAAGGTTTCTCCGATTATTCACTCACGGTTTCTCTGGTTATTTGCTCTCCGTTTCACAGATTTTTGAATCACTGTTTCACTGATTATTGTCGCTTTTACCCTAAATATTGACCCACAGTTTTCTTGATTAGTTACTCACTGTGTCTCTGGTTATTCACTCACTGTTTCACTGATTATTGACTCACCGTTGACCTGATAATTGACTCCATGTCTGCTTAATTTCTGACCCACTCTTTTCCTGATTATTCAATTACTGTTATTCTGATTATTCACTCACTGTTTCTCAAATTATTCTCTCAATGACCCTCTGTTTCTCTGATTATTGAGCAAATGTTCCTCTCATTATTGACTCACTTTTACCCTGGTTATTGACTCCCTGTCTCCCTGATTATTGACCAACGGTTTCTCAGATTATTGACTCACTGTTTCCCTGATTATTGATTTACTGTTTCTCTCATTATTGACCCACATTTTCTCTGATTTTTCACTCACTGCTTCTCTGATTGTTCACTCACTGTTTCTCTGATTATTGGACCACTGTTTCACTGATTATTGACCCACTGTTTCTCAGCTTATTGATTCGCTGTTTCTCTGATAACTGACCCGCTGTTTCTCAGATTTCTGACCCACTGTATCTCAGTATAGCGACCCTCTGTTTCTCCGATCATTAACTCACTGTTTCTCTGATTATTGTTCGCATTGTTTCTCTGACTATTGTCTCACTGTTTATCAGATTATTGGCGCACTGTTTTTCTGATTATTGACCCACTGTTCCTCTGATTATTGACTCGCCATTTCTCTGATCTTTGACTCACTGCCTCTTATTGTAGACACAGTGTTTCTCTGATTATTTACTCATTTATTTTCTGATTATTGCCTCCCTGTCTCCCTGATTCAATAATCAGGGAGTCAGGGAGGCAATAATCAGAAAATAAATGAGTAAATAATCAGAGAAACACTGTGTCTATAATTAGACCAACGGTTTCTCATATTGTTGACTCACTTTTTCCATGATTACTCACTCACTGTTTCTCTGATTATTCACACAGTGTTTCTCTGATTATCGACGCAACGTTTCTCTCATTATTGACCGAAATTTTCTCTGATTCTTGAATCACTGTTTCATTGATTATTTCCGCTGTTCCTCTAATTATTGACCCACCGTTTTCCTCAATCTTCACTCACTGTTTTTCTGATTATTAAGTCAATGTTTCTTTGATTATTGACCAACAGTGTCTCTGAATATTGACAAAATGTTGCTCAGATTATTCACTCACTATTTCTCTCACTAATCACTCAATTGTTGCGCTGACTATTTTTTCCACTATTCCTCTGAGTATTGACCAAAGGTTTCTCTGATAATTCACTCACACTTTCTCTGGTTATTTACTCTGTGGTTCGCTCATTTTGAATGACTCTTTCATTGATTATTGTTGCTGTTCCCCCAATTATTGACCCACTGTTATCCTGATTATTCACTCCCTATTTCTCTGATTATTCACTCACTGTTTCATTGAATATTGAAGCACTGTTACCCTGATTATTAACTCCCTGTCTTCCTGATTATTGACCAACAGTTTCTCAGATTATTGACTTCCTGTTTCCCTGATTATTGAATCACTGTTTCTCTGATTATTGACCCACTTTTTCTCTGATTATTCACCCACTGTTTTGCGGGTTATTGATTCGCTGTTTCTCGGATGATTGACCTGCTGTTTCTGTAATTATTGACCGGCTGTTTCACAGATTTGCGACTCACTGTTTCTCAGATTACTGAGCTCCATCTGTGTCTCTGATTATTGACTCACTTTTTCTCTGATTGTTTACTCACTATTTCCATGATTATTGTCTCCTTTTCTTTCTGATCTTTGACTCTCTGCATATAATTATAGACGCACTGCTTTGTCACTATTGACTCACTGTTTCTCTGATTATTGTCTCACTGTTGCCCGGATTATTGACACACTGTTGCTCAGATTATTGACCCAAACTTTATCAGATTATTGATGCACAGTTTTTCTGATTATTGACTCACAGTTTCCCTGTTTATTGACCCACATTTTCTCTGAGTATTCACTCACTGTTTCTCCGACTATTCCCTCACTATTTCTCTGATTATTCACTTACTGTTTCTCTGATTATTCACCCACACTTTCTCAGGTTATTGATTCACCACTTCTCTGATTATTGATCTGATGTTGCTCTGATAATTGACCGACTGGTTCTCTGATGTTTCAGCCACTGTTTCTCAGATTAGCAACTCACTGTTTCCCAGATTACTGACCCTCTATTTCTCTGATAATTAACTGTCTCTCTGATTATTCACTAATTGATTCTCTGATTATTGAATCACTGTTTCTCGGATTATTGACTGACTGTTTATCAGATTATTGATTCACTGTTTCTCTGGTTATTGACCCGTTCTTTCTCACATTATTCACCCACTGTTGGTCAGATTATTGACGCACTGTTTCTTTGATTATTGACACACTGTTTTTCTGATTATTGATACAATGTTTCTCTGAATATTCACTCCCTACTTATCTCATTATCGACCCACTGTTTCTCAGATTAGGAACTGTTTTTTAGATTATTAACCCACTGTGTCTCTGATTCTCACTTTCTCAGATTAAAGGGCCACTGTTTACCAGAATATTGACGCACTGTTTATCTGATTATTGACTTGCTGTTTCTCTGATGTTTGACTCAATGCTACGAATTATAGCCATACTGTTTCTCTGATTATTGACTCATTTATTTTCTGATTATTGCCCCAGGGATTCTGTGAATTCTGACTCACTGTTGCTCTGATTATTGACCCACTTTTTCTCTGATTATTCACTCACTGCTTCTCTGATTATTCACTCACTGTTTCTCTGATTATTCTTCGACTGTTTCTCTGATTATTCACCCATTGTTTTTCAGGTTATTGATTCGCTGTTTCTCTGATGTTTGACCTGCTGTTTCCCTGAATATTGAGTGGCTGTTTCCCAGATTAGTGACTCACTGTTTCTCAGATTACGGAATCCCATCTGTTTCTCTGGTTATTGACTCACTGTTCATCTGATTTTTTACTCACTATTTCCATGATTATTGTTTCCTTGTTTTTCTGATCTTTGACTCACTGCATATAATTATAGACGCACTGTTCTGTCATTATTGACTCACTGTTTCTCTGAGTATTGTCTCACTGTTCCCCTAATTATTGACACACTGTTGCTCAGATTATTGACCCACTCTTTATCAGATTATTGATGCACTGTTCCTCTGATTATTGACTCGCTGCTTCTCGGATCTTTGCCTCAGAGGTTCTAATTATAGACGCACTTTTTCTCTGATTATTGCCTCATGGTTTCTCTGATTTTTGCCCCACAGTTTCAATGATTATTGACCAAATGTTTCTCTGATTATTCGCTCATTGTTTCTCAGATTATTCACTAAATGTTTCTCTGATTATTGACCCACTGTTTCTCTGTTTTTCCCAAAACTTTCTCTGATTATTCATTCACTAGTTCTCTGATTAATTACTCTGTTTCACTGATTTTTAAATCACTGTTTCGCTGATATTGTCGCTGTTCCCCTAATTATTGACTCACAGTTTTCTTGATTAGTCACTCACTGTTTCTCTGATTATTGATTCACTGTTTCGCTGATTATTCACTCACTGTTTCACGGATTATTGACTCACTGCTACCCTGATTATTGACTCCCTGTCTCCCTCATTATTGACCAACGGTTTCTCAGATTAATAACTCACAGTTTGACTGTTTATTGATCCACATTTTCTCTGATTATACACTCACTGTGTCTCTGACTATTCACTCACTGTTTCTCTGATTGTTGGACCACTGTTTCTCTGATTATTGACCCAATGTTTCTCTGATTATTGACTGACTGGTTCCCTGATGTTTCATCGGCTGTTTCTCAGTTTAGCGGCTCATTGTTTCCCACATTACTGACCCTCTGTTTCTCTGATAATTAACTCACTGTCTCTCTGCTTATTCTCTCACTGTATCTCCAATTATTAAATCACTGTTTCTCTGATTAGCAATTCATTGTTGCTCCGATTAATGACCTACTGTTTACCAGATTATTGATGCACTGTTTCTCTGATTATTGACTCGCTGTTCCTCTGATTATTGACGCCCTGTTTCTCTGATGTTTGACTGACTGCTACAAATTATAGACATACTGTTTCTCTGATTATTGACTCATTTATTTTCTGATCATTGCCCTAGGGTTTCTATGATTTCTGACTCACTGTTTCTCTGATTATTCACTCATTGTTTCTCCGATTATTCACTAAATGTTTCTCTGATTATTCACCCAATGTTTCTCTCATTATTAACCAAAGGTTTCTCTTGTTATTTACTCACTGTTTCTCTGATTATTTCCTCTCCATTTCACTGATTATTGAGCCAATTTTTCTCTGAATCTTGGCCAAATGTTTCTCTGATTATTCACGCACAGTTTCCCTCTTTAATCACTCAATGTTTCACTGAATATTGAACCACTGTTTCTCTGATTATTGATCAAAAGATTCTCTCATTATTCACTCAATGTTTCTCTCACTAATCACTCAATTGTTGCGCTCCTATTGACCCACTGTCCTGCTGATTATTGACCAAACGTTTTTCTGATTATATACTCACTGTTTCTCTGGTCATTTAATCTCCGTTTCACAGATTGTGAACCACTGTTTCACTGATTATTTTTGCTGTTCCCCCAATTATTGACCCATTGTTATCCTGATTATTCACTCCATATTTTTCTGATTATTCACTCACTGTTTCTCTGATTATTCACTCAATGTTTCTCTAATTATTGACCCACTGTTTCTCTGATTATTGACCAACTGATTCTCTGATTATAGACTCACTGTTTCACTGATTATTGACACACTGTTACCCTGATTATTAACTCCCGATCTCCCTGATTATTGACCCACTGTTTCTCTACTTATTGACCAACTGTTTCTCTGATTATTCACTCACTGTTTCTCTGATTATTCACTCACTGTTTCTCTGAATATTAACTCGCTCTTTCACTGATTATTCACCCACGGTTTCTCCAATTATTTATGCACTATTTCTCTGATTATTGACACACTGTTTCTCTGATTATTGACCAACTATTTCTCAGATTATTCACTCACTCTTTCACTGGTTATTCACCCAATGTTACTCTGCTGATTAACTCGATGTTTCTGTGATTATTGACCCACTGTAACTCTGATCACTGACTCTCTGTTTCTCTGTTTACTCACCCCATATTTCTCTGATTATTTATCCATTGTTTCTCTGGTTATTGTCCCACTTTTTCTTTGATTACTGAACCGCTCTTACTCAGGTTATTGATTCGCTGTCTCTCTGATTATTAACCCACTGTTTCTGGTTATAGATTGTTTCTTCCTCTAATTATTGACTCACTGTTTCTCTGATTATTGACCAGCAGCTTCTCTGTTAAATGCCCAACTATTTCTCTGATCGTTGATGCACTGTTTCTTAGATATTTGCTACATTATTTTCCTGATTATTCATTCCCTGTTTCTCTCTTTACTGACCTACTCTTTCTCTGATCTTTGACTCCCTGTTTCTGTAATATTTGACTCCCTTTTTCTCTCATCTTTGACTCACTGTTTCTCTCATCTTTGACTCACTGTTTCTGATCTTTGACCAAATGTTTCGTTTCTCATTCACCCACTGTTTCTCATACTATTGTTCTGCTGTTTCTCAGATTATTGACCAATGGTTTCATTGATTATTGACGAAATTTCTCTAATTATTGGCTAAATATTTTTCTAATTATTGTTTAACTGTTTCTCTGATCAGTGACACAATGTTTCTGATTATTGAGTCCTTTATTCTCAGATTATAAACCAACGGTTTTTCTGATTATTGACACACTATTTGTCTCATTATTGATTCACTGTTTCTCTGAGAATTCACTCACTGTTTACGGACTCACTACTTCTCTGATCATTGTCCCACATTTTGTTTGATCATTGAACAATGCTTTCGTGATTATTGACCCCGTTTCTCCGATCTGTCACCCAACTTTTCTCAGAATATTGACCGTTGGTTTTGTTTATAATTCACCCACTGCTTCTGTGATTAATCACCCATTTCTTCTCTGATTATCAATGCACTTTTTCTCTGACTATTGATGCACTGTTTATCTAATTATTGACAAACCGTTTCACAGATTATTTACGCACTGTTTCACTGATTATTGGCCCACTATTTTCTGATTATTGACCAACTGTTTCTCTGATCATTCACTCACAGTTTCTCTGATCATTCACACCCTGTTTGTCTGAATATTGACTCACTCTTTCACGGAATATTCACCCACTGTTACTCTGCTTGTTTACTCACTGTTTCTCTGATTATTGTCTGAATGTTTTCTGATTATTGACCCACTATTTCTCTGCTTATTGACTAAATGTTTCTCTGATTATTCACCCACTATTTCTCCAATTATTTATGCACTATTTCTCTGATTATTGACACACCGTTTCTCTGATTATTGACCCACTGTGTCTCTGAATATTGACTCACTCTTTTACTGATTATTCACCCACTGTTACTCTGCTGATTGACTCGATGTTTCTATGATTATTGACCCACTGTAACTCTGATCGCTGACTCTCTGTTTCTCTGTTTATTCACCTGATATTTCATGGATTGTTTTTCCATTGTTTCTCTGGCTATTGACCCACTTTTTCTTTGATTACTGATCGGCTGTTACTCAGGTTATTGTTTCGCTGTTTCTCAGATTATTGACACATTGTTCCTGATTATTGATCCATTCTTTCTCTGATTATTGACCGGCAGCTTCTCTGTTAAATGCCCAACTGTTTCTCTGATCATTGATGCACTGTTTCTTACATTTTTGCTACATTCTATTCCTGATTATTCATTCACTGTTTCCCTTTTTACTGACCCACTCTTTCTCTGATCTTTGACTCCCTGTTTCTGTGATATTTGACTCCCTGTTTCTCTCATCTTTGACTCACTGTTTCTGATCTTTGAACACATGTTTCGCTTCTCATTCACCCACTGTTTCTCTGATTATTGATCCGCTGTTTCTCAGATTATTGACCAATGGTTTCATTGATTATTGACGAAGTTTCTCTGATTATTGGCTAAATATTTTTCTAATTATTGTTTAACTGCTTCTCTGATCAGTGACACAATGTTTCTGATTATTGACTCCTTTATTCTCAGATTATTTTCCAATGGTTTTTCTGTTTATTGACACACTATTTGTCTCATTATTGATGCACTGTTTCTCTGATAATTCACTCACTGTTTACGGACTCACTACTTCTCTGATCATTTTCCCAAATTTTATTTGATCATTGAACAAAGCTTCCGTGAATATTGACACCCTGTTTCTCTGATCTGTCAGCCACCTTTTCTCAGATTATTGATCATTGGTTTTGCTTATAATTCCCCCACTGTTTCTCTGATTAATCACCCCTTTCTTCTCCGATTATCGACGCACCTTTTCACTGATTATTGATGCACTGTTTCTCTGATATTGACTAACCGTTTCTCTGATTATTGACCCACTGTTTCTCTGATTAATCACCAATTTCTTCTCCGATTTTCGACACACCTTTTCTCTGATTATTAATGTACTGTTTCTCTGATTATTGACAATACATTTCTCTGATTATTGACCCAATGTTTCACTGAGTGTGTGCCCACTACTTTCTGATTATTGGCCAACTGTTTCTCTGATTATTCACTCACAGTTTCTCTGAATATTCACTCACTGTTTTACAGATTATTCACCTACTGTTACCCTTCTTGTTGACTCACTGTTTCTCTGATTATTGTCTGAATGTTTCCCTGTTTATTGACCCACTGTTTCTCTGCTTATTGACCAACTGTTTCTCTCATTATTCACTCACTGTTTCTCTGATAATTCACTCACTCTTTCTCTGAATATTGACTCACTTTTTCACTGATTATTCACTCGCTGTTAATCTGCTTATTTACTCACTATTTCTCTGATTATTGACCAACTGTTTGTCTGATTATTCACCCACTGTTTCAACAATTATTTATGCACTATGTCTCTGATTATTGACCCACTGTTTCTTTGAATATTGACACACTGTTTCACTGATTATTGGCCCACTGTTTTCTGATTATTGAACAACTGTTTCTCTGATTATTCCCTCACAGTTTCTCTGATTATTCACTCACTGTTTCTCCGAATATTGACTTACTCTTTCACTGATTATGCACCCACTGTTACTTTGCTTATTGACTCACTGTTTTACTGATTATAGCCTGAAGGTTTCCCTGATTATTGACCCACGGTTTCTCTGCTTAATGACCAAATTTTTCTCTGATTATTCACTCACTGTTTCTCTGATAATTCACTCACTGTTTCTCTGAATATTGACTCAATCTTTCACTGATTATTCACCCACTGTTACTCTGCACATTGATCACTGTTTCTCTGATTATTGCCTAATGTTTGCTGATTATTGACCCACTGTTTCTCTGCTTATTGACCAACTGTTTCTCTGATTATTCTCCCACTGTTTCTCCAATTATTTATGCACTATTTCTCTGATTATTGACACACTATTTCTCTGATTATTGACACACTATTTCTCTGATTATTGACCAACCGTTTCTCAGATTATTCGCTCACTGATTATTGACCCACTGTGTCTCTGAATATTGACTCACTCTTTCACTGATTATTCACCCAGTGTTACTCTCCTGATTGATTCGATGTTTCTTTGATTATTGACCCACTGTTTCTGTGATTATTCACTCATTGTTTCTTGATATTTCTCTCACAGTTTCTCTGATTTTTCACTCACTGTTTCTCTGCTTATTCACCCAATGTTTCTCCAATTATTGACGCACTTTTTCTCTGATTATTGACACACTGTTGCTCTGATTATTCACTTACAGTTACTCTGATTATTCAGTCACAGTTTCTCTGATTATTCACCCACTGTTTCTCTCATTATTCACTCACTGTTCCATGATTATTCATCCACCACTTCTCTGATTATTGACCTGCTTTTACTCAGGTTATTGTTCTGATTTATCTCTGATTATTGACCCAATGTTTCTGATTATTGATCAATTATTTCTCTAATTATTGACTCGCTGTTTCACTGATAATTGACCAGCAGCTTCTCTGTTAAATGCCCAACTGTTTCTCGGATCATTGTTGCTCTGTTTCGTAGATTTTTGCTACTTTCCTTTCCTGATTATTGATTCCCTGTTTCAATTTTTAATGACCCACTCTTTCTCTCAACTTTGCCTCACTGTTTCTGATCTTTGACCAACAGTTTCGCATTCATTCACCCACTGTTTCTCAGATCATTGACCAATGATTTCTTTGATTATAGACGAAGTTTCTCTGATTATTGACCAAATATTTTTCTAAATATTGATTAAATGTTTCCCTGATCACTGCCACCATGTTTCTAATTATTGACTCATTATTCTCTGATTATTGATCAGCACTTTTTCTTATTGTTGACACATTATTTTTCTCATTATTGATTCACTGTTGCTCTGATTATTCACTCAATGTTTATGGACTGACTGCTTCTCTGATCATTGTCCCACTTTTTGTTTGATCATTGACCAAAGCTTCTGTGATTATTGACCCCCTGTTTCTCTGATCTGACTCACTGTTTCTCAGATTATTGACCAATGTTTTTGCTTCTAATTCACCCACTGTTTCTCTGATTATTGAGCGATTGTTTTGGTGATTATTAACTCCTTGTTTCTCTGATTAGTCACTCATTGTTTATCTGATTATTCACTCACTATTTCTCTGATTTTCACCCACTGTTTCCCTGATTATTGACGCACTTTTTCTCTGATTATTGACGCACTATTTCTCTGTTAATTGACCAACGCTTTCTATGATTATTCACTCACTGTTTCTCTGATTATTCACTCATTGTTCCCTGATTATTGACCCACTGTTTCTCTGATAATTCACTCGCTGTTTCCTGATTATTGACCCACGGTTTCTGTGATTATTCGTCAACAGTTTATTTGATTATTGACCCGCTGTTTCTCTGATTACTGATCCACTCTTTCCCTGACTATTGATCCATGGTTTCTTTGATAATTGACCCGTTGTTTCTCAGATCATTAAACCACTGTTAGAATGATTATTGACCCACTGTTTCACTGCTAATTGACTCACTGTTTCTCTGATCTTTGCCTCACTGTTTCGAATTATTGACACACTGTTTCTCTGATTTTTGCCTCACTGTTTCGAATTATTGACACACTGTTTCTCTGATTTTTGAATTAATGTTTCTTTCTGAATATTGCCCCATGGTTTCTCTCAATACTGACTCACTGTTTCCCTGAGTATTGACTCAATTTCCCTGATTATTGACTCACTGTTCCCTGATTACTGACTCAATGTTTCTCTCATTATTGACGTCCTGTTTCCCTGATTATCAACTCCCTGTCTCTCTGATTATTAACTCACTCTTTCTTTGGTCTTTGGTTCACTGTTTCAATGACTGTAGACCTACTGTTTCTCTGATTATTGACTCATGGTTTCTCTGATTGTTGGCCCACAATTTCACTGATTATTGTCTCACTGTTTCCCTGATTATTGACTCACTGTTTCTCTGATTATACACTCACTATATCACTGATTTTTGTTCCACTGTTTCTCTGATTATTTACCCATTGTTTATGTGATTATTCTCCGACTGTTTCTCTGATTATACACTCACAGTTTTGCTGGTTGTTCTCTCAGTTTCTCTCATTATTGACCAACTCTTTCTTTGATTATTGACTCACTGTTTCTCTGATTATTCACTTACTGTTTCTCTGATCATTGACCCACTGTTTCTCTGATTATTCACTCACTGCTTATCTGATTATTCCCTCACTGTTTCTCTGAATATTGACTCAATCTTTCACTGATTATTCACCCATTGTTTCTCTGATTACTGAATCACATTTTCTCTGATTATTGACCCACTGTTTCTCTGATTATTGAGTCTCTGTTTATTACCCAATACTTCTCTGATTATTGATCCAGTGTTTCCCTGGTTATTGACCCAGCATCTCTCTGATTATGGACCCTGTTTTACTTAGGTGATTGATCCGCGGTTCTCTGCTTATTGACCCACAGTTTCTGATGTTTGATACATTCTTTCTCTTATTATTAAATCACTGTTTCTCTGATTGTTGACCAGCAGTTTCTCCGTTAAATTCCCCACTGTTTCTCTGATCATTGATGCACTGTTTCTTTGATTTTTGCTACATTCTTTTCCTGATTACTGATTCCCTATTTCTCCTTTTACTGACCCGCTGTTTCACTGACATTTGACTCTCTGTTTCTCTCATCTTGGAGTCTCTCTTTCTCTCGTCTTTGACTCCCTGTTTCTCTGATCTTTGAGTCACTCTCTCTCTCATCTTTGACTCACTGTTTCTGATCTTTGACCAACGGTTTCGCTTCTCATTCACCCACTGTTTCTCAGATCATTGGCCAATGATTTCATTGATTATAGACGAAGTTTCTCTGATTATTGACCAAATATTTTTCTAAACATTGATTAAATGTTTCCCTGATCACTGACACCATGTTTCTAATTATTGACTCATTATTCTCAGATTATTGATCAGCGTTTTTTCTTATTATTGACACATTATTTTTCTCATTATTGATTCACTGTTGCTCAGATTATTGCCTCAATGTTTTCCGGACTGACTGCTTCTCTGATCATTATCCCACTTTTTGTTTGATCATTGACCAAAGCTTCCGTGATTACTGACCCCCTGTTTCTCTGATCTGACTCACTGTTTCTCAGATTATTGACCAATGTTTTTGCTTCTAATTCACCCACTGTTTCTCTGATTATTGACCGATTGTCTCGGTGATTATTAACTCCTTGTTTCTCTGATTAGTCACTCATTCTTTATCTGATTATTCACTCACTATTTCTCTGATTTTCACCCACTGTTTCCCTGATTATTGACGCACTTTTACTCTGATTATTGACGCACTATTTCTCTTTTAATTGACCAACGCTTTCTATGATTATTCACTCACTGTTCCTCTGGTTATTCACTCATTGTTCCCTGATTATTGACCCACTGTTTCTCTGATAATTCACTCACTGTTTCCTGATTATTGATCCACAGTTTCTCCGATTATTCAACAACTGTTTATCTGATTATTGACCTGCTGTTTCTCTGATTACTCATCCACTCTTTCCCTGACTAATGATCCATGGTTTGTTTGATAATTGACCCCCTGTTTCTGAGATCATTGATCCACTGTTACCCTGACTATTGACCCACTGTTTCACTGATAATTGACTCACTGTTTCTCTGATCTTTGCCTCGCTGTTTCGAATTATTGACACACTGTTTCTCTGATTATTGAATTAATGTTTTTTTCTGAATATTGCCCCATGGTTTCTCTCAATATTGACTCACTGTTTCCCTGAGTATTGACTCAATTTCCCTGATTATTGACTCACTGTTTCCCTGATTACTGACTCAATGTTTCTCTCATTATTGACGTCCTGTTTCCCTGATTATCAACTCCCTGTCTCTCTGATTATTAACTCACTTTTTCTTTGGTCTTTGATTCACTGTTTCACTAACTGTAGCTGTACTGTTTCTCTGATTATTGACTCACTGTTTCTCTAATTATTGAGTTGCTGTTTCTCTGATCTTTGTCTCACTGCTTCTAATTATTGATCCATTGTTTCTGATTATTGCCTCATGGTTTCTCTGATTGTTGCCCGACAATTTCACTCATTATTGTCTCACTGTTTCCCTGATTATTGCCCAAATGTTTCTCTGATTATTCACTCACTGTTTCTCTGATTATACACTCACTGTTTCATTGATTATAGGCCCACTGTTTCTCTGATTATTTACCCATTGTTTATGTGATTGTTCTCCCACTGTTTCTCTGATTATAGACTCACAGTTTTGCTGATTGTTCTCTCACTGTTTCTCTCATTATTGACCAACTCTTTCTTTTGTTATTGACTCACTGTTCCTCTGATTATTCACTTACAGTTTCTCTGATTATTGAGTCTCTGTTTATAACCCAATATTTCTCTGATTATTGATCCAGTGTTTCCCTGGTTATTGACCCACCCTCTCTCTGATTATGGACCCGGTTTTACTCAGGTCATTGATCCGCAGTTCTCTGATTATTGACCCATAGTTTCTGATAATTGATCTATTCTTTCCCTAATTATTAAATCACTGTTTTTCTGATTGTTGACCAGCAGCTTCTCTGTTAAATACCCCACTGTTTCTCTGATCATTCATGCACTGTTTCTTTGATCTTTGCTACATTCTTTTCCTGATTACTGATTTGCTATTTCTCTTTTTACTGACCCACTGTTTCTCTGACCTTTGACTCCGTGTTTCTCTCATCTTGGAGTCTCTCTTTCTCTCATCTTTGACTCACTGTTACTGATCTTTGACCAACGGTTTCGCTACTCATTCACCCACAGTTTCTCAGATTATTGACCCACTGTTTCTCTGATAATTCACTCACTGTTTCCTGATTATTGATCCACGGTTTCTCTGATTATTCAACAACTGTTTATCTGATTATTGATCTGCTGTTTCTCTGATTACTCATCCATTCTTTCCCTCAAAATTGATGCATCGTTTCTTTGATAATTGACCCGCTGTTTGTCAGATCATTGATCCACTGTTACCCTGACTATTGACCCACTGTTTTTCTGACAATTGACTCACTGTTTCGCTGATCTTTGCCTCGCTGTTCCGAATTATTGACACACTTTCTCTGATTATTGAATTAATGTTTTTTTCTGAATATTGCCCCGTGGATTCTCTGAGTATTCACTAACTGTTCCCTGATTATTGACTCAATCCCCTGATTATTGACTCACTGTTTCCCTGATTACTGACTCAATGTTTCTCTCATTATTGACGTCCTGTTTCCCTGATTATCAACTCCCTGTCTGTCTGATTATTAACTCACTTTTTCTTTGGTCTTTGATTCACTGTTTCACTGACTGTAGACCTACTGTTTCTCTGATTATTGACTCACTGTTTCTCTGATTATTGAGTCGTGTTTCTCTAATCTTTGTCTCACTGCTTCTAATTATTGATCCACTGTTTCTCTGATTATTGCCTCATGGTTTCTCTGATTTTTGCCCCACAGTTTCACTGATTATTGACCAAATGTTTCTCTGATTATTCGCTCACTGTTTCTCTGATTATACACTCACTGTTTCAATGATTATTGGCCCACTTTTTCTCTGATTATTGACCCATTGTTTATGTGATTATTCTCCCACTGTTTCTCTGATTATACACTCACAGTTTATCTGATTATTCACTCTCTGTTTCTCTCATTATTGACCAACTCTTTCTTTGATTATTGACTCACTGTTTCTCTGATTATTCACTCTCTCTTTCTCTCATTATTGACCAACTCTTTCTTTGATTATTCACTCGCTGTTTCTCAGATTATTCACTCACTGTTTCTCTGAATATTGACTCAATCTTTCACTGATTATTCACCCACCGTTTCTCTGATTATTAACTCACATTTTCTCTGATTATTGACCCACTCTTTCTCTGATTACTGACTCTCTGTTTCTCTGTTTATTCACCCCATATTTCTCTGATTATTGATCCAGTGTTTCTATGGTTATTGACCCACCGTCTCTCTGATTATCGACCCGCTTTTAGTCAGGTGATTGATCCGTGGTTCTCTGATTACTTACCCAATTTTTCTGATTATTGATCCATTCTTTCTCTAATTATTGAGTCACGGTTTCTCTGATTATTGACCAGCAGCTTCTCTGTTAAATGCCCCACTGTTTCTCTGATCATTGATGCTCTGCTTCTTAGATTTTTGCTACGTTCTTTTCCTTATTATTGATTCCCTGTTTCTCTTTTACCTGACTCACTGTTTCTCTGACCTTTGACTCACAATTTCTCTGATTTTGACTCAGTCTTTCTCTCATCTTTGACTCACTGTTTCTGATCTTTGACCAACGGTTTCGCTTCTCATTCACCCACTGTTTCTCTGATCATTGGCCAATGATTTCATTGATTATAGAGGAAGTTTCTCTGATTATTGACCAAAATTTTTCTAAGTATTGATTAATTGTTTCCCTGATCACTGACACCATGTGTCTGATTATTGACTCATTATTCTCAGATTATTGATCAGCTGTTTTACTGATTATTGACACATTATTTTGCTCATTATTGATTCACTGTTGCTCTGATTATTCACTCACTGTTTATGGACTGACTGCTTCTCTGATCATTGTCCCACTTTTTGTTTGATCATTGACCAAAGCTTCCGTGATTATTGACCCCCTGTTTCTCTGATCTGACTCACTGTTTCTCAGATTATTGACCAATGTTTTTGCTTCTAATTCACCCACTGTTTCTCTGATTATTGACCGATTGTCTTGGTGATTATTCACTCCTTGTTTCTCTGATTAGTCACTCATTTTTTATCTGATTATTCACTCACTATTTCTCTGATTTGTACCCACTGTTTCTCCAATTATTGACACAAATTTTCTCTGATTATTGACGCACTATTTCTCTTTTAATTGACCAATGCTTTCTATGATTATTCACTCACTGCTTCTCCGAATATTTACTCCTTGTTCCCTGATAATTGACCCACTGTTTCTCTGATAATCCACCAACTGTTTATCTGATTATTGACCATCGGTTTCTCTGATTACTGAACCACTATTTCCCTGACTAATGATCCATGGTTTCTTTGATAATTGACCCGCTGTTTGTCAAATCATTGATCCACTGTTACCCTGACTATTGACCCACTGTTTCGCAGATAATTGACTCAATGTGTCTCTGATATTTGCCTCGCTGTTTCGAATTATTAACACACTGTTTCTCTGATTATTGAATTATTGAGTTGTTGAATATTGCCCCATGGTTTCTCTCAATATTGACTCACTGTTTCCCTGAGTATTGACTCAATTTCCCTGATTATTAACTCACTGTTTCCCTGATTACTGACTCAATGTTTCACTCATTATTGACGTCCTGTTTCCCTGACTATCAACTCCCTCTCTCTGATTATTAACTCACTTTTTCTTTGGTCTTTGATTCACTGTTTCACTGACTGTAGACCTACTGTTTCTCTGATTATTGACTCACTGTTTGCCTGATTATTGAGTCGCTGTTTCTCTGATCTTTGTCTCACTGCTTCTAATTATTAATCCAATGTTTCTCTGATTATTGCCTCATGGTTTCTCTGAATGTTGCCCCACAGTTTCACTGATTGTTGACTCACTGTTTCCGTGATTATTGACCAAATGTATCTCTGATTATTCACTCACTGTTTTTCTGATTATTGACCCACTGTTTATGTGATTATACTCCCACTGTTTCTCTGATTATACACTCACAGTTTCGCTGATTATTCTCTCACTGTTTCTCTCAATAGTGAGCAAATCCTTCTTTGATTATTGACTCACTGTTTCTCTGATTATTCATTTACTGTTCCTCTGATCATTGACCCACTGTTTCTCTGATTATTCACTGAATGCTTATCTGCTTATTCACTTACTGTTTCTCTGAATATCGACTCAATCTTTCACTGATTATTCACCCATTGTTTCTCTGATTATTGACTCACATTTTCTCCGATTATTGACCCACTTATTCTCTGTTTATTCACCCAAAATTTCTCTTATTATTGATCCAATGTTTCTCTCGTTATTGACCCACCATCTCTCTGATTAGGCACCCGGTTTTACGTAAGTGATTGATCAGCGGTTCTCTGATTATTGACCCACAGTTTCTGATCATTGATCCATTCTTCCTCTAATTATTGCATGACTGTTTCTCTGATTGTTGACCAGCAGCTTCTCTGTTAAATGTGCCACAGTTTCACTGATCATTGATGCACTGTTTCTTTGATATTTGCTACATTCTTTTCCTGATTTTTCATTCCCTGTTTCTCTTTTTACTGACCCACTGTTTCTCTGACCTTTAACTCCCTGTTTCTCTCATCTTTAGGTTATCTTTCTCTCATCTTTGTCTCCCTGTTTCTCTGATCTTTGAGTCTCTCTCTCTCTCATCTTTGATGCACTGTTTCAGTTCCTTGACCAATGGTTTCGCTTCTCATTCACCGACTGTTTCTCAGATTATTCACTCACTGTTTCTCTGATTATTACTTCATGGTTTCTCTGATTGTTGCCCCACAGTTTCACTGATTATTGTCTCACTGTTTCCCCGATTATTGACCAAATGTATCTCTGATTATTCACTCACTGTTTCTCTGATTATACACTAACTGTTTCACTGATTATTGGTCCACTGTTTCTCTGATTATTGACCCATTGTTTAAGTGATTATTCTCCCACTGTTTCTCTGATTATACACTCACAGTTGCGCGGATTATTCACTCAATGTTTCTCTCATTATTGGCCAACACGTTATTTGATTATTGACTCACTGTTTCTCTGATTATTCACTTACTGTTTCTCTGATCTTGATCCACTGTTTCTGATTATTCACTCACTGTTTCTCTGATTATTCACTCCTTGTTCCCTGATTATTGACCCATTGTTTCTCTGATAATTCAAACACTGTTTCCTGAGTATTGACCCATGATTTCTCCGATTATTCACCAACTGTTTATCTGATTATTGACCCGCTGTTTCTCTGATTAATTTATCACTCTTTCCCTGACTATTGATCGATGGTTTCTTTGATAATTGACCCGCTGTTTCTCAGATCATTGATCCACTGTTACCCTGAGTATTGACCCACTGTTCCTCTGATAATTGACTCAATGTTTCTCTGATCTTTGCCACGCTGTTTCGAATTATTAACATGCTGTTTCTCTTATTATTGAATTATTGATTTTTTTGAATATTGCCCCATAGTTTCTCTGAATATTGACTCACTGTTGCCCTGAGTATTGACTCAATTGCCCTGATTATTAACTCACTGCATCCCTGATTACTGACTCAATGTTTCTTTCATTATTGACGTCCTGTTTCCCTGACTATCAACTCCCTGTCTCTGATTATTAAATCACTTTTTCTTTGGTCTTTGATTCACTGTTTTACTGCCTGTAGACCTACTGTTTCTCTGATTATTGACTCACTGGTTCTCTGATTATTGAGTCCCTATTTTTCTGATCTTTGTCTCACTGCGTCTAATTATTAATCCAATGTTTCTCTGATTATTGCCCAATGGTTTCTCTGAATGTTGCCACACAGTTTCACTGATTATTGTCTCAATGCTTCCCTGATAATTGACCAAATGTTTCTCTGATTATTCACTCACTGTTTCTCTGATTATGCAATCACTGTTTCACTTATTATTGGCCCACTGTTTCTCTGATTATTGACCCATTGTTTATGTGATTATTCTCCCACTGTTTCTCTGATTATACACTCACATTTTCGCTGATTATTCTCTCACTGTTTCTCTCAATATTGAGCAACTCCTTCTTTGATTATTGACTCACTGTTCCTCTGATTTTTGACTCACTCTCTCTCATCTTTGACTCACGGTTTCTGATCCTTGACCAACGGTTTCGCTTCTCATTCACCCAGTTTCTCTGATTATTGCCCCATTTTTATCTGATTGTTGCCTCACAGTTTCACTTATTATTGTCTCACTGTTTCTCTGATTATACACTCACTGTTTCAATGATTATTCTCCTACTGTTTCTCTGATTATACACTCACGGTTTCGCTGATTATTCACTGTCTGTTTCTCTCATTATTGACCAACTCTTTCTTTGATTATTGGCTCACTGTTTATCTGATTATTCACTTACTGTTTCTCTGTTCATTGACCCACTGTTTCTCTGATTATTCACTCACAGTTGATCTGATTATTCACTCACTGTTTCTCTGAATATTGACTCAATCTTTCACTGATTATTCACCCGCTGTTTCCCTGATTATTGACTCACATTTTCTCTGATTATTTACCCAATGTTCCTCTGATTAATGACTATCTGTTTCTCTGTTTAATCACCCCATATTTCTCTGATTATTGATCCGGTATTTCTCTGGTTATTGACCTCCCCGTCTCTCTGATTATTGACCCGCTTTTACTCAGGTGATTGATCCACGTTTCTCTGATTATTGACCCACTGTTTCTGATTATTGATCCATTCTTTCTCTAATTATTGACTCACTGTTTTTCTGATTATTGACCCATTGTTTATGTGATTATTCTCCCACTGTTCCTCTGATTATATCTCATAGTTTCGCGGATTATTCATTCTCTGTTTCTCTCATTATTGTCCTACTCTTTCTTTGATTATTGACTCACTGTTTCTCTGATTATTCACTTACTGTTTCTCTGATCATTGACCCACCATCTATCTGATTATGGACCCGGTTTTACTTAGGTGATTGATCCGCGGTTCTCTGCTTATTGACCCACAGTTTCTGATGTTTGATCCATTCTTTCTCTTATTATTAAATCACTGTTTCTCTGATTGTTGACCAGCAGCTTCTCTGTTAAATGCCCCACTTTTTCTCTGATCATTGATGCACTGTTTTTTCGATTTTTGCTACGTTCTTTTCCTGATTATTGGTTCCCTATTTCTCTTTTTACTGACCTACTGTTTCTCTGACCTTTGACTCCCTGTTTCTCTCATTTTTGAATCACTGTTTCTGATATTTGACCAATGGTTTTGCTTCCCATTCACCCACTGTTTCTCTGATTATTGCCTCACGGTTTCACTGATTGTTGCCCCACAGTTTCACTGATTATTGTCTCACTGTGTTCCTGATTATTGACCAAAACGTTTCTTTTATTATTCGCTCACAGTTTTTCTGATTATTGGCCCACTGTTTCTCTCATTATTGACCCATTGTTTATGTCATTATTCTCCCACTGTTTCTCTGATTGTACACTCACAGCTTCGCTGATTATTCACTCTCTGTTTCTCTCATTATGTACCAAATCTTTCTTTGATTGTTGACTCACTGTTTCTCTGATTATTCACCCACTGTTTCTCTGATTATTGACTCATATTTTCTCTGATTATTGACCCAGTGTTTCTCTGATTAGTGACTCTCTGTTTCTCTGTTTATTCACCCCATAATTCTCAGATTATTGATGCAATGTTTGTTTGGTTATGGACCCTCCGTCTTTCTAATTATTGACCCGCTTTTACATAGGTGATTGATCCACAGTTCTCTGAATATTGACTCACTGTTTCTCTGATTATTGACCAACAGCATCTCTGTTAAATGCCCCACTGTTTCTCTGATCATTCATGCACTGTTTCTTTGATATTTGCTACATTCTTTTCCTGATTATTCATACACTGTATCTCTTTTTACTGACCCACTGTTTCTCTGACCTTTGACTCCCTGTTTCTCTCATCATTACGTTCTCTTTCTCTCATCTTTGACTCCTTGTTTCTCTGATCTTTGAGTCACTCTCTCTCTCATCTTTGACTCACGGTTTCTGATCCTTGACCAACGGTTTCGCTTCTCATTCACCCAGTTTCTCTGATTATTGCCCCATTTTTATCTGATTGTTGCCTCACAGTTTCACTTATTATTGTCTCACTGTTTCTCTGATTATACACTCACTGTTTCAATGATTATTCTCCTACTGTTTCTCTGATTATACACTCACGGTTTCGCTGATTATTCACTGTCTGTTTCTCTCATTATTGACCAACTCTTTCTTTGATTATTGGCTCACTGTTTATCTGATTATTCACTTACTGTTTCTCTGTTCATTGACCCACTGTTTCTCTGATTATTCACTCACAGTTGATCTGATTATTCACTCACTGTTTCTCTGAATATTGACTCAATCTTTCACTGATTATTCACCCGCTGTTTCCCTGATTATTGACTCACATTTTCTCTGATTATTTACCCAATGTTCCTCTGATTAATGACTATCTGTTTCTCTGTTTAATCACCCCATATTTCTCTGATTATTGATCCGGTATTTCTCTGGTTATTGACCTCCCCGTCTCTCTGATTATTGACCCGCTTTTACTCAGGTGATTGATCCACGTTTCTCTGATTATTGACCCACTGTTTCTGATTATTGATCCATTCTTTCTCTAATTATTGACTCACTGTTTTTCTGATTATTGACCCATTGTTTATGTGATTATTCTCCCACTGTTCCTCTGATTATATCTCATAGTTTCGCGGATTATTCATTCTCTGTTTCTCTCATTATTGTCCTACTCTTTCTTTGATTATTGACTCACTGTTTCTCTGATTATTCACTTACTGTTTCTCTGATCATTGACCCACCATCTATCTGATTATGGACCCGGTTTTACTTAGGTGATTGATCCGCGGTTCTCTGCTTATTGACCCACAGTTTCTGATGTTTGATCCATTCTTTCTCTTATTATTAAATCACTGTTTCTCTGATTGTTGACCAGCAGCTTCTCTGTTAAATGCCCCACTTTTTCTCTGATCATTGATGCACTGTTTTTTCGATTTTTGCTACGTTCTTTTCCTGATTATTGGTTCCCTATTTCTCTTTTTACTGACCTACTGTTTCTCTGACCTTTGACTCCCTGTTTCTCTCATTTTTGAATCACTGTTTCTGATATTTGACCAATGGTTTTGCTTCCCATTCACCCACTGTTTCTCTGATTATTGCCTCACGGTTTCACTGATTGTTGCCCCACAGTTTCACTGATTATTGTCTCACTGTGTTCCTGATTATTGACCAAAACGTTTCTTTTATTATTCGCTCACAGTTTTTCTGATTATTGGCCCACTGTTTCTCTCATTATTGACCCATTGTTTATGTCATTATTCTCCCACTGTTTCTCTGATTGTACACTCACAGCTTCGCTGATTATTCACTCTCTGTTTCTCTCATTATGTACCAAATCTTTCTTTGATTGTTGACTCACTGTTTCTCTGATTATTCACCCACTGTTTCTCTGATTATTGACTCATATTTTCTCTGATTATTGACCCAGTGTTTCTCTGATTAGTGACTCTCTGTTTCTCTGTTTATTCACCCCATAATTCTCAGATTATTGATGCAATGTTTGTTTGGTTATGGACCCTCCGTCTTTCTAATTATTGACCCGCTTTTACATAGGTGATTGATCCACAGTTCTCTGAATATTGACTCACTGTTTCTCTGATTATTGACCAACAGCATCTCTGTTAAATGCCCCACTGTTTCTCTGATCATTCATGCACTGTTTCTTTGATATTTGCTACATTCTTTTCCTGATTATTCATACACTGTATCTCTTTTTACTGACCCACTGTTTCTCTGACCTTTGACTCCCTGTTTCTCTCATCATTACGTTCTCTTTCTCTCATCTTTGACTCCTTGTTTCTCTGATCTTTGAGTCACTCTCTCTCTCATCTTTGACTCACGGTTTCTGATCCTTGACCAACGGTTTCGCTTCTCATTCACCCAGTTTCTCTGATTATTGCCCCATTTTTATCTGATTGTTGCCTCACAGTTTCACTTATTATTGTCTCACTGTTTCTCTGATTATACACTCACTGTTTCAATGATTATTCTCCTACTGTTTCTCTGATTATACACTCACGGTTTCGCTGATTATTCACTGTCTGTTTCTCTCATTATTGACCAACTCTTTCTTTGATTATTGGCTCACTGTTTATCTGATTATTCACTTACTGTTTCTCTGTTCATTGACCCACTGTTTCTCTGATTATTCACTCACAGTTGATCTGATTATTCACTCACTGTTTCTCTGAATATTGACTCAATCTTTCACTGATTATTCACCCGCTGTTTCCCTGATTATTGACTCACATTTTCTCTGATTATTTACCCAATGTTCCTCTGATTAATGACTATCTGTTTCTCTGTTTAATCACCCCATATTTCTCTGATTATTGATCCGGTATTTCTCTGGTTATTGACCTCCCCGTCTCTCTGATTATTGACCCGCTTTTACTCAGGTGATTGATCCACGTTTCTCTGATTATTGACCCACTGTTTCTGATTATTGATCCATTCTTTCTCTAATTATTGACTCACTGTTTTTCTGATTATTGACCCATTGTTTATGTGATTATTCTCCCACTGTTCCTCTGATTATATCTCATAGTTTCGCGGATTATTCATTCTCTGTTTCTCTCATTATTGTCCTACTCTTTCTTTGATTATTGACTCACTGTTTCTCTGATTATTCACTTACTGTTTCTCTGATCATTGACCCACCATCTATCTGATTATGGACCCGGTTTTACTTAGGTGATTGATCCGCGGTTCTCTGCTTATTGACCCACAGTTTCTGATGTTTGATCCATTCTTTCTCTTATTATTAAATCACTGTTTCTCTGATTGTTGACCAGCAGCTTCTCTGTTAAATGCCCCACTTTTTCTCTGATCATTGATGCACTGTTTTTTCGATTTTTGCTACGTTCTTTTCCTGATTATTGGTTCCCTATTTCTCTTTTTACTGACCTACTGTTTCTCTGACCTTTGACTCCCTGTTTCTCTCATTTTTGAATCACTGTTTCTGATATTTGACCAATGGTTTTGCTTCCCATTCACCCACTGTTTCTCTGATTATTGCCTCACGGTTTCACTGATTGTTGCCCCACAGTTTCACTGATTATTGTCTCACTGTGTTCCTGATTATTGACCAAAACGTTTCTTTTATTATTCGCTCACAGTTTTTCTGATTATTGGCCCACTGTTTCTCTCATTATTGACCCATTGTTTATGTCATTATTCTCCCACTGTTTCTCTGATTGTACACTCACAGCTTCGCTGATTATTCACTCTCTGTTTCTCTCATTATGTACCAAATCTTTCTTTGATTGTTGACTCACTGTTTCTCTGATTATTCACCCACTGTTTCTCTGATTATTGACTCATATTTTCTCTGATTATTGACCCAGTGTTTCTCTGATTAGTGACTCTCTGTTTCTCTGTTTATTCACCCCATAATTCTCAGATTATTGATGCAATGTTTGTTTGGTTATGGACCCTCCGTCTTTCTAATTATTGACCCGCTTTTACATAGGTGATTGATCCACAGTTCTCTGAATATTGACTCACTGTTTCTCTGATTATTGACCAACAGCATCTCTGTTAAATGCCCCACTGTTTCTCTGATCATTCATGCACTGTTTCTTTGATATTTGCTACATTCTTTTCCTGATTATTCATACACTGTATCTCTTTTTACTGACCCACTGTTTCTCTGACCTTTGACTCCCTGTTTCTCTCATCATTACGTTCTCTTTCTCTCATCTTTGACTCCTTGTTTCTCTGATCTTTGAGTCACTCTCTCTCTCATCTTTGACTCACGGTTTCTGATCCTTGACCAACGGTTTCGCTTCTCATTCACCCAGTTTCTCTGATTATTGCCCCATTTTTATCTGATTGTTGCCTCACAGTTTCACTTATTATTGTCTCACTGTTTCTCTGATTATACACTCACTGTTTCAATGATTATTCTCCTACTGTTTCTCTGATTATACACTCACGGTTTCGCTGATTATTCACTGTCTGTTTCTCTCATTATTGACCAACTCTTTCTTTGATTATTGGCTCACTGTTTATCTGATTATTCACTTACTGTTTCTCTGTTCATTGACCCACTGTTTCTCTGATTATTCACTCACAGTTGATCTGATTATTCACTCACTGTTTCTCTGAATATTGACTCAATCTTTCACTGATTATTCACCCGCTGTTTCCCTGATTATTGACTCACATTTTCTCTGATTATTTACCCAATGTTCCTCTGATTAATGACTATCTGTTTCTCTGTTTAATCACCCCATATTTCTCTGATTATTGATCCGGTATTTCTCTGGTTATTGACCTCCCCGTCTCTCTGATTATTGACCCGCTTTTACTCAGGTGATTGATCCACGTTTCTCTGATTATTGACCCACTGTTTCTGATTATTGATCCATTCTTTCTCTAATTATTGACTCACTGTTTTTCTGATTATTGACCCATTGTTTATGTGATTATTCTCCCACTGTTCCTCTGATTATATCTCATAGTTTCGCGGATTATTCATTCTCTGTTTCTCTCATTATTGTCCTACTCTTTCTTTGATTATTGACTCACTGTTTCTCTGATTATTCACTTACTGTTTCTCTGATCATTGACCCACCATCTATCTGATTATGGACCCGGTTTTACTTAGGTGATTGATCCGCGGTTCTCTGCTTATTGACCCACAGTTTCTGATGTTTGATCCATTCTTTCTCTTATTATTAAATCACTGTTTCTCTGATTGTTGACCAGCAGCTTCTCTGTTAAATGCCCCACTTTTTCTCTGATCACTGATGCACTGTTTTTTTTTCGATTTTTGCTACGTTCTTTTCCTGATTATTGGTTCCCTATTTCTCTTTTTATTGACCAACTGTTTCTCTGACCTTTGACTCCCTGTTTCTCTCATTTTTGAATCACTGTTTCTGATATTTGACCAATGGTTTCGCTTCCCATTCACCCACTGTTTCTCTGATTATTGCCTCACGGTTTCACTGATTGTTGCCCCACAGTTTCACTGATTATTGTCTCACTGTGTTCCTGATTATTGACCAAAACGTTTCTTTTATTATTCACTCACAGTTTTTCTGATTATTGGCCCACTGTTTCTCTCATTATTGACCCATTGTTTATGTCATTATTCTCCCACTGTTTCTCTGATTGTACACTCACAGCTTCGCTGATTATTCACTCTCTGTTTCTCTCATTATGTACCAAATCTTTCTTTGATTGTTGACTCACTGTTTCTCTGATTATTCACTCACTGCTTACCTGATTATTGACCCAGTGTTTCTCTGATTAGTGACTCTCTGTTTCTCTGTTTATTCACCCCATAATTCTCAGATTATTGATGCAATGTTTGTTTGGTTATGGACCCTCCGTCTTTCTAATTATTGACCCGCTTTTACATAGGTGATTGATCCACGGTTCTCTGAATATTGACTCACTGTTTCTCTGATTATTGATCCATTCTTTCTCTAATTATTGACTCACTGTTTCTCTGATTATTGACCAGCAGCTTCTCTGTTAAATGCCCCACTGTTTCTCTGATCATTATTGCACTGTTTCTTTGATATTTGCTACATTCTTTTCCTGATTATTCATACTCTGTAATCTCTTTTTACTGACCCACTGTTTCTCTGACCTTTGACTCCCTGTTTCTCTCGTTAAGTTCTCTTTCTCTCATCTTTGACTCCTTGTTTCTCTGATCTTTGAGTCACTCTCTCTCTCATCTTTGACTCACGGTTTCTGATCCTTGACCAACGGTTTCGCTTCTCATTCAACGACTGTTTCTCTGATTATTGACCCACTGTTTCTCTGATTATTGCCTCACGGTTTCTCTGATTGTTGCCCCACATTTTCACTGATTATTGTCTCACTCTTTCCCCGATTATTGACCAAATGTATCTCTGATTATTCGCTCACTGTTTCTCTGATTGAACACTTATTGTTTCACTGATTATTGACCCATTGTTTATGTGATTATTCTTTCACTTTTTCTCTGATTACACACTCACAGATTCTCTGATTATTCACTCACTGTTTCACTGAATATTGAACCACTGTTTATCTTATTATTCAATCACTGTTTCTCTGATTATTGACTCAGTGTTTCCTTGTTTATTCACTTACAGTTTTTCTGATCGTTGACCCACCGTTTCTCTGATTTTTCACTCACTGCTTATCTGATTATTCACTCAGAATTTCTCTCAATATTGACTCAGTTTCACTGATTATTCACCCACTGTTTCTCTGCTTATTGACTAACTCTTTCTCTGATTATTGACCCACGGTTTCTCTGAATACTGACTCTGTTTCTCTGTTTATTCCCTCCATATTTCTCTGATCATTGATCCAGCATTTCTCTGTTAGTGACCCATCGTTTCTCTAATTATTAACCCGCTTTTTCTAAGGTTATTGATCGGCTCTTCCTATGATTATTGACACGCTGTCTCTGATTACTGATCCATTCTTTCTCTAATTATTGACAAACTGTTTCTCTGATTATTGACCAGCAGATTCTCTGTTAAATGCCCGACTGTTTCGCTGATGATTCATGCATTGTTTCTTAGATTTTTGCAACGTTCTTTTCCTGATTATTGATTCCATATTTCTCTTTTTACTGACCAACTGTTTCCCTGAACTTTGACTCCCTGTTTCTCTCATCTTTGATTCCCTTTTCCTTCATCTTTGTCTCCTTGTTTCTCTCATTTTTGTCTCCCTGTTTCTCTGATCTTTGAAGCAATCTATCTCTCATCTTTGACTCACTTTTTCCGATCTTTAACCAACAGTTTCGCTTCTCTTTCACCCACTGTTTCTTAGATTATTGACCCGCTGTTTCTCAAATTATTGACCAATGGTTTCAGTGATTAATGACGAAATTTCTTTTATTATTGACAAAATGTTTTTCTAATTATTGATTAATTGTTTCTCTGATCCCTGGCACAGTGTTTCTGATTATTGTCTCATTTATTCTCAGATTATTGACCAACGGTTTTTCTGATTGCTGACACATAATTTTTCTCATTACTGATTCACTGTTTCTCGGATAATTCACTCACTGTTTACGGACTCACTGTTTCTCTGATCATTGTCCCAATTTTAGTTTGTTCATTGACCAAAGCTTCAATGATTATTGACCCCCTGTTTATCTGATCTGTCACAAACTGTTTCTCTGATTATTGACCCACTGTTTCTGTCATTATTCACTCATTGTTTCTCTGAGTATTCACTCATTCTTTCTCTGATTATTCACTCACTGTTTCTCTGATAATTCACTCACTGTTCCTTCATTATTGATGCACATTTTCTCTGATTATTCATTCATTGTTACTCTGATTATTCCCTCACTGTTCCCTGATTATTGACCCACTGTTTCTCTGATTATTCACCCGCTTTTTCTCTGATTACTGATCCAGTCTTTCCCCGAATATTGCCCCATGTTTTCTTTGATAATTGACTCGCTGTTTCTCAGATTATTTATCACTATTTACCTATTTAGCTGATAATTTACGCGCTGTTTCCCTGATCTTTGACACACAGTTTTTAAAAATTGACACCCTGTTTCTCTCATTATTGAATCATTGATTTTTTTGCATATTGCCCCAGGATTTCTATGAATATTCGCTCACTGTTTCCCTGATTATTAACTCAATTTCTCTGATTATTGAATCACTTTGTCCCTGATTATTGAATCTATGTTTCCTGAATATTTACTCCATTTCCTAGAACATTGACTCACTATGTCCCTGATTATTGACTTTATGTCTCCCTGATTATTGTCTCACTGTTTCCCTGATTATTGATTCAATGTTTCTCTCATTATTGACATCCTGTTTCCCTGATTACCAACTCCCAGTCTCTCTGACTATTAACTGACTCATTCTTTGGTCTTTGATTCACTGTTTCACTGACTGTTGACCCACTGTTTGTCTGATTATTGCCTCATGGTTTCTCTGATTGGTGCCTCGCAGTTTCACTGATTAATGTCTCATTGTTTCCCTGATTATTTACTCAATGTTTCTCTGATTAACCACTCACTGTTTCTCTGATCATGCACTCACTGTTTCACTGATTATTGGCCCACTGTTTCTCTGATTATTGACCCATTCTTTATGTGATTATTCTCTCACAGTTTCTCTGATTATGCTCCCACTGTTTCGTTGATTACTCACCCACTGTTTCTCTCATTACTGACCTACTCTTTCTTTGATTATTGACTCACTGTTTCTTCTGATTATTCACTTACTGTTTCACTGATCATTGACCCACTGTTTCTCTGATAATTCACTCACTGTCTATCTGATTATGCACTCACTGTTTCTCTCAATATTGATTCAATCTTTCACGGATTATTCACCCACTGTGTCTCTGATTACTGACTCAGATATTCCCTGATTATTGACCCATTGTTTCTCTGATTACCAACTCTGTTTCTCGGTTTATTAACCCAATATTTCTCTGATTATTGAACCAGTGTTTCTCTGCTTATTGACCCACCGTCCCTCTGATTATTGACCCGCTTTTACTCAGGTTATTGATCCGTGGTATCTCTGATTATTGACCCACTCTTCCTGATTATTGATCCATTCTTTCTCTATTTATTGTTTCTCTGTTTCTCAGCAGCCTCACTGTTAAATGCCCCAATCTTTCTCTGATCTTTGATGCACTGTTTCTTTGATTTTTTCTACATTCATTTCCTGACTATTGATTCCCAGTTTCTCTTTTTACTGTCCCACTCTTTCTCTGACCTTTGACTCCCTTTTCTGTCATCTTTGAGTCCCTCTTTCTCTCATCTTTGACTACCTGTTTCTCTGATCATCGACTCACTCTTTCTCCCTTCTTTGACTCACTTTTTCTGATCTTTGACCAATGGTTTTGCTTCTTGTTCACCCGCTGTTTCTCAGAATATTGACCTGCTGTTTCTCAGATTATTGACCAATTGTTGCATTGATTATTGACGAATTTTCTCTGGTTATTGACCAAATATTTTTCTAATTATTGATTAAGTGTTTCTCTGATCACTGACACAATGTTTCTGATTATTGTCTCATTTATTCACTGATAATTGACCAACGGTTTTTCTGATTAGTGACACATAATTTTTCTCATTATTGATTCACTGTTTCTCTGATAATTCGCTCAATGTTTATGGACTCACTGCTTCTCTGATCATTCTCCCACTTTTTGTTTGTTCATTGACCAAAGCTTCTGTGATTATTGACCCCCTGTTTCTCTGATCTGACTCACTGTTTCTCTGATTATTGACCAATTTCCTCGGTGATTATTCATTCATTGTTTCTCTGATTAGTCACTCATTGTTTCTCTGAATATTCAAACACATTTTCTCTGATTATTCACTCACTGTTTCCTGATTATTAACCCACTGTTTCTCTGATTATTGAACTACTGTTTTTCTGATTATTCACTCACTGTTCCGTGATTATTGACCCACTGCTTCCCTCATTATTGGCCCACTATTTCTCTGTTAATTGACCAACTGTTTCTCTGATTATTCACTCACTGTTTCTCTGATTATTCACTCAATGTTCCTCTGATGATTCACCCAATGTTTCCTGATTATTGACCCAATGTTTCTCTGATTATTCACCAACTGTTTATCTGATTATTGACCAGCTGTTTCTCTGATTACTGATCCAGTCTTTCCCTGACTATTGACCCATGGTTTCTTTGATAATTGACACGCTGTTTCTCAGATGATTGATCCACTGTTACCCTGACTATTGATTCATTGTTTCACTGATAATTGACTCACTGTATTCTCTGATCTTTACCTCGCTGTTTCTAATTATTGACAAGCTGTTTCTCTGATTAGTGAACCATTGATTTTTTGTATAATGCCCCTGGTATCTCTGAATATTGACGTATTGTTTCCCTGTGTATTGACTCAATGTTTCCCTGTTAATCAACTCCCTGTCTCTCTGATTATTAACTCAAACTTTCTTTGCTCTTTGTTTAACTGTTTCACTGACTGTTGGCCTGCTGTTTCTCTGATTATTGACTAGCTGTTTCTCTGATCTTTGACACACTGCTTCAAATTATTGACCCAATGTTTCTCTGATTATTGCCTCACAGTTTCTCTGATTGTTCCCCACAGTTTCACTAACAGTAGAGTCACTGTTTTCATGATTATTGACACCCTGTTTCCCTCATTATAAACTAATTGATCTTTTTATTATTGCTCCACTTTTCCTGAACTATTGACACATTATGGGCAGATTATTGTTTCTCTAGTTATTTCTCTGACAGTTTCACTGATTATTTCTATGATTTTCTCTGATCGTTAACATGCTGCTACCAGTTCAAGACACATCGTTTCTCTGATTACTGACTCATTGATTTTCTGATTATTGCCCCACGGTAACTCTGATTGCTGATTCACTGATTCCATGATTATTGACTCACTGCTTGTCTGATTACTTACTCATTAATGTTCTGAATATTGCCCCACTGTTTCACTGAGTATTCACTTACTCTTTCTCTGATTATTGCCCCACTGTTTTTCTGATTATTGCCTCACAGTTTCTCTGATTGTTGCCCCACAGTTTCACTAACTGTTGACTCAGTGTTTTCATGATTATTCCCTGTTTCTCTGATTATAAACTCATTGATCTTCTGATTATTGCCCCACTGTTTCCTGAACTATTGACAAATTATTGGCAGATTATTGTTTCTCTAGTAATTTCTCTGACAGTTTCACTAATCATTTCTATGATTTTCTCTGATCTTTGACACGCTGCTGCTAATTCTAGACACAGCATTTCTCTGATTATTCACTCATTGGCTACCTGATTATTCACTCACTATTTCTCGGAATATTTCCTCACAGTTTCAGTGGTTATTCACCCACTGTTTCTCTGTTTATTGACTGACTCTTTCTCTGATTACTGACCCACTGTTTCTCTGAATAATGCCTCTCTGTTTCTCTGTTTATTCACCCCATATTTCTCTGATGATTGATCCAGTGTTTCTCTGGTTATTGACCCACCGGTTCTATGATTATTGACCCGCTTTTGCTCAAGTTATTGATCTGCTCTTCCTCTGATTATTTACACGCTTTTTCTGATTCTTGATCCATTCTTTCTCTAATTATTGACTCACTGTTTCTCTGACTATTGACCAGCAGATTCTCTGTTAAATGCCCTATTGTTTCTCTGATGACATGCGTTGTTTCTTAGATTTTTTGCTACGTTCTTTTCCTGATTATTGATTGCATGTTTCTCTTTTTACTGACCTACTGTTTCCCTGAACTTTGACTCCCTGTTTCTCTCATCTTTGACTCCCTATTTCCTTCATCTTTGTCTCCCGGTTTCTCTCATTTCTGATCCCTGTTTCTCTGATCATTAACCCATGCTATCTCTCATATTTGACTCACTGTTTCTGATCTTTGACCAACATTTTCGCTTCTCATTTGCCCACTGTTTCTCAGATTATTGACCCGCTGTTTCTCAAATTATTGACCAATGTTTTCATTGATTAATGATGAATTTTCTCTGATTATTGACCAAATATTTTTCTAATTATTGATTAACTGTTTCTCTGATCACTGATAAAATGTTACTGATTATTGTTTCATTTATTCTCAGATTATTGACCAACGGTTTTTCTGATTACTGACACATTATTTTTCTCATTATTGTTTCACTGTTTCTCTGATAATTCACTCAATGCTTACGGACTCATTGCTTCTCTGATCATTGTCCCACTTTTTGTTTGTTCATTGACCAAAGCTTCCGTGACTGTTGACCCCCTGTTTCTCTGATCTTACTCACTGTTTCTCTGATTATTGACCAATTTCCTCGGTGATAATTCATTCATTGTTTCTCTGATTAGTAACTCATTGTTTCTCTGATTATTCAAACACTGTTTCTCTGTTCATTCACACACTGTTTCCTGATTAATGACCCACTGTTTCTCTGATTATTGATCCACTGTTTTTCCGATTATTCACACACTGTTCCGTGATTATTGACCCGTGGCTTCCCTCAATATTGGCCCACTATTTCTCCATTAATTGACCAACGGTTTCACTGATTATTCACTCTCTGTTTCCTAATTATTGACCCAATGTTTCTCTGATTATTCACCAACTGTTTATCTGATTATTGACCCACTGTTACTCTGTTTACTGATCCACTCTTTCCCTAACTATTGACCCATGGTTTCTTTGATAATTGACCCGCTGTTTCTCAGATGATTGATCCACTGTTACCCTGACTATTGACTCAATGTTTCACTGATAATTGACTCGCTGTATTCTCTGATCTTTGCCTCACTCTTTCTAATTATTGACAAACTGATTCTCTGATTAATGAATCATTGATTTTTTGTATATTGCCCCATGGTATCTCCGAATATTGACGTACTGTTTCCCTGAGTATTGACTCAATGTTTCTATCATTATTGACTTCCTGTTTCTCTGATAATCAACTCCCTGTCTCTCTGATTTTTAACTCACACTTTCTTTGGTCTTTGTTTCACTGTTTCGCTGACTGTTGACCGACTGTTTCTCTGAATATTGACTCACTGTTTCTCTGATTATTGACTCGCTGTTTCTCTGATCTTTGACTTACTGCTTCTAATTATTGACCCACTGTTTCTCTGATTATTGCCTCATGGATTCTCTGATTGTTGCCCCACAGTTTCACTAACTGTTGACTCAATGTTTTCATGATTAATGACACGCTGTTTCTCTGATTATAAACTCATTGATCTTCTGATTATTGCCCCACTGTTTCCTGAACTATTGACACATTATTGGCAGATTATTGTTTCTCTATTTATTTCTCTGACTGTTTCACTGATCATTAAAATGATTTTCTCTGATCTTTGACACGCTGCTTCTCATTCTAGACACAGCATTTCTCTGATAATTCGCTCACTGCCAATCTGATTTTTCACTCACTATTTCTCAGAATATTGCCCCACAGTTTCACTGATTATTCACCCACTGTTTCTCTGATTATTGACTTACTCTTTCTCTGATTATTGACCCACTGTTTCTCTGAATAATGACTCTCTGTTTATTCACCCAATATTTCACTGATGATTGATCCAGTGCTTCTCTGGTTACTGAGCCACCGTTTCTCTCATTATTGTCCCGCATTTGCTCAGGTTATTGATCTGCTCTTCCTCTGATTAATGACACACTGTTTCTGATTCTTGATCCATTCTTTCACTAATTATTGACTCACTGTTTCTCTGATTATTGACCAGCATCTTCTCTGTTAAAAGCCCTACTGTTTCTCTGATCATTGAAGCACAGTTTCTTAGATTTCTGCTGCATTCTTTTCCTGATTATTGATTCCCTGTTTCTCTTTTTTACTGTCCCACTGTTTCTCTGACCTTTGACTCCCTGTTTCTCTCATCTTTGACTCACTCTTTCTCCCATCTTTGACTCAATGTTTATGATCTTTGACCAATGGTTTCGCTTCTCATTCACCCACCGTTTCTCAGATTATTGACCAATTGTTTCACTGTTCATTGACAAAGTTTCTCTGATTATTGACTAAATATTTTTCTAATTATTGATTAACTGTTTCTCTGATCACTAACAGAATGGTTCTAATTATTGTCTCATTTATTCTCAGATTATTGATCAGTGGTTTTTCTGATTATTGACGCATTATTTTTTCTCATTATTGATTCACTGTTTCTCTGATAATTCACTCACTGTTTACGGACTCACTGCTTCAATGATCATTGTCCAACTTTTTGTTTGATCATTGACCAAATCTTACATGATTATTGACCCCCTGTTTCTCTGATTTGACTCATTGTTTCTCAGGTTATTGACCAATGGTTTTGCTTATAATTCACCCACTGTTTCTCTGATTATTGAACAATTGTCTCGGTGCTTATTCACTCATTGTTTCTCTGATTAGTCACTCATTGTTTCTCTGATTATTCAGTCACTGTTTCTCTCATTATTCACTCACTGTTTCCTGATTATTGACCCACTGTTTCTCTGATTATTCACCAGCTGTTTATCTGATTATTGACCCGCTGATTCTCTGATTACTGATCCACTCTTTCCCTGACTATTGACCCATGGTTTCTTTGGTTATTGACCCTATATTTCTCTGATCATTGATCCACTGTTCCCCTGACTATTTACCCACTGTTTCACTGATATTTGACTCACTCTATTCTCTGATCTTTGCCTCGCTGTTTCTAATTATTGACAAACTGTTTCTCTGATTAGTGAATCATTGATTTTTGCATATTAACCCATGGTTTCTCTGAATATTGCCCCTTTGTCCCTGAGTATTGACTCAATGTTTCTCTCATTATTGATTTCCTCTTTCCCTGATTATCAACTCCCTGTCTCCCTGATTATTGATCCACTTTTCCTCTGATGAATGGCTCACTGTTTCCCTGATTATTGACTCGCTGTTTCTCTGATGGTAAACTCACTCTTTCTCTGATATTTGATTCACTGTTTCCCTGACTGTTGACTACTGTTTTCCTGACAGTTGACCTACTGTTTCTCTGATTATTGACTCATTGTTTCCTTGGTCTTTGACTGACTGCTTCTTAGTATTGCCCCACAGTTTTTCTGATTATTGACTCATTGTTTCCATGATCATTGACACCCTGTTTCTCTTATTATAAACTCAATGATTTTCTGATTATTTACCTACTGTTTCTCTGATTATTGTCGCTGTTTCCTGAACTATTGATACATTATTAACAGATTATTGTTTCTCTGGTTGTTTCTCTTACTGTTTCACTGATTATTTTTATGACTTTCTCTAATCTTGGACTCGCTGCTTCTAATTATAGACACATTGTTTCTCTGATTATTATCTCATTGTTTTTCGGGTTATTGCCCCACACTTTCTGTGATTGTTGTCTCACTGTTTCCATCATTATTACTCCCTGTTTGTCTGATTATTGTATCATTGATTTTCTGATTATTGCCTTACTGTTTCTCTGATAATTGTCAATGTATCCCGAACTATTGACACATTATTAACAGATTTTTGTTTCTCTGGTTATTTCTCTGACTGTTTCACTGATTATTTCTATGACTTTCTCTGATCTTTGACTCACTGCTTCTAATAATAGGGTCATTGTTTCTCTGATTATTGAATCACTGTTTCCATGATTGCTGCCACCCTGTTTCTCTGATTATAACCTCATTGATTTTCTGAATATTGCCTTACTGTTTCTATGATTATTGACCCATTATTTCTCTGATTATTGACCCACTTTTTCTCAGATTAGCGACTCACTGCTTCTCCGATTACTGACCCAATGTTTCTCACATTATGGACTCAATGTTTCTCGAATAATTGGCTCGCTGTTTCTCAGAATATTGACCCACTGTTTATCAGTATATTGATGCACTGTGTATCTGATTATTGACCCTCAGTTTCTCTGATTTATGACCAACTGTTTCTTTGATTATTGACTCACAGTTTCTCTGATTATTCACTTAATGTTTCAATTATTGACTCACTGTTACCCTGATTATTGACTCACGTTTTCATTGTTTATTGACTCACTGTTTCTTTGATTATTGAATTACAGATTCTCTGATTATTGGCACACTGTTTCTCAGCTTATTAACACAGTGCTTTTCAAATTATTGACACATGGTTTCTCTGGTTATTGACCTGCTGTTTCTCTGATTATTGACCCGCTTTTTCTCTGATAATTCACTCACTGTTACCCTGATTATTGACTCACTATTTCCCTGATTATTGACTCACAGTTTCTCTGATTATTGAATCACTGTTTCTCTGAATATTGACACACTGTTTCTCATATTTTCAAACGACTGATTATCAGCTTATTGACGCATGGTTTCTCTGATTATTGACCAACTGTCTCTTTGATTATTGACTCACTGTTTCTCTGATTATTCAAGCAGTGTTTTTCTGATTAGTCACTCTCTGTTTCCCTGATTATTGACCCACTGTATCTCTAATTATTGACCACATGTTTCTCTGATAATTCACACACTGTTCCTCTGATAACTTAGCCATTGTTTCCCTGATTATTGACCCTCTGTTTCCCTGATTCTTGCCAAACATTTTCCCTGATTATTCGCTCACACTTTCTCTGATATTTGAATCACTGTTTCAATGAATATTGTCACTGTTCCACTGATTATTGACTCACTGGTACCCTGATTATTGACTAACTGTTTCCCTGATAATTGACCCACTGTTTATGTGATTATTTAATCACTATTTCGCTGATTATTCACCCACAGTTTCTCTGAATATTCACTCCCTGTTTCTCCAATTATTGACCTGCTGTTTCTCAAATCAGCGAAAAACTGTTTCTCAATTATTGACTCACTGTTTCTCTAATTATTGACTCACAGTTTCTCCCATGAATGACTCACTGTTATCTTGGTTATTGACTCACCGTTTCTCTGGTTACTGATTCACTGTTTCCCTGATTATTGACTCAGTGTTTCTCTGATTATCGAATCACTTTTTCTCTAATTATTGACCTGCAGTTTCTCAGGTTATTGACCCACTGTTTATCAGATTATTGACACATTGTTTCTCTGATTATTGACCCAAAGTTCCTCTGATTATTGGCCTACTGGCTGTCTGATTATTGACCACCTGTTTCTCTGATTATTCGCTCATAGCTTCTCAAATTATTCACTCATGTTTACTCTGATTATTGACCGACTGATTCTCTGATCATTCACGTACTGTTTATCTGATTATGTATTCACTGTTCCAGGATTATTGACCCACTGTTTCTCTGATTATTCACACACTCTTTCTCTGACTCACTGCTTCTCAGAATCTTAAACGTCCATTTATCAGATTATTGATGCACTGTTTCTCTCATTATTGACGAATAGTTTCTTTAATTAGTGACTCGCGGTTTTTCTGATTATTCACACAGTTTTGCTGATCATTCACTCAATGTTTCCCTGATTATTGATCCACTGTTTTTCTGATTATTGACCAACTGTTTCTCTGAATATTCACTCACTGTTTCTCTGATTAGTCACTCACTGTTTCCCTGAGTATTGACCCACTGCCTCTCTAATTATCAACCCAAAGCTTCCCTGATTGTTCGCTCATAGCTTCTCTGATTATTCACTCATGCTTCCTCTGATTATTGACCGACTCATTCTCTGATCATTCACGTACTGTTTATCTGATTATGTACTCACTGTTCCAAGATTATTGACCCACTGTTTCTCTGATTATTCACACACTCTTTCTCTGATTATTCACTCACTGGTTCTCTGATTTTTGGAACGCTTTTTCACTGATTATATACCCGCTGTTTCTCAGATTATTGACTCACTTTTACCTTGATTATTGACTCACTGTTTCTCTAATTATTGACTCACTCTATTTCTGATTATTCACTCACTGCTTCTCTGATTATTGACTCATTTTTTCCCTGATTATGTAGATACTCCAACCAGGAACGGGGCAATACTGGACCTAGTATTAGGAATGGACATGGCCTGTTGATCGAAGTTGCAGTAGGGAAACATTACGGGAAAAATGTCCATAATTCAGTAAGTTCCCAGGCAGTGTTGGATAAAGGGAGTCTTCAGGGTAAGCTCATAATTGTGGATGGCTAATTTTATCAATATTACACAATTCCCACTGTTTCTCTGATTATTGACCCGCTGTTTCTTAGATTAGTGACTCACTGTTTCTCAGATAACGGACCCGCTGTTTCTCTGTTTATTGACTAACTGTTACCCTGATTATTGACTCACATATTTTCCTGATTACTGATTCACTTTTCCACTGAAGATTGAATCACTGTTTCTCTGATTATTGAGTCACCGCTTCTCAGATTATAGACCGACAGTTTATCAGATTATTGTTGCACTCTTTCTCTGAATATTCACTCACTGTTTCCCTGATTAGTCACTCACTGTTTCCTTGATTATTGACCCGCAATTTCTCTGATTGTTCACTCAATCTTTTTCTGATTTTTGAATCTCTGTTTCACTGATTGTTGTCGCTGTTCCCCTGATTGTCGACTCACTGGTTCCCTGATTATTGACTAACTGTTTCCTTGATTATTGACCCACTGATTATGTGGTTATTTACTTACTGTTTCTCTGATTATTCACTTACTCTATCTCTGATTTTGAATCGCTGCTTCACTGAATATTGTGGCTGTTCCCCTGAATATTGACACACTGGTTCCATGAGTATTGACCCATGGTGTATGTAACTATTTACCCACTTTTTCTCTGATTATTCTCCCACAGTTTCTCTGAATATTCACTCCATGTTTCTCTCATTATTGACATGCTGTTTCTCAGATTAGTGACTCACTGTTTCTCAAATTATTGACCCACTTTTTCTCTTATTACGGACTCACTGTTTCTCTGATTATTGACTCACTGTTACCATGATTATTGACTCACTGTGTCTCTGATTATTGACACAAATTTTCTCGGAATATTGACTCACTTTATCTCTGATTATTGACTCACTGTTTCTCTGATTATTGAATGACTGTTTCTCTTATTATTGACTCACTGTTTCTCAGATTAGCGACTCACTGTTTCTCAAATTATTGACCCACTTTTTCTCTTATTACGGACTCACTGTTTCTCTGATTATTGACACAAATTTTCTTGGAATATTGACTCACTTTATCTCTGATTATTGACTCACTGTTTCTCTGAATATTGACTCACTGCTTCTCAGAATCTTAAATGTCCATTTATCAGATTATTGATGCACTGTTTCTCTCATTATTGATGAATAGTTTCTTTAATTAGTGACTCGCGGTTTTTCTGATTACTCACACAGTTTTGCTGATTATTCACTCAATGTTTCCCTGATTATTGATCCACTGATTTTCTGATTATTGACCAACTGTTTCTCTGAATATTCACTCACTGTTTCTCTGATTAGTCACTCACTGTTTCCCTGATTATTGACCCACTGCCTCTCTGATTATCAACCCAAAGCTTCCCTGATTATTCGCTCATAGCTTCTCTGATTATTCACTCATGCTTCCTCTGATTATTGACCGACTCATTCTCTGATCATTCACGTACTGTTTATCTGATTATGTAATCATTGTTCCACTGTTTCTCTGATTATTCACCAACTGTTGCCCTGATTATTCACACACTCTTCCTCTGATTATTCACTCACCGGTTCTCTGATTTTTGGAACGCTTTTTCACTGATTATATACCCGCTGTTTCTCAGATTATTGACTCACTTTTACCCTGATTATTGACTCACTCTATTTCTCTAATTATTGACTCACTCTTTTTCTGATTATTCACTCACTGCTTCTCTGATTATTGACTCATTTTTTCCCTGATTATGTAGATACTCAAACCAGGAACGGGGCAATACTGTACCTAGTATTAGGAATGGACATGGCCTGTTGATCGAAGTGTCAAAAGGGAAGCATTTCGGGAAAAATGTCTATAATTCAGTAAGTTCCCAGGTAGTGTTGGACAAGTATAACGGGAGTCCTCAGGGTAAGCTTTTTAATTGTGAATAGCTAACTTTATCAATATTATGCAATTCCCACTGTTTCTCTGATTATTAATTAACTTTTACCCTGATTATTGACTCACATTTCCCTAGATTATTGCATCACTGTTTCTCTGATTATTGACTCACTGTTTCTCTGATTATTGACTCACTGTTACCATGATTATTGACTCACTGTTTCTCTGATTATTGACACAATTTTTCTCGTAATATTGACTCAGTTTTTTCTCTGATTATTGACTCACTGTTTCTCTGATTATTGAATGAATGTTTCTCTGATTATTGACCCGCTGTTTCTCAGATTATTGACCCACAGTTTATCAGATAATTGACGCACTTTTTCTCTGATTATGTAAACACTGTTTATCTGTTTATTGACTCACTGTTTCTCTGATTATTAACTAACTGTTACCCTGATTATTGACTCATTTTTTCTTGATTATTGAATCACCTTTTCTATGATTATTGACTCACTGTTTCTCTGAATATTGACTCACTGCTTCTCAGAATCTTGAAGGTCCATTTATCAGATTATTGATGCACTGTTTCTCTCATTATTGACTAATAGTTAATTTGATTAGTGACTCGCTGTTTCTCTGATTATTCACACAGTTTCGCTGATTATTAACTCAATATTTCCCTGATTATTGATCCACTGTTTTTCTGATTATTGACCAACTATTTCTCTGAATACTCACTCACTGTTTCTCTGATTAGTCACTCACTGTTTCCCAAATAATTGACCCACTGTTTCTCTGATTATCGACCAACTGTTTCCATTATTATTTACTCGCTCTTTCTCTGATTTTTGAATCGTTGTTTCACTGATTATTGCCGCTGTTCACCTGATGATTGACTCACTAGTTCCCTCGTTATTGACGAACTGTTTCCCTGATTATTGAAACACTTTTTATGTGATTATTTATTCACTGTTTCTTAGATTATTGACCCACTGTTTCTCTGATTATTGACTCACTATTTCTCCGATTTTTGACTCATTGTTGGCCTGTTTATTGACTCACTGTACCTCTGATTATTGACACACTGTTTCTCTGAATATTCACTCCCTGTCTCTCTCATTACTGACCCGTTGCTTCTCAGATCAGCGATTCACTGTTTCTCAGATTATTGACACGCTGTTTTTTCTGATGCATCGCTCACTGTTTCTCTGATTATTGACTCATTGTCTCCCTGAGTATGTAGTCTCTGCAACTTGGGAAAGGGCAATAATGGACCTGGTATTATGTTATGAATCTGACCTGTTGATCGAAATTTCAGTAGGGAAGCATTTCGGGAAAAGTGACCATAGTTCAACAATTTTCCAAGGACTGTACCTCCTGTAAATCTTATACACTGGGAGAGGTTTATTTTAACAATGTTGGCAACTTCTGGTCAACACATTACCAGTAGGATATGTTTCCCTCATTACTGATTCTCTATTTCCCTGATTTTGCACACTTTTCTCAGATTACTGACCCACTTTTTCTCTATTTATTCACTCACTGCTTCTCTGATTATTCACTCATTGCTTCGATTTTTCTCTGAATTTTGACCTGTTGTTACTCTGATTATTGACCCTCTGTTTCTCAGAATATTGACCCACTGTTTATCAGATAATTGACTCTGTCTCTCAGATTATTGACCTGCTGTATATCTGATTATTGGCCCTCTGTTTCTCTTATTTTTGACCAACTGTTTCTTTAATTATTGACCCACCTTCTCTCTGATTATTCACTCACTCTTTTTCTAATTATTCACCCATTGTTTCTCGGTTACTGATTCGATGTTTCTCTGATTATTGACCCGGTATTTCTCTGATTATTGTCCCACTGTATCTCTGATTATGGATCCACTATTTCTTACATTAACGACTCATTTTTTCTTAGATAATTGACCCACTGTTTCTCTCATTATTGATTAGCTGTTATCCTGATTATTGATTCAATTTTTCCTTGATTATTGACTCAGTGTTTCTATGATTATTGAATCACGGTTTCTCTGCTTCTTGACTCACTGCTTCTCAGATTCTTGAACGGCTGTTTATCAGATTATGGATGCACTGTTTCTCTGATTATTGACCCGCTGTTTCTCTGATTATTGACTGACTGCTTCTCTGATTATGCACAAACACTTTCTCTGATTATTCACTCAATGTTTTCCTGATTAATGATCCACAGCTTCACTGATTATTGACCAAATGTTTCTCTGAATATTCTCTCACTGTTTCTCTGACTGGTCACTCAATGTTTCACTGATTATTGACCCACTGATTCTCTGATTATTGATCACCTGTTTCTCAAATTATTGACTCAAACTTTCTCTGATTTGTGAGTCGCTGTTTCACTGATTATTGTCTCTTTTAACCTGATGATTGGCTCACTGGTTCCATGGTTATTGACTCACTGTTTGACTGATTATTGACCCAATGTTTATGCGATCATTTACACATTGTTTCTTTGATAATTTACCCACAGTTTCTCTGAATATACACTCCCTGTTTCTCTCATTATTGATCTTTTGTTCCTCAGATTAGCGACTCATTGTTTCTCAGATTACTGAACCATTGTTTCTCTGATTACTGACTCACTATTTCTCCGATAATCGACTCACTGTTACCATGGTTATTGTCTCACTTTTTCTGTGAATATACACCCCCTGTTTCTCTCATTATTGACCCGTTGTTTCTCAGATTAGCGACTCTTTGTTTCTCAGATTATTAACCCACTGTTTCTCTAATTAATGATGCAAAATTTCTCAGATTATTGACTCAATCTTTCTCTGATTCTTCACACACTGTTCCTCTCATTATTGACACACTGTTGCTCTGAATATTCACTCCCTGTTTCTCTCATTAGTGACTCTCTGTTTCTCAGATTATAGATCCACTGTTTCCCTGATTATTGACTCACTGTTTCTCTGATTATTGACACCAAGTTTCTCTGAATATTGGCTCACTGTTTCCCTGATTATTGACTCACTGATTTTCTGATTATTGCCCCATTATTTCCCTTATTGTTGACCAACTAATTCTCTGACTGTTCACTCATTGTTTCCCTGATTATTGACCAATTCTTTCACTGATTATTGACCAACTGTTCCCCTAATTATTCACTTTGGTTATTGACTCACTGTTTCTCCTATTATTGACTCACTGTTTCTCAGATTAGAGACTCACTTTTTTCTCAGATTACTGACGCACTGTTTCTCTGATTATTATCCAGTTATTTCTCAGATGATTGACCCATGTTTGATTAGATTATTGAAGCACTGTTTCGCTCATTATTGACTCACTGATTGCCTGATTTTTGACTCATTGTTTCCCTGGTTATGTAGATATTCCAGCTAGGGAAGGGGCAATACTGGACCAGGCATTATGGAATGAACCCGACCTGTTGATAAAAGCGACTGTAGGGACGCATTTCGGGATTATTGACACACTGTTACTCTGATTTTGATTTCATCGCTTCTAGTTATTGACCCACAGTTTTTCAGAATATTGACCCACTGTTTCTCTGATTATGGACTCTGATTGTTGACCCAATTTTTCCCCGATTATTGCCTCACGGTTTCTCTGATTATTGACCCCCATTTTCGCAGATTATTGATACACTGCTTCCCTGACTATGGACGCACTGTTTCTCCGATTATTGATTCACTGTTTCTCTGATTTTGACTCACTGCTTCTAAATATAGACCACGTTTTTCTCTGATTAGTGACCCAGCTTTTCTGTGATTATTGTTCCAATGTTTCCCTGACTATTGACCCACTGTTTCTCTGATTAATGACTCAATGTTTCTCTGATCTTTGTCTCTCTGCTTCTAATTAGAGATCCGTGTTTCCCTAATTATTGACTCATTTCTTTTCTGATTATTGCCCCACTATTTCTCTGATTGTTCACCCACTGCTTATGTGATTATTTACTCACTGTTTCTCTGATTATTGATTAAATGTTTCTCTGAATATTCAGTCCCTGTTTCTATCATTCTTGACCAGTTTTTTTCTCAGATTAGCATCTCATTGTTTCTCAGAATATTGACCCACTGTTTCTCTGATTATTGACTCACTGTTACCCTGATTATTGACGCACTGTTTCTCTGATTATTGACTCAATGATTCTATGGTTATTGAATCACTGTTTCACCGATTATTGACTCACTGTTACCCTGATTATTGACTCACTGTTTCTCTGATTATTGGCTCCATGTATTTTTTCTGAATATTGACTCACTGTTTCCCTGATTATTGACTCACTGTTTCTCTGATTATTGGCTCCATGTATTTTTTCTGAATATTGACTCACTGTTTCCCTGATTATTGACTCACTGTTTCTCTGATTATTGGCTCCATGTATTTTTTCTGAATATTGACTCACTGTTTCCCTGATTATTGACTCAATGATTCTCTGGTTATTGACTCACTGTTTCTCCGATTATTGACACACAATTTCTCAGATTATTGACCTATAGTTTATCAGATTATTGACGCACTGTTGCTCTACTTAATGAGCCGCTGTTTCTCTGATTATTGACCCGCTTTTTCAGAGATTATTAACTCACTTTTACCCTGATTACTGATTCACTGCTTCATTGATTTTCAGATTATTGCCCCACTGTTTTACTGATTGTTGTCCCACTGCTTATGTGAGTATTTAAACACTGTTTCTCTCATTATTGACCCTTTGTTTCTCAGATAAGTGACTCACTGTTTCTCAGATTATTGACCCACTGTTACCGTGATTATTGACTCACCGTTTCTCTGATTATTGGCTCCATGTTTCTCAGACTATTGACTCACTGTTTCCCTGATTATTGACATAATGATTCTCTGGTTATTAAATCACTGTTTCACCGATTATTGACACATTTTCTCATTTATTGAACAATTGTTTATCAGATTATTGACGCACTGTTTCTCTGTTTATTGAGCCGCTGTTTCTCAGATTACTGACCCATTGTTTATCAGATTATTGACGCATTGTTTCTCTGATTATTGGCCCGCTGTTTCTCTGATTATTGACCCGCTTTTTCTCAGATTATTAACGCACTGTTGCACTGATTATTGACTCACTGTTTCTCTGATTTTGATTCACGGTTTTTCTGATTAATCACTCACTGTTTCTCTGATTATTGACTCATTGTTTCTCTGATTATTGTCCCACTTTCTCGCTGCTTATTGCCCCACTGTTTCTCTGATTTTTGACGCAGTTATTCCCTGATTATTGCCTCATGGTTTCTCTGAATTTTGACCACCTGTTTCTCAGATTATTGAGACACTGTTTCCCTGACTATAGACCCACTGTTTCTCTGATTATTGACTCACTGTTTCTCTTAATTTGACTTACTGCTTCTGATTATAGTAACACTGTTTCTCTGATTAGTGACCCTGTTTTTCTCTGATTATTGTTCCACTGTTTCCCTGCCTCTTGACCCACTGTTTCTCTGATTATTGACTCACTGTTCCTCTGATCTTTGACTCGCTGCTTCTAATTATAGACACGGTGTTTCCCTTATTATTGACTAATTGATTTTCTGATTATTGCCCCACTCTTTTCATGATTGTGGACCCACTGCTTATGTGTGCATTTATTCACGGTTAATCTGATTATTGACTTAATGTTTCTCTGAATATTCAATCCCGGTTTCTCTCATTATTGACCCATTGTTTCTCAGATTAGCGACTCATTGTTTCTCACATTATTGGCCCGCTGTTTCTCTGATTATTGACCCACTTTTTCTCAGATTATTAACGCACTGTTGCACTGATTATTGACTCACTGTTTCTCTGATTTTGATTCACGGTTTTTCTGATTAATCACTCACTGTTTCTCTGATTATTGACTCATTGTTTCTCTGATTATTGTCCCACTTTCTCGCTGCTTATTGCCCCACTGTTTCTCTGATTTTTGACGCAGTTATTCCCTGATTATTGCCTCATGGTTTCTCTGAATTTTGACCACCTGTTTCTCAGATTATTGAGACACTGCTTCCCTGACTATAGACCCACTGTTTCTCTGATTATTGACTCACTGTTTCTCTTAATTTGACTCACTGCTTCTGATTATAGTAACACTGTTTCTCTGATTAGTGACCCTGTTTTTCTCTGATTATTGTTCTGCTGTTTCCTTGCCTCTTGACCCACTGTTTCTCTGATTATTGACTCACTGTGTCTCTGATCTTTGACTCGCTGCTTCTAATTATAGACACGGTGTTTCCCTTATTATTGACTAATTGATTTTCTGATTATTGCCCCACTCTTTTCATGATTGTGGACCCACTGCTTATGTGTGCATTTATTCACGGTTAATCTGATTATTGACTTAATGTTTCTCTGAATATTCAATCCCGGTTTCTCTCATTATTGACCCATTGTTTCTCAGATTAGCGACTCATTGTTTCTCACATTATTGACCCACTGTTTCTCTGATTATTGACTCAATATTTCTCTGATTATTGACTCACTGTTACCCTGATTGTTGACTCACTGTTTCTCTGATTATTGACACACTGTTTCTCTGAATATTCACTCCCTGTTTCTCTCATTGACCCTCTGTTTCCCAGATTAGTGATTCACTGTTTCTTAGATTATTGACCCACTGTTTCCCTGATTGTTGATTCACGGTGACCCTGATTATTGACTCACTTTTTCTCAGATTAGTGACCCACAGTTTCACTGATTAATGACCCACTGTTTCTCTGATTATTGACTCATTGTTACCCTGATTATTTACTCACCGTTTCTCTGATTATTGGCTCCATGTTTTTTCTGAATATTGACTCACTGTTTCCCTGATTATTGACTCAATGAATCTCTAGTTATTGACTCACTGTTTCTTCGATTATTGACCCACAGTTTATCAGATTATTGACGCACTGTTTCTCTGCTTAATGAGTTGCTGTTCCTGAGATTATTGTCCCATTGTTTATCAGATTATTGACGCACTGTTTCTCTGATTATTGACCCGCTGCTTCTCTGATTATTGACCCGCTTTTTCTGAGATTATTAACTCACTGTTACCCTGTTTATTCATTCACTGTTTCTCTGATTTTGACTCACGTTTTTTTTCTGATTAATCACTCACGGTTTCTCTGATTATTGACTCATTGTTTCCCTGATTATGTAGACACTCCAACTTTGGAAGGGGCAATACTGGACCTGGCATTATGGATTGAACCCGACCTGTTGATCAAAGTTTCTCTGGGAAGCATTTCGGGAAAAGTGACCATAATTCTGTCGTTTTCCAGGTAATGCTGGATAAGTATAACAGGAGACCTTGGGTTAAGCTCCTTAACTGGGAAAGGGTAATTTTAACCAAATAGGAAATTCCAGTCGCCACATTACCAATAGGATATGTTTCCCTCATTAGTGACTCTCTGTTTCCCTAATTATTGTCACACATTTTCTCTGATTGTTGACGCACTGTTCCTTTGATTTTGATTTCACTGCTTCTAGTTATTGACCCAGTGTTTTTCCCCAATTATTGCCCCACGGTTTCTCTGATTATTGAGACAATGCTTCCCTGACTATGGACCCACTGTTTCTCTGATTATTGACTCACTGTTTCTCTGATTTTGACTCGCTGCTTCAAATTATGGAAAAAGTTTTTCTCTGATTATTGTTCCATGGTTTCCCTGACTATTGATCCACTGTTTTTCTGATTATTGACTCAATGTTACTCTGAGGTTTGACTATCTAGTTCTAATTATAGACACGGTATTTCCATGTTTATTGACTCATTGATTTTCAGATTATTGCCCCACTGCTTTACTGATTGTTGTCCCACTGCTTATGTGAGTATTTAAACAATGTTTCTCTGATTATTGACACTCGGTTTCTCTGAATATTCACTCCCTGTTTCTCTCATTATTGACCCTATGTTTCTCAGATAAGTGACTCACTTTTTCTCAGATAAGTGACTCACTGTTTGTCAGATTATTGACTCACTGTTACCCAGATTACTGACTCACTGTTTCTCTAATTATTGACTCCATGTGTCTCTGAATATTGACTCACTGATTCCCTGATTATTGACCCAATGATTCTCTGGTTATTGAATCACTGTTTCTCCGATTATTGACTCACTATTTTTCAGATTAGTGACTCACTGTTTCTCTGATTATTGACTCACTGTTACCCTGATTATTGACTCACCGTTTCTCTGATTATTGGCTCCATGTTTCTCAGATTATTGACTCACTGTTTCCCTGATTATTGACTCAATGATTCTCTAGTTATTAAATCACTGTTTCACCGATTATTGACACATTTTCTCATTTATTGAACCACTGTTTATCAGATTATTGACGCATTGTTTCTCTGTTTATTGAGCCGCTGTTTCTCAGATTATTGACCCATTGTTTATCAGATTATTGACGCACTGTTTCTCTGATTATTGGCCCGTTGTTTCCTCGATTATTGACCGGCTTCTTCGCAGATCATTAACACACTGTTGCCCTGATTATTGACTCACTGTTTCTCTGCTTTTGACTCACGATTTTTCTGAGTAATCAGTCACTGTTTCTCTGGTTATTGACTCATTGTTTCTCTGATTATTGTCCCACTTTCTCGCTGCTTATTGCCCCACTGTTTCTCTGAGTTTTGACGCAGTTATTCCCTGATTATTGCCTTATGGGTCTCTCTGAATATTAGCCACCTGTTTCTCAGATTATTGAGACACTGTTTCCCTGACTATAGACCCACTGTTTCTCTGATTATTGACTCACTGTTTCTCTTATTTTGACTCACTGCTTCTGATTATAGAAACACTGTTTCTCTGATTAGTGACCCTGTTTTTCCCTGATTATTGTTCCACTGTTTCCCTGCCTCTTGACCCACTGTTTCTCTGATTATAGTCTCACTGTGTCTCTGATCTTTGACTCGCTGCTTCTAATTATAGACACGGTGTTTCCCTTATTATTGACTAATTGATTTTCTGATTATTGCCCCACTCTTTCCATGATTGTGGACCCATTGCTTATGTGTGCATTTATTCACGGTTACTCTGATTATTGACTAAATGTTTCTCTGAATATTCAATCCCTGTTTCTCTCATTATTGACCCATTGTTTCTCACATTAGCGACTCAATGATTCTCTGGTTATTGAATCACTGTTTCTCCGTTTCTTGCCTCACTATTTCTCGGATAGTGACTCAATGTTTCTCAGATTATTGACCCACTGTTTCTCTGATTATTGACTCACTGTTTCTCTGATTATTGGCTCCATGTTTCTCTGAATGTTGACTCATGGTTTCCCTGATTATTGACTCAATGATTCTCTGGTTATTTAATCACTGTTTCTCCGATTATTGACACACTGTTTCTCAGATTATTGACCCACTGTTTATCAGAATAGTAACGCACTGTTTCTCTGATTATTGTCCCGCTGTTTCTCTGATTATTGATCCGCTTTTTCTCAGATTATTAACTCACTGTTACCCTGATTATTGACTCACTGTTTCTTTGATTTTCGACACATTGTTTTTCTGATTATTTTTCACTGTTTCTCTGATTATTGACTCATTGTTTCCCTGTTTATGTAGATACTCAACTAGGGAACGGGCAATACTGGACCTGGCATTGTGGATTGAACCCGACCTGTTGATCGAAGTTTCTGTAGGAAAGCATTTCGGGAAAAGTGACCATAATTCAGTTGGTTTCCAGGTAATGGTGCGTAAGTATATCAGGAGACCTTGGGTTAAGCTCCTTAACTGGGGAAGGTTAATTTTAACAACATTAGTCAATTCCAGACGCCACATTAACAGTAGCAGATGTTTTCCTCTTTACTGACTCTTAGTTTCTCTGATTATTGTCCCAATTTTTCTCTGATTATTGACGCACCGTTTCTCTTATTTTGATTTGACAGCTTCCAGTTATTGACATACTGTTTCTCAGATTATTGACCCATTGTTTCTCTGTATATTGTCCCACTCTCTCGCTGCTAATTGAATCAATTTTATCTGATTGATAACACACTGTTTCTACGATCTTTGATTCACTGCTTCTAATTATTGCCCCACTGTTTCTCTGATTTATGACCCAGTCTTTCCCTGATTATTGCCTCACGGTTTCTCTCATTATTGAAATACTGTATTTTTCAGATTATTGAGACACTGTTTCTCTGACTATAGACACAATGTTTCTCTGATTATTGACTCACTGATTCTAATTATAGAAACACTGTTTCTCTGATTAATAACCCAGTTTTTCTCTGACTATGGTTCCACTGTTTCCCTGACTATTAAACGACTGTTTCTCTGATTATTGACTCACTGTTTCTCAGATTATTTAACCACTGTTTCTCTGATTATTAACTCACTTTTACATGATTATTGACTCACTGTTTCTCTGATTATTGACTGACTGTTTTTCTGATTATTCACTCATTGTTTCTCTGATTATTGACTCATTGTTTTCCTGTTTATGTAGATACTCAACTAGAGAAGGGGCAAAAATAAAAACAAAAGAACTGCGGATGCTGGAAATCCAAAACAAAAACAAAAACAGAATTACCTGGAAAAACTCAGTAGGTCTGGCAGCATCGGCGGAGAAGAAAAGAGTTGACGTTTCGAGTCTTCATGACCCTTCGACAGAACTTGAGTTCGAGTCCAAGAAAGAGTTGAAATATAAGCTGGTTTAAGGTGTGTGTGTGTGTGTGTGGGGGGGGGGGGGGGGTGGTGGGGGGGGGGGGGGGGTGGTGCGGAGAGAGAGAGAGGTGGAGTGGGGGTGTGGTTGTAGGGACAAACAAGCAGTGATAGAAACAGATCATCAAAAGATGTCAACAACAATAGAACAAAAGAACACATAGATGTTAAAGTTGGTGATATTATGTAAATGAATGTGCTAATTAAGAATGGATGGTAGGGCACTCAAGGTATAGCTCTAGTGGGGGTGGGGGGAGCATAAAAGGAAAAGGAAAATCTATATAATTTATTGGAAAAAAAAGGAAGGGGGAAACAGAAAGGGGGTGGGGATGGGGGAGGGAGCTCACGACCTAAAGTTATTGAATTCAATATTCAGTCCGGAAGGCTGTAAGGTGCCTAGTCGGAAGATGAGGTGTTGTTCCTCCAGTTTGCGTTGGGCTTCACTGGAACAATGCAGCAAGTCAAGGACAGACATGTGGGCAAGAGAGCAGGGTGGAGTGTTAAAATGGCAAGCGACAGGGAGGTTTGGGTCATTCTTGCGGACAGACCGCAGCTGTTCTGCAAAGCATTCGCCCAGTTTACGTTTGGTCTCTCCAATGTAGAGGAGACCACATTGGGAGCAACGAATGCAGTAGACTAAGTTGGGGGAAATGCAAGTGAAATGCTGCTTCACTTGAAAGGAGTGTTTGGGCCCTTGGACGGTGAGGAGAGAGGAAGTGAAGGGGCAGGTGTTACATCTTTTGCGTGGGCATGGGGTGGTGCCATAGGAGGGGGTTGAGGAGTAGGGGGTGATGGAGGAGTGGACCAGGGTGTCCCAGAGGGAGTGATCCCTACGGAATGCCGATAGGGGTGGTGAAGGGAAGATGTGTTTGGTGGCGGCGACATGCTGGAGTTGGCGGAAATGGCGGAGGATGATCCTTTGAATGCGGAGGCTGGTGGGATGATAAGTGAGGACAAGGGGGACCCTATCATGTTTCTGGGAGGGAGGAGAAGGTGTGAGGGCGGATGCGCGGGAGATGGGCCGGACACATTTGAGGGCCCTGTCAACGACCGTGGGTGGAAAACCTCGGTTAAGGAAGAAGGAGGACATGTCAGAGGAACTGTTTTTGAAGGTAGCATCATCGGAACAGATGCGACGGAGGTGAAGGAACTGAGAGAATGGGATGGAGTCCTTACAGGAAGCGGGGTGTGAGGAGCTGTAGTCAAGGTAGCTGTGGGAGTCGGTGGGTTTGTAATGGATATTGGTGGACAGTCTATCACCAGAGATTGAGACAGAGAGGTCAAGGAAGGGATGGGAAGTGTCAGAGATGGACCATGTGAAAATGATGGAGGGCTGGAGATTGGAAGTAAAATTAATAAATTTTTCCAAGTCCCAACAAGAGCATGAAGCAGCACCGAAGTAATCATCGATGTACCGGAGAAAGAGTTGTGGAAGGGGGCCGGGGTAGGACTGCAACAAGGAATGTTCCACATACCCCATAAAGAGACAGGCATAGCTGGGGCCCATGCGGGTACCCATAGCCACAGCTTTTATTTGGAGGAAGTGAGAGGAGTTAAAGGAGAAATTGTTCAACGTGAGAACAAGTTCAGCCAGACGGAGGAGAGTAGTGGTGGATGGGGATTGTTCGGGCCTCTGTTCGAGGAAGAAGCTAAGGCCCCTCAGACCATCCTGGTGGGGGATGGAGGTGTAGAGGGATTGGACGTCCATGGTGAAGAGGAAGCGGTTGGGGCCAGGGAACTGGAAATTGTTGATGTGATGTAAGGTATCAGAGGAATCACGGATGTAGGTGGGAATGGACGGGACAAGGGGAGAGAGAAGTTCTGTTCTTTTCTGCGACAAGATTTCCGTTCCTCTCTTTTGCCTTGTTCACCTTCATTGCTTTCCATTTCTCTCCTGGTGTTTGACAAGGTGTTTACTAAAACCCGCTTTCACAGCCATATCTCCTTTCTCAGTGACTGCCTCCGTCTCTGACCTACCCCATGTGGATTTCAACTGAAATTCCACCCCTCATTTTTCGAACCCACCCAGGATTACAGGTATCTCCGGGACATAAAATGTTTCTCGGACTGCTGTTCCCGTCACATTCTGAAATCTACACTCAGTGTCATGCGCCGCCATGTGAACACTCTCGACCTCTCCCTCCAGCAGCACCGCCGTACCCTTTTTCAAAGCTGCGCGTGCCCCCAGTTTCATTTTATCCTTCGGCTCATCCGACGCCTCAACAAGAAACTTTTTCTCTTTCACTCAAGTGCTAAGGAATGCAAGCTCCAACAACTCATCGACACCAACACCCATCCAGGATCCTCCACCCCTGCCTGTCCCTCCGTCCCCACCCCATCTTCCAATCCCAGCCCCAGCCGTGTATTCACTATACCCCCTGACCTTCCCCTCTCCGATGCTGAACGTTCAGTGCTCAGCAAAGGACTTAGTTTCATACCCTTACGCCCTCATCTCAATGAATTTCGGGCTCAGCATGATGCTGAACTCTTCTTCCGCCGTCTTCGTCTCCGGGCTCACTTCTTTGGGCAGGACTCCTCTCCCAGTTCAATGGATCCTTTTACCCATCTCCAATATTCTCCCTCCACCTGGACCCCTCCCTCTGGATTCTTACCTTCTCTTGATCTTTTCATTGAGAACTGTTGGCGTGACATTAGTCATCTCAATTTCTCTGCTCCTCTCACCCATTCTAACCTGTCTCTCTCTGAACTTACTGCACTCCATTCTCTCAGGTCCAACCCTGACATTGTCATCAAACCCGCTGACAAGGGTGGTGCTGTTGTTGTCTGGCGCACTGACCTCTTCCTCGCAGAGGCTGAGCGTCAACTTGCAGACACTTCCTCCTACCTCTCCCTGGACCATGACCCCACCACTGAATATCAAGCCATTGTTTCCAGGACTGTCACTGTCCTCATCTCCTCTGGGGATCTCCCTCCCACAGCTTCCAACCTGATAGTCGCCCAACCTCGGACGGCCCGCTTCTATCTCCTACCCAAAATCCACAAACAGAACTGCCCCGTTAGACCGATCGTCTCAGCTTGCTCCTGCCCCACAGAAGTCATTTCTCGTTATCTTGACTCCCTTCTCTCTCCCCTTGTCCAGTCCCTTCCCACCTACATCCGTGATTCCTCTGACACCTTACGTCACATCAACAATTTCCAGTTCCCTGGCCCCAACCGCTTCCTCTTCACCATGGATGTCCAATCCCTCTACACCTCCATCCCCCACCAGGATGGTCTGAGGGCCCTTAGCTTCTTCCTCGAACAGAGGCCCGAACAATCCCCATCCACCACTACTCTCCTCCGTCTGGCTGAACTTGTTCTCACGTTGAACAATTTCTCCTTCAACTCCTCTCACTTCCTCCAAATAAAAGGTGTGGCTATGGGTACCCGCATGGGCCCCAGCTATGCCTGTCTCTTTATGGGGTATGTGGAACATTCCTTGTTCCAGTCCTACTCCGGCCCCCTTCCACAACTTTTTCTCCGGTACATCGATGATTACTTCGGGGCTGCTTCATGCTCTCATCGGGACTTGGAAAAATTTATTAATTTTGCTTCCAATCTCCAGCCCTCCATCATTTTCACGTGGTCCATCTCTGACACTTCCCTTCCCTTCCTTGACCTCTCAGTCTCAATATCTGGTGATAGACTGTCCACCAATATCCATTAAAAACCCACTGACTCCCACAGCTACCTCGACTACAGCTCCTCACACCCCGCTTCCTGTAAGGACTCCATCCCATTTTCTCAGTTCCTTCGCCTCCGTCGCATCTGTTCCGATGATGCTACCTTCAAAAACAGTTCCTCTGACATGTCCTCCTTCTTCCTTAACCGAGGTTTTCCACCGACGGTCGTTGACAGGGCCCTCAACCGTGTCCGGCCCATCTCCCGCGCATCCGCCCTCACGCCTTCTCCTCCCTCCCAGAAACATGATAGGGTTCCCCTTGTCCTCACTTATCACCCCACCAGCCTCCGCATTCAAAGGATCATCCTCCGCCATTTCCACCAACTCCAGCATGATGCCACCACCAAACACATCTTCCCTTCACCCCTCTTATCGCCATTCCGTAGGGATCGCTCCCTCTGGGACACCCTGGTCCACTCCTCCATCACCCCCTACTCCTCAACCCCCTCCTATGTTACCACCCCATGCCCACACAAAAGATGCAACATCTGCCCCTTCACTTCCTCTCTCCTCACCGTCCAAGGACCCAAACACTCCTTTCAAGTGAAGCAGTATTTCACTTGCATTTCCCCCAACTTAGTCTACTGCATTCGTTGCTCCCAATGCGGTCTCCTCTACATTGGAGAGACCAAACGTAAACTGGGCGACCGCTTTGCAGAACACCTGCGGTCTGTCCGCAAGAATGACCCAAACCTCCCTGTCGCTTGCCATTTTAACACTCCACCCAGCTCTCTTGCCCACATGTCTGTCCTTGGCTTGCTGCATTGTTCCAGTGAAGCCCAACGCAAACTGGAGGAACAACACCTCATCTTCCGACTAGGCACCTTACAGCCTTCTGGACTGAATATTGAATTCAACAACTTTCGGTCGTGAGCTCCCTCCCCCATCCCCACCCCCTTTCTTTTTTTTCCAATAAATTATATTGATTTTCCTTTTCCCACCCAATTTTCATTATTTAAAAAAAAATTAAAATCTTTTATGCCCCCCCACCCCCACTAGAGCTATACCTTGAGTGCCCTACCATCCATTCTTAATTAGCACATTCGTTTAGATAATATCACCAACTTTAACACCTGTGTGTTCTTTTGTTCTATTGTTGTTGACATCTTTTGATGATCTGCTTCTATCACTGCTTGTTTGTCCCTACAACCACACCCCCACTCCACTTCTCTCTCTCCCTCTCTCTCCGTACCCCCCCCACACACGCACCTTAAAACAGCTTATATTTTAAATCTTTCTTGGACTCCAACTCAAGTTCTGTCGAAGGGTCATGAGGACTCGAAACGTAAACTCTTTTCTTCTCCACCAATGCTGCCAGACCTGCTGAGTTTTTCCAGGTATGTTTGAGAAGGGGCAGTACTTGACCAGGCATTGGTGAATGAACTCGACCTGTTGAACAAAGTTTCTGTCGGGAAGCATTTCGGGAAAAGTGACCATAATTCAGTAGGTTTCCAGGTAAGTATAACAGGAGACCTTGGGTTAAGCTCCTTAACTGGGGAAGGGTAATTTTAACATCATTAGGAAATTCCAGTCGCCACATTACCTGTAGGATATGTTTACCTCTTAACTGACTCTCTGTTTCTCTGATCATTGTCACACTTTTTCTCTGATTATTAACTCACTGATCTTTGATTCACTGCTTCTAATTATTGCCGCACTGTCTCTTGATTTTTGACGCAGTTTTTACCCGAATATTGCCTCACGGTTTCTCTCATTATTGACCCACTGTTTTTCAGATTATTGAGACATTTTTTCCCTGAGTATAGACACACGGTTTCTCTGATTGTTGTCTCACTGCTCCTCTGATTTTGACTCGCTGATTCTAATTATAGAAGCACTCTTTCTCTGATTAGTTCCCAGTTTTTCTCTGACTATTTTTCCACTGTTTCCCTGATTATTGGCAAACTCTTTCCCTAATTATTGATTCAATGTTTCTCTGATCTTTGCCTCGCTATTTCTAATTATAGACACCATGTTTCCCTGATTATTGACTGATTTGATTTCTGATTATTGCCCCACTGTTTAACTGATTAGTGACCCATTGCTTATGTGATTATTTAATCATGGTTTCCCTGCATATTCAATCCCTGTTTCTCTGATTATTGACCCTCTGTTTCTCAGATTAGTGACTCACTGTTTCTCAGATTAGTGACCCACTGTTTCTCTGATTATTGACTCATTTTTTCTCTGATCATTGACTCGATGTCTCTCTGAAAATTGACTCACTTTTTCCCTTATTATTGTCTCAATGATTCTCTGGTTATTGCATCACTGTTTCTCCGATTATTGAATCACCGTTTCTCTGATTATTGAATCCACATTTCTCTGAAAATTGACTCAGTGTTTCCCTGATTATTGACTCAATGATTCTCTGGTTATTGATTAACTGCTTCTCCAATTATTCACTCACTGTTTATCAGATTATTGACGCACTGTTCCTCAGATTATTGACCAGTTTTTTCTCATGTTATTGACCCACTGTTCATCAGATAATTGACGCATTGTTCCTCTGATTTTTGCCCCTCTATTTCTCAGATTATTGACTCACTGTTACCCTGATTATTGACACACTTTTTCTCTGATTTTTGACTCATTGTTTCCCTGATTATGTGGATACTCCAATTAGGGATGGGGCAATACTGGACCTGATATTCTGGAATGAACCCGAACTGCTGATCGAAGTTTATGTGGCAAAGCATTTCCGGAATAGTGACCATAATTCAGTAGGTTTCCAAGTAATGATGCATAAGTATAACAGGAGACCTTGGTTTAAGCTCCTTAACTGGGCAAGGGTAATTTTAATGACATTAGTAAATTCCAATCGCGACATTACCAGTAGGATATGTTTACCTCTTTAGTCACTCTCTGGTTCTCTGATTGTTGTCACTTTTTTATCTGATTATTGACGCACTGTTTCTCTGATTTTCACTTCACAGCTTCTAGTTATTGACCTACTGTTTTGCAGATTATTGACCCACTGCTTTTCTGATTATTGTCCCACTCTCTCGCTGCTTATTGAATCACTTTTTCTCTGATTGATAACTCACTGTTTCTACGATCTTTGATTCACTGCTTCTAAATATTGCCGCTCTGTTTCTCTGAATTTGACCCAGTTTTTCCCCCATTGTTGCCACACGGTTTCTCTCATTATTGAACCGGAATTTTTCAGATTATTATGACTCTGTTTCCCTGACTATAGACACATTGTTTGTCTGATTATTGACCCAATGTTTCTCTGATTTTGACTCGCTGCTTCTAATTATAGAAACACTGTTTCTCTGATTAGTGACCCAGTTTTCTCTGACTATTGTACCTCTGTTTCCCTGAAAATTGAACCACTGTTTCTCTGATTGTTGACCCACTGCTTATGTGATTATTTACTCATAGTTTCTCTGATTATTGACTCACTGTTTCTCTGAACATGCAAATCCTGTTTCTCTCATTATTGAAACGTAGTTTCTCAGATTAGCGACTCATTGTTTCTCAGATAATTGACACACTGTTGCTCTTATTATTGACCCACTATTTCTCTGATCATTGACTCATTGTTTCTCTGATTATTGACACAATGACTCTCAGATTATTGACCCACTGTTTATCAGAATATTGACGCAATCTTTCTCTGATTATTGTCCCGCTGTTTCTCAGATTATTAACTCACTGTTACCCAGATTATTGACGCACTGTTTCTCTGACTTTTGACTCACTGTTTTCCTGATTATTCACTCACTGTTTCTCTAATTATTGACTCATTGTTTCCCTGTTTTTGCAGATACTCAACTAGGGTAGAGGCAATTCTGGGCCTGATATTGTGGAATGAACCCGACCTGTTAATCGAAGTTTCTGTAGGGAGCCATTTCAGGTAAAGTTTACCATAATTCAGTAGGTTTCCAGGTAATGGTGCATAAGTATAATAGGAGACCTTAGGTCAAGCTCCTAAACTGGGGATGGGTAATTTTAAAATATTAGTAAATTCCAGTCGCCACATTACCAGTACGATATGTTTCCCTCATTAGTGTATCTATGTTTCCCTGAATATTGACTCACCATTTCTCTGATTATTGACTCCATGTTTCTCTGAATATTGACTCACCTTTTCCCTTCTTGCTGACTCAATGATTCTCTGGTTATTGAATCACTGTAACTCCGAATATTGACTCACTGTTTCTCAGATTATTGTCTGACTGTTACCCTGATTATTGACTCACTGTTTCTCTGATTATTGACACACTCTTTCACTGATTCTTGACTCAATGTTTCTCTGAACATTGATTCATTGTTTTTCTGATTATTGACACAATGATTCTCTGGTTATTGAATCACTGTTACTCCGATTCTGTACTCCTTTTTCTCTCATTATTGACCCTCTGTTTCTCAGATCAGTGACTCACTCCTTCTCAGATTAATGACCCACTGTGTCTCTGACTCTTGACTCACTGTTACCCTGATTATTGACGCACTGTTTCTCTGATAATTGACTCAATGATTCTCTCGTTATTGAATCACAGTTTCTCTGATTCTTAACTCACTGTTTCTCAGAATAGTCACTCTCTGTTACTCAGATTATTAACCCACTTTTTATCTGATTATTGACTCACTGTTAACCAGATTATTGAAACACTGCTTCTCTGATTATTGGCACCATGTTTCTCTGAGTATTGACTTACTGTTTCCCTCATTATTGACTCAATGATTCTCTGGTTATTGAATCACTGTTTCTCCTATTATTGACACACTGTTTCTTAGATAATTGACCCAGTGTTTTTCAGATATTTGACCCACTGTTTCTCTGCTAAGTGAATCAATGATTCTCTGGTTATTGAATCACTGTTTCTCCCATTATTGACCCTCTTTTCTCAGATTAGTGACTCACTGTTTCTCAGATTATTGACCCACTGTTTCTCTGATTATTGACTCACTGTTACCCTGATTATTGACTCACAGTTTCTCTGATTATTGACTCCATGTTTCTCTGAATATTGACTCACTGTTTAACTGATTATTGAATCCATGATTCTCTGGTTATATTGACTCACTATTACCCTTATTATTGAATCACCGTTTCTCTGATTATTGACTCACTGTTACGGTGATTATTTACTCAATGTTTCTTGGATTATTGACTCCCTCTTTCTCTGAATATTGAATCACTGTTTCCCTGATTATTTAATCAATGATTCTCAAGTTATTGAATCACTGTTTCTCCGATTATTGACTCACTGTTTTCACCTTATTTTTCCACTGTTTATCAGGTTATTGACCCGCTGTTTCTCTGATTATTGACACGCTGTTTCTCAGATTATTGGCTCACTGTTACCCTGATTATTGACTCACTTTTTCTCTGATTTTTGACTCACTGCTTCTTTGATTTTGACTCGCTGCTTCTAATTATTGAAATAATGTTTTTTTCTGATTAGTGAACCAGTTTTTCTCTCCTTATTGTTCCACTGTTTCCAGGATTTGTGCCCCACTGTTTCTCTGATCCTTGACTCGCTGCTTCTCATTATAGACACCGTCTTTCCCTGATTATTGAGTAATTGATTTTGTGATTATTGCCCCACTCTTTCCCTGATTGTTGACCCACAGCTTATGTTATTATTTACTCACGGTTTCTCTGATTATTGACTTACTGTTTCTCTGAACTTTCACTTGCTGCTTCTTTCATTATTGACCCATTGTTTCTCAAATTATCAACTCATTGTTTCTCAGATCATGGACACGCTGTTTCTCTGATTATTGACTCACAATTTCTCAAGTTACTGACTCACTGTTTCTCTGATTATTGACACAAAGTTTCTCTGATTATAGACACTCTGTTTCTCTGAATATTCACTCCCTGAGTCTCTCTTTATTGACCCTGTGTTTATCAGATTAGTGACTCATTGTTGCTCAGATTATTGATCCTCTGTTTCTCTGATTATTGACTCATTATTTCTCTGATTATTGCCTCACATTTTCTCTAATTATTGACTCATTTTTCTCTGAATATTCACTCCCTGCATTTCTCATGATTGACCCATTGTTTCTCAGATTTGCGACTCATTGTTTCTCTGATTATTGACTCAATATTTCCCAGATTATTGAATAAGTGTTAACCTGATTACTGACTCAGTCTTTGAATATTGACTCAAAGTGTCTCTGATTATTGACCCCCTGTTTCTGTGAATAATCAATCCCGGTCTCTCTCATAATTGACCCACTTTTTCTCTGATTATTGACTCACTGTTTCTCTGATTATTGACTCACTGTTACCCTGATTATTGACTCACTGTTTCTCTGATTATTGACTCACTGTTACCCTGATTATTGACTCACTGTTTCTCTGATTATTGACTCACTGTTGCTCTGCACATTCACTCCCAGTTTCTCTCATAATTGTCCCACAGTTTCTCAGATTAGTGGATCACAGTTTCTCAGATTATTGACCCACTGTTTCTCTGAATATTGACTCAAAGTGTGTCTGATTAATGACCCTCTGTTTCTCTGAATACTCAATCCCTGTTTCTCTCATTATTGACCCTGTGTTTCTCAGATTAGTGACTCACTGCTTCTGAGATTATTGACCCACTCTTTCTCTCATTATTGACTCACTGTTACCCTGATTATTGACTCACATTTTCTCAGATTATTGACTCACTATTTCTCTGAATAATCACTCCCTGTTTCTCTCATTATTGCCCCGTTGGTTCTCAGATTAGTGACTCATTGTTTCTCTGATTTATTGACTCACGTTACCCTGTTTCTTGACTCATTGTTTCTCTGATTATTGACTAACTGTTTCTCTGAATATTGACTCACTGTTGCTCTCCATATTCACTCCTTTATTCTTTCATTATTGACCCTCTGTTTCTCAGATTAGTGACTCACTGATACTCAGATTAATGACCCACTGTTTCTCAAATCATTGACTCACTGTCAACCTGTTTTTGGACTCAGTGTTTCTCTGATTATTGACTCACTGTTTCCCTGATTATTGAATCCATGATTCTCTGGTTATTGAATCTGTTTCTCCGAATATTGACTCACTGTTTCTAAGATTAGTGACTCACTGTTTCTCTGATTATTGACTCTATGTTTCTCTGAATATTGATTCATTTTTTCTCTGAAAATCCACTCCCTGCCTTTCTCATGATTGATCCGTTGTTCCTCAGATTAGCGACTCATTGTTTCTCTGATTATTGGCTCACTGCTGCTCTGCATATTCACTCCCTGCTTCTCTCATTATTGTCCCACAGTTTCTCAGATTAGTGACTCACTGTTCCTCAGATTATTGACCCACTGTTTCTCTGATTATTGACTCACAGTTATCCTGATTATTGACTAACTGTTTCTCTGAATATTGACTCCATGTTTCTCTGAATATTGATTCACAGTTTCACTGATTATTGCATTCATGTTTCTCAGGTTATTGCATCACTGTTTCTCCGAAAATTGACTCACTGTTTCTCAGATTAGTGACTCACTGTTTCTCAGATTATTGGTCCACTGTTTCTCTGAATATTCACTCGCTGCTTCTTTCATTATTGACCCTTTGTTTCTCCGATTATCGACTCATTGTTTCTCAGATTATTGACCCACTGTTTCTCTGATTGTTGACTCACTATTTCTCTGATTATTGACTCACTATTACCCTGATTATTGACTCACATTTTCTCTGATTATTGACACAATGTTTCTCTGAATATTCTCTCCCTGTTTCTCTCATTATTGACCCTGCGTTTCTCAAATTAGTGACTCACTGCTTCTCAGAATATTGACCCACTCTTTCTCTGATTATTGACTCACATTTTCTTTGATTATAGACTCACTGTTTCTCTGAATAATCACTCCCTGTTTCTCTCATTATTGCCCCATTGTTTCTCAGATTAGCGACTCATTGTTTCTCAGATTATTGACTCACTGTTTCTCTTATTATTGACTAACTGTTTCTCTGAATATTACAAACTGTAGCTCTTCATATTCACTCCTTTTTCTCACATTATTGACCCTCTGTTTCTCAGATTAGTGACTCACTGTTTCTCAGATTAGTGACTCACTTTTTCTCAGATTAGTGACTCACTGTTTCTCAGATTAGTGACTCACTGTTTCTCTGATTATTGACTCCATCTTTCTCTGAATATTGACTCATTGTTTCCCTCATTATTGACTCAATGATTTTCTGGTTATTGAAACCCTGTTTCTCCGATTTTGTCTCACTGTTTCTCAGATTAGTGACTGACTGTTTCTCAGATTATTCACCCTCTGTTTCTCTGATTATTGACTCACTGTTACCCTGATTATTGATGCACCGTTTCTCTGATTATTGACTCCATGTTTCTCTGAATATTGACTCACTGTCTCCCTTCTTCTTGAATCTATGATTCTCTGGTTATTGAATCACCGTATCTCCGAATATTGACTCTCTGTTTCTCAGATTATTGACCCAGTGTTTCTCTGATTATTGACTCACTATTTCTCAGATTATTGATTGACACTACCCTGATTAGTGACTCTCTGATTCTCTAATTATTGACGCACTCAGTTTCTATGGTCTTTGTTTCACTGCTTCTAATTATTGACGCACTGTTTCTCAGATTATTGACCCAATATTTCTCTGATTATTGACTATTTCTCAGATTCTTGACTCACTGTTACCCTGATTATTGAATCACTCTTTATCTGATTATTGACACACTGTTCCTCAAATTATTGACACACTGTTTCTCTCAATATTCATTCCCTGTTTCTCTCATTATTGACCCTGTGCTTCTCAGATGAGTGACTCACTCTTTCTCAGATTATTGACCATCTGTTTCTCTGCTTATTGACTCACTGTTTCTCTGCTTATTGACTCACTGTTTCTCTGCTTATTGACTCACTGTTTCTCTGATTATTGACTCACTGTTTCTCTGATTATTGACTCCATGTTGCTCTGCATATTCATTCCCTATTTCTCCCATTATTGACCCTCTGATTCTCAGATTAGTGACTCACTGTTTCTCAGAATATTGACCCACTGTTTCTCTGATTATTGACTCACTGATACCCTGATTATTGACTCCATGTTTCTCTGAATATTGACTCCATGTTTCTCTGAATATTGACTCACTGTTTCCCTGATTATTGAATCCATGATTCTCTGGTTATATTGACTCACTGTTACCCTGATTATTGAATCACCATTTCTCTGATTATTGACTCAGTGTTTCTCGGACTATTGACTCCTTCTTTCTCTGAAAATTGACTCACTGTTTCCCTGATTATTTAATCAATGATTCTCGGGTTATTGAATCACTGTTTCTCCGATTATTGACTCACTGTTTTGAACTTATTTTTCAACTGTTTATCAGGTTATTGACGCACCATTTCTCTGATTATTGTCACGCTGTTTCTCAGATTATTGGCTCGCTGCTTCTAATTATAGAAACATTGATTTTTTTTCTGATTAGTGACCCAGTTTTTCTCTCCTTATTGTTCCACTGTTTCCCGGACTATTGGCCCACTGTTTCTCTGATCTTTGACTCGCTGCTTCTCATTACAGACACCGTCTTTCCCTGATTATTGAGTAATTGATTTTCTGATTATTGCCCCACTCTTTCCCTGATTGTTGACCCACAGCTTATGTGATTATTTACTCACGATCTCTCTGATTATTGACTCATTGTTTCTCTGAATATTCACTCGCTGCTTCTTTCATTATTAACCAGTTGTTTCTCAGATTAGCGACTCATTGTTTATCAGATCATGGACACGCTGTTTCTCTTATTATTGACTCACAAGTTCTCAAATTATTGACTCACTGTTTCTCTGATTATTGACACAAAGTTTCTCTGATTATAGACACAAAGTTTCTCTGAATATTCACTCCCTGATTCTCTCATTATTGAACCTGTGTTTCTCAAATAAGTGACTCATTGTTGCTCAGATTATTGACCCTCTGTTTCTCTGATTATTGACTCATTATTTCTCTGATTATTGCCTCACATTTTCTCTGATTATTGAATCATTTTTCCTCTGAATATTAACTCCCTGCTTTTCTCATGATTGACCCGTTGTTTCTCAGATTAGCGACTCATTGTTTATCAGATCATGGACACGCTGTTTCTCTTATTATTGACTCACAATTTCTCAAATTATTGACTCACTGTTTCTCTGATTATTGACACAAAGTTTCTCTGATTATAGACACAAAGTTTCTCTGAATATTCACTCCCTGATTCTCTCATTATTGAACCTGTGTTTCTCAAATAAGTGACTCATTGTTGCTCAGATTATTGACCCTCTGTTTCTTTGATTATAGACTCACTGTTACCCTGATTATTGACTCACTGTTTCTCTGATTATTGACACAAAGTTTCTCTGATTATAGACACAAAGTTTCTCTGAATATTCACTCCCTGATTCTCTCATTATTGAACCTGTGTTTCTCAAATAAGTGACTCATTGTTGCTCAGATTATTGACCCTCTGTTTCTTTGATTATTGACTCACAGTTACCCTGATTATTGACTCACTGTTTCTCTGATTATTGACTCACTGTTGCTCTGTATATTCACTCACTGTTTCTCTCATTATTGTCCCACAGTTTCTCAGATTAGTGACTCACTGTTCCTCAGATTATCGACCCACAGTTTCTCTGAGTATTGACTCACAGTTACCCTGATTATTGACTAACTGTTTCGCTGATTATTGACTCCATGTCTCTCTGAATATTGACTCACTGTTTCCCTGATTTTTGCATCCATAATTCTCAGGTTATTGCATCACTGTTCCTCCGAAAATTGACTCACTGTTTCTCAGATTAGTGACTCACTGTTTCTCAGATTATTGACCCACTGTTTCTCTGAATATTCACTCGCTGCTTCTTTCATTATTGACCCGTTGTTTCTCCGATTATCGACTCATTGTTTCTCAGGTTATTGACCCACTGTTTCTCTGATTATTGACTCACTATTTCTCTGATTATTGACTCACTATTACCCTGATTATTGACTCAATTTTTCTCTGATTATTGACACACTGTTTCTAAGAATATTCACTCCCTGTTTCTCTCATTATTGACCCTGTTTCTCAGATTAGTGACTCACTGCATCTCAGATTATTGACCCACTCTTTCTCTGATTATTGACTCACTGTTTCTCTGATTATTGACTCACATTTTCTCAGATTATTGACTCACAGTTTCTCTGAATAATCACTCCCTGTTTCTCTCATTATTGCCCCGTTGTTTCTCAGATTAGCGATTTATTGTTTCTCAGATTATTGACTCACTGTTACCCTAATTATTGACTCATTGTTTCTCTGATTATTGACCATCTGTTTCTCTGAATATTGACACACTGTTGCTCTGCATATCCACTCCTTTATTTCTCTCATTATTGACCCTCTTTTTCTCAGATTAGTGACTCAGTGTTACTCAGATTATTGTTCCACTGTTTCTCTGATCATTGACTCACTGTCAACCTGTTTATTGACTCCATGTTTCTCTGATTATTGAGTCACTGTTTCCCTGATTATTGAAACCATGATTCTCTGGTTATTGAATCAGTTTCTCAGAATTTTGACTCTCTGTTTCTCAGATTAGTGACTCTCTGTTTCTCTGATTCTTGACTCACTGTTTCCCTGATTACTTACAGAATGATTCTCTGGTTATTGAATCACTCTTTTTCCGATTATTGACTCACTCTTTCTCAGATTATTGACCATCGGTTTCTCTGAATATTGACTCAGTGTTCCACTGATTATTGAATCACCTTTTGTCTGATTATTGACTCACTGTTACGGTGATTATTAACTCATTCTTTTTCGGATTATTGACTCCCTCTTTCTCTGAATATTGACTCACTGTTTCACTGATTATTTAATCAATGATTCTCGGATTATTGAATCACCGTTTCTCCGATTATAGACTCACTGTTTTCACCTCATTTTTCCACTGTTTATCAGGTTATTGATGCACTGTTTCTTTGATTATTGACCCGCAGTTTCTCTGATTATTGCCCCACAGTTTATCAGATTATTGACGTACCGTTTCTCTGATTATTGACCCGCTGTTTCTCAGATTATTGGCTCACTTTTACCCTGATTATTGACTCAGTTTTTCTCTGATTTTTGACTCACTTTTTCTTTGATTTTGACTCGCTGCTTCGAATTATAGAAACAATGTTTTTTTTTCTGATTAGTGACCCAGTTTTTCTCTCCTTATTGTTCCACTGTTTCCCGGACTATTGCCCCACTGTTTCTCTGATCTTTGACTCGCTGCTTCTCATTGTAGACAGCGTCTTTCACTGATTATTGACTAATTGATTTTCTGATTATTGCCCCACTCTTTCCCTGATTGTTGACCCACAGCTTATGTGATTATTTACTCTCGGCTTCTCTGATTATTGACTCACTTTTTCTCTGAATATTCACTCGCTGCTTCTTCCATTATTGACCCGTTGTTTCTCAAATTAGCGACTTATTGTTTCTCAGATCATGGACACACTGTTTCTCTGATTATTGCTCACCATTTCACAAATTATTGACTCACTGTTTCTCTGATTATTGACACAAAGTTTCTCTGATTTTAGACACTCTGTTTCGCTGAATATTCACTCCCTGATTCTCTCATTATTGACCCTGTTGTTTCTCGGATTAGTGACTCATTGTTGCTCAGATTATTGACCCTCTGTTTCTCTGATTATTGACTCATTATTTCTCTGATTATTGCCTCACATTTTCTCTGATTATTGACTCATTTTTCTCTGAATATTAACTCCCTGCATTTCTCATGATTGACCCATTGTTTCTCAGATTAGTGACTCATTGTTTCTCAGATTATTGACCCAAACTTTCTCTGATTATTGACTCACTGTTACCCTGATTATTGACTCACTGTTTGTTTCTCTGATTATTGACTCACTGTTGCTCTGCATATTCACTCCCTGTTTCTCTCATTATTGTCCCACAGTTTCTCAGATTAGTGACTCACTGTTACCCTGATTATTGACGCATTGTTTCTCTGATTATTGACTACCTGTTTCTCTGATTATTGACCCACTATTGCTCTGCATATTCACTCCTTTTTTCTCTCATTCTTTACCCTCTGTTTCTCAGATTAGTGACTCACTGTTACTCAGATTATTGACCCACTGTTTCTCTGATCATTGACTCACTGTCAACTTCTTTATTGACTCACTGTTTCTCTGATTATTGACTCACTGTTTCCCTGATTATTGAATCCATGATTCTCTGGTTATTGAATCAGTTTCTCCGAATATTGACTCACTGTTTCTCAGATTAGTGACTCACTGTTTCTCTGATAATTGACTCTATGTTTCTCTGAATATTGACTCACTGTTTCCCTGATTACTAACAGAATGATTCACTGGTTATTGAATCACTCCTTCTCCGATGATTGACTCACTGTTTCTCACATTATTGTCCCACTGTTGATGAGATTATTGAGGCTGTTTTCTGATTATTGACCTGTTTTTTTTCTCAGATTATTGACACACTGTTGATCAGATTATTGACGCACTGTTTCTCTGATTATTGTCCCGCTGCTTCACAGATTATTGGTTCACTGTTACCCTGATTATTGACCCACTTTTTTCTCTGATTTTTGACTCACTGTTTCTTTGATTTTAACTCGCTGCTTCTAATTTCAGAAATACTACTTTTTCTGATTAGTGACCCAGTTTTTCTCTCCTTATTGTTCCACTGTTTCCTGCACTATTGCCCCATTCTTTCTCTGAACTTTGACACGCTGCCGCTCTTTATAGACACCGTGTTTCCTTGATTATAGACTAATAGATTTTCTGGTTAATGCCCCACTCTTTCCCTGATTGTTGACCCACATCATATGTGATTATTGAATCACCGTTTCTCTGATTATTGACTCACTGTTTCTCTGAATCTTCACTCACTGCTTCTTTCATTATTGACCCATTGTTTTTCAGATTAGCTACTAATTGTTTCTCAGATTATTGACCCACTGTTTCTCTGATTATCGACTCCATGTTTCTCTTAATATTGACTCACTGTTTCCCTCATTACTGACACAATAATTCTTTGGTTATTGAATCAATGTTTCTCCGATTATTGACTCCCAGTTTCTCAGATTATTGACCCACTGTTTATCATATTATTGAGGCTGTATCTTTGATTATTGACCCGTTTTTATCTCAGATTATTGACACATTGTTGATCAGATTATTGACGCACTGTTTCTCTGATTACTGACCCGCTGTTTCTCAGATTATTGGCTCACTGTTACCCTGATTATTGACTCACTTTTTGTCAGATCTTTGACTCACTGTTTCTTTGATTTTGACTCGCTGCTTCTAATTATAGAAACAATGATTTTTTCTGAATAGTGACCCAGTTTTTCTCTCCTTATTGTTCCACTGTTTCCCGGACTATTGCCCCACTGTTTCTCCAATCTTTGACTCGCTGCTTCTCACTATAGACACAGTCTTTCCCTGATTATTGACTGATTGATTTTCTGATGATTGCCCCACTCTTTCCCTGATTGTTGACCCACAGTTTATGTGATTATTTACTCACATTTTCTCTCATTATTGACTTACTGTTTCTCTGAATATTCACTTGCTCCTTCTTTCATTGTTGACCCGTTGTTTCTCAGATTAGCGACTCATTGTTTCTCAGATCATGGACGCACTGTTTCTCTGATTATTGGCTCACAATTTCTCAAATTATTGACTTACTGTTTCTCTGATTATTGACACAAAGGTTCTCTGATTATAGACACTCTGTTTCTCTGAATATTCACTCCCTGATTCTCTCATTATTGACTCTGTGTTTCTCAGATTAGTGACTCAGTGTTGCTCAGATTATTGAACCTGTGTTTCTCTGATTATTGACTCATTATTTCTCTGATTATTGCCTCCCATTTTCTCTGATTATTCACTCCCAGCTTTTCTCATGATTGACCCGTTGTTTCTCAGATTAGCGACTCATTGTCTCTCAGATTATTGACTCATTGTTTCTCTGATTATTGACTCAAAGTTTCTCAGATTATTGACTAAGCGTTACCCTGATTACTGATTCACTCTTTCTCTGAATATTGACTCAAAGTATCTCTGTTTATTGACCCTCTGTTTCTCTGAATATTCAATCCCTGTTTCTCTCATAATTGACCCTCTGTATCTCAGATTAGTGACTCACTGTTTCCCAGATTATTGACCCAATGTTTCTCTGATTATTGACTCACTGTTACACTGATTATTGATTCATTGTTTCTCTGCTTATTGACTCACTGTTTCTCTGAATATTGACACACTGTTGCTCTGCATATTCACACCCTGTTTCTCTCATTATTGTCCCACAGTTTCTCAGATTAGTGACTCACTGTTTCTCTGATTATTGACTCCATGTTTCTCTGAATATTGACTCACTGTTTCACTGATTATTGCATCCATTATTTTTTCGTTATTTCATCCCTGTTTCTGCGAATATTGACTCACTGTTTCTCAGATTAGTGACTCACTGTATCTCAGATTATTGACCCACTGTTTCTCTGAATATTCACTCGCTGCTTTTTTTCATTATTGACCCATCGTTTCTCAGATTATCGACTCATTGTTTCTCAGATTATTCACCTACTGTTTCTCTGATTATTGACTCATTATTTCTCTGATTATTGACTCACTATTACCCTGATTATTGACTCACTTTTTCTTTGATTATTGACACACTGTTTTTCTGAATATTCATTCCCTGTTTTTCTCATTATTGACCCTTTGTTTATCAGATTAGTCACTCACCGCTTCTCAGATTATTGACCCACTCTTTCTCTGATTATTGACTCAATGTTACCCTGATTATTGACTCACATTTTCTCTGATTATTGACTCACTGTTTCTCTGAATAATCACTCCCTGTTTCTCTTATTATTGCCCTGTTGTTGCTCAGATTAGCGGCTCATTGTTTCTCAAATTGTTGACTCACTGTTTTGCTGATAACTGACTCACTTTTATCCAGAATATTGACTCATTGCTTCTCTGATTATTGACTAACTGTTTGTCTGAATTTTGGCACACTGTTGCTCTCCATATTGACTCCTTTTTTCTCTCATTATTGACCCTGTGTTTCTCAGATTAGTGACTCATTGTTTCTCAGATTATTGACCCACTGTTTCTCTGATCATTGACTCACTGTCAACCTGTTTATTGACTCACTGTTTCTCTGATTATTGACTCCATGTTTCTCTGAATATTGACTCACTGTTTCCCTGATTATTGAATCCATGATTCTCTGGTTATTGAATCACAATTTCTCTGAATATTGACTCACTATTTCTCAGATTAGTGACTCACTGTTTCTCTGATTATTGACTCTTTGTTTCTCTGAATATTGACTCACTGTTTCCTTTATTACTGACACAATGAATCTCTGGTTATTGAGTCACTTTTTCTCCGATTATTGACTCACTGTTTCTCAGATTATTGTCCCACTGTTGATCAGATTATTGACGGACTGTTTTCTGATTATTGTCCCGCTGTTTCTCAGATTATTGGCTCACTGTTACCCTGATTATTGACGCACTTTTTCTCTGATTTTTGACTCACTGTTTCTTTGATTTTGACTCGCTGCTTCTAATTATAGAAACACTTTTTTTTCTGATTAGCGACCCCGTCTTTCTCTCCTTATTTTTCCACTGTTTCCTGCACTATTGCCCCATTGTTTCGCTGATCGTTGACAGGCTGCCTCTCATTATAAACACCGTGTTTCCCTGATAATTGCCTAATTGGTTTTTTGTTTAATGCCCAACTCTTTCCCTGATTGTTGACCCACAGTTTATGTGGTTATTTACTCACAGTTTCTCTAATTAATGACTCACTGTTTCTCTCAATATTTACTCGCTGATTCTTTCATTATTGACCCATTGTTTTTCAGATCAGCGACTCACTGTTTCTCAGATTATTGAACCACTGTTTCTCGTATTATTGACTCACTATTTCTCTGATTATTGACTCACTATTTCCCTGATTATTGACTCACTTTTTCTCTGATTATTGACACACTGTTTCTCTGAATGTTCACACCCTGTTTCTCAGATTATTGACGCACTGTTTCTCTGATTATTGACTCTCTATTTCTCTGATTATTGACCCATTGTTTCTCATCTTAGCGACTCTTTGTTTCTCAAATTATTGACTTACTGTTTCTCAGATTATTGAGACACTATTTCCCTATAAATGGACCCGCTGTTTCTCTGATTATTGCCTCACATTTTCTCTGATCTTGCTGCTTCTAATTATTGAAACACTGTTTTTTCTGATTCGTGACCCAGTTTTTCTCTCATTATTGTTCCACTCGTTCCCAGACTATTGACCTACTGTTTCTGCGATTATTGGCTCCCTGTTTCTCTGATCTTTGCCTCGCTACTTCTAATTATAGACACGGTGTATCACTGATTATTGACTCATTGATTTTCTGATTATTGCCCCATTCTTTCCCTGATTGTTGACCCGCTGCTTATGTAATTATTTACTCACAGTCTCTCTGATCATTGACTCACTGTTTCTCTGAATATTCCCTCCCTGCTTCTCTCATTATTAACCCGTTTTTTTCACAGATTAGTGACTCATTGTTTCTCAGATTATTGACCCACTGTTTCTCTGATTATTGACTCACTATTACCCTGATTATTGACTCACTTTTTCTCTGATTATTGACTCACTGTTTCTCTGAATATTCACTCCCTGTTTCTCACATTATTGAACCTGTGTTTCTCAGAGTAGTGACTCATTGCTTCTCAGATTATTGACCCTTCCTTTCTCTGATTATTGACTCACTGTTACCCTGATTATTGACTCACTTTTTCTTTGATTATTGACTCACTGTTTGTCTGAATAATCTCTCCCTGTTTCTCTCATTCTTGACCAGTTGTTCCTCAGCTTAGCGACTCTTTGTTTCTCACATTATTGACTCACTGGTTCTCTGATTATTGACTCAAAGTTTCTCTGATTATAAACACACTGTTTCTCTGAATATTAAGTCCCTGTTTCTCTCATTATTGTCCCTGTGTTCCCCAGAATAGTGACTCACTGTTTCTCAGATTATTGACCCACTCTTTCTCTGATTATTGACTCATTATTTCTCTGATTATTGACTCATTGTTACCCTGATTATTGACTCACATTTTCTCTGATTATTGACAAACTGTTTCTCTAAATATTCGCTCCATGCTTCTCTCATTACTTACCCTGTATTTCTCAGATTAGTGACTCACTGTTTCCCAGATTATTGGCCCAATGTTTCTCTGATTATTGACTGACAGTTACCCTGATTATTGGCTCATTCTTTCTCTGCTTATTGACTCACTGTTTCTCTGAATATTCACTCCCTGTTTCTCTCATTATGGACCCGTTTGTTCTCAGATTAGCGACTCATTGTTTCTCACATTATTGACTCACTGTTTCTCTCATGATTCACTGAGTATTACCCTGATTGTTGACTCACCGTTTCTCTGAATATTCACTCCCTGTTTGTTTCATTATGGACTCGTTTTTTTCTCAGATTAGCGACTCATTGTTTCTCATATTATTGACTCACTGTTTCTCTGATTATGCACTCACTATTACCCTTATTATTGACTCACTGTTTCTCTGATTGTTGACTCACTGTTTCTCTGAATATTCACTCCCTGTTTGTCTTGTTATTGACACGTTGTTTCTCAGATTAGCGACTCATTGTTTCTCTGATTATTGACCCGTTGTTTCTCAGATTATTGGCTCACTGTAACCCTGATTATTGACTAACTGTTTCTCTGATTTTTGATTGACCATTTTTCTCATTATTCACTCCCTCTTTCTCTGATTATTGACTCAATGTTTCCCTAATTATGTAGATACTCCAATTAGGGAACGGGCAATACTTGACCTGTCATTATGGAATGAAACCGACCTGTTGATCGAAGTTTCTGTTGGAATGCATTTTGGGAAAAGTAACCATAATTCAGTAGGTTTCTAGGTAATGGTGGATAAGTATAAAAGGAGATCTTGGGTTAAGCTCGTTAACTGGCGAAGGATAATTTTAACAACATTAGGAAATTCCGGTCTCAACATTACCAGTAGGATATCTTTCCCTCATTAGTGACTCTCCGTTTCCCTGATTGTTGTCACAATTTTCCTCTGATTTTGATTTCACTGCTTTTAGTTACTGACCCATTGTTTCTCTGATTGTAGACCAACTGTTTCTTTGATTATTGTCCCATTTTCTCGATACTTATTGACTCATTTTTTTTCTCTGAATGATAACTCACTGTTGCTATGGTCTTTGATTCACTGTTTCAAATTATTGACCCACTGTTTCTCTGATTTTTAGCCAGTTTTTCATGCATTACTGCCTCACAGTTTCTCTGATTATTGAAACACTATTTCCATGAAAATGGACGTACTGTTTCTCTGATTATTGACTCACTGTTTCTCTGATTATTGCCCCACTCTTTCCCTGATTGCTAACCCACTGCTTACATGATTATTTACTCACGTTTTCACTGATTATTGACTCACTGTTACGCTCATTATTGACTCATGGTTTCTTTGATTATTGACTCACTGTTTCTCTGAATATTGACCCAGTGTTTCTCTGATTATTGGCTTAAAGTTACGCTCATTATTGACTCACGGTTTCTTTGATTATTGTTTCACTGTTTCTCTCAATATTGACACAATGTTGCTCTGCATATTCACTCCCTTTTTCTCTCATTATTGACACTGTTTCTCAGATTATTGGCTCACTGTTACCCTCATTATTGACTCACGTTTTTTCTGATTTTTGATTGACTGTTTCTTTGATTATGAATTGCTGCTTCGTATTATAGAAACAAAGTTTTTTTTCTGATTAGTCACCCAGTTTTTCTCTCAATATTGTTCCACTGTTTCAAGGACGATTGCCCCACTGTTTCTCAGATCTTTTATTCACTGCTTCTAATTATAGACACGGTCTTTCCCTAATTATTCACTCATTGATTTTCTGCTTATTGCCACATTCTTTCCCTGAATGTTGACCCATTGCTTATGTGATTATTTACTCACGTAGGATAATTTTAATAACATTAGGAAATTCCAGTCAGCACATTACCAGTAGGATATCTTTCTCTCATTAGTGACTCTCTGTTTCCCTGATTATTGTCACACTTTTTCTCTGATCATTGATGCATTGTTCCTCTGATTTTGATTTCACTGCTTCTAGTTACTGACCCACTGTTTCTCTGATTGTCGACCAACTGTTTCTGTGATTACTTTCCCTTTTTCTCGATACTTATTGACTCATTTTCTTCTCTGAATGACAACTCACTGTTGCTATGGTCTTTGATTCACTGTTTCTAATTATTGACCCACTGTTTCTGTGATTTTTGACCCAGTTTTTTCCGCATTACTACCTCACGGTTTCTCAGATTATTGACCCCCTGTTTCTCAGATTATTGAGACACTATTTCCCTGAAAATGGACGTATTGTTTCTCTGATTATTGAATAACTGTTTTTTCTGACTTTGACACGCTGCTTCTAATTATTGAAACATTGTTTTTTCCGAGTAGTGACCCAGTTTTTCCCTCATTGTTGTTCCACTGTTTCCTGGACTATTGACCCACTGTTTCTCGGATTATTGTCTCACTGTTTCTCTGATTTTTGCCTCGCTGCTTCTAATTATAGACACGGTGTTTCTCTGATTATTGGCTCATTTTTTCTGATTGTTGCCCCATTCTTTCCCTGATTGTTGACCCACTGCTTACATGATTATTTACTCATGTTTTCTCTGATTATTGACTCACTGTTTCGCTGAATATTCACTCCCTGCTTCTCTCATTATTCAACCGTTGTTTCTCAGATTAGCGACTCATTGTTTCTTGGATTATTGACCCACTGTTTCTCTGATTATTGTCTCATTATTTCTCTGATTATTGACTCATTGTTACCCTGATTATTGACTCACATTTTCTTTGATGATTGACACACTGATGCTCTGAATATTCACTCCATGTTTATCTCATTTCTTACCCTGTATTTCTCACAATAGTGACTTACTGTTTCTCACATTATTGACCCAGTTTTTCTCTGATTATTGACTCACAGTTACCCTGATTATTGACTCACATTTTCTCATATTATTGACTCATTGTTTCTCTGATTATTCACTCCCTGTTTCTCTCATAATTGACCCGTTGTTTCTCAGATTAGCTACTCATTGTTTCTCAGATTATTAACCCACTGTTTCTCAGATTACTGACTAACTGTTACCCTGATTATTGACTCACTGTTTCTCTGAATATTGACACACTCTGCATATTCACTCCCTGTTTATCTCATTATTGACCCACAGTTTCTCAGATTAGTAACTCACTGTTTCTCAGATTATTGACCCACTGTTTAGCTGATTATTGACTCACTGTTACCCTGATTATTGACTCACTGTTTCTCTGATTATTGAATCCATGATTCTCTGGTTATTGAATCACTGTTTCTCCGAATATTGACTCAGTGTTTCTCAGATTAGTGACTCACTGTTTCTCTGATTAGTGACTCACTGTTTCTCTGATTATTAACTCCATGTTTCTCTGAATATTGACTCACTGTTTCCCTGATTACTGACACAATGATTCTCTGGTTATTGAATCCCTGTTTCTCCTATTATAGACTCACTCTTTTTCAGATTATTGACCCACTGTTTATTACATTATTGACGCAGTTTCTCTGATTATTGACCCGATTCTTTCTCAGATTATTGCCACACTTTTGATCGGATTATTGAAGCACTGTTTAAATGATTATTGACCCGCTGTTTCTCAGATTATTGGCTCACTGTTACCCTAATTATTGACTCTCTTTTTCTCTGATTTTTGACTCAGTGTTTCTTTGATTTTGACTCGCTGCTTCTAATTATAGAAACAGTGTATTTTCTGATTAGTGACCATTTTTTTTCTCTCATTATTGTTCCACTGTTTCTCAGACTATTGCCCCACTGTTTCTCTGATCTTTGACTCGTTTCTTCTAATTATAGACCCGGTGTTTCCATGATTATTGACTCATTGATTTTCTGATTATTGCCCCCCACTTTCCCTGATTGTTGACAGACTGCTTATGTGAGTATTTACTCACGGTTTCTCTTATTATTGACTCATTGTTTCTGTGAAGATTCACTCCCTGTTGTTCTCATTATTGACCTGTTGTTTTTCAGATTAGCGATTCATTGTTTCTCAGATTATTGACTGATTGTTTCTCTGATTAATGACTAACTGTTACCCTGATTATTGACTCACTGTTTCTCTGATTATTGACCGACTGTTTCTTTGAATATTCACTGCCTGTTTCTCTCATTATTGACCCACTGTTTCTCTGATTATTGACTCATTGTTACCCTGATTATTGACTCACTATCTCTGTGATTATTGACTCACTGTTTCTCTGAATATTGACACACTGTTTCTCTGAATATTCACTCCATGTTTCTCTCTTGCATTACCCTGTGTTTCTCAGAATAGTGTCTCACTGTTTCTCAGATTATTGACCCATTTTTTCTCTTAATATTGACTCATGGTTACCCTGATTATTGACTCACATTTTCTCTGAATATTGACACAATGTTGCTCTGCATATTTACTCCATGCTTCTCTGATTATTGGACCTCTGTTTCTCAGATTAGCGACTCACTGTTTCTCAGATTATTGACCCACTGTTTGTCTGATTATTGACTCACTATTATCCTGATTATTGACTCACAGTTTCTCTGATTATTGACTCCATGTTTCTCTGAATATTGACTCACTGTTTCCCTAATTATTGAACCCATGATTCTCAGGTTATTGAATCATGTTTCTCCGAACATTGACTCACTGATTCTTAGATTAGTGACTCACTGTTTCTTAATTTATTGACCCATACTTTCTCTGATTATTGACTCACCGTTTCTCTGATTATTTACTCCATTTTTCTCTGAATATTGACTCACTGTTTCCCTGATTACTGACACAATGATTTTCTGGTTATTTAATCACTGTTTCTCCTAATATTGGCTCACTGTTTATGAGATTATTGATCCAATGTTTATGAGATTATTGAGGCAGTTTCTCTGATTACTGACCCGTTTTTTTTCTCACATTATTGACACAATGTTGTTCAGATTATTGACGCACTGTTTCTCCGCTGATTAGCTCACGGTTAGCCTGATTATTGACACACTTTTTCTAAGATTTTGACTGGCTGCTACTAATTATTGAACAATGTTCTTTCTGTTTATTGACCTAGTTTGTCTCTCATTATTGTTCCACTGTTTCCCAGACTATTCCCTGCTGTTTTTCACCGATTACTGCCTCATGGTTTCTTTGAATATTGACTCCTTGTTTCTCAGATTATTGAGACATTATTTCCCTGATAATGGACCCACTGTTTCTCTGATTATTAACTCACTGCTTCTCTGAATTTGACTCGCTGCTTCTAATTATTGAAACACTGTTTTTTTCTGATTAGTGATCCAGTTTATCTCTCATTATTGTTCCATTGTTTCTCGGACGATTGACCCACTATTACTCTGATTATTAACTCACTGTTTCTCTGATCTGTGCCTCGCTGCTTCTAATTATAGACACGGTGTTGCCCTGATTATTGACTCATTGATTTTCTGATTATTGCCCCACTCTTTCCCTGATTGTTGACCCACTGCTTAAGTGATTATTTACTCACAGTTTTTCTGATTATTGAATCACTGTTTCTCTGAATTTTCACTCCCTGCTTCTCTCATTATTGCCTCATTATTTCTCTGATTATTGATGCACAGGTACCCTGATTATTGAAGCAAATTTTCTCTGATCATTGACTCATTCTTTCTCTGAAGTTTCACTCCCTGTTTCTCTGATTATTGACTTACTATTTCTCAGATTATTGACTGTCACCCTGATTATTGACTCACTGTTTCTCTGTTTATTGACTCAAAGTTTCTCTGATTATTGACCCGTTATATTCTCAGAAAATTGACATGCTGTTGATCACATTATTGACGCACTGTTTCTATGATTATTGACCCGCTGTTTCTCAGATTATTGGCTCACTGTTACCCTCATCATTGATTCTCTTTTTCACTGATTTTTGACTGACTGTTTCTTTGATTTTGAATCTCTGCTTCGTATTATAGAAACAATGTTTTTTCTGATTAGTCACCCAGTTTTTCTCACAATATTGTTCCACTGTTTCCTGGACGATTGCACGACTGTTTCTCTGATTTTGACTCCCTGCTTCTAATTATAGACACAGTCTTTCCCTAATTATTGACTCATTGATTTTCTGCTTATTGCTGCACGCTTTCCCTGATTGCTGACCCGCTGCTTATGTGATTATTTACTCACGGTTTCTCTGATTATTGACTCATTGTTTCTCTTAATATTCACTCGCTGCTTCTTTCCTTATTGACCCATTGTTTCTCAGATTAGCGAGTCATTGTTTCTCAGAATATTGACCCACTATTTCTCTGATTATTGACTCACTATTTCTCTGATTATTGTCTCATTTTATCTCTGATTATTGACACACTCTTTCTCTAAATATTCACTCCCTTTTTCTCTCATTATTGACCCGGTCTTTCTCAGATTAGTGACTCACTGTTTCTCTGAATATTGACTCACTGTTACCCTGATTATTGACTCTCTTTTTCTCTGATTACTGACTCAATTTTTCTCTGAATATTCACTCCCTGTTTCTCTCATTATGGACCCACTGATTCTCAGATTAGCGACTCATTGTTTCTCAAATTGTTGACTCACTGTCTCTCTGATTACTGACTCAATATTTCTCTGATTATGGACACACTGTTTCTCTGAATATTCACTCCCTGTTTCTCTCATTATTGACACTCTCTTCCTCCTATTACTGACTCACTGTTTCTCAGATTATTGAAGCACTGTTTCTCTGATTATTGAGTCAGTTTTTCCCTGATTATTTACCCACTACTTACGTGATTATTTACTCAATGTTTCATTGATTATTCACCCACAGTTTCTCTGAATATTCACTCCCTGTTTCTCTCATTATTGACCCGCTGTTTCTCAGATTAGCGACTCACATTTGTCAGGTTATTTACCCACTGCTTCTGTCATTCTTGACACACTGTTTCTCTGATTATTGACTCACTCATACCCTCATCATTGACTCACTGTTTCTCTCATTATTGATTCAGTGTTTCCCTGATTATTGACCCAATATTTACGTGATTATTTACTCAATGTTTCTCTGATTATTCACCCACAGTTTCTCTGAATATTCACTCCCTGTTTCTCTCATTATTGACCTGCTGTTTCTCAGATTAGCGACTCACTATTTCTCAGATTATTAACCCACTGTTTCTCTGATTATTGACACACTGTTACCCTGATTATTGACTCACTATTTCTTTGTTTATTGACACACTGTTGCTCTGAATATTCATCCCCTTTCTCTCTAATTATTGACCCGGTATTTCTCCAAAGTGCGACTCACTGTTTCTTAGATTATTGACCCTTTGTTTCTCTGATTATTGAAACCCAGTTACCCTGATTATTGACTCACTGTTTCTCTGATTATTGACACAATGATTGTCTGAATAATGACTCAATATTTTTCTGATCATTGAATCATTGTTTCTCTGATAATTGACCCACTGTTTCTCAGAATATTGATCCACTATTTATCAGATTATTGACGCATTATTTCTCTGATTATTGACCCGCTGTTTCTCAGATTATTGAAACACTGTTTATCAGACTATTGACCCGCTGTTTCTCTGATTATTGATTCAACTGTTTCTCTGATTATTGACTCGCTGTTTCCCTGATTATGTAGATACTCCAACTAGGATAGGGGCAATAGTGGACCTGTTATTATGGAATTAAACCGACCTGTTGATTGCAATTTCAGTCGGGAAGCTTTTCAGGAAAATTGGCCACAATTCAGTAAGTTTCCAGGCAATGGTAGATAATGATAACAGGAGACCTCGGGTTAAGCTCCTTAATTGGGGAAGTTTAATTTCAACAATATTCGGAAAATGTGGTCGCCACATTTCCAGTAGGATATGTTTCCCTGATTACTCCCTCTCTGTTTCCCTGATTATTGACACACTTGTTAGCTGATTATTGACGCAGAGTTCCTCTGATTTTTTGATTCACTGCTTCTCGTTAATGACCCACTGTTTCTCAGGTTATTGTCCCATTGTTTCTATCATTACTCACCCACTGTTTCTCAGGTTCTTGATTCACTGTTTCTCTGATTATTACCCGCAGTTTCTCTGATTATTGCCCGCAGTTTCTCTGATTATTGTCCCACTGTTTCCCTGACTATTGACTCACTGTTGCTCAGATTATGAGATTATTAACGGACTGTTTCTCTGGTTATTGACCTGCTGTTTCTCTGATTTTTGAACCATTGTTTCTCCGATTATTGACCAAAAGTTTCTCTGATTATTCAGTCATGTTTCTACCGTTCTTTACTCTCTGTTTCACTGATTTTTGAATCACTGTCTCTCTGATTATTGTCGCTGTTCCTCTAATTATTGACTCACAGTTTTACAAATTATTCACTAACTGTTCCTCTGATTATTCACTCAATGTTTCTTTGATTATTGACCCATTGTTTCACTGATTATTGACCAACAGTTTCTCTGATTTTTGACTCATTTTTTTCTTTGCTTATTGACTCACTTTTTCTCTCATTAATGATTGACTTTATCTGATTATTCACTCACTGCTTCTCGGATTATTCACTCACTGTTTCTGAGGTTCTTCATTCGAAGTTTTCCTGATTAGTGACCCGCTGTTTCTCTGATTATTGTCCCGCTGTTTCCCTGATTATTGACTCACTGTTTATCAGATTATTGACGGACAGTTTCTCTGCTTATTGACCCGCTATTTCTCTGATTTTTGAACCACTGTTTTTCAGTCTATTGATTCACTATTACCCTGATTATTCACTAACTATTTCTCTGAATATTCACACCATGCTGGTCTGATTATTGACTACTGTTTCTCTGATTATTGATCAAAAGTTTCCCTGATTATACACTCGTGTTTCTCTGGTTCTTTACTCTTTGTTTCACTGATTTTTAAATCACTGTTACACTGAGTATTGTCACTGTACCCCTAATTATTGACTCACAGTTTTACTGATTATTCACTCACTGTATCTCTGATTATTCACTCACTGCTTCTCACATTATTGACCAACTTTTGCTCTGATTATACAGTCACTGTTTCACTGTTTGTTGTCACTGTTCTCCTAATTATTGACACACAGTTTTCCTGATTATTCACTCACTGTTTCTCTGATTATTCACTCACTGATTCTCCGATTATTGCCCCCCGTTTTCTCTAATTATTGACCATACGTTTCTCTGATTGTTCCTTCATGTTTCTATCATTATTGACCCCCTTTTTCTCTGATTATTCACTCATGCGTCTCTGATTATTGACTCACTGCTACACTGAGTATTCTTTCACTGTTACCCTGATTATTGATCGCTGTCTCCCTCATTATTAACCAACGGTTTCTCAGCTTTTTGGCACATGGTTTCCCTGATTTTTCACTTACTGTTTCTCTTATTATTGCCTCACTGTTTCTGTCATTATTGACCCACTTTTTCTCTGACTATTCACTCACTGCTGCTCTGATTATTCACTCACTCTTTCTCTGATTATTGGCCCACTGTTTCTCTGATTATTCACTCACTGCTTCTCACGTTCTTGATTTGCTGATTTTCTGATTATTGACCCGCTGTTTCTCTGATTATTGTCCCGCTGTTTTCCTGATTATTGACTAACCATTGCTCAGATTATTGACCCACTGTTTATCAGGTTATTGATGGACTGCTTTTCTGGTCATTGACCCACTGTTCATCTGATTACTGACTCCCTATTACCCTGATTATTCACTCCCTGCTTCTCTGATCATTCAAGCAATGTTTCTCTGATTATTGACCCACTGTTTTTCTGATTATTGACCAAAAGTTCTCTGATTATGCACTCATGTTAGTCCGATTCTTTACTCTCTGTTTTACTGATTTTTCAATCACTGTTTCACTGATTATTGTCGCTGTTCCCCTAATTATTGACCCACTGTTTTCCTAATTATTCACTCACTGTTTCCCACATTATTGACTCACTTGTTCTCTGATTTTTGACCCACTGTTTCGTAGATTATTGACGCACTGTTGCCCTGATTGTTGACTCACTGTTTCTCTGATTATTACCTGTATTTTCTCTGATTATTGTCCCACTGTTTCCCTGACTGTTGAGGCACTGTTGCTCAGATTATTGACCCACTGTTTATCAGATTATTGACGGACTGTTTCTCTGGTTATTGACCCGCTGTTTCTCTGATTTTTGAACTTCTGTTTCTCCGATTATTGACCAAAAGTTTCTCTGATTATTCAGTAATGTTTCTACCGTTCTTTACTCTGTGTTTCACTGATTTTTGAATCACTGTTTCACTGATTATGGTCGCTGTTCCCCTAATTATTGACTCATGGTTTTACTGATTATTCACTCACTGTTTCTCTGATTATTCACTCAATGTTTCTTTGATTATTGACCCATGGTTTCATTCATTATTGAGCAACTGTTTCTCCGATTATTGTCTCATTATTTCTTTCCTTATTGACTCACTGTTTCTCTCATTAATGACCAACTTTATCTGATTATTCACTCACTGCTTCTCCGATTATTCACTCCCTGTTTCTCAGGTTCTTGATTCGAAGTTTCCCTGATTATTGACCCGCTGTTTCTCTGATTATTGTCCCACTGTTTCCCTGATTATTGACTCACTGTTTATCAGATTATTGATCCACTGTTTATCAGATTATTGACGGACTGTTTCTCTCGTTATTGACGCGCTGTTTCCCTGATTTTTGAACCACTGTTTCTCCCATTATTGACCAAATGTTTCTCTGATTATTCAGTCATATTTCTACCATTTTTTACTCTCTGTTTCACTGATTTTTGAATCACTGTTTCACTGATTATTGTCGTTGTTCCATAATTATTGACTCACGGTTTTACTGATTATTCACTCACTGTTTCTCTGATTATTCACTCAATGTTTCTTTGATTATTGAGCCATTGTTTCACTGATTATTGACCAACTGCTTCTTTGTTTTGTGTCTCATTTTTTCTTTTCTTATTGACTCACTATTTCTCTCATTAATGACCGACTTTACGTGATTATTCACTCACTGCTTCTCTGATTATTCACTCCCTGTTTCTCAGGTTCTTGATTCGAAGTTTTCCTGATTAGTGACCCGCTGTTTATCTGATTATTGTCCCGCTGTTTCCCTGATTATTGACTCACTGTTTGTCAGATGATTGACGGACAGTTTCTCTGCTTATTGACCCGCTGTTTCTCTGATTTTGGAACCACTGTTTTTCAGTCTATTGATTCATTATTACCCTGATTATTCACCAACTATTTCTCTGAATATTCACACAATGCTGCTCTGATTATTGACCCATTGTTTCTCTGATTATTGATCAAAAGTTTCCCTGATTATTCACTCGTGTTTGTCTGTTTCTTTACTCTTTCACTGATTTTTAAATCACTGTTTCACTGAGTATTGTCACTGTACCCCTAATTATTGACTCAGAGTTTTACTGATTATTCACTCACTTTATCTCTCATTATTCACTCACTGCTTCTCACATTATTGACCAACTTTTGCTATGATTAAACACTCACTGTTTCACTGTTTGTTGTCACTGTTCTCCTAATTATTGACACACAGTTTACTTGATTATTCACTCACTGTATCTCTGATTATTCACTCACTGAATCTCTGATTATTGACCCCCAGTTTCTCTGATTATTGACCATACGTTTCTCTGATTGTTCCCTCATGTTTCTCTCATTATTGATCCATTGTTTCTCTGATTATTCACTCATGTTTCTCTGATTATTGACTCATTGTTTCAGTGAGTATTGTCTTACTGTTACCCTGATTATTGATCGCTGTCTCCCTCATTATTAACCAACGGTTTCTCAGCTTTTTGACTCATGGTTTCCCTGATTTTTCACTCACTGTTTCTCGTATTATTGCCTCACTGTTTCTCTCATTACTGACCCACTTTTTACCTGATTATTCACTCACTGCTTCTTTGATTATTCACTCACCCTTTCTCTGATTATTGGCCAACTGTTTCTCTGATTATTCACCCAATTCTTCTCACGTTCTTGATTCGCTGTTTCTATGATTATTGACCCGCTGTTTCTCTGAATATTGTCCCACTGTTTACCTGATTATTGACTCACTGTTGCTCAGATTATTGACCCATTGTTTATCAGATTATTGTTGGACTGCTTTTCTGGTCATTTACCAACTATTTATCTGATTATTGATTCCCTATTACCCTGATTATTCACTCTCTGTTTCTCTGATCATTCACGCAATGTTTCTTTCATTATTGACAAGAAGTTCTCTGATTATTCACTCATGTTTCTCCAATTCTTTACTCTCTGTTTCACTGATTTTTGAATCACTGTTTCAATGATTATTGTCACCGTGCCCATAATTATTGAGCACCTGTTTTCCTGATTATTCACTCACTGTTTCTCTGATTATTCACTCAGTGTTTCTCTGATTATTGACTCACTGTCTCCCTGATTATTGATTCACTTGTTCTCTGATTTTTGACCCACTATTTCACAGATTATTGATGCACTGTTGCACTGATCATTGACTCACTCTTTCTCTGATTATTGACTCACTCTTTCTCTGATTATTGACCCTCTGTTTCTCTGATTATTGACCAAATGATTGTCTGATTTTTTACTCGCTGTTTCTCTGATTATTCCCTCAATGTTTCTCTGATTATTCTCCAAACGTTTCTCTGATTATTCATCACTGTTTCTCCGATAATTTGCTCTCTGCTTCACTTATGCTGGAATCACTGTTTCACTGATCGTTGTTGCTGTTCTGCTAATTATTGACCACAGTTTTCCTGATTATTCACACACTGTTTCTCTGATTATTCTCTCACTTTTTCCATGTTATTGATTCGCTTTTTCTCTAATTATTGACCCGCTGTTTCTCAGATTATTTTCCCTCTGTTTCTCAGGTTAGCAACCGACTGTTTCTCAGATTACTGACCAATGTTTCTCTGATTGTTCACCCAACGTTTCTCTGATTAGTGACCAAAGCATTATCTGATTATTGCCTCAATGTTTCAATGAGTATTGATTCACTTCTACCCTGATTATTGACACACTGTCTCTCTGATTATTGTATTGACCGACGTTTTCTCAGCTTATTAACTAACAGTTTCCCTGATTATTTTCTCATTGTTTCTCGTTTATTGACTCACTGTTTCTATCATTATTAACCGAATATTTCACTGATTATTCATTCACTGCCTCTCTGATTATTCACTCACTGTTTCTCTGATTATTGGCCCCCTGTTTCTCTGTTTATTCACCCACTGTTTCTCAGGTTCTCGATTCACTGTTTCTCTGATTATTACCCGCAGTTTCTCTGATTATTGTCCCGCTGTTTTCCTGAGTTTTGAGTGACTGTTGCTCTGATTATTGACCCACTGTTTATCACATCACTGACAGACTTTTCTCTGATTATTGACCCACTGCTTCTCTTATTTTTGAACCACTGTTTCTCCAATTAATGACCAAAAGTTTCTCTGATTATTCAGTCATGTTTCTACGGTTCTTTACTCTCTGTTCTACTGATTTTTGAATCACTGTTTCACGGATTATTGTCACTGTTCCCCTAATTATTGACTCACAGTTTTACTGATTATTCAATCACTGTTTCTCTGATTCTTCACTCACAGATCCTCTGATTATTGGGCCACTGTTTCTCTGATTATTGACCATAAGTTTCTCTGATTGTTCACTCATGTTTCTCTGATTATTGACGCACTGTTTTACCGAGTAGTGACTCACTGTTACACTGATTATTGACTCGCTGTCTCCCTCATTATTGACCAGCGGTTTCTCACCTTATTATCTCATGGTTTCCCTGATTATGGACTCACTGTTTCTCTTATTATTCACTCACTTTTTCTCTCATTATTGACCGACTTTTTCTCTGATTATTCACTCACTGTTTCTCTGATTATAGGCGAACTGTTTATCTGATTATTCACCCATTGTTTCTCAGGTTCTTGATTCGCTGTTTCTCCGATTATTGACCCGCAGTTTCTCTGATTATTTTCCCGCTGATTCCATGATTATGGACTCACATTTGCTCAGATTATTGACCCACTGTTTATCAGATTATTGAAGTACTGATTCTCTGGTTATTGACTCGCAGTTGCTCTGATTTTTGACCCAGTGTTTATCTGATTATAGACTCACTATAACCCTGATTATTCACTCACTGTTTCTCTGATCATTCACGCAATGTTGCTCTGATTATTGACCAAAAGTTTCGCTGATTATTCACTCATGTTTCTGCGATTCCTTACTTTCTCTTTCACTGATTTTTGAACACTGTTTCACTGATTATTGTCGCTGTTCCCCTAATTATTGACCCACTGTTTTCTTCATTATTCACTCACCTTTTCTCTGATTATTCACTCACTCGTTCTCACATTATTGACCCACTTTTTCTCTGATTATTGACTCACTGTTTCTCTGATTCTTGACTCACTTTTTCTCTGATTATTGACCCACTTATTCTATGATTTTTGACCCACTGTTTCGCAAATGATTGACTCTCTGTTGCGCCGATTATTGACTCACTGTTTCTCTGATTATTGACTCATTATTTCTCTTATTATTGACCCTTTGTTTCTCGGATTATTGACCAAATGATTCTCTGATGTTTTGCTCGCTGTTTCTCTGATTATTCCCTCAAAGTTTCTCTGATTATTGACCCATTGATTATTCACCAAAGGTCTCTGTGATTGTTCACTCACTACTTCTCCGATAATTTGTTCTCTGTTTCACTTATTTTTGAATCACTGTTTCACTCAATTTTGTAGCTGTTCTAATTATTGACGTACAGTTTTCCTGATTATTCACTCACTGTTTCTCTGATCATTCACGCAATCTTTCTCTGATTATTGACCCACTGTTTCTCTGATTATTGACTAAAGGTTTCGCTGATTATTCACTCATGTTTCTGCGATTTCTTACTGCCTCTTTCACTGATTTTTGAATCACTGTTTCACTGATTATTGTCGCTGTTTCCCTAATTATTGACCCAGTCTTTTCCTCATTATTCACTCACTGTTTCTCTGATTATTCACTCACTCTTTCTCACATTATAGACCCACCTTTTCTCTAATTATTCATCCACTGTTTCTCTGATTATTGACTTACCCTTTGTCTTATTATTGACCCACTTATTTTCTGATTTTTGACCCATTGTTTCACAAATGACTGACTCTCTGTTGCACCAATTATTGACTCACTGTTTCTCTGATTATTGACTCACTCTTTCTCTTATTATTGACCCTCTGTTTCTCGGATTATTGACCAAATGATTCTCTGATGTTTTGCTCGCTGTTTCTCTGATTATTGATTGTTCCCTCAAAGTTTCTCTGATTATTGACCCACTGATTATTCACCAAAAGTCTCTGTGATTGTTCACTCACTACTTCTCTGATAATTTTCTTTCTGTTTCACTTATGTTTGAATCACTCTTTCACACAATTTTTTCGCTGTTCGGCTAATTATTGATCCACAGTTTTCCTGATCATTCACACACTGTTTCTCTGATTATAGACTCACTTTTTCTCAGGTTATTGATTCGCTTTTCCTCTGATTATTGACCCACTCCTTCCATGATGTTTGACCTGTTGTTTCTCAGATTAGGGACTCACTTTTTCTCAGATTACTGACTAATGTGTCTCAGATTATTGACCAATGTTTCTCTGATTATTGACCAAAGGTTTCTCTGATTATTCACTCTGTTTCTCCAATTATTTACTTTCAGTTTCTCTGAGTTTTGAATCACTGTTTCATTGATTGTTGTGACTGTTCTCCTAATTATTAACCCTCAGTTTTCCTGATTATTCACTCAATGTTTCGCTGATTATCCAGTCACTGTTTCTCTCATTATTGACACACTGTTTCACTGAATATTGACTCACTGTTACCCGGATTATTGACCAACGGTTTCTCAGCTTATTGACTCATGGTTTCCCTGATTATTGACTCATTGTTTCTCTGATTATTGACCCACGTTTTGTCTGATTTTTCACTCACTGTTTCTCTGATTATTCACTCACTGTTTCTCTGATTATTGGCCCACTGTTTCTCTGAATATTTACCCAATGTTTCTCAGGTTCTTGATTCGCTGTTTCCCTGGTTATTGACTCACTGTTGCTCAGACTATTGACCCACTGTTTATCAGATTATTGACAGACTTTTTCTCTCGTTATTGACTCGCTGTCCCTCTGATTTCTGACCCACTTTTTATGAGATTATTGACTCACTATTACCCTGATTATTCACTCACTGTTCTCTGATTATTCACGCGATGTTTCTCTGATTATTGTCCCACTGTGTCTCTGATTATTGACCAAAGATTTCTCTGATTATTCAATCATGTTTCTCTGGTTCTTTAAATCTATTTCACTGATTTTCGACTCACTGTTTCACTGATTATTGTCGCTGTTCCCCTAATTATTGACCCACTGTTTTCCTGATTATCCACTCACTTTTTCTCTGATTAATGACTCACTTGTTCTCATTTTTGACCCACTGTTTCACAGATTATTGACTGACTGTTGCCCTGATTGTTGACTCACTGTTTCTCTGATTAATGACCCTCGGTTTTTCTGATTATTCACCAAATGATTCTCTGATTTTTTTTACTCGCTGTTTCTTTGATTATTCCCTCAATGGTTCTCTGATTATTCGCCAAATGTTTCTCTTATTATTTACTCACTTCTTCTCCGATAATTTTCTCTCTGTTTCACTTATGTTTGAATCATTGTTTCACTGCTAATTATTGACCCCCAGTTTTCCTGATTATTCACTCACTTTTTCTCAGTATATTGATTTGCTTTTTCTCTGATTATTGACCCTCTGTTTCTCTGATTATTGACCCGCTGTTGCTCAGATTAGCAACTGACTGTTTCTCAAATTTTGACCAATGTTTTTCTGATTATTGACACAACATTTCTCTGACTATTGACCAAAGATTTCTGTGATTATACACTCACTATTTCTTGGATTAGTTACTCTTTGATTTTTGAAACACTGTTTCACTGATTGTAGTCACTGTTCTCCTAATTATTGATCCACAGTTTTCCTGATTATTCACTCACTGTTTCTCTGATCATCCACTCACCGTTACCCTGATTATTGATACACTGTTCCCCTGATTATTGACCAACGGTTGCTCAGTTTATTAACTAAAGGTTTCCCTGATCATTGTTTTATTTTTTTCTCATTATTGACTCATTGTTTCTCTGATTATTGACTGACAATTTCTCTGATTATTCACTCAATGCTTCTTTGATTTATAACTTTCTGTTTCTCTGATTATTGGCCCACTGTTTCTTTGAATATTCACCCACAGTTTCTCAGGTTCTTGATTCACTGTTTCTCCGATTATTGACGCGCTGTTTCTCAGATTATTGTCCCTCTGTTTCCCGACTATTGACTCACAGTTGCTCAAATTATTGACCCACTGTTTATCAGATAATTGACGGACTGTTGCTCCGGTTATTGACCCGCTTTTTCTCTGGTTTTTGAACCACTGTTATTCAGTTTATTGACTCGCTATTACCCTGATTTTTCACCCACTGTTTCTCTGATTATTGGCCCTCTGTTTCTCTGATTTTCATTTTTTCTCAGGTTCCTGATACGCTGTTTTTCTTATTATTGACCTACTGTTTCTCTGATTATTGTCCCGCTATTTCCCTAAGTATTGACTCACTGTTGCTCCAATTATTGACCCACTTTTTATCTGATTTTGAAAGATTTTTCTCTCGTTATTGACTCGATGTTTCTCTGATTTTTGACCCACTCTTTATCAGATTATTGACTCACTATTACCATGTAAAATCACTCACTGTTTCTCTGATCATTCACATAATGCTTCTCTGATTATTGAGCCACTGCCACTCTGATTATTGACCAAATGTTTCTCTCATTATTCACTCATTTTCTCCGATTCTTTGCTCATTGTTTCGCTGATTTTCTCAGTCACTGTTTAACTGATTATTCTCGCTGTTCCCCTAATTATTGACCCACTGTTTTCCTGATTATTCACTCACTATTTCTCTGATTATTCACAAACCGTTTCTCTGATTATTCATTCAATGTTTCTTTGATTATTATCTCACTTTTTCACTGATTATTGACCAACTGTTCACTGACTATTGACTCACTGTTTCACTAATTATTGACTCACTGTTACCCTGATTATTGATTCACCGTTTCTCTGATTATTGACTCACTGTTTCTCTGATTATTGACTCACTGTCTGTCAGATTATTGACAAGCTTTTTCTCTGATTATTGAGTCACAGTTTCCATGATTATTGTCTCCCTCTTTCTCTGATCTTTGGCTCACTGCATAAACGTATACACACACAGTTTGTATGATTATTGACTCTCTGTTTCTCTGATTATTGTCTCACTGTTTCCCTGATTATTGCCTCACTGTTGCTCATATTATTGACCCATTGTTTATCAGATTATTGATGCACTGTTTCTCTGATTATTGACTCGTTATTTCTCTGATGTTTGACTCACTGCTTATAATTATAGGTGCACTGTTTCTAAGATTATTGACTCACTATTTCTTTGATTAACATCTAACTTTTTCCCTGATTATTGACTCACTGTTTCTCAGATTATTGACACACTGTTTATCAGATTATTGATGCACTGTTGCTCTGATTATTGACTCATTTATTTTCTTATTATTGCCCCAAAGTTTCTCTGATTGTAGACTCACTGCTTCACTGATTATTGACTGAACGTCTATCTGATTATTGACGTACTGTTTCTCCAATTATTGAGTCACAGTTTCCATGATTATTGTATCCCTCTTTCTCTGATCTTTCACTCACTGCATGTAGTTATAGACACACTGTTTCTCTGATTATTGACTCACTGATTTTTTGATTACTCGCGCAAAGTTTCTCGTCTTGTTGACTCACTGTTTCCATGATTATTGACACCCTGTTTCTCTTATTATTGACCCATTTATTTTCGAATTATTGCCCACTGTTTCTATTATTATTGTCGCCTTTTCCTGAATTATTGTCACATGGTTTGCCTAATTATTGATTCTCTTTTTCCCTTATTTTTGACTCAGTTTCCTGACTATAGTCTCGCTATTTCCCAGATTACTGACTCAATTTTTCACTGAGTATTGACTCACTGTTACCCTAATTATTGAATCACTGTTTCTCTGATTATTGACCCACTTTTTCTCTGATTATTAACTCACTGTTTCTCTGATAATTCGCTCAATGTTTCTCTGATTATTGACCGACTGTTTCTCTGAATATTCACCAATAGTTTCTCTGATTATTCACTGACTTTTCCTTTGATTATTTGCTCTCTGATTCACTTATTTTTGAATCACTGTTTCACTGATTGTTGTCGCTGTTTTGCTAATTATTGACCCACAGTTTTCCTCATTGTTTCTCGGATTATTCACTCACTGTTTCTCTGATTATTGACTCACTATTTCTCACCTTAATGACCAGAATTATCCCAGATTATTCATTCAGAGCTTCTCTGATCATTAACTCACTGTTTCTCAGATTATTGGCCCATTGTTTCTCTGATTATTCACCGACTTTCTCTAAGGTTATTGACTCGCTGTTTCTTTGATAATTGACCCGCTGTTTCCCTGATTAGTGTCCCGCTGTTTCTCTGATTATTGACCTGCTGTATGTAGATTAGCGACAACCCATTGTTGCTCTGGTTATTGACTCGCTGCTTCTCTGTTTATAGACTCACTATTACCCTGATTGCTGACTCACTATTTCGCTGATTATTGAATCACTGTTTCTGTGATTATCGAATCACGGTTTCACTGATTATTGACTCACTGTCTCTCAGATTATTCACCCACTGTTTTTCAAGTTATTGAGTCACTATTACCCCGAATATTCACTCTCTGTTTCTCCGATTATTCACACAATGTTTCTCTGATGATTGACTCACTGCTTCTCTGATTATTTACCAACAGTTTCTCTGATTTGATGCTCACATTTCTCCAATACTTTTCTCTCTGTTTCCCTGATTTTTGAATCAATGTTCACAGATTATTGTCGCTATTCCGGAAATAATTGACACACTGTTTTCCTGATCCTTCACGCACTATTTCTTGGATTATTTAGTCACTGTCTCTCTGATTATTCACTCAATGTTTCTCTAATTATTGACCCACAGTTTCACTGATTATTGATCAACTTCTTCTCTGATTCTTGACTCAATGGTTCAATGAGTCACTGTTACCCCGATTACTAACTCACTGTTTGCCTGATTGTTGACTCACTGTTTTCATGTTTATTGACTCACTGTTTGTCTGATTATTTACTCCTGATTATTGACCAAATGTTTCTCAGATTTTTCATTCACTGTTTCTCTGATTATTCACTGACTGTTTCTCCGATTATTTGCTCTCTGTTTCACTTAATTTTGAACCACTGTTTCACTGATTGTTGTCGATGTTCTGCTACTTATTGACCCACAGTTTTCCTGATTATTTACTCACTGTTTCTCTGATATATTCACTCACATTTTCTCAGGTTATTGATTGGCTTTTTCTCTGATTATTGACCTGCTGTTTCCCAGATTAGTGACTTATTGTTTCTGAGGTTCCTACACACTGTTGCTCTGGTTATTGACTCATGTTTCTCTCTCTACAGAATCACTATTAGCCTGATTATTGATTCACTGTTTCTCTGATTATTGAATCACTGTTTTTCTGATTATTGAATCAATGTTTCTCCGATTATTGAATCACTGTTTCTCCGATTATTGACTCATAGTTTCTAAGATAATTGACGGACTGCTTCTCTGGTTATTGAACCGCTGTTTCTCTGAATTTTCCCCCACTCTTTTACTGATTATTGTCTCACTATTACCCCGATAATTCACTCACTGTTTCTTTGATTATTCATACAATGTTTCTCTGAAGATTGACTCACTGCTTCTCTGATTATTGACCAAATGTTTCTCTGATTTTTCACTCACTGTTTCTCCGATTATTTGCTCTCTTGTTCACTTATTTCTGAATCATTGTTTCACTGATTGTTGTCGCTGTTCTCCTAATTATTGACACATAGTTTACTTGATTATTCACTCACCGTTTCTCTCATTATTCACTCACTGTTTCTCTGATGATTGACTCACTCTTTCACTGTTTATTGACCCGCTTTTTACCAAATTATTCACTCAAGGCTTCTCTGATTATTCACTCACTGTTTCACAGATAATTGGCCCACAGTTTCCCTGATTATTCAGCTATTATCTCTGAGTTTAATGATTCGCATTCTCTCTGATTATTGACACGCTCTTTCTCTGATTATTTTCCCGCTGTTTCTATGATTATTGACCTGCTGTTTCTCAAATTAGCGACTCACTTTTTCTGAGATTCATGACCCACTCTTCCTCCGATTATTGCCTCGCTGCTGCTCTGTTTATAGACTCACTGTTACCCTGATTTATGACTCATTATATCCCTGACTATTGACTCACTGTTTCTTTGATTATTGAATCACTCTTTCTCTGATTATTGACTCACTGTTTCTGACATTATTGACACACTATTTTTCATGTTATTGACTCACTATTACCCCAAATATTCACTCTCTGTTTCTCTGATTATTCACATAATGTTTCTTTGATGATTGACCCCCTGTTTCTCTGATTATTCACTGACATTACTCCAATAATTTTCACTTAGTTTCCCTGATTTTTGAATCAATTTTCACAGATTATTGTCGCTGTTCCCGAAGTTATTGACACACTATTTTCCTGATCCTTCACTCATTGTTTCTCGGATTATTTACTCACTGTTTGTCTGATTATTCGCTCAATGTTTCTCTAATTATTGACTCTAATTATTGATTATTCAATACTCATTATATCCCTGATTATTGGCTCACATTTTCTCTGATTATTGAATCACTCTTTCACTGATTATTGACTCATTGTTTCTCACATTATTGACACACTATTTTTCATTTTATTGACTCACTATTTCCCTGAATAATCACTCTGTTTCTCTGATTATTCACACAATGTTTCTTTGATGATTGACCCATTGCTTCTCTGATTATTGACCAAAATTATCTCTGATTATTCACTCATGTTTCTCCAATACTTTCCTCTCTGTTTCCCTGATTTTTGAATCAATGTTCACAGATTTTTGTCGCATTTCCCATAATTATTAACACACTGTTTTCCTGATCCTTCACTCACTGTTTCTCGGATCATTTACTCACTGTTCCTCTGATTATTCACTCAATCTTTCTGTAATTATTGACCAATTGTTTCACTGATTATTGACTAGCTTCTTCTCTGATTCTTGACTCAATGGTATTGACTCACTGTTACTCGGATTATTGATTCACGGTTTCCCTGATTATTGATTCACTGTTTTCATGATTAATGACTCACTGTTTCTCCGATTATTGACCCAATTTTGCTCTGATTATTCACTAACAGTTTCTCTGATTATTCACTCACATTTTTTCAGGTTATTAATTCGCTTTTTCTCTGACTATTGGACCACTGTTTCTCTGATTATTGACCCATTGTTTCTCAGGTTATTGATTCGCTGATCCTCTTATTATTGACCCATTGTTTCCATGATTACTGACCCACTGTTTCTCTGATTATTGACCTACTGTGTCTTTGATTAGCAACTCATTGTTTCTCACATTATTGACCCTTTGCTTCTCTGATTATTCACTCACTGCTTCTCTGATTATTCATTGACTGTTACACTGATTATTCACCAATTCTTTCTCAGATTATTCATTCGCTGTTTCTCTGAATTTTGACCCGCTATTTCTCTCATAATAAACCAGATGTTTCTCAGATTATTGACCAGATTTTCTCAGATTAATGATTCACTGTTTCTCAGATTGCTGATTCACTCTTCCTCAGTTTATTGACTCAATGTTTCTCCGAATGTAGATTCACTGTTACACTCATTATGCACCCACTGTTTATCAGATTATTGACGCTCTGTTTGTCTGATTATTGACCCTCTGTTTCTCTGATTATTGACCCATATTTTCTCTGATTATTAACTCACTGCTTCTCTGATTATTCAATCACTGTTTCTCTCACCGTTGGACCACTGTTTCTCTGATTATTCACCCACTGTTTCTCAGGTTATTGATTCGCTGATCCTCTTATTATTGACCCGTTCTTTCCATGATTACTGACCCATTGTTTCTCTGATTATTGACCTACTGTGTTGCTGAATAGCGACTCAGGGTTTCTCTGATTATTGACTCACTGTTTCTCTGATTATTGACTCACTGTTTCTCTGATTATTGACTCACTATTACCCTGATTATTGATTCAATATTTCTCTGATTATTCACCCACATTTTCCTCTGATTATTCACTGACTGCTTCTCTGATTATTCACTCACTGTTTCTCTGATTATTCACCCACACTTTCTCGGATTATTCATTCGCTGTTTCTCTGATTTTTGACCCGATATTTCTCTGATATTTTATCAGATGTTTCTCTGATTATTGACTCACTTTTTCTCAGATTAGTGACTCACTGTTTCTCAGAGTACTGATTCACTCTTCCTCTGATTATTGACTCAATGTTTCTCCGATTGTAGACTCACTGTTTCCCTGATTATTCATCCACTATTTTTCAGATTATTGATGCACTTTTTGTCTGATTATCGACCAAATGTTTCTCTATTTTTCCCTCACATTTTCTCTGATCATTGACTCACTGTTTCTGTGATTATCGACTCACTGTTTCTCTGATTATTGACCCTCTGTTTCCCTGATTATTGACCAAATGTTTCTCAGATTTTTCATTCACTGTTTCTCTGATTATTCACTGACTGTTTCTCCGATTATTTGCTCTCTGTTTCACTTAATTTTGAACCACTGTTTCACTGATTGTTGTCGATGTTCTGCTACTTATTGACCCACAGTTTTCCTGATTATTTACTCACTGTTTCTCTGATATATTCACTCACATTTTCTCAGGTTATTGATTGGCTTTTTCTCTGATTATTGACGCGCTGTTTCTCTGATTATATTCACGTTGTTTCTCTGATTTTTGACCTGCTGTTTCCCAGATTGCTGACTGTCTGTTTCTGAAGTTCCTACCCACTGTTGCTCTGATTATTGTCTCACTGTTTCTCTCTCTATAGAATCACTGTTAGCCTGATTATTGACTCACTATTTCCCTGATTATTGACTCACCGTTTCTCTGATTATTGAATCACTGTTTCTCTGATTATTGACTCATTGTTTCTCTGATTATTGAATTGCTGTTTCTCTGATTATTGACGGATTGCTTCTCTGGTTATTCACCCACTGTTTCTCTGAATTTTAACCCACAGTTTTAAGGAGTATTGTCTCACTATTACCCACATAATTCACTCACTGTTTCTCTGATTATTCACACAATGTTTCTCTAACGATTGACCCACTGCTTCTCTGATTATTAACCAAATATTACCTGATTTTTCAGTCATTGTTTCTCCGATTATTTGCTCTCTGGTTCACTTATTTTTGAATCACTGTTTCACTGATTGCTGTCGCTGTTCTCCTAATTATTGACTCACAGTTTACCTGATTATACACTCACTGTTTCTCTCATTATTCACTCATAATTTCTCTGATTACTGACTCACTGTTTCACTGATAATTGAACCAGTTTTTCCCATATTATTCACTGAAGGCTTCTCTGATTATTCACTCATTGTTTCTCAAACTATTGGCCCACAGCTTCTCTGATTATTCACCTACTATCTCTGAGTTTATTTACTTTCTCTCTGATTATTGACCCGCTCTTTCTCTGATTATTGTGCCGCTGTTTCTCAAATTAGCGACTCACTTTTTCTGAGATTCATGACCCACTTTTGCTCTGATTATTGACTCACTGCTTCTCTGTTTATAGACTCACTGTTACCCTGATTATTGACTCATTATATCCCTGATTACTCACTCACTGTTTCTCTGATTATTGAATCACTCTTTCTCTGAAAATTGACTCACTGTTTCTCACATTATTGACAAAAATATTTTCATGTTATTGACACACTGTTACCCGAATATTCACTCTCTGTTTCCCTGATTATTCAAGCAATGTTTTTTTGATGATCGACCCACTGCTTCTCTGATTATTGACCAAAAGTCTCTCTGATAATTCACATACGTTTCTCCAATACTTTTCTCTCTGTTTCCCTGATTTTTGAATCAATGTTCACAGATTATTGTCATATTTCCCGTAATTATTAACACACTATTTTCCTGATCCTTCACTCACTGTTTTTCAGATCATTTACTCGCTGTTCCTCTGATTATTCACTCATTCTTTCTCTAATTATTGACCAACTGTTTCACTGATTATTGACTAGCTTCTTCTCTGATTCTTGACTCAATGGTTCACTGAGTATTGACTCACTGTTACCCCGATTATTGACTCACGGTTTCCCTGATTATTTATTCACTGTTTTCATGATTAATGACTCACTGTTTCTCTGATTATTTACCCAATTTCGCTCTGATTATTCATTAACTGTTTCTCTGATAATTCATTAACATTTTTTCACGTTATTCATTCGATTTTTCTTTGACTATTGGACTACTGTTTCTCTGATTATTGACCCATTGTTTCTCAGGTTATTGATTCGCTGATCCTCTTATTATTGACCCATTGTTTCCATGATTACTGACCCACTGTTTCTCTTATTATTGACCTACTGTGTCTCTGATTAGCAACTCATGGTTTCTCACATTATTGACCCAATGTTTCTCTGATTATTCACTCACTGCTTCTCTGATTATTCACTGACTGTTACACTGATTATTCACCCATTCTTTGTCAGATTATTCATTCGCTGTTTCTCTGAATTTTGACCCGCTATTTCTCTGATATTTTACCAGCTGTTTCTCAGATTATTGACCAGTTTTTTTTCTCAGATTAGTGACTCACTGTTTCTCAGATTACTGATTCACTCTTCCTCAGTTTATTGACTCAATGTTTCTCCGATTGTAGACTCTCTGCTACACTGATTATGCACCCACTGTTTATCAGATTATTGATGCACTGTTTGTCTGATTATTGACCCTCTGTTTCTCTGATTATTGACCAAATGTTTCTCTGATTTTTCACTCACTGTTTGTCTGATTATTCACCATAAGTTTTTCTGAGGTTAATGACCCACGCTTTCTCTGATTATTGAATCGCTGCTTGTCTGTTTATAGACTCACCGTTACCCTGATTTTTGACTCATTATATCCCTGATTATTGATTCACTGTTTCTCTGATTATTGAATCACTCTTTCTCTGAAAATTGACTCAGTGTTTCTCATATTATTGACAAACTATTTTTTCATGTTATTGACTCACTATTACCCCGAATATTCTATTTCTCTGATTATTCACGCAATGTTTTTTTGATGATTTACCCACTGCTTCTCTGATTATTGACCAAAGGTTTCTCTGATTTTTCACTCACGTTTCTCCAATACTTTTCTCTCTGTTTCCCTGATTTTTAGATCAATCTTCACAGATTACTGTCGCTCTTTCCGTAATTATTGATACATTGTTTTCCTCATCCTTCACTCACTGTTCATCAGATTATTTACTCAATGTTTGTCTGTTTATTCACTCAATGCTTCTCTAATTATTGAAACACTGTTTCACTGATTATTGACTAAAATCTTCTCTGATTCTTGACTCAATGGTTCACTGAATATTGTCTCACTGTTACCCCGATTATTGACTCACTGTTTCCCTGATTATTGACTCACTGTTTTCATGATTATTGACTCACTGTTCCTCGGATTATTGACCCAATTTTTCTCTGATTATTCATTCACTGCTGCTCTGATAATTCACTCACTGGTTCTCTGTCTGTTGGACCAATGTTTCTCTGATTATTCTCCCATTGTTTCTCAGGTTATTGATTCGATGATCCTCTTATTATTGACCCGTTGTTTCCATGATTACTGACCCACTGTTTATCAGATTTTTGACGCACTGCTTGTCTGATTATTGATCCATTTTTCTCTGTTTTTGACCCGCTGTTTAGCAGATTATTGACTCACTGTTACCCTGATTATTGACAATGTTTCTCTGATAATCGACTCACTATTTCTCTGATTATTGACCATCTGTTTCTCTGATTATTGACCAAATGTTTCCCTGATTTTTTACTCACTGTTTCTCTGATTATTCACTGACTGTTTCTCCGATTATTTGCTCTCTGTTTCACTTATTTTTGAATCACTGTTTCACTGATTGTTGTCCCTGTTCTGCTAATTATTGACCCACAGTTTTCCTGATTATTCACTCACTGTTTCTCTGATTATTGATTCACGTTTCCTCAGGTCATTGATTCGCTTTTTTTCTGACTATTGGACCACTGTTTCTCTGATTATTCACCCATTGTTTCTCAGGTTATTGATTCGCTGATCCTGTTATGATTGACCCGTTGTTTCCATGATTACTGACCCACTGTTTCTCTGATTATTGACCTCATGTGTCTCTGATTAGTGACTCACGCTTTCTCACATTATTGACCACTGTTTCTCTGATTATTCGCTCAATGCTTCTCTGATTATTCGCTCACTGTTTCTCTGATTATTCACCCATACTTTCTCAGATTAATCATTCGCTGTTTCTCTGAATTTTGACCCGCTATTTCTCTGATATTTTACCAGATGTTTCCCAGATTATTGACCCGCTTTTTCTCAGATTAGTGACTCACTGTTCCTCAGATTATTGATTCACTCTTCCACTGATTAGTGACTCAACGTTTCTCCGATTGCAGACTTACTGTTTCCTAAATTATTGACCCACAGTTTATCAGATTATTGACGGTCTGTTTCTCTGATTATTGACCAAATGTTTCTCTGATTTTTCACTCACAGTTTCTCTGATTATTTGCTCTCTGTTTCATTTATTTTTGTTTCACTGTATCACTGATTGTTGTCGCTGTTCTCCTAATTATTGACCCACCGTTTTCCTGATTATTCAGTCACTGTTTCTCTGATTATTCACTCACATTTTTGCAGGTTATTGATTCGCTGTTTCTCTGATTATTGACCTGCTGTTTCGCAGATTAGTGACCAACTGTTTCTGAGGTTCCTACACACTGTTGCTCTGATTATTGTCTCACTGTTTCTCTCTCTATAGAATCACTGTTACCCTGATTAGAGACTCACTACTTCCCTGATTATTGACTCATTGTGTCTTTGATTATCTAATCACTGTTTCTCTGATTATTGACGGACGGCTTCTATGGTTATTGACCCGCTGTTTCTCTGAATTTTAACCCACTGTTTTAAGGATTATTGTCTCACTATTACCCCGATAATTCGCTCACTGTTTCTCTGATTATTTACACAATATTTCTATGACGGTTGACCCACTGTTTCGCTGATTATTGACAGACTGTTTCTCTGATTATTGACCCACTTTTTTCCCTCATTATTAACTCAAGGCGTCTCTGATGATTCACTCACTGTTTCTCAGACTATTGGCCCATAGTTTCTCTGATTATTCACCTACTATCTCTGAGTTTATTGATTCACCCTCTCTCTGGTTATTGACCCACTCTTTCTCTGATTATGGTCCCGCTGTTTGTCAAATTAGCGACTCACTTTTTCTGAGATTCATGACCCACTCTTGCTCTGATTACTGACTTGCTGCTTCTCTGTTTATAGACTCACTGTTACCCTGATTATTGACTCATTATTTCCCTGATTATTGACTCACTGTTTCTCACATTATTGACACACTATTTTTCATGTTATTGACCCACTATTACCCCGAATATTCACTCTCTGTTCCTCTTATTATTCAGACAATGTTTCTTTGATGACTGACCCACTGCTTCTCTGATTATTGTCAAAAGTTTCTCTGATTATTCACTCATGTTTCTCCAATACTTTTCTCTCTGTTTCCCTGATTTTTGAATCAATGTTCACCGATTATTGTCGCTTTTCCCATAATTATTGACACACTGTTTTCTTGATCCTTCATTAACTGTTTCTGGGAATATTTACTCACTGTTTCTCTGATTATTCAGTCAATGTTTCTCCAATTATTGACCCACTGTTTCTCTGATTATTGACTACTTTCTTCTCTGATTCTTGACTCAATGGTTCACTGATTACTGACTCACTGTTACCCTGATTATTGACTCACTGTTTCCCTGATTATTGACCCACTGATTCTCTCATTATTCACGAGAAGTTTCTCTGATTATTCGCTTACTGTTTCTTTGATTATTTGCTCTCTTCTTCACTTATTTTCGAATCACTGTTTCACTGATTGTTGACCCTGTTCTGCTAATTATTGACCCACAGTTTTCCTGATTATTCACTCACTGTTTCTCTGATTATTCACTCACATTTTCTCAGGTTATTGATTCGCTTTCTTTCTGATTATTGACCCGCTGTTTCTCTTATTATTGACCTGCTGTTTCCCAGATTAGTGACTGACTGTTTCTGAGATCCCTACACACTGTTGCTCTGATTATTGACTCGCTGTTTCTCTCTTTACAGAATCACTGTTACCCTGATTATTGACTCAGTATTTCCCAGATTATTGACTCATTATTTCGTTGATTATTGAATCACTGTTTCTCTGATTATTTACACATTGTTTCTCAGATTACTGACCAACAGTTTATTAGATTATTGACGGATTGCTTCTCTGGCTATTGACCCGCTCTTTCTGTGACTATTAACCAACTATTTTTCAGATTATTGCCTCACTATGACCCCGATAATTCACTCACTGTTTCTCTGATTATTGACTCAATGTTTCTCTGAGGATTGACCCACTGCATCTCTGATTATTAACCAAATGTTTCCGCTATTTTTCACTCACTATTTCTCCGATTATTTGCTCTCTGTTTCACTTATTTTTGAATCACTGTTTCACTGACTGTTGTCGCTGATCTTCTAATTATTGACCCACTGTTTCCCTGATTATTGACTCACAGTTTTCATGATTATTGACTCACTGTTTCTCTGATTATTCACTCACTTTTTCCCATATTATTCACCCAAGGCGTCTCTGATCATTCACTCACTGTTTCTCAGACTATTGGCCCACAATTTCTCTGACTATTCACCTACTATCTCTGAGTTCATTGATTCACTTTATCTCTGATTATTGACCCGCTCTTTCTCTGATTATTGTCCCACTGTTTCTATGATTTTTGAACCGCTGTTTCTCAAATTAGCGACTCACTTTGTCTGAGATTCATGACCCACTCTTGCTCTGATTACTGACTCGCTGCTTCTCTGTTTATAGACTCACTGTTACCCTGATTATTGACTCATTATATCCCTGATTATTGACTCACTGTTTCTCAGATTATTGACACACTATTTTTCATGTTATTGACTCACTATTTCCCCGAATATTCACTCTCTGTTTCTCTGATTATTCACACATTGTTTCTCTGATGATTGACCCACTATATCTCAGATTATTGAACAAACGTTTCTCTGATTATTCTCCCAGGTTTCTCCGATTCCTTTCTCTCCGTTTCACTGATTTTTGAATCACTGTTTCACAGATTATTGTCGCTTTTCCCTTAATTATTGACTCATTGTGTAAATAATCCGAGAAACAATGAGTGAAGGATGAGGAAAACAATGTTTCTCTGATTATTCACTCAATGATTCCCAGATAATTTATCCACTATTTCCCTGATTGATGAAAAAACTGCTTCTCTGATTCTTGACTCAATGTTTCTCTGATTATTGATTCACTCTTTCTCTGATTATTGACCCACTGTTTCTCTGATTATGGACCAAATGTTTCTCTGATTTTTCACTCACTGTTTCTCTGATTATTCACCAGAAGTTCCTCTGATTATTCACTGACTGTTTCTCCGATTATTTGCTCTCTGTTTCACTTATTTTTGAATCACTGTTTCACTGATTGTCGTTGCTGTTTTGCCAATTATTGATCCAAAGCTTTCCTGATTATTCACTCACTGTTTCTCTGATTATTCACACAATGTTTCTCTGACGATTGACCCACTGCTTCTTTGATTATTGACCAAATGTTTCTCTGAATTTTCACTCTCTGTTTCTCCGATTATTTGCTCTTTGTTTCACTTATTTTTGACTCACTGTATCACTGATTGTTGTCGCTGTTTTCCTTATTATTGATCCACAGCTTTCCTGTTTCTCTGATTATTCACGCACATTTTCTCAGGTTATTGATTCGCTTTTTCTCTGATTATTGACCCGCTGTTTCTCTGATTATTGTCCTGTTGTTTCTCTGATTATTGACCAGCTGTTTCCCAGATTGGTGACTGACTGTTTCTGAGGTTCCGACACACTATTGCTATGATTATTGTCTCACTGTTTCTCTCTCTACAGAATCACTGTTAGAATGATTATTGACTCACTATTTCCCTGATTATTGACTCACTGTTTCTCTGATTATTGAATCACTGTCTACCTGATTATTGACTACATTTTTCTCTGATTATTGAATCACTGTTTCTCTGATTATTGACTCATTGTTTCTCTGATTATTGAATCGCTATTTCCCTGATTATTGACGGAATGCTTCCCTGGTTATGGACCCGCTGTTTCTCTGAATTTTAACCCACTGCTTTAAGGAGTATTGTCTCACTATTACCCAGATAATACACTCACTGTTTCTTTGATTATTCACACATGTTTCTCTGACAATTGACCCACTGCTTCTCTGATTATTAACCAAATGTTGCCCTGATTTTTCACTCACTGTTTCTCCGATTATTTGCTCTCTGGTTCACTTATTTTTGAATCACTGTTTCACTGATTGTTGTCGTTGTTCTCCTAATTATTGACCCACAGTTTACCTGATTATTCACTCACTGTTTCTCTCATTATTCACTCACTGTTTCTCTGATTATTGACACACTGTTTCTCTGATTATTGGCCGCACTTTCTCCAAGATTATTCACTCAAGGCTTCTCTGATTATTCACTCACTGTTTCTCAGACTATTGGCCCACATTTTCTCTGATTATTCACCTACTATCTCTGAGTTTATTGATTAGCTTTCTCTCTGATTATTGACCCACTCTTTCTCTGGTTATGGTCCCGCAGTTTCTCAAATTAGCGACTCACTTTTTCTGAGATTCATGACCCACTCTTGCTCTGATTATTGACTTGCAGCTTCTCTCTTTATAGACTCACTGTTATCCTGATTAGTGACTCATTATATCCCTGATTATTGACTCAATGTTTCTCACATTATTGATACACTATTTTTCATGTTATTGACTCACAATTACCCCATTTATTACCTCTCTGTTTCTCTGATTATTCACACAATGTTTCTTTGATGACTGACCCACTGCTTCTCTGATTATTGTCCAAAGGTTTCTCTGATTATTCACTCACGTTTCTGCAATACTTTTCTCTCTGTTGCCCTGATTTTTCAATGAATTTTCACAGATTATTGTCGCTCTTCCCATAATTATTGACACACTGTTTTCTTGATCCTTCACTAACTGTTTCTGGGATTATTTACTCACTGTTTCTCTGATTATTCAGTCAATGTTTCTCTAATTATTGACTCACTGTTTCTCTGAATATTCACCAGAAGTTTCTCCGATTATACACTGACTGTTTCTTCGATTTTTTGCTCTCTGTTACACTTATTTTTGAATCACTGTTTCACTGATTGTTGACCCTGTTCTGCTAATTATTGACCCACAGTTTTCCTGATTATTCACTCACTGTTTCTCTGATTATTCACTCACATTTTCTCAGGTTATTGATTCGCTTTCTTTCTGTTTATTGACCCGCTGTTTCTCTGATTATTGTCCCGTTGTTTCTCTGATTATTGACCTGCTGTTTCCCAGATTAGTGACTAACTGTTTCTGAGATTCCTACACACTGTTGCTCTGATTATTGACTCACTGTTTCTCTCTTTACAGAATCACTGTTACCCTGATTAGTGACTCAGTATTTCCCTGATTATTGACTCACTGTTTCTCTGATTATTGAATCACTGTTTCTCTGATTATTGACACATTGTTTCTCAGATTACTGACCAACAGTTTATTAGATTATTGACGGACTGCTTCTCTGGCTTATTGACCCGCTGTTTCTCTGACTATTCACCAATTATTTTTCAGATTATTGCCTCACTATGACCCCGATAATTCACTCACTGTTTCTCTGATTATTGACTCAATGTTTCTCTGATGATTGACCCACTGCATCTCTGATTATTAACCAAATGTTTCTCTTATTTTTCACTCACTGTTTCTGGGATTATTTGCTCTCTGTTTCACTTATTTTTGAATCACTGTTTCACTGACTGTTGTCGCTGATCTTCTAATTATTGACCCACTGCTCCCTGATTATTGACTCAGAGTTTACATGATTTTTGACTCACTTTTTCTCTGATTATTGACCCTTTTTCTTCCCAGATTATTCACTCAAGGCTTCTATGATCATTCACTCACTGTTTCTCAAACTATTCTCTGATTATTCACCTATTATCTCTGAGTTCATTGATTCGCGTTCTCTCTGATTATTGACCCGCTCGTTCTCTCATTATTGTCCCGTTGTTTCCAAGATTATTGACCTGCTGTTTCCCAGATTAGTGACTAACTGTTTCTGAGATTCCTACACACTGTTGCTCTGATTATTGACTCACTGTTTCTCTCTTTACAGAATCACTGTTACCCTGATTAGTGACTCAGTATTTCCCTGATTATTGACTCACTGTTTCTCTGATTATTGAATCACTGTTTCTCTGATTATTGACACATTGTTTCTCAGATTACTGACCAACAGTTTATTAGATTATTGACGGACTGCTTCTCTGGCTTATTGACCCGCTGTTTCTCTGACTATTCACCAATTATTTTTCAGATTATTGCCTCACTATGACCCCGATAATTCACTCACTGTTTCTCTGATTATTGACTCAATGTTTCTCTGATGATTGACCCACTGCATTTCTGATTATTAACCAAATGTTTCTCTCATTTTTCACTCACTGTTTCTCCGATTATTTGCTCTCTGTTTCATTTATTTTGGAATCACTGTTTCACTGACTGTTGTCGCTGATCTTCTAATTATTGACCCACTGCTCCCTGATTATTGACTCAGAGTTTACATGATTTTTGACTCACTTTTTCTCTGATTATTGACCCTTTTTCTTCCCAGATTATTCACTCAAGGCTTCTATGATCATTCACTCACTGTTTCTCAAACTATTCTCTGATTATTCACCTATTATCTCTGAGTTCATTGATTCGCGTTCTCTCTGATTATTGACCCGCTCGTTCTCTCATTATTGTCCCGTTGTTTCCAAGATTATTGACCTGTTGTTTCTCAGATTAGCGACTCACTTTTTCTGACATTCATGACCCACTCTTGCTCTGATTATTGACTCGCTGCTTCTCTGTTTATAGACTCACTGTTACCATGATTATTGACTCATTATATCCCTGATTATTGACCATCTTTTTCTCTGATTATGGACCAAATGTTTCTCTGATTTTTCACTCACTGTTTCTCTGAGATTCACCAGAAGTTTCTCTGATTATGCACTGACTGTTTCTCCGATTACTTGCTCTCTGTTTCACTTATTTTTGAAACATTGTTTCACTGACTGTTGCCGCTGTTCTGCTAATTATTGACCCACAGTTTTCTCATTAATCTCTGGCTGTTTCTCTGATTATTCACACAATGTTACTATGACGTTTGAACCACTGCATCTCAGATTATTGACTAAATCTTTCTCTGATTTTTCACTCATTGTTTCTCCGATTATTTGCTCTCAGGTTCACTTATTTTAGAATCACTGTTTCACTGATTGTTGCTGCTGCTCTCCTAATTATTGACCTCCATTTAACTGATTATTCACTCACGGTTTCTCTCATTATTCACTCACTGTTTCTCTGATTATTGACTCACTGTTTCACTGATTATTGTCCCACTTTTTCCCAGATTATTCACTCAAGGCTTCTCTGATCATTCACTCACTGTTTCTCGGACAATTGGCCCACAGTTTCTCTGACTATTCACCTACTATCTCTGAGTTTATTGATTCGCTTTCTCTCTGATTATGGACCTGCTCTTTCTCTGATTATTGCCTACTGTTTCTGTGATTATTGACCCACTGTTTCTCAAATTAGCGACTCACTTTTTCTGAGATTCATGACCCACTCTTGCTCTGATTATTGACTCGCTGCATCTCTGTTTATATACTCACAGTTACCCTGATTATTGACGCATTATATCCCTGATTATTGACTCACTGTTTCATTGATTATTGAATCACACTTTCTCTAATTATTGACTCACTGTTTCTCACGTTATTGACACACTATTTTTCATTTTAATGACTCACTATTTCCCCGAATATTCACACTCTGTTTCTCTGATTATCCACTCAATGCTTCTCTAATTATTCACCCACTCTTTCACTGATTATTGACCCACTTCCTTTCTAATTCTTGATTAATGGATCACTGAGTATTGACTCACTGCTTTCATGATTATTGACACACTTTTTCTCTGATTATTTACGCAATATTTTCTGATTATTCACGCACTGCTTCTCTGATTATTCACTCACTCTTGCTCTGACTATTGGACTTTGATCATTTCATCCATTGTTTCTCTCATTCACACACTGTTTCTCCCATTATTCACTCACTGTTGCTCTGTTTATTGACTCACTGTTTCTCTGATTATTGGTCCACTTTTTCCCAGATTATTCACCTACTATCTCTGAGTTTATTGATTCGCTTTCTCTCTGATTATTGACCAGCTCTTTCTCTGATTGTTTTCCCGTTGTTTCCGAGATTATTGACCCGCTGTTTCTCAAATTAGCAACTCACTTTTTCTGAGATGCATGACCCCTCTTGCTGTGATTACTTACTCACTGCTTCTCTGTTTATAGACTCACTGTTACCCTGATTATTGACTCATTATATCCCTGATTATTGACTCACTGTTTCTCTGATTATTGAATCACTATTTTTCATGTTATTGACTCACTATTACCCAGAATATTCACACTCTTTTTCTCTGATTATTCACACAATGTTTCTTTGATGATTAACCCACTGCTTCTCTGATTATTGACCAACAGTTTCTCTGATTATTCACTCACGTTTCTCCAATACTTTTCTCTCTGTTTCCCTGATTTCTGAAACAATGATCACAGATTATTTTCGCTCTTCCAATAATTATTGACACACTGTTTTCCTGATCCTTCACTCACTGTTTCTCGGATTATTTACTCACTGTTTCTCTGATTATTCACTCAATGTTTCTCCAATACTTTTCTCTCTGTTTCCCTGATTTCTGAATCACTGTTCACAGATTATTTTCGCTCTTCCAATAATTATTGACACACTGTTTCCGGATCCTTCACTCACTGTTTCTCGGATTATTGACGAAATCCTTCTCTGATTCTTGACTCAATGCTTCATTGAGTAATGACTCACTGTTACCCGATTATTGAGTCACTGTTTCCCTGATTATTGACTCATTGTTTTCATGATTATGACTCACTGTTTCTCTGATTATGGACCTAATTTTTCTCTGATTATTAACTCACTGCTTCTCTGATTATTCACTCACTGTTTCCCAGACTATTGGACCACTCTTTCTCTGAGTATTCACCCATTGCTTCTCAGGATATTGATTCGCTGATCCTCTTATTATTGACCGGTTGTTTTCATGATGACTGACCCTCTGATTCTCTGATTATTGACCAAATGCTTCTCTGATTTTTCACTCACTGTTTCTCTGATTATTCATCAGAGGTTTCTCTGATTATTCACTGACTGCTCTCCGATTATTTGCTCTCTGTTTCACTTATTTTTGAATCACAGTTTCACTGATTGTTGTCGCTGTTCTGCTAATTATTGACCCACAGTTTTCCAGTTTGTTCACTCACTGTTTCTCTGATTATTAACTCACATTTTCTCAGGTTATTGATTCGCTTTTTCATTGATTATTGACCCGCTCTTTCTCTGATTATTGTCCCGTTGTTTCTCTGATTATTGACCTGCTGTTTCCCAGATTAGTGACTGACTGTTTCTGAGATTCATACACACTTTTGCACTGACTATTGACTCTCTGTTTCTCTCTTTACAGAATCACTGTTACCCTAAATATTGAATCACCTTTTCCCTGAATATTGACTCACTGTTTCTCTGATTATAGATACATTGCTTCACAGATTATTGACTCACAGTTTCTCTGATTATAGACCAAATATTCCTCTGATTATTTACTACTTGTTTCTCAGATTATTGTCTCCATATTTAAGCTGAATATTGGCTCACTGTTGCTGAGATTCTTGATTCACTGTTACCCTGATTATTGACTCACTGACTCCCGAATTATTGACCCACTGTTTCTCTGATTGTTGACCAATTGTTTCTCATTTTATTGATTCAATGTTTCCCTGATTACTCAATCGCTGTTTCTCTGATTATTGACCCGCTGTTTCTCAAGGTTAAGGACCCATTTTTTCTCTGACTATTGACCCAGTGTTTCTCTGAATATTGACCCATTGTTTTTCAGATTATTGACCAACTGTGTATCAGACTTTTGACCCGCTGTTTCACCGATTATTGACTCAGTAACATTGATTATTGACTCACTTTTTCTCTGATTTTTGACCTACAGTTTCTCTGATTATCGACCAACTGTTTCTGTGATTATTAACTCACTGTTTCTCTGATTATGGACTCACTGTTTCTCTGGTTGTTGACTCACGGTTTGCCTGATTATTGGCTCACAGTTGCTCAGATTATTTACCCACTTTTTTTCTGATTATTGACCAACTGTTCTTCTGATTATTGACTCACTGTTTCACTGATTATTGACTCAGTTACCATTATAACAGACTACCTCTCTCCCTGATTAATGACAAATGCTTTCTCAGATTATCGACTCAGAGTTTCTCTCATTAATGACCAACTGTTCCTCTGATTATTTACTGCCTGTTTCTCTGATTATTGACTAACTGTTTCTCAGATTATTGTCTCCATGTTCAGCTGATTATTGGCTCACTGTTGCTCAGATTATTGACCCACTGTTACCCTGATTATTGATTCCTTGACTCCCTGATTAGTGTCCCACTGTTAATCTGATTATTGACCAATTATTTCTCATATTATTGACTCACTGTTTGCCTGATTATTCAATCACCGTTTCTCTGACTATTGACCCACTCTTTCTCAGATTAATGACCCATTCGTTCTCTGACTATTGACCCAGTGTTTCTCTGAATATTGGTCCACTGTTAATCAGATTTTTGACCCGCTGTTTCGCAGATTATTGACTCACAGTTATACTGATTATTGACTCACAGTTATACTGATTATTGACTCACAGTTTCCCTGATTATTGACTCACAGTTTCTCTGATTTTTGACCCACAGTTTCTCTGATTATAAACCGACAGTTTCTCTGATTATTTACTCACTGTTTCTCTGGTTATTGACTCACTGTTTCTCAGATTATTGTCTCCATGTTTTCCTGATTATTGGCTCACTGTTGCTCAGATCAGTGACTCACTTTCACACTGATTACTGTCTCCCTGACTCCCTGATTATTGGCCCATGCTTTCTCTGATCATTGACCAATTGTTTCTCATATTATTGACTCATTGTTTCCCTGATTATTCAATCACTGTTTCTCTGATTATTGACCCTCTGTTTCTCAGATAAGAGTCTCACTAATTCTCAGATTATTGACCCACTCTTTCTCTGATGATGAACTCACTTTTTCTCTGATAATTGTCTCACTGTAACCTGATCAGTTGTTCACTGTTGTTCAGATTAATGTCCCACTGATCATTTGATTATTGTTGCACTGTTTCTCTGATTTTAGACCAACTGTTCCTCTGATTATTTCCTCCCTGTTTCTCTGATTATTGTCTCCATGTTTACTTGATTATTGGCTCACTGTTGCTCAGATTATTGACTCACTGTTACCCTGATTACTGATTCCCTGACTCCCTGATTAGTGACCCACTGTGTCTCTGATTATTGACCAATTATTTCTCATATTATTTACTCACTGTTTCCCTGATTATTCAATCACTGTTTCGCTGATTATTGACCCGCTGTTTCTCAGAGTAATGACCCATTCTTTCTCTGATTATTGACCCAGTGTTTCTCTGAATATTGACCCGCTGTTTCGCAGATTATTGACACACAGTTACACTGATTATTGACTCACTGTTTCCCTGATTATTGACTCACAGTTTCTCTGACTTTTGACGCACAGTTTCTCTGATTATAGACCGACAGTTTCTCTGATTATTTACTCACTGTTTCTCTGATTATTGGCTCACTGTTTCTCAGGTTATTTTCTCCATGTTTACCTGATAATTGACTCACTGTTGCTCAGATTAGTGACTCACTGTTACCCTGATTATTGTCTCCCTGACTCCCTGATTATTGGCCCATTCTTTCTCTGATTATTGACCAATTGTTTCTCATATTATTGACTCACTTTTTCCCTGATTATTCAATCACTGTTTCTCTGATTATTGACGCGCTGTTTCTCTGATTTTTGACCCTCTGTTTCTCAGATTAGAGACTACTTGTTTCTCCGATTACTGACCCACTCTTTCTCTGATAATGATCTCACTGTTTCTCTGATGATTGTCTCACTATAAACTGATTATTGGTTCATTGTTGTTCAGATTATTGACCCACTGTTCATCAGATTATTGTCGCACTGTTTCTCTGATTATTGACCTACTGCCTAACTGATTATTGACTCACTTTTACCCGGATTACGAACGCACTGTTTCCCTGATTATTGACCAACGGTTTCTCATATTGCTGACTCACGGTTTGCCTGATTATTGACTCAATGTTTCTCTGATTTTTGTCCCACAGTTTCTCTGATTATTGAACAACATTTTCTCTGCCTATTGACTCACTTTTTCTCAGATTATTCTCTCCATGTTTAACTGATTAGTGGCTCACTGTCGCTCAGATTATTGACTCACTGTTACCCTGATTATTGTCCCCCTGACTCCCTGTTTATTGACCCAGTGTTTTTCCGATTATTGACCAACGGTTTCTCAGTTGTTGACTCATGGTTTGCCTGATTATTGACTCACTGTTTCCCTGATTATATTATAACTGTTTCTCTGATTATTCACTCACTGTTTCTCTGAATATTGAACCACTGTTTCTCTGATTATTCACCCATAGTTTCTGAGATTATTTATTATCTCTTTCTCTGATTATTGACCGGCAGTTTCACTAATTTTTGACCCGCTTTTTCTCAGATTAGCGACTCACTGTTTCTCAGATTACTGACCCTCTCTTTCTCTGACAATTAACTCGCTGTTCCTCTGTTAATTGACTCACAAGTTCTCTGATTATTGTCTCACTGTTTACCTGATTATTGGTTCACAGTAGCTCAGATTATTGAGCCAATGTTTCTCTGATTATTGACCAACTGTTCCTCTCATTATTAACTCACTGTTTCACCTTTTATTGACTCAGTTACCATGATTACTGACTACCTGTCTCCCTAATTAATGGCAAATGTTTTCTCAGATTATTGACTCACAGTTTCCCTGATTATAGACCAACTGTTCCTCTGATTATTTCCTCCCTGTTTCTCTGATTATTGTCTCCATGTTTACCTGATTATTGGCTCACTGTATCTCAGATTATTGACTCACTGTTTCTCTGATTATTGACCAACGGCTCCTCTGATTATTGACCAACGGCTCCTCTGATTATTGACTCACTGTTTCACTTTTTATTGACTCATGTACCATGATTACTGACTCCCTGTCTCCCTGATTAATAACAAATGCTTTCTCGGATTATTGACTAACAGTTTCTCTGATTATAGACCAACTGTTCCTCTGATTATTTCCTCCCTGTTTCTCTGATTATTGTCTCCATGTTTACCTGATTATTGGCTCACTGTTGCTCAGATTATTGACTCACTGTTACCCTGATTATTGATTCCCTGACTCCCTGATTCGTGACCCACTGTTTCTCTGATTATTGACCAATTATTTCTCATATTATTTACTCACTGTTTCCCTGATTATTCAATCACTATTTCTCTGATTATTGACCCACTGTTTTTCAGATTATTGACCCATTGTTTATCAGATTTTTGACCCGCTGTTTCGCAGATTATTGACACACAGTTACACTGATTATTGACTCACTGTTTCCCTGCTTAATGACTCACAGTTTCTCTGATTTTTGACCCACAGTTTCTCTCATTATAGACCAGCTGTTTGTCTAATTATTTACTCACTGTTTCTCTGATTATTGGCTCACTGTTTCTCAGGTTATTTTCTCCATGTTTACCTGATAATTGACTCACTGTAGCTCAGATTAGTGACTCACTGTTACCCAGATTATTGTCTCCCTGACTCCCTGATTATTGGCCCACTCATTCTCTGATTATTGACCAATTGTTTCTCATATTATTGACTCACTTTTTCCCTGATTATTCAATCACTGTTTCTCTGATTATTGACGTGCTGTTTCTCTGATTTTTGACCCTCTGTTTCTCAGATTAGAGACTCACTGTTTCTCCGATTACTGACCCACTCTTTCTCTGATAATGATCTCACTGTTTCTCTGATGATTGTCTCACTATAAACTGATTATTGGTTCATTGTTGTTCAGATTATTGACCCACTGTTCATCAGATTATTGTCGCACTGTTTCTCTGATTATTGACCTACTGCCTCACTGATTATTGACTCACTGTTACCCGGATTATTAACGCACTGTCTCCCTGATTATTGATCAACGGTTTCTCGTATTGCTGACTCACGGTTTGCCTGATTATTGACTCACTGTTTCTCTGATTTTTGTCCCACAGTTTCTCTGATTATTGAACAACATTTTCTCTGACTATTGACTCACTTTTTCTCAGATTATTCTCTCCATGCTTAACTGATTAGTGGCCCACTGTCGCTCAGATTATTGACTCACTGTTACCATGATTTTTGACTCCCTGATAATTGACCTGCAGTTTCTCTGATTATTGACCAATTGTTTCTCATATTATTGACTCACTGTTTCCCTGATGATTCAATCACTGTTTCTCTGATTAAAGACTCACTGTTTCCCTGATAAATGACTCACTATTTCTTTGATAATTAACAGACTTTTTCTCTGATCTTTGATTCAATGATTCTCATTATTGTCCTGCTGTTTCTCAGATTAATGACCCATTTTTTTCTCGACTATTGACCCAGTGTTTCTCTGAATATTGACCCACTGTTTATCAGATTATTGACCAACTGTTTATCAGAACTTTCACCCACTGTTTTGCAGATTATGTCTCACAGTTACACTGATTATTAACTCACTGTTTCTCTGATTATTGACTCACTGTTTCTCTGATTATTCACCCACTGTTTCTCTGATTATTGACTCAATGTTTCCCTGGTTATTTACTCACTGTTTCTCTGATTATTCGCTCAATGTTACTCTGATTATTGACCCAGTCTTTCTCTCATTTTTGACGCAAATTTTCTCTGATTATACACTCACTTTTTCTCTGATTGTTCACTCAATGTTTTTCAGGTCATTGATTCGCTGTTTCTCTCATTATTGTCTCACAGTTTACTTGATTATTGGAATACTGTTGCTCTGATTATTAACCCACTTTTTATCGGATTATTGACACTGTTTCTCTGATTATTGAAATACTGCTTCACTGAATTTTGACTCACTGGTACCCTGATTATTGACTTGTTTTCTCCCTGATTATTGTCCAACGGTTTCTTCCATTATTGACTCAGTGTTTGCCTGATTATTGACTCACTGTTTCTCTGATTATTCACTCACTGCTTCTCAGATTAATCACTCCCTGTTGCTCTTATTTTTGAACCTCTGTTTCTCTGATTATTCACCCACTGTTTCTCAGGTTAGTTTTTAGCTGTTTCCCTGATTTTTGACCCGCTGTTTCTCAGATTAGCGACTCACTGTTTCTCAGAGTACTGACCCACTCTTTCTCTGATAATGAATTCACTTTTTCTCTGATAATTCTCCCACTGTTACCTGATTATTGGCTAACTGTTGCTCAGATTATTGACAAACTGTTTCCCTGATTATTGAGTATTTCTGAATACTGACTCATTGTTTTTCAGATTATTCACCCATTGTTTCTCCGATTTATGACCCGCTGTCTCTTATATTATTGACTCACACTTATCCTGATTATTGACTCACAGTTTCTCTGATTATTGACTGCAGTTTCTCTGATTATTGACCAATTGTTTCTCATTTTATTGACTCAATGTTTCCCTGATTTTTCAGTTACTGTTTCTCTGATTTTTGACCCCTTGTTTCTCAGATTAGCCACTCACTGTTTCTCAGATTACTGACCCTCTGTTTCTCTGATAATTAACTCACTGTTTCTCTGATTATTGTCTAACTGTTTCTCTGTTTATTGTCTCACTGCTTACCTGACTATTGGCTCACATTTACTAAGATTATTCACCCAATCTTTCTCCGATTATTGACCAACTGTTCCTCTGATTATTGACTCATAGTTTCACTGATTATTGACTCACTGTTACCCTGATCATTGACTACCTGCCTCCCAGATTATTGACCCAGTGTTTCTCTGTTTGTTGACCCACTGTTTCTCTGATTACTGACGCTCTGTTTCTCTGATAATTAACTCGCTATTTCTCTGATTATTGGCTAACTGTTTCTCTGTTTATTGTCTCACTGTTTACCTGATTATTGGCTCACAGTTGCGAAGTTTATTCACCCACTGTTTTTTTGATTATTGACCCACTGTTCCTCTGATTATTGACTCATAGTTTCACTGATTATTGACTCACTGTTACCCTGATCATTGACTACCTGCCTCCCTGATTATGACAAACGATTTCGCAGATTACTGTCTCAGAGTTTCCCTGATTATTGAATCAATGTTTTCCTGATTATTGACTCACTGTTTCCCGGATTATTGATGCACATTTTCTCTGATTAATGACCCGATGTTTCTCAGATTATTAACTCACTGTTTCTCTGATTATTGACTTCATGTCTCCCTGATTATTGACTCTCTTTTTCGCTGATTAATGACTCACTATTTCCCTGATTATTTACCAGCAGTTTCTCAAATTATTGACCCACTGTTTCTCTGAAAATTCACTCACTGTCCATAATAATTAATAGACAGTCTCTCTGATCTTTGATTCACTGCTTCTAATTATTGTCCCGCTGTTTCTCAGATTATTGACCCACTGTTTCCCTTATTATTGACCCAGAGATTCTCTGAATATTGACTCGCTGTTTTTCAGATTATTGACCCACTGTTTCTCCGATTTTTGACTCGCTGTTTCTTACATTATTGATTTACAGTTTCCCTGATTATTGACTCACGGTTTCTCTAATTATTTACTCACTGCTTCTCTGATTATTCACCCACTGTTTCTCTGATTAGTGACTCACTTTTTCTGTGATTACTGAGCCCCGTTTCTCTCATAATAAACTAACTTTTCCTCTGATTATTGACCCACTGTTTCCCTGATTATAGACCTATTCTTTCTCATGTTATTAACTCACTGTTTCCCTTATTATTCAGTCACTGCTTCTCTGATTATTGACCCGCTGTTTCTCTGATTTTTGAACCTCTGTTTCTCAGATTAGCGACTCACTTTTTCTCAGATTACTGACCCTCTGTTTCTCTGATAATTCACTCACTATTTCACTGATTATTGGCTCACTGTTTCCCAGATTATTGTATCCATTTTTACCTGATTATTGGCTCACTGTTGCTGAGATTATTTCCCCATTGTTACCATGATTATTGACTCCCTCGCTCCCTGATTATTGGCCCACTGTTTTTCTGATTATTGATCAGTTGTTTCTCATATTATTGACTCACTGTTTCGCTTATAATTCAATCACTGTTTCTCTGATTATTGACCCACTCTTACTCTGATTTTTGACCTGCTGTTTCTCAGATTAGCGACTCATTGTTTCTCTGATTATTTACTCACTGTTTCTCAGATTATGGCCCCACTGTTTCCATGATTATTCAATCACTGCTTCTCTGATTACTGACCCACTATTTCTCTGATAATGAACTTACTGTTTGTCTGTTAATTGTTTCACTGTAACCTGATTAATGGTTCACTGTTGCTCAGATTTTTGACCCACTGTTTATCAGATTATTGTCGCACTGTTTCTCTGATTATTGTCCTACTTGTCTCACTGATTATTGACTCATTGTTTCCCTGATTATTAACTTCCTGTCTCCCTGATTACTGACCAACGTTTTCTCAGATTGTTGACTCACGGTTTGCCTGATTATTGACTCACGGTTTGCCTGATTATTCACTCACTGCTTCTCTGATTATTCACTCATTGTTTCTCTGAATATTGAACAAGTGTTTCTCTGATTATTCACCCACAGTTTCTGAGGTTATCTATTACCTGTTTCTCAGATTAGTGACTCACTGTTTCTCAGATTACTGACCCTCTGTCTGTCTGATAATTAAAAAGATTATTGACTCACAGTTTCTCTGATTATTGTCTCACTGTTCACCTGATTATTGGCTCACAGTTGTTCAGATTATTGACCCACTTTGTCTCTGATTATTGACTCAATGTTTCACTGATTATTGACTCATTGTTACCATGATTACTGACAACTTCTCTCCCTGATTAATGACAAATGCTTTCTCAGATTATTGACTCACAGTTACACTGAATATTGACACACGGTTTCTCTGATTATTTAGTCACTGTTTCTCTGATTATTCACTGAATGTTTCTCTGATTATTGACCCAGGCTATCTCTCATTTTTGACGCGAATTTTCTCTGATTATTCACTCACTTTTTCTCTGATTGTTCACTCAATGTTTTTCACGTTATTGATTCGCTTTTTCTTGGATTATTGTCTCAATGTTCACCTCATTATTGGCATACTGTTTCCCTGATTATTGAACTACTGCTTCACAGATTTTTGACTCACTGGTACCCTGATTATTCACTTGTTTTATCCCCGATTATTGTCCAATGGTTCCTCCGATTATTGACTCATTGTTTGCCTGATTATTGACTCACTGTTTCCCTGATTATTGACTGACTGTTTCTCTGATATTCACTCATTGCTTTTCAGATTATTCACTCCCTGTTGCTCTTATTAGTGAACCACTGTTTCTCTGATTATTCTCCCACTGTTTCTCAGGTTAGTTATTAGCTGTTTCTCTGATTTTTGACCAGCTGTTTCTCAGATTAGCGACTCACAATTTCTCAGAGTTCTGACCCACTGTTTCTCTGATAATGAACTCACTTTTTCTCTTATAATTCTCCCACTGTTACCTGATTATTGGCTAACTGTTGCTCAGATTATTGACAAACTGTTTCCCTGATTATTGAGTATTTCTGAATACTGACTCACTGTTTTTCAGATTATTGACCCACTGCCTCTCCGATTTTTGAACCACTGTTTCTCTGATTATTGACTCACTGTTTCTGTTATTATTGACCCACGTTTTCTCTGATTATTGACCAATTGTTTCTCATATTATTGACTCACTGTTTCCCTGATTATTCATTCACTGTTTCTCTGATTAAAGACTCACTGTTTCTCAAGTTACTGCCTCCATGTTTACCTGATTATTGGCTGACTGTTGCTTAGATTATTGACTCACTGTTACCCTGATTATTGACTCCCTGAGTGCCTGATTATTGACCCACTGTTTCTCTGATTATTGACCAATTGTTTCCCATATTATTGACTGACTGTTTCACTGATTATTCAATCACTGCTTCACTGAATATTGACCCACTGTTACTCTGATTTTTGACCCGCTGTTTCTTCGATTTGCAACTCACTGTTTCTCAGATTACTGATCCACTATTTCTCTGATAATGAACTCACTGTTTGTCTGATAATTGTTTCACTGTAACCTGGTTACATTGGTTCACTGTTGCTCAGGTTATTGACCCACTGTTTAACAGATTATTGTCGCACCGTTTCTCTGTTTATTGTCCTACTGTCTCACTGATTATTGACTCACTGTTACCCTGATTATTAACTCCCTGTCTCCCTGATTATTGACCAACTTTTTCTCAGATTATTGACTCACGGTTTGCCTGATTATTGACTCAGTGTTTCCCTGATTATAGAATCACTGTTACTCTGATTATTCACTCACTGCTTCTCTGATTATTCAGTCACTGATTCTTAGGTTATTTATTAACTGTTTCTCTGATTATTGACCCGCAGTTTCACAGATTTTTGACCTGCTGTTTCTCAGATTAGTGACTCACTGCTTCTCAGATTACCGACCCTCTGTTTGTCTGATAATTAACTCACTGTTTCTCTGATTATTGACTCACAGTTTCTCTGATTATTGTCTCACTGTTCACCTGATTATTGGCTCACAGTTGCTCAATTATTGACCCACTTTGTCTCTGATTATTGACCAACTGTTCCTCTGATTATTGACTCAATTTTTTCACTGATTATTGACTCACTGTTACCATGATTACTGACAACCTGTCTTCCTGATTAATAACAAATGCTTTCTCAGATTATTGACTCACAGTTTGCCTGATTATTGACTCACTGTTTCCCTTATTATTGACCCACGTTTTCTCTGAATAATGACAGGAGCTTTCTCACACTATTGACCCACTGTTTCTCTGATTATTGACTCACTGTCGCTCTGATGATTGACTCTCTGTTGCCCTGATTAATGACTCACTATTTCTATGATAATTAACAGACTTTTTCTCTGATCTTTCATTCAATGTTTTTCATTGTTGTCCCACTGTTTCACAGATTAATGACCCATTTTTTTCTCGACTTTTGACCCAGTGTTTCTCTGAATATTGACCCACTGTTTATCAGATTATTGACCAACTGTTTATCAGAACTTTCACCCGTTATTTTGCAGATTATGTCTCACAGTTACACTGATTATTGACTCACTGTTTCTCTGATTATTTACTCAATGTTTCTCTGATTACTCGCTCAATGTTACTCTGATTATTGACCCAGTCTTTCTCTCATTTTTGACGCGAATTTTCTCTGATTATACACTCACTTTTTTTCTGATTGTTCTCTCAATGTTTTTCAGGTTATTGATTCGCTGTTTCTCTGATTATTGTCTCACAGTTTACTTGATTATTGGTATACTGTTGCTCAGATTATTAACCCACTGTTTATCGGATTATTGACACACTGTTTCTCTGATTATTGAACTACTGCTTCACTGAATTTTGACTCACTGGTACCCTTATTATTCACTTGTTTACTCCCTGATTATTGTCCAATGATTTCTCCGATTATTGACTCAGTGTTTGCCTGATTATTGACTCACTGTTTCTCTGATTATTCACTCGCAGCTTCTCAGATTAATCACTCCCTGTTGCTCTTATTATTGAACCACTGTTTCTCTGATTATTCACCCACTGTTCCTCAGGTTTGTTATTAGCTGCTTCCCTGATTTTTGACCCGCTGTTTCTCAGATTAGCGACTCACTGTTTCTCAGAGTACTGACCCACTGTTTCTCTGATAATGAACTCAGTTTTTCTCTGATAATTCTCCCACTGTTACCTGATTATTGGCTAACCTTTGCTCAGATTATTGACAAACTGTTTCCCTGATTATTGAGTATTTCTGAATATTGACTCATTGTTTTTCAGATTATTGACCCATTGTTTCTCCGATTTATGACCCGCTGTCTCTTACACTATTGACACACACTTATCCTGATTATTGAATCACAGTTTCTCTGATTATTGACTCACAGTTTCTCTGATTATTGACCAATTGTTTCTCATTTTATTGACTCAATGTTGCCCTGATTATTCAATTACTGTTTCTCTGATTTTTGACCCGCTGTTTTTCAGATTAGCGACTTAATATTTCTCAAAGTACTGACTGACTGTTACCCTCATTATTAACTCCCTGTCTCCTGGAATATTGACCAATTGTTTCTCAGATTATTGACTCATTTTTTGACTGATTATTGACAAACTGATTCCTGATTATTGACTCCCTATGTACCTGATTATTGAATCACTGTTTCACTGATTATACCCTCACTGCTTCTCTGATTATTCACTCACTGTTTCTCTGAATATTGAACCACTGTTTCTCTGGTTATTCATCTGCAGTTTCTCTGATTTTTGACCCCTTGTTTCTCAGATTAGCCACTCACTGTTTCTCAGATTACTGACCCTCTGTTTCTCTGATAATTAACTCACTATTTCTCTGATTATTGTCTAACTGTTTCTCTGTTTATTGTCTCACTGTTTACCTGATTATTGGCTCACAGTTGAGAAGATTATTCACCCACTGTTTCAATGATTATTGACCAACTGTTCCTCTGATTATTGACTCATAGTTTCACTAATTATTGACTCGCTGTTACCCTGATCATTGACTACCTGCCTCCCTGATTATTGACAAATGATTTCGCAGATTATCGTCTCAGAGTTTCCCTGATTATTGACTCAATGTTTCCCTGATTATTGACTCACTGTTTCCCCGATTATTGATGCACATTTTCTCCGATTAATGACCCGATGTTTCTCAGATTATTAACCCACTGTTTCTCTGATTATTGACTTCCTGTCTCCCTGATCATTGACTCTCTTTTTCGCTGATTAATGACTCACTATTTCCCTGATTATTTACCAGCAGTTTCTCAAATTATTGACCCACTGTTTCTCTGAAAATTCACTCACTGTCCATAATAATCAGTTTCTCTGATCTTTGATTCACTGCTTCTAATTATTGTCCCGCTGTTTCTCAGATTATTGACCCACTGTTTCCCTTATTATCGACCAAGAGTTTCTCTGAATATTGACTCGCTATTTTTCACATTATTGACCCACTGTTTCTCCGATTTTTGACCCACTGTTTCTTACATTATTGATTCACAGTTACCCTGATTATTGACTCATGGTTTCTCTAATTATTGACTCACAGTTTTTCTGATTATTGACCAAAGGTTTCTCTGATTATTGACCAAATGTTTCTCTGTTTATTCAATCAATGTTTCTCTGATTATTGACCCACTCTTTCGCTCATTAAAGAAAAGATTTTTCGCTGATTATTCACTCGCTGTTCCTCTGATTATTAACCCACTGTTTCTCTGATTATTTGCTCACTGTTTCTATGATTATTAACACACTTTCTCTCTGATCTCAGATTCACTGCTTCTAATTATTGTCTCGCTGTTTCTCAGATTATTGACCCATTGTTTCTCTAATTATTGACACAGTGTTTCTCTGAATATTGACCCACTGTTTTTCACATTATTGATCCACTGTTTATCATATTTTCGACACCCTATTTTCAGAATATTGAGTGACAGTTACCTGATTATTGACTCACGGTTTCTCGGATTATTCACCCATTGGTTCTTTGATTATTGAATCACTGTTCCTCTGATTATTGACCCACTGTTTCTCTGATTATTGACCCACTGTTTCTCTGATTATTGACTCACTGTTACCCTGATTATTGACTCCCTGCCTCCCTGATTATTGACAAACACTTTCTCAGATTCTTGACTCAGAGTTTCTTTGATTATTGACTCAATGTTTCCCTGATTATTGACTCAATGTTTCCCTGATTATTGACCCACACTTTCTCTGATTAATGAACCGATGTTTCTCTGATTATTAACCCACTGTTTCTTTGATTATTGACTTCCTGTCTCCCTGATCATTGACTTTCTGTTTCGCTGATTAATGACTCACTGTTTCCCTGATTATTGACCAGCCGTTTTTCTGATTATTGACCCACTGTTTCTCTGATACTTCACACATTGTCCATTATAATTAAAACACGGTTTCTCTGATCTTTGATTCACTGCTTCTAATTATTGTCCTGCTGTTTCTCAGATTATTGACATACTGTTTCCCTGATTATTGACCCAGAGTTTCTCTGAATATTGACTCACTGCTTTTCAGATTATTGACCCACTGCTTCACCGCTTTTCACCCACTATTTCTCTGATTATTGACTCACTGTTTCTCTTCTTATTGACCCACTTTTTCTCTGATTTTTGACCCATGGTTTATCTAATTATTGATGAAGTGTTTCTCTGATTATTGACCCACTGTCTCTCTGATTATTGAACCATTTTTTATCTAATTATTGACAGTATTTCTCTGAATATTGACCCTTTCTTTTTCACATTATTGATGCACTGTTTATCATATTTTTGACCCAAATTTTTCAGATTATTGACTCACAGTTACACTGATTATTGACAACTGTTCTCTGATTATTGACCCACTGTTTCTCTGATTATTGACTCACTGTTTCTCTGATTGTTGACTCACTGTTTCTGATTGTTGACTCACTGTTTCTCTGATTGTTGACTCACTGTTTCTGATTGTTGACTCACTGTTTCTGATTGTTGACCCACTGTTTCTCTGATTATTTACTCACTGTTTCTCAGATTATTGACTCAATGTTTCTCTGGTTATTGAGCCAGTCTTTCTCACATTTCAGACACAAATTTTCTCTGATTATTCACTCACTTTTTCTCCGATTGTTCACTCAATGTTTTTCAGGTTATTGATTCGCTGTTTCTCTGATTATTGTCTCACAGTTTACCTGATATTGGCATACTGTTGCTCAGGTTATTGACCCAATCTTTATCGGATTATTGGCGCACTGTTTCTCTGATTATCGAACTACTGCTTCTCTGATTTTTGACTCACTGGTACCATGATTATTCAGTTGTTTTCTTCCTGATTTATTCTCCAACGGTTTCTCCGATTATTGATTCTTTGTTTGCCTGATTATTGACTCATTGTTTCCATGATTATTGACTGACTGTTTCTCTGATTATTTACTCACTACTTCTCAGTTTATTAATTCCCTGTTGCTCTTATTAGTGAACCACTGTTTCTCTGATTATTATCCCACTGTTTCTCAAGTTAGCTATTAGCTATTTCTCTGATTTTTGACCAGCTGTTTCTCAGATTAGCGACGCACTGTTTCTCAGAGTACTAACCCACTGTTTCTCTGATAATGAGCTCACTTTTTCTCGGATAATTCTCCCACTGTTACCTGATTATTGGCTCACTGTTGCACAGATTATTGACCCACTATTTCCCTGATTATTGACCCAGAGTATCTTTGAATATTGTCTCACTGTATTTCAGATTATTCACCCACTGTTTCTCAATTGCTGACCCACTGTTTCTCTGATTATTCACCTACTGTTTCTGAGGTTAGTTATTAGCTGTTTCCTTGCTTTTTGACCAGCTGTTTCTCAGATTAGCGACTCACTGTTTCTCAGAGTACTGACCCACTTTTTCTCTGATTATTCTCCCAATGTTACCTGATTTTTGGCTCACTGTTGCTCAGATTATTGACCCACTGTTTCCCTGATTATTGACCCAGAGTTTCTCTGAATATTGACTCACTGCATTTCAGATTATTGACCCTCTGTTCCCCCGAGTTTTGTCCCTCTTTTTCTTACATTCTTGACTCACAGTTACCCTGATTATTGACTCAATTTTTCTCTGATTATTGACCTACTGTTTCTCTGATTTTTGACACACTGTTTCTCTGATTTTTGACTCACTGTTCATCTGATTATTGACCCACTTTTTCTCTGATTACTTGACCAGTTGTTTTTCATATTAATTACTCACTGTTTTCTGATTATTCAATCACTGTTTCTCTGATTATTGACCCACTGTTCATCTGATTATTGACCCACTTTTTCTCTGATTACTTGACCAGTTGTTTTTCATATTAATGACTCACTGTTTTCTGATTATTCAATCACTGTTTCTCTGATTATTGACCCACTCTTTCGCTCATTCGGGAAAAGTTTTTTCTCTGTTTATTCAATCACTGTTCATCTGATTATTGACCCACTGGTTCTCTGATTATTTACTCACTGAGTATTAACACATTGTTTCTCTGATCTTTTATTCACTGCTTCTAATTATTGTCTCGCTGTTTCTCAGATTATTGACCAATTGTTTCTCATATTATTCACTCACTGTTTCCTTAATTATTCAATCACTGTTTCCCTGATTATTGACTCACTGTTTCTTTGATTATTTACTCTCCGCTTCTCTGATTATTCACCCACTGTTTCTCTGATTAGTGACTCACTTTTTCTGAGATTACTGTGCCCCTGTTTCTCTCATAATAAACTAACTTTTCCTCTGATTATTGACCCACTGTTTCCTTGATTATAGACCAATTCTTTCTCATATTATTAACTCACTGTTTCCCTGATTATTCAATCACTGTTTCTCTGGTTATTGACCCGCTGTTTCTCTGATTTTTGACCCTCTGTTTCTCAGATTAGCGACTCACTTTTTCTCAGATTACTGACCCTCTGTTTCTCTGATAATTCACTGACTACTTCTCTGATTATTGGCTCACTGTTTCTCAGATTATTGTCTCATGTTTACCTGATTATTGGCTCACTGTTGCTGAGATTATTTCCCCACTGTTACCCTGATTATTGACTCCCTCGCTCCCTGATTATTGGCCCACTGTTTATCTGATTATTGACCAGTTGCTTCTCATATTATTGACTCACTCCTTTGCTTATAATTCAATCACTGTTTCTCTGATTATTGACCCGCTGTTACTCTGATTTTTGACCTGCTGTTTCTCAGATTAGCGACTCATTGTTTCTCTGATTATTGACTCACTGTTTCTCTGATTACTGACCCACTATTTCTCTGATAATGAACTCACTGTTTGTCTGTTAATTGTTTCACTGTAACCTGATTAATGGTTCACTGTTGCTCAGATTTTTGACCCACTTTCTTTCAGATTATTGTCGCACTGTTTCTCTGATTATTGTCCTACTGTTTCACTGATTATTGACTTCCTCTCTCCCTGATTACTGACCAACGTTTTCTCAGATTGTTGACTCACGGTTTGCCTGATTATTGACTCACTGTTTCTCTGAATATTCACTCACTGCTTCTCTGATTATTCACTCATTGTTTCTCTGAATATTGAACCAGTGTTTCTCTGATTATTCACCCACTGTTTCTGAGGTAATCTATTACCTATTTCTCAGATTAGTGACTCACTGTTTCTCAGATTACTGACCCTCTGTCTGTCTGATAATTAAAACGCTGTTTTTCTGATTATTGACTCACAGTTTCTCTGATTATTGTCTCACTGTTCACCTGATTATTGGCTCACATTTGCTCAGATTATTGACCACTTTGTCTCTGATTATTGACCAACTGTTCCTCTGATTATTGACTCAATGTTTCACTGATTATTGACTCATTGTTAGCATGATTACTGACAACTTCTCTCCCTGATTAATGACAAATGGTTTCTCAGGTTATTGACTCACAGTTTCCCTGATTATTGACCCACATTTTCTCTGAATAATGACATGCGGTTTCTCAAACTATTAACCCACTGTTTCTCTGATTATTGACTCACTGTCGGCCTGATCATTGATTCCCTGTTTCCCTGATTAATGACTCAACCGTTTCTATGATAATTAACACACTTTTTCTCTGATCTTTGATTCACTGATTCTAATTATTGTACCACTGTTTGTCAGGTTAGTGACCCATTTTTTCTCTGAATATTGACCCAGTGTTTCCCTGAATATTGACACACTGTTATTCAGATTATTGACCCACTGTTTACCAGATTTTTCACCTGATGCTTCGCAGATTATTGACTCTCAGTTACACTGAATATTGACTCACTGTTTCTCTGATTATTGACTCACTGTTTCTCTGATTATTGACTCTTTGTTTCTCTGATTATTTAGTCACTGTTTCTCTGATTATTCACTCAATGTTTCTCTGATTATTGACCCAGTCTTTCTCTCATTTTTGACGTGAATTTTCTCTGATTATTCACTCACTTTTTCTCTGATTGTTCACTCAATGTTTTTCACGTTATTGATTCGCTGTTTCTCTGATTATTGTTTCAAAGTTCATCTCATTATTGCCATACTGTTTCCCTGATTATTGAACTACTGCTTCACAGATTTTTGACTCACTGGTACCCTGATTATTCACTTGATTTCTCCCCGATTATTGTCCAATAGTTTCTCCGATTATTGACTCATTTTTTACCTGATTTTTGACTGACTGTTTCCCTGATTATTGACTGACTGTTTCTCTGATATTCACCCATTTCTTCTCAGATTATTCACTCCCTGAAGCTCTTATTAGTGAACCACTGTTTCTCTGATTATTCTCCCACTGTTTCTCAGGTTAGTTAATAGCTCTTTCTCTGATTTTTGACCAACTGTTTCTCAGATTAGCGACTCACTGTTTCTCAGAGTACTGACCCACTGTTTCTCTGATAATGAACTCACTTTTTCTCTGATAATTCTCCCACTGTTACCTGATTATTGGCTCACTGTTGCTCAGATTATTGACCCTCAGTTTCCCTGATTATTGACCCGGAGTATCTCTGAATATTGACTCACTGTTTTTCAGATTATTGACCCACTGACTCTCTGATTTTTGAACCAGTGTTTCTCTGATTATTGACTCACTGTTTCTGTTATTGTTGACCCACGTTTTCTCTGATTATTGACCAATTGTTTCTCATATTAATGACTCACTGTTTCCCTGATTATTCAATCACTGTTTCTCTGATTATTAACCCACTCTTTCGCACATTAGGGAAAAGTTTTTTCTCTGATTATTTAATCACTGTTCCTCTGATTATTGACCCACTGCTTCTCTGATTATTTACTCATTGTTTCCATGATTAATAACACACTGTTTCTCTGATCATAGATTCACTGCTTCTAATTATTTTTTTGCTGTTTCTCAGATTATTGACTCATTGTTTCTCTGATTATTGACACTGTGTTTCTCTGAATATTGACCCACTCTTTCTCTGATTATTGACCAAATGTTTCTCATATTATTGACTCACTGCTTCCTTGATTATTCAATCACTGTTTCTCTGATTATTGACTCACTGTTTCTCTGATTATTCACCCACTGTTTCGCTGATTATTTAATCACTGTTTCTCTGGTTATTGACCAACTCTTTCGTTCATTAGGGAAAAGTTTTTTCTCTGATTATTTAATCACTGTTTCTCTGATGAATCAACGGCAGTTTCTCTGAATTTGACCCGTAGTTTCTCAGATTAGTAACCCACTGTTTGTTTGATTATTGACTTCCTGTCCCCCTGCTCATTTACTCTCTGTTTCACTGATTAATGACTCACTGTATCCCTGATTGTTGACCAGCAGTTTCTCTGATTATTGACCCACTGTTTCTCTGATAATTCACTCACTGTCCATCATAGTTAACAGACAGATTCTCTGACCTTTGATTCCCTGCTTCTAATTATTTTCCCGCTGTTTCTCAGATTATTGACCCACTGTTTCCCTGATTATAGACCCAGAGTTTCTCTGAATATTGCCGCACTGTTTTTAAGATAATTGACCCACTGTTTCCCCGATATTTGACCCTCTTTTTATTACATTATTGACTCACAGTTACCCTGATTATTGACTCACTGTTTCTCTGATTATTGACCCAATGTTTCTCTGATTATTGACCCAATGTTTCTCTGATTATTGACTCACTGTTTCTCTGATTATTGACCAACTGTTTCTCTGATTATTGACCCACTCTTTCGCTCATTAGTGAAAAGATTTTTCTCTGATTATTCAATCACTGTTCCTCTTATTATTGACCTACTGTTTCTCTGATTATTGACTCACTGTTTCTCTGATTATTGATCAATTCTTTCTCATATAATTGACTCACTGTTTCCCTGATTATTCAATCACGGTTTCTCTGATTATTGGACTACTGATTCTCTGATTATTCACCCACTGTTTCTCTGTTTATTGACTCACTGTTTCTCAGATTATTGTCTCACTGTTTACCTGATTATTGGCTCACTGTTGCTCAGATTATTGACTGACAGTTACCCTGATATTGACCAACTGTTTCTCTGATTACTGACTCACTGTTTCTCTGATTATTCACCCACTGTTTCTCTGATTATCGACCAATTCTTTCTCATATTATTGACTCACTCTTTCACTGATTATTCAATCACTGTTTCTCTGATTATTGGACTACTGTTTCTCTGATTATTCACCCACTGTTTATCTGTTTATTGACTCACTGTTTCTCAGATTATTGTCTCACTTTTTGCCTGATTATGGGCAAACGGTTGCTCAGATTATTGACTAACTGCTAGCCTGATAATTGACTGCCTGACACCCTGATTATTGACCATCGCTTTCTCAGATTATTGACTCAGTGTTTCCCTCATTATTGACTCACTGTTTCTCAGATTATTGACTGACTGCTACCCTGATATTGACTATCGGTTACACTGATTATTGACTCACTGTTTCTCTGATTATTCACCCACTGTTCCTCTGATTATCGACCAAATCTTTCTCATATTATTGACTCACTGTTTCCCTGATTATTCAATCACTGTTTCTCTGATTATTGGACTACTGTTTCTCTGTTTTTTTCACCAACTGTTTCTCTGATTATCGACCAATTCTTTCTCATATTATTGACTCACTGTTTCCCTGATTATTCAATCACTGTTTCTCTGACTATTGGACTACTGTTTCTCTGATTTTTCACCCACTGTTTCTCTGTTTATTGACTCGCTGTTTCTCAGATTATTGTCTCACTCTTTACCTGATTATTGGCTCACAGTTGCTCAGATTATTGACTAACTGTTACACTGATTATCGACTCCCTGACTCCCTGATTATTGACCCTCACTTTCTCAGATTATGGACTCAGTGTTTCCCTGATTATTGATTCAATGTTTCCTTGATTATTGACTCTTTCTTTTGCCAGAATATTGACGTACATTTTCTCTGAATAATGACATGCCATTTCTCAGACTATTAACCCACTGTTTATCTGATTATTGGACTACTGTTTCTCTGATTTTTCACCCACTGTTTCTCTGTTCATTGACTCGCTGTTTCTCAGATTATTGTCTCACTCTTTACCTGATTATTGGCTCACAGTTGCTCAGATTATTGACTAACTGTTACACTGATTATCGACTCCCTGACTCCCTGATTATTGACCCTCACTTTCTCAGATTATTGACTCAGTGTTTCCCTGATTATTGATTCAATCTTTTGCCAGAATATTGACCCACATTTTCTCTGAATAATGACACGCTGTTTCTCAGACTATTAACCCACTGTTTCTCTGATTATTGACTCACTGCCGTCCTGATCATTGACCCCCTGTTCCCCTGATTAATGACTCACTGTTGCTAAGATAATTAATTCACTTTTTCTCTGATCTTTGATTCACTGCTTATAACTATTGTCCCGCGGTTTCTCAGATTATTGACCCACTGTTTCTCTGATTATTGACCAATTCTTCCTCATATTATTGACTCGTTGTTTCCCGGATTATTCAATCACTGTTTCTCTGATTATTGACCTGCATTTTCTCTGATTATTGACCCACTCTTTCTCTGATTATTGACCCACTATTTTTCAGATTAATGACCCACTGTTTATCAGATTTATTACCCGCTGTTTCCCAGGTTATTGACTCACAGTTACTCTGATTATTGACTCACAGTTTCTCTGATTATTGACTCACTGTTTCTCTGATTATTCACTCACTGTTTCTCTGATTATTGACCAATTCTTCCTCATATTATTGACTCGTTGTTTCCCGGATTATTCAATCACTGTTTCTCTGATTATTGGACTACGGTTTCTCTGATTTTTCACCCACTGTTTCTCTGTTTATTGACCTGCTGTTTCTCAGATTATTGTCTCACTGTTTACCTGATTATTGGCTCACAGTTGCTCAGATCATTGACTAACTGTTACTTTGATTATCGACTCCCTGACTCCCTGATTATTGATCCTCACTTTCTCAGATTATGGACTCAGTGTTTCCCTGATTATTGATTCAATGTTTCCCTGATTATTGACTCTTTCTTTTGCCAGAATATTGACCTACATTTTCTCTGAATAATGACACGCCGTTTCTCAGACTATTAACGTACTATTTGTCTGATTATAGACTCACTGTTGCCCTGATCATTGACTCACTGATGCTCAGATTATTGACCACTGTTTATCAGATTTTTGACCCGCTGTTTCTCAGTTTATTGATTCACAGTTTCCCTCATTATTGACTCACTGTTTCTCTGATTTTTGACTCACTGTTTCTCTGATTTTTGACTCACTGTTTCTCTGATTATTGGCCCCCAGTTTCTCTCATTATTGACCAATTATTTCTCAGATTATTGACTCACTCTTTCCCTGATTATTGAGTCAATGTTTCTCTGATTATTGACCCACTTTTTCTCTGATTAGTGACTCACTTTTTCTCAGATTACTGAGCCCCTGTTTCTCTCATAATAAACTCACTTTTTCTCTGATTATTGACTCACCGTTTCTCTGATTATTGTCTCACTGTTTCTCTGAATATTCACTCCCTGCTTCTCTCATTATAGTTGTTACTCAGATTAGCGACTCATTGTTTCTCAGATTATTGACCCACTGTTTCTCTGATTATTGACTCGTTATTTCTCTGATTATTGACTCACATTTTCTCTGATTATTGACCCACTGTTTCTCTGAATATTCAATCCATGTTTCTCTCATTATTTACCCGTTGTTTCTCAGATTAGCGACTCGTTGTTTCTCAGAGTATTTACCCACTGTTTCTCTGATTATTGACTCACTATTTCTCATATTATTGACTAATTGTTACTCTGCTTATTGAGTCACTTTTTATCTAAAAAGTGACACACTGTTGCTCTGCATATTCACTCCCTGTTTCTCTCATTATTGACCCTCTGCTTCTCAGATTAGTGACTCACTGTTTCTCAGGTTATTGACCCACTGTTACTCTGATAATTGACTCACTGTTTCTCTGATTATTGACTCACTGTTTCTCTGATTATTGACTCAGTGTTTCTCTGAATATTCAATCCCTGTTTTCTCATTATTGAGACGTTGTTTCTTAGATTAGCGACTCATTGTTTCTCAGATTATTGACCCACTGTTTCTGTGATTTTTGACTCAATGTTACCCTGATTATTGACCTGCTGTTTTTCAGATTAATGAATTACTGTTCCACTGATTATTCACTCACTGTTTCTCTAATTATTGACTCATTGTTTCCCTAATTATTTCAATACTCCAATTTGGGAATGGGCAATACTGGACCTGGCATTACGGAATGAACCCGACCATTTGATCGAAGTTTCTGTAGGAAAGCATTTCGGAAAAAGTGACCATAATTCAGGTTTCCAGGTAATGGTGGATAAGTATAATAGGAAACCTTGGGTTAAGCTCCTTAACAGGGGAAGGGTAATTTTAACAAGATTATGAAATTCCGCTGGGCACATTACCAGTAGGATATGTTTCCCTCTTAGTGACTCTCCGTTTACCTGATTATTGTCAAACTTTTTCTCTGATTATTGATGCATTGTTCCTCTGATTTTGATTTCACTGCTCCTAGTTACTGAGCCACTGTTTGTCTGATTATAGACCCACTGTTCTTCTGATTATTGTCCCACTTTCCCGATAGTTATTGACTCAGTTCTTTCTCTGAATGGTAACTCACTGTTTCTATGATCTTTGACCCATTTTTTTCCGATTCCTGCCTCACGGTTTCTCTGAATATTGAACCCAATTTCTCAGATTATTGACACACTATTTCCCTGACAAGGGACTCACTCTTTCTCTTATTATTCACTGTTTCTCTGAATTTGACTCGCTGCTTATAATTACTGAAACACTATTTTCTGATTAGTGACCCAGTTTTTCACTCCTTATTGTCCGACTGTTTCCAGGACTATTGACCCACTGTGTCTCCGATTATTGTCTCAATGTTTCCCTGATCTTTGACTCTCTGCTTCTAATTATAGACATGGAGTTTCCATGATTATTGACTCATTGATTTTCTGATTAATGCGCCACACTTTCCCTGATTGTTGACCCAATGCTTATGGGATTACTTACTCGCAGGATCTCTTGTTATTTCTCACTGTTTCTCTGAATATTCACTCCCAGTTTCTCTCATTATTGCCCCGTTGTTTCCCAGATTAGCGACTCATTGTTTCTCAGATTATTGACCCACTGCTTTTCTGATGATTGAAACACTATTTCTCTGAAAATTGACTCACTATTACCCCGATTATTGACTCAATGTTTCTCTGATTATTGACAAACTGTTTCTCTGAATATTCAGTCTCTGTTTCTCTCATTATTGACCCTGTGTTTCTCAGATTAGTGACCCACTGCTTTTCTGATGATTGAAACACTATTTCTCTGAAAACTGACTCACTATTACCCTGATTATTGACTCAATGTTTCTCTGATTATTGACAAACTGTTTCTCTGAATATTCAGTCTCTGTTTCTCTCATTATTGACCCTGTGTTTCTCAGATTAGTGACTCACTGCTGTTAGATTATTGAACCACAGTTTCTCTAATTATTGACTCACTGTTACCCTGCTTATTGACTCACTTTTTCTCTGATTATTGAGTCACTGTTTCTCTGTATATTCACTCCCTGTTTCTCTCATTATGGACCCGTTGTTTCTCAGATTAGTGACTCATTGTTTCTCACATTATTGACTCAAAGTTTCTCTGATTATAGACACACTGTTTCTCTGAATATTCACTCCCTATTTCTCTCATTATTGACCCTCTGTTCCTCAGATTACTGACTCACTGTTTCTCAGATTATTGACCCATTGTTTCTCTGATTATTACTCATGGTTACCCTGATTATAGACTCACATTTTCTCTGATTATGGACTAATTGTTTCTCTGATTATTCGCTCTTTGTTTCCATCATTATTGACCCGTTGTTTCTCCGATTAGTGACTCATTGTTTCTCAGATTATTGACCCACTGTTTCTATGATTATTGACTCACTATTGCTCTAATTATTGACTGACTGTCAGCCTGATTATTGTCTCAATGTTTCTCAGATTAGTGACTCAACGTTTCTCAAATTATTAACCCACTGTTTCTCTGATTATTGACTCATTGTTTCACTGATTAGTGACTCCATGTTTCTCTGAATATTGACTCACTGTTTCCCTGATTACTGACACAATGATTCTCTGGTTAATGAGTCATTGTTTCCCAGATTATTGACCGACTGTTTATCAGATTATTGACGCAGTTTCTCTCATTATTGACCCGTTTTTTTCTCAGATTATTGACACACTGTTGATCAGATTATTGACGCAGTGTTTCTCTGATTGTTGACCCGCTGTTTCACAGATTATTGTCTCACTGTTACCCTGATTATTGAATCACTTTTTCTCTGATTTTTGACTCACTGTTTTTTGGATTTGACTCGCTGCATCTAATTTTGGAAACACTGTTATTTTCTCATGAGTAACCCAATGTTTCTCTCATTATTGTTCCACTCTTCCCGGGCTATTGTCCACGTTTTCGCTGATATTTGACTCTCTGCCTCTAATTATAGACACCGTGCTTCCCTGATTATTGACTCATTGATTTTCTGATATTTGCCCCACTATCTCCCTGATTGTTGTGATTATTTCCTCAGGGTTTCTCTGATTATTGACTCACTGTTTCTCTGAATATTCACTAGCTGCTTCTTTCATTATTCACACGTTGTTTCTCAGATTAGCGGCTCATTGTTTCTCACATTATTGACCCACTGTTTCTCTGATTATTGACTCACTGTTACCATGATTATTGACTAACTTTTTCTCTGATTATTGACCCATTGTTTCTCTGAATATTCACTCCCTGTTTCTCTCATTATTGACGCTGTGTTTCTCAGATTAGTGGATCACTGCTTCTCTGATTATAGTCTCATTTTTTCTCTGATTATTGACTCACTGCCTCTGTCATTATGGACCCGTTGTTTCTCAGTATAACTACTCATTGTTTCTCACATTATTGACTCACTGTTACTCTGATTACTGACTCAAATTTTCTCTGATTAGAGACACACTGTTTCTCTGAATATTCAATCCCTATTTCTCTCCTTATTGAACCTCTGTTCCTCCGATTATTGATTCACTGTTTCTCTGATTATTGACTCACTGTTTCTCTGAATGTTGACACACTGTTCCTCTGCATATTCACAAACTGTTTCTCTCATTATTGACCTTCTGTTTCCCAGATTAGTGACTCACTGTTTCTCAGATTATTGACCCACCGCGTCTCTGATTATTGACTCAAAGTTTCCATGATTATTGACACACTGTTTCCCTGAATATTCACTCCCTGTTTCTCACATTAGTGACTCACTGTTTCTCTGATTACTGACTCACTGTTTCTCTGAATATTCACTCCCTGTTTTCTGATTAGTGCCACGTTGTTTCTTAGTTTAGCGACTCATTGTTTCTCAGATTATTGACCCGCTGTTTCTCAGAATATTGGCGCACTGTTACCCTGATTATTGACTAACTGTTTCTGTGAATTTTGACTCACCATTTTTCTGATTATTCCCTCACTCTTTCTCTGATGATTGACTCATTCTTTTCCCTAATTAAGTAGATACTCCAATAAGGGAACGGGCAATACTGCACCTGGCTCACATTTTCTCTGATTATTGACCCACTGTTTCTCTGATTATTACTCACGCTTACCCTGATTATAGCTCACATTTTCTCTGATTGTGGACTCATTATTTCTCTGATTATTCGCTCCCTGTTTCCATCATTATTGACCCGCTATTTCTCCGATTAGCGACTCATTGACTCACTGTTTCTCAGATTATTGACCCCCTGTTTATCAGATTATTGAAGCAGTTTCTCTGATTATTGACCCGTCTTTTTCTCAGATTATTGACACGCTGCTGATCAGATTATTGACGCATTGTATCTCTGATTATTGACACGCTGTTTCTCAGATTATTGGCTCACTTTTTCTCTCATTTTTGACTCAATGTTTCTCAGATATTGACTCGCTACTTCGAATTATAGAAACACTATTTTTTCTAATTTTTTTTCTCTCATTATTGTTCCACTTTTTTCTGGACTATTGCCCCACTGTTTCTCTGTTTATTGACTCACTGTTTCTCTGATCTTTGAATTGCTGCTTCTAATTATAGACATGGTGTTTCCCTGATTATTGACTCATTGATTTTCTGATTATTGCCCCACACTTTGGCTGATTGTTGACCCACTGCTTATGTGATTATTTACTCACCATTTTTCTGATTATTGACTCACTGTTTCTCTGATTATTCACTCCCTGCTTCTCTCATTATTGACCCGTTTTTTCTCAGATTAGCGTCTCATTCTTTCTCAAATTATTAACCCACTGTTTCTCAGATTATTGACCCACTGTTTGTCTAATTATTGAGTCACTTTTACCCTGATTATTGTCTCACTGTTTCTCTGATTATTGACTCACTGTTTTTCTGAATATTCATTCCCTGTTTCTCTCATTATTGACCCGTTGTTTCTCAGATTAGCGACTCATTGTTTCTCAGATTATTGACTCATATTTTATTATTGTCCCACCGTGTCTCTGATTATTGACTCACTGTTTCTCTGATTATTGACACACTGTTTCTCTGAATATTCACTCCCTGTTACTCTCATTTTTAACCCGCTGTTTCTCAGATTATTGACTCACTGTTTCCAAGCTTATTGACCCACTGTTTCTATAATTCTTGAAACATTGTTTCTCAGATTATTGACACGCTGTTTCTCTGATTATTGGCTCCCAGTTACCCTGATTATTGACTCACTGTTTCCCTGATTACTGACACAATGATTCTCTGATGAATGAGTCATTGTTTCCCAGATTATTGACCCACTGTTTGTCTCATTATTGACTCACTGTTACCCTGATTATTTTCTACCTTCTTCTCTGATTATTGACTCACTGTTTCTCTGAATATTCACTTCCTGTTGCTCTAATTATTGACCCGCTGTTTCTCAGATTAGCGACTCATTCTTTCTCAAATTATTGTCCCACCGTGTCTCTGATTATTGACTCGACGTTTCTCTGATTATTGACACACTGTTTCTCTGAATATTCACTCCCTGTTTCTCATATTAGTGACTCACTATTTCTCAGATTATTGACTCACTGTTTCTCTGTTTATTGACTCCATGTTTCTCTGAATATTGACTCACTGTTTCCCTGATTACTGACACAATGATTCTCTGGTTATTGAATCACTGTTTCTCCGATTATTGACTCACTGTTTCTCAGATTATTCACCCAATGTTTATCAGATTACTGAGGCAGTTTCTCTGACACGTCCTTTTCTCGGAGTATTGACACACTGTTGTTCAGATTATTGACGCACTGCTTATTTGATTATAGACCCGCTGTTTCTCAGATTAATGGCTCACTGTTACCCGGATTATTGACTGATCTTTCTCTGATTTTTGACTCACTGTTTCTCAGATTTTGACTTGCTGCTTCTAATTATAGAGACACTGTTTTTTCTGATTGTTTTTCTCTCATTATTGTTCCACTGTTTCCCAGATTATTGCCCCACTATTTCTCTGATTATTGACTCACTGTTTCTCTGATCTTTGACTCACTGCTTCTAATTATAGGCACGGTGTTTCCCTGATTATTGACTCATTGATTTTCTGATTATTGCCGCACTCTTTCCCTGATTGTTGACCCACTGCCTATGTGATTATTTACTCACTGTTTCTCTGATTATTGACTCACTGTTTCCCAGATTATTGACTCACTGTTTCTCTGAATATTGACGCACCGTTTCTCTGAATATTGAAACACTGTTGCTCTACATATTCACAAACTTCTTCTCTCATTATTGACCCCCTGTTTCTCAGATTAGTGTCTCACTGTTTCTCAGATTATTGACACACTGTTTCTTTGATTATTGATTCATTGTTACCCTGATTATGGACTCACTGTTTCTCTGATTATTGACTCGATGTTTCTCTGAATATTGACTCACTGCTTCCTTGATTACTGACGCAATGATTTATTCATTATTGAGTCACTGTTTCTCCGATTATTGACTCACTGTTTCTCTGAATATTCACTTCCTGTTTCTCAATTATTGACCCGTTGTTTCTCAGATTAGCGACTCATTGTTTCTCAGCTTATTGTGCCACCGTGTCTCTGATTATTGACTCAAAGTCTCTCTGATTATTGACACACTGTTTCTCTGAATATTCCCTCCCTGTTTCTCACATTAGTGACTCACTGTTTCTCAGATTATTGACTTACAGTTTCTCTGTTTATTGACTCCATGTTTCTCTGAATATTAACTCACTGTTTCCCTGATTACTGACACAATGATTCTCTGGTTATTGAATCACTGTTTCTCCGACTATTGACTCACTGTTCCTCAGATTATTCACCTAATGTTTATCAGATTACTGACACAGTTTCACTGAGACATGGACCCCTCTTTTTCTCAGAGTATTGACACACTGTTGTTCAGAATATTAACGCACTGCTTATTTGATTATAGAACCGCTGTTTCTCAGATTAATGGCTCACTGTTACCCGGATTCTTGACTCATTCTGTTGCTCTGCATATTGACAAATATTTTCTCCCATTATTGACGCCCTGTTTCTCAGATTAGTGTCTCAATGTTTCTCAGATTATTGACACAATGTTTCGTCGATTATTGACTCACTCTTACCCTGATCACTGACTGTGTGATTCACTGGTTATTGAATAACTGTTTCTCCGAATATTGACTCACTGTTTCTCACATTAGTGACAAAGTTTTTCTTAGATTATTGAGTCACTGTTTCTCTGATTATTGACTCCATGTTTCTCTGAATATTGACTCACTGCTTCCCAGATTACTGACGCAATGATTCTCTGGTTATTGAGTCATGGTTTCTCCGATTATTGACCCACTGTTTATCAGATTATTGACACATTTTCTCTGATTATTGACCCGTTTTTTTCTCAGATTATTGACATGCTGCTGATCAGATTATTGACGCACTGTATCGCTGATTATTGACCCGCTGTTTCTCAGATTAATGGCTCACTTTTTCTCTCATTTTGACTCACTGTTTCTCAGATTTTGACTTGCTGCTTCTAATTATAGAAACAATATTTTTTCTAATTTTTTTTCTCTCATTATTGTTCCACGTTTTCCCGGATTATTGCCCCACTGTTTCTCTGATTATTGACTCACTGTTTCTCTGATCTTTGACGCGCTGCTTCTAAGTATAGACACGGTGTTTCCCTGATTATTGACTCATTGATTTTCTGATTATTGCCGCACTCTTTCCCTGATTGTTGACCCACTGATTATGTGATTATTTACTCACTGTTTCTCTGATTATTGACTCACTATTTCCCAGATTATTGACGCACCGTTTCTCTGAATATTGAAACACTGTTGCTCTACATATTCACAAACTTCTTCTCTCATTATTGACCCCCTGTTTCTCAGATTAGTGTCTCACTGTTTCTCAGATTATTGACACACTGTTTCTTTGATTATTGACTCATTGTTACCCTGATTATGGACTCACTGTTTCTCTGATTATTGACTCCATGTTTCTCTGAATATTGACTCACTGCTTCCTTGATTACTGATGCAATGATTCATTGGTTATTGAGTCACTGTTTCTCCGATTATTGACTCACTGTTTCTCAGATTATTGACCCACTGTTTATCAGATTATTGACGCAGTTTCTCTGATTATTGACCCTTTGTTTCTCAGATTAACGACTCATTCTTTCTCAAATTATTAACCCAATGTTTCTCTGATTTTTGACTCACTGTTTCTCTGATTAGTGACTCAACATTGCCGTGATTGATGACTCACACTTTCTCAGATTATTGACACACTGTTTCTCTGAATATTCACTCCCTGTTTCTCTCATTATTGACCCTGTGTTTCTCATATTAGTGACTCACTGTTTCTCAGATTATTGACCCATTGTTTCTCTAATTATTGACTCACTGTTACCCTGATTATTGTCCAACTTTTTCTCTGATTATTGACTCACTGTTTTTCTGAATATTCACTCCCTATTTCTCTCAATATTGACCCGTTGTTTCTCAGATTAGCGACTCATTGTTTCTCATATTATTGTCCCACCGTGTCTCTGATTATTGAGTCACTGTTTCTCTGATTATTGACACATTGTTTCTCTGAATATTCATTCCCTGTTTCTCTCATTATTAACCCGCTGCTTCTCAGATTATTGACTCACTGTTTCCCAGTTTATTGACCCAATGTTTCTGTAATTATGGAAACATTGTTTCTCAGATTATTGATGTGCTGTTTCTCTGATTATTGACTCCCAGTTACCCTGATTATTGACTCACTGTTTCCCTGATTACTGACACAATGATTTTCTGGTTAATGAGTCATTGTTTCCAAGGTTATTGACCCACTGTTTCTCTAAATATTGACTCACTGTTACCCTGATTATTGTTTCACTTTTTCTCTGATTATTGACTCACTGTTTCTCTGAATATTCACTTCCTGTTTCTCAATTATTGACCCGTTGTTTCTCAGATTAGCGACTCATTGTTTCTCAGATTATTGTCCCACCGTGTCTCTGATTATTGACTCAAAGTCTCTCTGATTATTGACGCACTGTTTCTCTGAATATTCACTCCCTGTTTCTCACATTAGTGACTCACAGTTTCTCTGTTTATTGACTGCATGTTTCTCTGAATATTAACTCACTGTTTCCCTGATTACTGAGACAATGATTCTCTGGTTATTGAATCACTGTTTCTCCGACTATTGACTCACTGTTCCTCAGATTATTCACCCAATGTTTATCAGATTACTGACGCAGTTTCACTGAGACATGGACCCATCTTTTTCTCAGAGTATTGACACTGTTGTGCAGAATATTAACGCACCGCTTATTTGATTATAGAACCGCTGTTTCTCAGATTAATGGCTCACTGTTACCCGGATTCTTGACTCATTTTTCTGTGATTTTTGACTCACTGTTTCAAAGATTTTGACTCGCTGCTTCGAATTATAGAGACACTGTTTTTTTCTGATTGTTTTTCTCTCATTATTGTTCCACTGTTTCCCGGACTGTTTCCCCTCTGTTTCTCTGTTTATTGACTTACTGTTTCTCTGATCTTTGACTCACTGCTTGTAATTATAGACACGGTGTTTCCCTGATTATTGACTCATTGATTTTCTGATTATTGCCGCACTCTTTCCCTGAATGTTGACCCACTGCTTATGTGATTATTTACTCACTGTTTCTCTGATTATTGACTCACTGTTTCCCAGATTATTGACTCACTGTTTCCTGATTATTGACGCACCGTTTCTCTTAATATTGACACACTGTTGCTCTGCATATTCACAAACTTTTTCTCCCATTATTGACGCCCTGTTTCTCAGATTAGTGTCTCAATGTTTCTCAGATTATTGACACAATGTTTCGTCGATTATTGACTCACTCTTACCCTGATCACTGACTGTGTGATTCACTGGTTATTGAATAACTGTTTCTCCGAATATTGACTCATTGTTCCTCACATTAGTGACAAAGTTTTTCTTAGATTATTGAGTCACTGTTTCTTTGATTATTGACTCCATGTTTCTCTGAATATTGACTCACTGCTTCCCAGATTACTGACGGAATGATTCTCTCGTTATTGAGTCACGGTTTCTCCGATTATTGACTCACTGTTTCTCAGATTATTGACCCACTGTTTATCAGATTATTGACACGCTGCTGATCAGATTATTGATGCACTGTATCGCTGATTACTGACCCGCTGTTTCTCAGATTAATGGCTCACTTTTTCTCTCATTTTGACTCACTGTTTCTCAGATTTTGACTCGCTGCTTCTAATTATAGAAACACTACGTTTTCTAATTTTTTTCTCTCATTATTGTTCCACGTTTTCCCAGACTATTGCCCCACTGTTTCTCTGATTATTGACTCACTGTTTCTCTGATCTTTGACTTGCTGCTTCTAAGTATAGACACAGTGTTTCCCTGATTATTGACTCGTTGATTTTCTGATCATTGCTCCACACTCTCCCTGATTGTTGACCCACTGCTTATGTGATTATTTACTCACAATTTTTCTGATTATTGACTCACTGTTTCTCTGAATATTCAATCCCTGCTTCTCTCATTACTGACCCATTGTTTCTCAGATTAGCGACTCATTCTTTCTCAAATTATTAATCCACTGTTTCTCTGATTAGTGACTCAATATTACCCTGATTGTTGACTCACATTTTCTCTGATTATTGACTCACTGTTTCTCTGAATATTCCCTCCCTGTTTCTCACATTAGTGACTCACTGTTTCTCAGATTATTGACTCACAGTTTCTCTGTTTATTGACTCCATGTTTCTCTGAATATTGACTCAGTGTTTCCCTGATTACTGACATAATGATTCTCTGGTTATTGAATCACTGTTTCTCCGACTATTGACTCACTGTTTCTCAGATTATTCACCCAATGTTTATCAGATTACTGACACAGTTTCTCTGACACATTGACCCGTCTTTTTCTCAGAGTATTGACACAATGTTGTTCAGATTATTAACGCAATGCTTATTTGATTATAGACCCGCTGTTTCTCAGATTAATGGCTCACTGTTACCCTGATTATTGTCTCATTTTTCTCTGATTTTTCACTCACTGTTTCACAGATTTTGACTCGCTGCTTCTAATTATAGAGACACTGTTTTTTCTGATTGTTTTTCTCTCATTATTGTTCCACTGTCTCCCGGACTATGGCCCCTCTGTTTCTCTGTTTGTTGACTCACTGTTTCTCTGATCTTTGACTCACTGCTTGTAATTATAGACACGGTGTTTCCCAGATTATTGACTCATTGATTTTCTGATTAATGCCTCACTCTTTCCCTGATTATTTCTCTAATTATTGACTGACTGTTACCCTAGTTATTGAGTCACTGTTTCTTTAATTAATGACACACTGTTTTTCTGAATATTTACTCCCTGTTTCTCTCATTGATGAACCGCTCTTTCTCAGATTAGCGACTCACTCTTTCTCAGATTATTGACCCACTGTTTCTCTGATTATTGACATACTATTTCTCTGATTATTGACTGACTGTTACCTTCATTATTGACTCACTGTTTCTTTGATTATTGACGCACTGTTTTTCTGAATATTCGCTCCCTGTTTCTCTCATTATTGACTTGTGCTTCACAGATTAGCGACTTACTGTTTCTCAGATTATTGACCCACGGTGTCTCTGATTATTTACTCACTGTTTCTTTGATTATTGACTCACAGTTTCTCTGATTATTGACTCAATGTTTCTCTGAATATTGACACATTGTTTCCCTGATTATTCACTCATTGTTTCTCTGGTTATTGACCCATTGTTTCCCTGATTATTGACCCTCTGTTTCTTTGTATATTGGCTCACTATTTCGCTGATTATTGACTCACTATTACCCTGATTATTGACACACAGTTTCTCAGAATATTCACTCACTGTTATCCTGATTATTGACTCAATGTTTCTCTGAATATTCACTCACTGTTACCCTGATTATTGAATCACTGTTTCTCTGATTGCTGACTCAAATTTTTGCTGTATATTAAATCACGGTTTCCCTGATTTTTGACTCAATGTTTCTCTGGTTATTGCATCACTGTTTCTCAGGTTATTGACTCACTGTCTGTCAGGTTATTAACCCACTGTTTATGTGATTATTTACTCAATGTTTCTATGATTATTCACCCACAGTTTCTCTGAATATTCACTCCCTGTTTCTCTCACTATTGATCTTTTGTTTCTCAGATTAGTGACTCACTGTTTCTCTGATTATTGACTAACTATTTGTCTGATGATTGACTCACTGTTATGCTGATTATTGATTCACTGCTTCTTTGATTATTTCCACACTGTTTCTCTGAATATTATCTGTTTCTCTCATTATTGACCAGTTGTTTCTGACATTAATGTCCCTCTGTTTCTCAGATTATTGACCCACTGTTTGTCAGATTATTGACGCACCATTTCTCTCCTTATTGTCCCGCTGTTTCTCTGATTATTGACTCAATGGTTCTCGGGATATTGACTCACTCTTTCTCCGATTATTGACTCACTTTCTCTGATTGTTGTCCCGCTGTTTCTCATATTATGGACCCACTGTTTATCAGATTATTGATGCACTGTTTCTCTGATTATTGACCCACTGTTTCTGTGATTATTGACCCGCTGTTTCTCACATTAATGAGTCTCTGTGACCCTGATTATTGACTCATTGTTGCTCCGATTTTTGACTGGCTGTTTTTCTTTTTTTTTCACTCACTCTTTCTCTGATTATTGACTCATTGTTTCCCTGATTATGTAGATAGTCCAACGAGGGAAGGGGCATTACTCGACCTGGCATTATGGAATGAATCCGACCTGTTGATCGAAGTTCCTTTACGGAAGATTTTCAGGAAGCGTGGCCATAATTCAGTAGGTTTCCAGGTAATGTTGGAGAAGTATAGCAGGGTTCCTTGTGTTCAGCTCCGTAACTGGGCAAGGGTAATTTTAACAACATTAGGAAATTCCGGTCGCCAAATTACCAGCAGGATATGTTTCCCTGCTTACTGACTCTGTGTGTCCCTGATTATTGTCACAATTCTTTTCTGATTATTGACGCACTGTTGCTCTGATTTTGATTTCACTGCTTCTATTTATTGTCCCACTGTTTCTCAGATTATTGACCCACTTTTTCTCTGATTATTGTCCCACTTTCACGTTGCTTATTGACACAATTTTTCTCTGATCGATAACTCACTGTCTCTCTGATCTTTGGTTCACTGCTTCTAATTATTGCCCCACGGTTTCTCCGATTTCTGACCCAGTTTTTCCCTGATTATTGCCTCACGGTTTCTCTCATTATTGACCCACTGTTTCTCAGCTTACTGACACACTGTTACCCTAAATATGGACCTATTGTTTCCCTGATTAATTGTCTCACTATTTCTCTGATTTTGACTCTCTGCTTCCAATTATATAAACACTCTTTCTCTGATTATTGACCCAGTTATTCTCTTATTATCGTCGCACTGTTTCCCTGACAATTGACCAACTGATTCTCTGATTATTCACTCACTGATTCCTTGATTATTGACCCATTCTTTCTGTGATTATTGACCAACTGTTTCTCTGATTATTCACTTACTGTTTCTTTGAATATTCACTTACTCTTTCTCTGATTTGGGAATCGCTGTTTCACTGATTATTTTCACTGTTCCACTCATTTTTGACACATTGGTTCCCTGATTATTGAATAACTGTTTCTTTGATTCTTGACCCAAGGTTTATGTGATTATTTACTAACTGTTTCTCTGATTATTCAACCACAGTTTCTCTGAATTTTCACTCCCATTTTCTTTCATTATTAATCCGTTGTTTTTCAGATTAGGGACTCACTGTTTCTCAGATTATTGACCCGCTGATTCTCTGATTCTCGCCTCATGATTTCTCTGATTATTGACTCACTGTTACCCTCATTATTGAGTCACTGTTTCTCTAATTATTTACACGCTGTTTCTCTGAATATTTACTCCCTGTTTCTCTCATTAATGACCCGCTGTTTCTCAGATTAGCGACTCACTTTTCTCAGATTATTGACCAACTGTTTCTCTGATTATTGACTCACTATTTCTGATTATTGACTGACTGTTACCTTATTTATTGACTCACTGTTTCTCTGAGAATTGACACAATATTTTTCTGAATATTCGCTCCCTGTTTCTCTCATTATTGACTCGCTGCTTCACAGATTAGCAATTTACTGTTTCTCAGATTATTGACCCACTGTGTCTCTGATTATTTACTCGCTGTTTCTTTCACAATTGATTCACTGTGACCCTGATTATTGACTGACAATTTCTCTGATTATTGACTTAATGTTTCTCTGAATATTGACTCACTGTTTCCCTGATTTTTTCACTCAATGCTTCTCTGGTTATTGATTCACTGGTTCCCTGATTTTTGACTAATTGTTTCCATGATTATTAACCCTCTGTTTCTCTGATTATTGACTTACTATTTCGCTGATTATTGACTCACTGTTACCCTGATTATTGACAAACTGTTTCTCAGATTATTGACCCACTGTGTCTCTGCTTATTGACTCTCAGTTTCTCTGAATATTCACTCACTGTTACCCTGATTATTGACTCACTGTGTCTCTGATTGTGGACTCAGGTTTTCACTCTATATTAACTCACTGTTTCCCTGAAAATTGACTCATTGTTTGTCAGATTATTGACGCACTGTTTATGTGAATATTCACTCGTTGTTTCTCTGATTATTCACCCACCGTTTCTCTGAATATTCACTCCCTGTTTCTCTCATTATTGGTCCGTTTTTTCTCAGATTAGCGAACCACTCTTCCTCAGGATATTGGCCCACTGTTTCTCTGATTATTGCATCACTATTTGTCTGAAGATTGACTCACTATTAACCTGAATATTGACTAACTGTTTCTCTGATTATTTACACACAGTTTCACTGAATATTCACTCCCTGTTTCTCTCATTATTGATCCATTGTGTCTCAGATAAATGTCCCGCTGTTTCTCAGATTATTGACCCATTGCTTTTCAGATTATTGACGCACCATTTCCCTGATTTTTGGACCCGCTGTTTCTCTGATTATTGCCCCGCTGTTTCTGAGATTATTGACTCACTGTTTCTCTGACTATTGACTCACTGTTTTTCTGAATTTTCACTCCCTGTTTCTTTCATTATCGATCCGTTGTTTCTCAGATTAGAAACTCACTGTTTCTCAGATTATTGACCCACTGTTTCTTTGATTATTGCCTGATGATTTCTCTCATTATTGACTCACTGTTACCCTGATTATTGGGTCACTGTTTCTTTAATTAATCACACACTGTTTCTCAGAATATTTACTCCCTGTTTCTCTCATTAATGAACCGCTCTTTCTCAGATTAGCGACTCACACTTACTCAGATTATTGACCCACTATTTCTCTGATTATTGACTGACTGTTACCTTAATTATTGACTCAACGTTAATATGAGTATTCTCGCACTGTTTCTCTGATTATTGACGCACTGTTTTTCTGCATATTCGCTCCCTGTTTCTCTCATTATTGACTTGTGCTTCACAGATTAGCGACTTACTGTTTCTCAGATTATTGACCCACCGTGTCTCTGATTATTTACTCACTGTTTCTTTGATTGACTCACAGTTTCTCTGATTACTGACTCAATGTTTCTCTGAATATTGACACACTGTTTCCCTGATTATTCACTCATTGTTTTTCTGGTTATTGACTCATTGGTTCTCTGATTATTGACTAACTGTTTCCGTGTTTCCTGACCCTCTATTTCTTTGATTACTGACTCACTATTTTCCTGATTATTGACTCACTGTTACCCTGATTATTGACTCACTTTTTCTCTGATTATTCACTCACTGTTACCCTGATTATTGACTCAATGTTTCTCTGAGTAATGACTCAAATTTTCACTGTATATTAACTCACGGTTTCCCTTATTTTTGACTCAATGTTTCTCTAGTTATTGAATCACTGTTTCTCTGATTATTGACTCACTGTTTCTCAGCTTATTAACACACTGTTTATGTCATTATTTACTCAATGTTTCTCTGATTATTCACCCACCGTTTCTCTGAATATTCACTCCATGTTTCTCTCACTAATGATCCGTTGTTTCTCAGATTTTTGACTCACTGTTTCTCAGGTTGTTGACCCACTTTTTATCTAATTATTGACTAACTATTTATCTGATGATTGACTCACTGTTACGCTGATTATTTACTCAATGCTTCTCTGATTATTTACACAATGTTTCTCTGAATATTCACTCTCTATTTCTATCATTATTGACCCGTTGTTTCTCAGATTAATGTCCCACTGTTTCTCAGATTATTGACCCACTGTTTGTCAGATTATTGACACACCATTTCTCTGATTATTGATCCACTGTCTTCTGATTTTGACCCACTGCTTCTCAGATTATTGATTCACTATTACCCTGATAATTGACTCACTCTTTCTCTGACTCTTGACTCACTGTTGCTCTGAATATTCAATACCTGTTCCTCTCATTATTGACCCATTGTTTCTCTGATTAATGTCCTTCTGTCTCTCAGAAAATTGACCCACTGTTTGTCAGGTTATTAACACACCGTTTCTCTGATTATTGACGCGCTGTTTCACGGATTATTGACCCGCTGTTTCTCAGATTATTGATTCACTGTTACCCTGATTATTCACTCACTGTTTCTCTGGTTATTGTGTCATTGTTTCCCTCATTATGTAGATACTCCAAGAAGGGAATGGGCAATACTGGACCTCGTATTATGGAATGTACCCGACCTGTTGATCAAAGGTTCAGTAGGGAAGCACTTCAGGAAAAGTTATCATAATTCACCAAGTTTCCAGCTGCTAGTGGATAAGTATAACTTGAGACCACGGGTTAGGCTCCTTAACTGGGGAATGTTGATTTTAACAATATTAGGAAATTCTGGTCGCCACATTACCAGTAGGATGTGTTTCCCTCATTACTGACTCTCTGTTTCCCTGATTCTTGACACACTTTTTCATCTGAGCAATGATTCAATGCTTCTAGTTATTGACCCAACATTTCTTAGATTATTGACAGATTTTTTCACTGATTCATGTCCCAATTTTTCTCTGCTTATTGACTCACTGTTTCTCTGATCTTTGATTCACTGCTTCTAATTGTTGACCCAATGTTTCTCTGTTTATTCACCCAGCATTTCTCTGAATAATCACTCCCTGTTTCTCTCTTTATTGATCTGTTGTTTCTTAGATTAGCAACTCACTGCTTCTCAGATTATTGACCAACTGTTTCTCTGTTTATTGACTAACTGTTTCTCTGATGAATGACTCACTGTTGCCCTGATTATTGACTCACTGTTTCTCTGATTATTGACTCACTGTTCCTCTTAATATTCACTCCCTGTTTCTCAGAATATTTACCCACAGTTTGTCAGATTATTGACGCACTGTTTCTCTGATTATTGACTCGATGTTTCTCTGATTATTGACCCACTATTTTCATGTTATTGATTCACTATTGCCCTGATTATTGACTCATTGTTTCTCTGACTATTGACTCACTGTTTCTTTCTGATTATTCATTCACTGTTTCCCTGATTATGTACATACTCCAAGAAAGGAATGGGCAATACTTGACCATGGAAGTAACCCCACCTGTTGATCAAAGGTTCAGCAGGGAAGCACTTCGGGAAAATTTATCATAATACAGCATGTTTCCAGGTGCCCGTGGTTAAGAATAAGAGGAGACTATGGGTTAGGCTCCTTAACTGGGGAATGTTAATTTTAACAATATTAGGAAATTCTGGTCGCCACATAACTTTAGGATTTGTTTCCCTCATTACTGACTCTCTGTTTCCATGATTATTGACACACTTTTTCATCTGAGCATTGATTCATTTCTCAGACTATTGACCCATTGTTTCTCAGATTATTGTCCCACTTTTTCTATGTTTATTGACTCACTGTTTCTCTGATCTTTGATTCATTGCTTCTAATTATTGACCCACTGCTTCTCTGATTATTGCCTCAAGGTTTCCCTGATTATTGACCCACTGTTTATGTGATTATTTACCCACAGTTTCACTGAATATTCACCCACAGTTTCACTGAATATTCACTCCCTGTTTCCCTGTTCATTGATCCGTTGTTTTTCTGATTAGCATCTCATAGTTTCTCAGATTTTTGACCCACTGTTTCTCTGATTATTAAATCACTATTTCCCTGATTATTGACTTAGTATTACCCTCATTATTGAATCACTGCTTTTTTTATTATTGACACTGTTTCTCTGATTATTGACACACTGTTTCTCTGATTATTGACACATTGTTTCTCTGAATATTCAGTCCCTTTTGTCTCATCATTGACCCACTGTTTCTCAGATTAGCGACTCACTGTTTCTCAGATTATTGATCCACTGTGTCTCTGATTATTGACTCAACATTCCTCTGATTATTTACTCACTGTGACCCTGATTAATGACTCACAGTTTCTTTGTTTATTGACTCCATGTTTCTCTGAATATTGGCTCACGGTTTCCCTGATTATTGACTCAATGATTCTCGGGATATTGACTCACTCTTTCTCCGATTATTGACTCAGTGTTTCTCTGATTGTTGACCCGCTGTTTCTCACGTTATTGACCCACTGTTTATCAGATAATTGACCCACTGTTTCTCACATTAATGACTCTCTGTGAACCTGATTATTGACTCATTGTTGCTCAGGTTTTGACTGGCTGTTTTTCTGTTTATTAACTCACTGTTTCTCTGACTATTGACTCATTGTTTCCCTGATTATGTAGATTCTCCAATTAGGGAAGGGGCATGACTCGACCTGGCATTATGGAATGAACCCGACCAGTTGATCGAAGTTTCTTTAGGGAAGCATTTCAGGAAACATGGCCATAATTCAGTAGGTTTCCAGGTAATGTTGAATAAGTATCACAGGATTCCTTGGGTTAAGCTCCGTAACTGGGCAAGGGTAATTTTAACAACATTATGAAATTCCGGTTGCCAAATTGCCAGTAGGATGTGTTTCCCTGATTACTGACTCTGTGTGTCCCTGATTAATGCCACAATTTTTTTCTGATTATTGACGCACTGTTCCTCTGATTTTGATTTCATTGCTTCTAGTTATTGTCCCACTGTTTCTCAGATTATTCACCCACATTTTTTTCTGATTATTGTCTCATTTCACGCTGCTTATTGACTCAATTTTTCTCTGATTGATAACTCACTGTCTCTGATCTCTGATTTACTGCTTCTAATTGTTGACCCACTGTTTCTCCGATTTCTGACCCATTTTTCCCTGATTATTGCCTCACGGTTTCTCTTATTATTGACCCACTGTTTCTCAGGTTATCCAGAGACTCTTTCCCTGAATATGGACCCATTGTTTCTCCGATTAATTGTCTCACTGTTTCTCTGATTTTGACTCGCTGCTTCTAATTATATAAACAATCTTTCCCTGATTATTGACCCAGTTATTCTCTTATTATCGTCGCACTGTTTCCCTGACAATTGACCAACTGATTCTCTGATTATTCACTCACTGGTTCCCTGATTAATGACCCATTCTTTCTGTGATTATTGACCAACTGTTTCTCTAATTAATCACTTACTGTTTCTTTGAATATTCAATTACTCTTTCTCTGACTTGGGAATCGCTGTTTCACTGATTATTATCACTGTTGCACTCATTATTGACTCACTGGTTCCCTGATTAGTGACTAACCGTTTCCTTGATTCTTGACCCAGGGTTTATGTGATTATTTACTAATTGTTTCTCTGATTATTCAACCACAGTTTCTCTGAAATTTCACTCCCAATTTCTTTCATTTTTGATCCGTTGTTTTTCAGATTAGCGACTCACTGTTCCTCAGATTATTGACCCATTGATTTTCTGATTATTGCCTCATGATTTCTCTGATTATTGACTCACTGTTATCTGGATTATTCAGTCACTGTTTCTCTAATTAATTGACGCAGTTTCTCTGAATATTTATTGTCTGTTTCTCTCATTAATGACCCGCTGTTTCTCAGATTAGCGACTCACTTTTCTTTACTATTGACCCACTGTTTCTCTGATTATTGACTCACTATTTCTCTGATTATTGACTGACTGTTCCCTTAATTATTGACTCACTGTTTCTCTCAGTATTGACACACCGTGTCTCTGAATATTCGCTCCCTGTTTCTCTCATTATTGACTCGCTGCTTCACGGATTAGCAATTTACTGTTTCTCAGATTATTAACCCACTGTGTCTCTGATTATTTACTCGCTGTATCTTTCATAATTGATTCACTGTGACCCTGATTATTGACTGACAATTACTGTGATTATTGACTCAATGTTTCTCTGAATATTGACTCACTGTTTCCCTGATTATTCACTCAATGTTTCTCGAGTTATTGACTCACTGGTTCCCTGATTATTGACTATCTGTTTCCCTCATTATTAACCCTCTGTTTCACTGATTATTGACTTGCTATTTCTCTGATTATTGACTCACTGTTACCCTGATTATTGACAAACTGTTTCTCAGATTATTGACCCACTGTGTCTCTGATTATTGACTCTCAGTTTCTCTGAATATTCACTCACTGTTACCCTGATTATTGACTCACTGTTTCTCTGATTGTTGACTCAAATTTTCGCTCTATATTAACTCACTGTTACCCTGAAAATTGACTCACTGTTTGTCAGTTTATTAACCCACTGTTTATGTGATTTTTCACTCGTTGTTTCTCTGATTATTCACCCACCGTTTCTCTGAATATTCACTCACTGTTTCTCTCATTATTGATCCGGTTTTTCTCAGATTAGCGAATCACTCTTTCCCAGGTTATTGACCCACTGTTTCTCTGATTAATGCATCACTATTTCTCTGATGATTGACTCACTATTACCCTGAATATTGACTAACTGATTCTCTGATTATTTACACACAGTTTCTCTGAATATTCACTCCCTGTTTCTCTCAATATTGACCCGCTGTTTCTCAGATAAATGTCCCGCTGTTTCTCAGATTATTGATGCACCATTTCTCAGATTATTGACGCATAGTTTCTCTAATAATTGACCCACTGTTTCTCTGATTATTGCCCCGCTGTTTCTGAGATTATTGATTCACTGTTATCCTGATTATTGACTCACTGTTTCTCTGACTATTGACTCACCGTTTCTCTGATTATTGACCCACTGTTTCTCTGATTATTGCCCCGCTGTTTCTGAGATTATTGATTCACTGTTATCCTGATTATTGACTCACTGTTTCTCTGACTATTGACTCACCGTTTCTCTGATTATTGACCCACTGTTTCTCTGATTATTGCCCCGCTGTTTCTGAGATTATTGATTCACTGTTATCCTGATTATTGACTCACTGTTTCTCTGACTATTGACTCACTGTTTCTCTGAATTTTCACTCGCTGTTTCTTTCATTATTGATTCGTTGTTTCTCAGATTAGAAACTCAATGTTTCTCAGATTATTGACCCACTGTTTCTCTGATTATTGTCTCATGATTTCTCTGATTATTGACTCACTGTTACCCTGATTATTGAGTCACTGTGTCTTTAATTGATGACACACTGTTTCTCTGAATATTTACTCCCTGTTTCTCTCATTAATGAACCGCTCTTTCTCAGATTAGCGACTCACACTTTCTCAGATTATTGACCCACTGTTTCTCTGATTATTGACATACTATTTCTCTGATTATTGACTGACTGTTACCTTAATTATTGACTCACTGTTAATATGAGTATTGACACACTGTTTTTCTCAATATTCGCTCCCTGTTTCTCTCATTATTGACTTTTGCTTCACAGATTACTGGCTTAATGTTTCTCAGATTATTAACCCACTGTGTCTCTGATTATTTACTCACTGTTTCTTTGATTCTTAACTCACTGTTCCTCTGATTATTGACCCAATGTTTCTCTGATTATTGACCCACTGTTTTTCAGATTATTGATTCACTGCTAGCCTGATTATTGACTCACTGTTTCTCTGACTATTGACTCACTGTTTCTTTCTGATTATTCATTCACTGTTTCCCTGATTATGTACATACTCCAAGAAAGGAATGGGCAATACTTGACCTTGTACTATGGAAGTAACCCCACCTGTTGATCAAAGGTTCAGTAGGGAAGCACTTCGGGAAAATTTATCATAATACAGCATGTTTCCAGGTGCCCGTGGTTAAGAATAAGAGGAGACTATGGGTTAGGCTCCTTAACTGGGGAATGTTAATTTTAACAATATTAGGAAATTCTGGTCGCCACATAACTTTAGGATTTGTTTCCCTCATTACTGACTCTCTGTTTCCATGATTATTGACACACTTTTTCATCTGAGCATTGATTCATTTCTCAGATTATTGACCCACCGTTTCTCAGATTATTGGCACATTGTTTCTCAGGTTATTGTCCCACTTTTTCTCTGCTTATTGACTCACTGTTTCTCTGATCATTGATTCATTGCTTCTAATTACTGACCCACTGTTTCTCTGATTATTGCCTCAAGGTTTCCCTGATTATTGACCTACTGTTAATGTGATTATTTACCCACAGTTTCACTGAATATTCACTCCCTGTTTCTCTCTTCATTGATCTGTTGTTGGTCTGATTAACATTTCATTGTTTCTCAGATTTTTGACCCACTGTTTCTCTGATTATTAAATCACTATTTCCCTGATTATTGACTTAGCTTTACCCTAATTATTGACTCACTGCTTCTTTGATTATTGACACACTGTTTCTCTGATTATCGACACACTGTTTCTCTGAATATTCACTCCCTGTTTGTCTCATCACTGTTTCTCAGATTAGCGACTCACTGTTTCTCAGATTATTGATCCACTGTGTCTCTGATTATTGATTCAACGTTTCTCTGATTATTTACTCACTGTGACCCTGATTATTGACTCACAGTTTCTTTGTTTATTGACTCCATGTTTCTCTGAATATTGGCTCACTGTTTCTCTGATTATTGACCCACTGTTAACCGGATTATTCAGTCACTGTTTCTCTAATTAATTAGACGCTGTTTCTCTGAATATTTACTCACTGTTACTCTCATTAATGACCTGCTGTTTCTCAGATTAGCGACTCACTTTTCTCAGATTATTGACCCACTGTTTCTCTGATTATTGACTCACTATTTCTCTGATTATTGACTGACTGTTACCTTAATTATTGACTCACTGTTTCTGTGAGTATTGACACACCGTTTCTCTGAATATTCGCTCCCTGTTTCTCTCATTCTCATTTACCCTGATTATTGACTCACTCTTTCTCTGATTATTGACACACTGTTTCTCTGAATATTCAATCCCTGTTTCTCTCATTATTGACCCGTTGTTTCTCTGATTAATGTCCTGCTGTATCTCAGAATATTGACCCACTGTTTGTCAGGTTGTTAACGCACCGTTTCTCTGATTATTGACCTGCTGTTTCTCAGAATATTGACCCACTGTTTGTCAGGTTGTTAACGCACCGTTTCTCTGATTATTGACCTGCTGTTTCTCAGAATATTGACCCGCTGTTTCTCAGATTATTGATTCACTGTTACAATGATTAATCACTCACTGTTTCTCTGATTATTGTGTCATTGTTTCCCCCATTATGTAGATACTCCAAGAAGGGAATGGGCAATACTGGACCTCGTATTATGGAACGAAACCGACCTGTTGATCGAAGGTTCAGTAGGGAAGCACTTTCGATAAAAGATACCATAATTCACCAAGTTTCCAGGTGCTACTGGATAAGTACAGCAGGAGACCACGGGTCAGGCTCCTTATCTGGGGAATGTGAATTTTAACAATATTAGGAAATTCTGGTTGCCACATAACCATTAGGATGTGTTTCCCTCAATACTGACTCTCTGTTTCCCAGATTATTGACATACTTTTTCATCTGAGCAATGATTCATTGCTTCTAGTTATTCACCCAACGTTTCTTAGATTATTGACCCATTTTTTCTCTTATTATTGTGCCAATTTCTCTCTGCTTATTGACTCACTGTTTCTCTGTTCTTTGATTCACTGCTTCTAATTGTTGACCCAATTTTTCTCTGATTATTCACCCACCGTATCTCTGAGTATTCACTCCATGTTTCTCTCATTATTTATCTGTTGTTTCTTAGATTAGTGACTCACTGTTTCTCAGATTATTGCCTCAAGGTTTCCCTGATTATTGACCCATTGTTTATGTGATTATTTACCCACAGTTTCACTGAATATTCACTACCTGTTTCACTCTTCTTTGATCCATTGTTTGTCAGATTAGCATCTCATTGTTTCTCAGATATTTGACCCACTGTTTCTCTGATTATTAAATCACTATTTCCCTGATTATTAACTCACTATTACCCTAATTATTGACTCACTGCTTCTTTGATAATTGACACACTTTTTCCCTGATTATTGACACACTGTTTCTCTGAATATTCACTCCCTGTTTGTCTCATTATTGACCCGTTGTTTCTCAGATTAGCGACTCACTGTTTCTTAGATTATTGATCCAGTGTCTCTGATTATTGACTCACCGTTTGTCTGATTATTTACTCACTGTGACCCTGATTATTGACTCACAGTTTCTTTGTTTATTGACTCCATGTTTCTCTGCATATTGGATCACTGTTTCCCTGATTATTGACTCAATAATTCTTGGGATATTGACTCACTGTTTCTCCGATTATTGAATCAGTGTTTCTCTGATTGTTGACACACATTTCCCTAATAATTGCCTCATGATTTCTCTCATTATTGACTCACTGTTAACCTGATTATTGAGTCACTGTTTCTTTAATTAATGACACACTGTTTCTCTGAATATATACTCCCTGTTTCTCTCATTAATGAACCGCGCTTTCACAGATTAGCAACTCACTTTTTCTCAGATTATTGACCCAATGTTTCTCTGATTATTGACACACTATTTCTCTGATTATTGACTGACTGTTTCCTTAATTACTGACTCACTATTTTTCGGAGTATTGACGCACTGTTTCTCTGATTATTGACACACTGTTTTTTCTGAATATTCGCTCCCTGTTTCTCTCAATATTGACTTGTGCTTGTCAGATTAGCGAATTACTGTATCTCAGATTATTGACCCACGGTGTCTCTGATTATTTACTCACTGTTTCTTTGATTATTGACTCACAGTTTCTCTGATTATTGACTCACTGATACCCTGATTATTGACTCACAGTTTCTCTGAATATTCACTCACTGTTATTGACTGATTGGTTCCCTAATTATTGACTAACTGTTTCCCTGATTATTGACTCTCTGTTTCTTTGTATATTGACTCACTATTTCGCTGATTATTGACTCACTGATACCCTGATTATTGACTCACAGTTTCTCTAATTATTCATTATGTTATGCTAATTATAGGCTCAATGGTTTTCTGAATAACGACTCAGATTTTCGCTGTATATTAACTCATGGTTTCCCTGATTTTTGACTCAATGTTTCTCTGATTACTGAATCACTGTTTCTCTGAATATTCACTCCCTGTTTCTCTCACTATTGATCCGTTGTTTCTCAGATTAGTGACTCACTGTCTCTCAGGTTGTTGACCCACTGTTTTTCTGATTATTGACTAACTATGGCTCTGATGATTGACTCACTGTTGCGCTGATTATTGACTTAATACTTCTCTGATTATTTACACACTGTTTCTCTGAATATTCACTCTGTGTTTCTCTCATTATTGACCAGTTGTTTCTCAGATTAATGTCACACTGTTTCTCAGATTATAGACCCACTTTTTGTCAGATTTCTGACCCACAATTTCTCTGATTATTGACCCGCTTTTTCTCTGATTATTGACTCAATGATTCTCGGGATATCGACTCACTGTTTCGCCGATTATTGACTCCCTGTTTCTCTGATTGTTGACCCGCTGTTTCTCACATTATTGACCCACTGTCTATCAGATTATTGATGCACTGTTTATCTGATAATTGACCCACTGTTTCTCTTATTATTGACCCGCGGTGTCTCACATTAATGACTCTCTGTGACCCTGAATATTGACTCATTGTTGCTCTGTTATTTGATCGGCTGTTTTTCTGTTTATTCACTCATTGCTTCTCTGATTATCGACTCATTGTTTCCCTGATTATGTAGATAGTCCAACTAGCAAAGGGGCATTACTCGACCTGGCATTATGGAATGAACCCGACCAGTTGATTGAAGTTTCCTTAGGGAATATTTCAGGAAACGTGGGCATAATTCAGTAGGTTTCCAGTTAATTTTGGATAAGTATAAACGGATTCCTTGGGTTAAAGCTCCGTAACTGGGCGAGAATAATTTTAACAACATTAGCAAATTCCGGTCACCACATTACCATTAGGATATGTTTCCCTGATTACTGACTCTGTGTGTCCCTGATTATTGTCACAAATTTTTTCTGATTATTGACGCACTGTTCCTCTAGTTTTGATTTCACTGCTTGTAGTTATTGTCCCACTTTCACGCTGCTTATTGACTCAATTTTTCTCTGATCGATACCTCACTGTTTCTCTGATCTTTGATTCACTGCTTCTAATTATTGACTCACTGTTACTCAGATTTCTGACCCAGTTTTTCCCTGATTATTGCCTCATGGTTTCTCTCATTATTGACCCACTGTTTCTCACGTTTTTGAGACACTGTTTCCCTGAATATGGACCCATTGTTTCTCTGATTAACTGTCTCACTGTTTCTCTGATTTTGACTCACTGCTTCTAATTATATAAACACTCTTTCTCTGATTATTGACCCAGTTATTCTCATATTATTGTCGCACTGTTTCCCTAAGAATTGACCAACTGATTCTCTGATTATTCACTCACTGGTTCCCTGATTATTGACCCATTCTTTCTCTGATTATTGACCAACTGATTCTCTGATTATTCACTCACTGGTTCCCTGATTATTGACCCACTCTTTCTGTGATTATTGACCAACTGTTTCTCTGATTATTCACTTACTGTTTCTTTGAATATTCACTTACTCTTTCTCTGATTTGGGAATCGCTGCTTCAATGATGATTTTCACTGTTCCACTCATTATTGACTCACTGTTTCCCTGATTATTCAATAACTGGTTCTTTGATTCTTGACCCAAGGTTTATGTGATTGTTTACTCACTGTTTCTCTGATTATTCAACAACAGTTTCTCTGAATTTTCACTCCCAATTTCATTCATTATTCATCCGTTGTTTTACTGATTAGCGACTCACTGTTTCTCAGATTATTGACCCACTGATTCTCTGATTATTGCCTCACGATAGCACTGATTATTGAGTCACTGTTACCCTCATTATTGAGTCAGTGTTTCTCTCATTAATTACACGCTGTTGCTCTGAATATTTACTCCCTGTTTATCTCATTAATGACGCGCTGTTTCTCAGATTAGCGACTGACTTTTCTCAGATTATTGACCCACTGTTTCTCTGATTATTGACTCACTATTTCTGATTATTGACTGACTGTTACCTTAATTATTGACTCACTGTTTCTCTGAGTATTGACACACCGTTTCTCTAAATATTCGCTCCCTGTTTCTTTCATTATTGACTCGCTGCTTCACAGATTAGCAATTTACTGTTTACAGATTATTGATCCACTGTGTCTCTGATTATTTACTCGCTGTTTCTTTCATAATTGATTCACTGTGACCCTGATTATTGACTGACAATTACTCTGATTATTGACTCAATGTTTCTCTAAATATTGACTCACTGTTTCCCTGATTATTCGCTCAATGTTTCTCTGGTTATTGACTCACTGGTTCCCTGATTATTGACTAACATTTTCCCTCATTATTAACCCTCTGTTTCTCTGATTATTGTCTTACTATTTCGCTGATTATTGACTCACTGTTACCCTGATTATTCACAAACTGTTTCTCAGATTATTGAACCACTGTGTCTCTGATTATTGACTCACAGCTTCCCTGAATATTCACTCACTGTTACCCTGATTATTGACTCACTGTTTCTCTGATTCTTGACTCAAATTTTCGCTCTATATTAACTCACTGTTTCCCTGAAAATTGACTCACTGTTTCTCACGTTGTTAGCCCACTGATTATGTGATGAAACTCGTTGTTTCTCTGATTATTCACCCACCGTTTCTCTGAATATTCACTCCCTGTTTCTCTCATTATTGATCCGTTTTTTCTCAGATTAGCGAATCACTCTTTCTCAAATTATTGACCCACTGTTTCTCTGATTATTGCATCACTATTTCTCTGATGATTGACTCCCTATTACCTTGAATATTGACTAACTTTTTCTCTGATTATTTACACACAGTTTCTCTGAATATTCACTCCCTGTTTCTCTCATTATTGACCTTTTGTGTCTCAGATAAATGTCCCGCTGTTTCTCAGATTATTGACCCACCGTGTCTCTGATTATTTACTCACTGTTTCTTTGATTATTGACTCACAGTTTCTCTGATTATTGACTCAATGTTTCTCTGAATATTGACACACTGTTTCCCTGATTATTCTCTCCTTGTTTTTCTGGTTATTGACTCATTGGTTCCCTGATTATTCACTAACTGTTTCCCTGATTACTGATCCTCTGTTTCTTTGATTATTGACTCACTATTTTGCTGATTATTGACTCAATGTTTCTCTGATTATTCACCTACCGTTTCTCTGAATATTCACTCCCTGTTTCTCTCACCATTGATCCGTTGTTTCTCAGATTAATGACTCACTGTTTCTCAGGTTGTTGACGCACTGTTCTCTGATTATTGACTAACTATTTCTCCGATGATTGACTCACTGTTACGCTGATTATTGACACAATGCTTCTCTGATTATTTACACACTGTTTCTCTGAATTTCGCTCTCTGTTTCTCTCATTATTGACCACTTCTTTCTCAGATTATTGACCCACTGTTTGTCAGAATATTGACGCACCATTTCTCTGAATATTGACCCGCTGTTTCTCTGATTATTGACTCAATGATTCTCGGGATATTGACTCACTGTTTCTCCGATTATTGTCTCACTGTTTCTCTGAGTATTGTCTCACTGTTTCTCTGATTATTGACTCACTATTTCTCTGATTATTGACCCACAGATTCTTTGAATATTCGCCAATTGTTTGTCAGATGATTCACACACTGTTTATCAGATTATTGATGCACTGTTTCTCAGATCATTGACCTACTGTTTCACAGATAAATGACTCACAATTACCCTGATTATTAACTTGCTGTCTTCCTGATTATTGAGCAACGGATTCTCAGATTATTAACTCACAGTCTCCCTGATTATTCACTCACTGCTTCTGTAATTATTCAATCACTTTTTCTCTGATTATTTACCCACTGTTTGTCAGATAATTGATGTAATGTTTCTCTGCTTATTGACCTGCTGTTTCTCTGATTTTTGACACGCTGTTTCTCTGATTAGCAACTCACTGTTTCTCAGATTAAAGAGACGGTTTCTCTGATCATTAACTCACTGTTTCTCTGATTATTGTCTCACTGTTTGTCTGCTTATTCACTCAATGTTTTTCAGGTCGTTGTTCCTTCGAATATTAACCCGTTGTTTCTCTTATTATTGACAAGTGTTTCTCAGATTAGCGACTCACTGTTTCTCAGATTGCTGACCATCTGTTTCTCTGATAATGAACTCACTGTTTCTCTGATTATTGACTCACTGTTTCTCTGAATATTGGCTCACTGTTGCTCAGTTTATTGATGCACTGATTGTCAGATTATTGACACACATTTTCACTGTTTATTGACTTATTGTATCCCTGATTATTAACTCCATGGTCTCCCTGATTATTGGCCAATGGTTTCTCATGTTATTGACTCACTCTTTCCCCGATTACTGACTCATTGCTTCCCTGATCATTGACTCCCTGTTTCTCAGATTATTGACCCATTGTTTCTCGGATTTTTGACCCAGTATTTCTCTGAATATTGACCCACGGTTTTTCAGATTATTGACCGACGGTTTATCAGATTTTTGACGCGCTGTTTCTCAGAATATTGACTGACAGTTATATTGATTATTGTCTCACTGTTTCTCCGATTATTGACTCACTGTTTCTTTGATTATTGACCCACAGTTTCTCTGATTATTCACCAATTGTTTGTCAAATTATTGACCCACTGCTTATCAGATTATTAACAGACTATTTCTCTGCTTATTGACCCTCTGTTTCCCTGATTTTTGACCCGTTGTATCTCAGATTAGCAACTCACTGTTTCTCAAATTATTGACCAACTGTTTCTCTGATTTGTAACCAACTGTTTGTCTGATTATTAACTCACTGTTTCTCTGATTATTGACCCACTGTTTCTCTCTTTATAAGCGATAGTTTTCTCTGATTATTCACTCACTGTTTCTCTGCATATTCACTCACTGTTTTTCAGGTTATTGATTTGTTATTCTTCCGATTATTAACCCGCTGTTTCTCTTATTATTGACCCGTGTTTCCGTCTTTAGCGACTCACTGTTTCTCAGATTACTGACCCTCTGTTTCTCTGATAATTAACTCAAAGTCTCTCTGATTATTCACTCACTGATTCTCTGATTATTGTATCACTGTTTCTCTGATTATCGACTCATTTTTTCTCCGATTAATGACCCACTGTTTTCCAGATTATTGACCCGCTGTTCCTCTGATTATTAACTTGCTGTTTCTCTGAACTTTGACTGACTGCTACAAATTGTAGGCAGAAAGTTTCTCTGATTATTGACTCAGTGTTTCTCTGATTATTGGCTCTCTGTTGCTCAGTTTATTGACCCACTGATTGTCAGATTATTGACGCACAGCTTCACTGTTTATTGACTCACTGTTACAGTGATTATCAACTCCCTGTCTCCCTGATTATTGACCATTGGTTTCTCATGTTATTGACTCACTGAATGCCTGATTACAGACTTATTGTTTCCCTGATTATTGACGCACTGTTTCTCTGATTATTGACTCACTATTACCCTGATTATTGACTCCCTGTCTCCCTGATTATTGACCAATGTTTCTCAGATTATTGACTCACAGTTTGCCTGATTATTGACTCAATGTTTCCATGATTATTGAACACTCTTTCCCAGATTATTGATCCACAATTTCTATGAATAATGACCCGCTTTTTCTCAGATTATTAACCCACTGTTTCTTTGATTATTGACTCCCTGACTCCCTGATATTTGACTCCCTGATTCCGATTAATGACTCAATGTTTCCTTGATTATTGACCTGCATTTCCTCTGATTATTGACCCACATTTTCTCTGATTATTCACTCACTGCTTCTCTGATTATTCACTCATTCTTTCTCTGATTATTGGACCACTGTTTCTCTGATTATTCACACATTGTTTCTCAGATTATTGACCCACTGTTTCTCGGATTATTGACCCACTGTTTCTCAGATTAGTGACTCACTGCTTCTCAGATTACTAACGCTCTGTTTCTCTGAAAATTAACTCCCTGTTTCTCAGATTATTGTCACTGGAACTCTGATCTTTGATTCACTGCTTCTAATTATTGTCCCACTGTGTCTCAGTTTATTGACCAACCAACTCTTTCCCTGATTATTCACTCACTGTTTCTCTTATTATTAACTCAATGTTTCTCTGATTATTCACTCAATGTTTCTCTGATTATTGACCCACTGTTTCTCTGATTATTGACATGTGTTTCTCAGATTAGCGACTCAATGTTTCTCAGAATATTGACCCTCTGTTTCTCTGATAATGAACTCACTGTTTCTCTGATTATTGACTCACTGCTCCTCTGATTATTGGCTCACTGTTGCTAAGTTTATTGGCACACTAATTGCCAGATTATTGACACACATTTTCACTGTTTATTGACTCACTGTATCCCTGATTTTTAACTCCCTGGTCTCCCTGATTATTGACCAGTGGTTTCTCATGTTATTGACTCACTGTTTGCCTGATTATCGACTTATTGTTTCCCTGATTATTGACTCACTGTTTCTCTGAATATTCACTCACTGTTTCTCAGATTATTCACTCACCATTTCTCTGATTTTTGACCCGCTGTTTCTCTGATTTTTGACCCGCTGTTTCTCTGATTTTTGACCCGATGTTTCTCAGATTAGCAACTCACTGTTACTCGGATTACAGACCTTTGTTTCTCTGCTAATTAACGCACTGTTCCTCTGATTATTGACTCAATGTTTCTTTGATTATTGTCTCACTGCTTACCTGATTATTGACTCCCTGTTGGTCAGATTATTGGCCAACTGTTTATCAGATTATTGACGCACTGTTTCCCTAATTATTGAACTTTTGCTTCACTGATTATTGACTCACTGTAACCCTGATTATTGACTCCCTGACACACTGATAATTGACTAATGGTTTCTCAGATTACTGACCCCCTGTTTCTCTGATAATGAACTTACTGTTTCACTGATTATTGTCTCACTGTTTACCTGATTATTGGCTCACTGTTGCTCAGATTATTGACCCACTGTTTATCAGATTATTGACCAACTCTTCCTCAGATTATTGAATCACAGTTTACCTGATTATTGGCTCACTGTTGCTCAGATGATTCACCCACAGTTTATCCGATTATTGACCATCAATTCCTCAGATTAATGACTCACTATTTCACTGATTATTGACTCAATCTTACCCTGATTATTGCCCAATGCTTTCTCAGATTATTGACTCACCTTTTGCCTCATTATTGACTCAAGGTTTCCCTGATTATTGACTCATTATTTCCCTGATTATTGACACACATTTTCTCTGATGAATGACCCGCTGTATCTCAGATTATTAACCCAATGTTTCTCTGATTATTGATCCCCTGTCTCCCTGTTCATTTACTCCCTCTTTCCCTGATTATTCACTCATTGTCCCCCTGATCATTGACTCCCTTTTTTTCAGATTATTGAACAATTTTTCTCGGATTTTTGACCCAGTATTTCTCTGAATATTGACCCACTGTTTTTCAGATTATTGACCCGCTGTTTCTCAGAATATTGACTTACAGTTATAATGATTACTGTCTCACTGTTTCTCTGATTATTGACCTATAGTTTATCTGATTATTCGCCAATTGTTTGTCAGATTATTGACCCACTGTTTATCGGATTATTGACGCACTGTTTCTCTCCTTATTGACTCGCTGTTTCTCTGATTTTTGACCCATTGTTTCTCAGATTAGCGACTCACTGTTTCTCAGATTATTGACCCATTGTTTCTCTGATTTTTATCCAACTGTTCCTCTCGTTATTAACTCACTCTTTCTCTGATTATTGACCCAATGTTTCTCTCATTATAAACGATAGTTTTCTCTGATTATTAACTCAATGTTTCTCTGCTTATTCACTCACTTTTTTTCAGGTTATTGATTCATTGTTTCTTGGATTATTAACCCGCTGTTTCTCTTATAATGGACCCGTGTTTCTCAGAATAGCGACTCACTGTTTCTCAGATTACTGACCTTCTGTTTCTCTGATAAATAACTCAGTGTCTCTCTGATTATTCACTCACTGATTCTCTGCCTCACTGCTACTAATTACAGACAGACTGTTTCTCTGATTATTGACTAACGGTTTCTCAGATTACTGGCCCCCTGTTTCTCTGATAATGAACTCACTGTTTCTCTGATTATTGTCTTACTGTTTACCTGATTATTGGCTCACTGTTGCTCAGATTATTGACCCACTGATTGTCAGATTATTGACGCACAGCTTCACTGTTTATTGACTCATTGTTACACTGATTATTAACTGCCTGTCTCCCTGATTATTTACCACTGGTTTCTCATGTTATTGACTCACTGTTTGCCTGATTATTTACATTGTTTCCCTGATTATTGACTCACTGTTTCCCTGATTATTCACTCACTGTTACTCTGATTATTGACCCACCATTTCTCTGATTATTGACGGACTGTTTCTCTGATTATTGTCTCACTCTTTAACTGATGTTTGGCTCACTGTTGGTCAGATTATTGGCCAACTGTTTATCAGATTATTGACCCATAGATTCTCTCATTATTAACCTACTGTTTCAATGATTATTGGTCCACAATTTCTCTGATTATTCGCCAATTGTTAGTGAGATTATTGACCCACTGTTTATCAGATTATTAATGCACTGTTTCTCTGCTTATTGACCCGCTGGTTCCCTGATTTTTTGACCCGTTGTTTCTTATATTAGCAACTCACTTTTTCTCAGATTATTGACTCACTGTTTCTCTGATTTTTAACCAACTGTTCCACTGGTTATTAACTCACTGTTTTGCTGATTATTGACCCACTGTTTCTCTTTATAAACGATAGTTTTCTCTGATTTTTCACTCACTGTTTCTCTGCTTATTCACTCACTGTTTTTCAAGGTTATTGATTCGTTGTTCCTCCGATTATTAACCGGCTGTTTCTCTTATTATTGACCCTTGTTTCTCAGATTACTGACCCTCTGTTGCTCTGATAATTAACTCACTGTCTCTCTGACTATTCACTCAATGATTCTCTGATTATTGTATTACTGCTTCTCTGATTATCGACGCATTTTTTCTCCGATTAATGACCCACTGTTTACTAGATTATTGATGCACTGTTTCTCTGATTATTGACCCGCTGTTCCTCTGATTATTGACACGCTGTTTCTCTGAACTTTGACTCACTGCTACTAATTATAGACAGACTGTTTCTCTGATTATTGACTCACTGCTTCTCTAATTATTGACTAACGGTTTCTCAGATTACTGACCCTCTGTTTCTCTGATAATGAACTCACTGTTTCTCTGATTATTGTCTCACTGTTTACCTGATTATTGGCTCACTGTTGCTCAGATTATTGAACCACTGTTTATCAGATTATAGACCAACTGTTCCTCAGTTTATTGACTCACTTTTTCACTGATTATTGACTCACTGTTTACCGGATTATTGGCTCACTGTTGCTCAAATTATTGACCCACTATTTCACTGATTAATGACTCACTCTTACACTGACTATTGATTCCCTGTCTCCCTGATTATTGACTCACCGTTTGCCTGATTATTGAATCAATGTTTCCCTGATTATTGACTCACTGTTTCCCTGATTATTGACCCACATTTTCTCTGATTAATGCCCCGCCGTTTCTCAGATTATTAACCCACTGTTTCTCCCTGTCTCCCTGATCATTTACTCCCTCTTTCCCTGATTATTGACTCACTGTCTCCCTGATTATTGGCCTTCATTTTCTCTCATTTTTGACCCACTTTCTCCCTGATCATTTCTCACATTATTGAACCATTGTATTTCTGATTATTGACTCAGTGTGTCTCTGAATATTGACCCACTGTTTTTCAGATTACTGACCCTTTGTTTCTATGATTATTGACCAACTGTTTCTCGGATTATTCACACACTGCTTCTCTGATTATTCACTCATTGTGTCTCTGATTGTTGGACCACTGTTTCTCTGATTATTCACCCACTGTTTCTCTCATTATTGACCCACTTTTTCTCTGATTATTCACTCACTGCTTATCTGATTATTCACCCACTGTTTTTCTGATTATTCAGCCACTGTTTCTCTGATTACTCACCTGCTGTTTCTCAGATTAGCGACTCACTGTTTCTCAGATTATTGACGCTCTGTTTCTCTGACAGTTAACTCACTGTTTCCCTGATTATTGACCTGCAATTTCTCTGATTATTGACCCACTGTCTCCCTGATCATTGACTCCCTCTTTCTCAGATTATTGACTCACTGTTTCTATGCTAATTAACACACTGTTTCTCTGATCGTGGATTCACTGCTTCTAATTATTGTCCCGCTGTTTCTCAGATTATTGACCCACTTCTTACCTGATTATTGACCCTGCATTTCTCTGAATATTGACCCACCATTTTTCATATTATTGACTCACAGTTTATCTAATTTTGACCCGCTGTTTCTTGGATTATTGACTCACAGTTACCCCGATTTGTAACTACCTGTCTGCCTGATTATTTAGCAACGTTTTCTCAGTATATTGACTCACAGCTTCCCTGATTATTGCCACACTGTTTCTCTGTTTATTCAATCACTGCTTCTCTTAATATTCACTCACTTTTTCTCTGATTATTGACTGACTATTTCTCCAATTACTGTTTCACTGTTTATCTGATTATTGGCTCGCTGTTTGTCTGATTATTGACCCACTGTTTATCAGATTACTGACGTACTGTTTCTCGGATTATTGACTCACTGCTTGTCTGATTATTGTCTCACTGTTGCTGAGATTTTTGACCCACTTCTTCTCTGATTATTAACCAACTGTTCGTCTGGTTATTGACTCACTGTTTCTCTGATTATTGTCTCACTGTTTACCTGATTATTGTCTCACTGTTGCTCAGATTTTTGACCCACTTCTTCTCTGATTATTAACCAACTGTTCGTCTGGTTATTGACTCACTGTTTCTCTAATTATTGACTCATTGTTTCCTTAATTATTGTCTCCCTGATTATTGAACAACGTTTCTCAGATTATTGTCTTAGTTTGCCTCATTATTGACTCAATGTTTCCCTGAGTATTGACTCACTGTTTCCCTGATTATTGACCAACAATTGTTCTGAATAATGACCCGCTCTTTCTCAGATTATTAACCCACTGTTTCTCTGATTATTGACTCCCTGTTTCCTTGATTAATGACTCACCGTTTCCCTGATTATTGACTCACTATAACCCTGACTATTGACTCCCTGACTCCCTGATTATTGAAAAACGGTTTTTCAGATTATTGACTCACCGTTTGCCTGATTATTGACTCACTGTTTCCCTGACTGTGGAATCATTCATTCTCTTATTATTCACTCATTGGTTCTCTGATTATTTACTTTCCATTTCACTGAATTTTGAATCACTTTTTCACTGATTATTGTCGCTATTCTCCTAATTATTGACCGCATGTTTTCTTGATTAGTCACTCACTCTTTCTCTCATTATTCACTCATTATTTCTCTGATTATTCACTCAATGTTTCTCTCATTATTCTCTCAAAGTTTCTCTGATTATTGACCCCACTGTTGTTCTGATTATTAACCAACTGTTCCTCTGATTATTCACTCACTGTTTCTCTGAGAATTCACTCACTGTTTCATTGATTATTGACTCACTGTTTCTCTGATTATTGTCCCTCAGTTTCGCTGATTATTGACCAGCTGTTTCATTTGATTATTCACTCATTGTCTCTCTGATTATTCTCTCAATGTTTCTCTGATTATTGACCCACTGTTGTTCTGATTATTGACTCACTGTTTCACTGATTATTGACTCGCTGTTACCGGGATTATTGAATCTCTGTCTCCCTGATTATTGACCAACGCTTTCTCAGATTATTGACTCGCAGTTTGCTTGATTATTGACTCAATGTTTCCCTGATTATTGGCTCACTTTTTCTCTAATTATTGACCCACATTTTCTCTCATAATTGACTTCCTGTCTCCCTGATCATTGACTCCCTCTTTCCCTGATTATTGACCTGCATTTTGTCTGATTATTGACCCACTGTTCCTCTGATTATTGACTCACTGTTTCTATGATTATTGACTCGTTTCTGCCCCGATTATTGAATCCCTCTCTCCGAGAAAATTGACCAACAATTTTTCAGAATATTCACTCCCTGTTTCACTGATTATTGACTCACTGACTCACATTTTCTCTGATTATTGAACGCTTTTTCTCTGATTGCTCACAAACTGCTTCTTTGATTATTCACCAACATTTTTCTGGTTATTGTTTTGCTGTCTCTCTGATTATTTTCCCGCCTTTCCTCTGATTATTGACCCACTGTTTCTCTGATTATTGACTCACTGTTTCTATGATTATTAACACACTGTTTCTCCGATCTTTGATTCAATGCTTCTAATTATTATCCCGCTGTTTCTCACATTATTGACCCAGTGTTTTTTCTGAATATTGAACCATTGTTTCTCAGATTACTGAACCTCTGTTTCTCTGATAATGAACTCACTGATTCTCTGATTATTCACGCACTGTTTCTCAGATTATTGATTTTCCGTTTCTCTGATAATTGACCCACTGTTCCTTTGATTATTGACTCGCTGTTTCTCTGATTATTGAACCGCTGTTTCTCTGATTATTCACCCACGCTTTCTCAGGTCATTTATGAGCTGTTTCTTTGATTATTGACATGTTTTTTCTCTCATTCTTGACCTGCCCTTTCTCAGTTTTGCGACGCACTGTTTCTCGGATTACAGACCCTCAAATGTTTCTTTGATTATTGACTCACTGTTTCTCTGATTATTGTCTCACTATTTACCTAATTATTGGCTCACTGTTGGTCAGATTATTGGGCCACTGTTTAGCAGATTATTGACGCATTGTTTCTCTGAGTATTGATCTACTGTTTCACTGATTATTGACTCGCTATAACGCTGATTATTGACTCCCTGACTCCCTGATTATTGACCAACGGTTTTTCAGATTATTGACTCACTGTTTGCCTGATTATTGACTCACTGTTTCCCTGACTGTGGAATCATTCTTTCTCTTATTATTCACTCACTGGTTCTCTTATTATTTACTCTCCATTTCACTGAATTTTGAATCACTTTTTCACTGATTATTGTCACTGTTCCCCTAATTATTGACTGAATGTTTTCTTGATTAGTCACTCACTCTTTCTCTGATTATTCACTTATTATTTCTCTGATTATTCACTCACTGCTTATCTGATTATTCACTCACTGTTTCTCTGATTATTGACCCACTTCTTCTCTGATTATTCACTCACTGCTTATCTGATTATTCACCCGCTGTTTCTCAGATTAGCGACTCACTGTTTCTCAGATTCCTGACGCTCTGTTTCTCTGACAATTATCAATGTTTCCCTGATTATTGACCTGCAATTTCTCTGATTATTGACCCACTGTCTCTCTGATTATTCACTCACTGCTTATCTGATTCTTCACCCGCTGTTTCTCAGATTAGCGACTCACTGTTTCTCAGATTCCTGACGCTCTGTTTCTCTGACAATTATCACTGTTTCCCTGATTATTGACCTGCAATTTCTCTGATTATTGACCCACTGTCTCTCTGATCATCGACTCCCTCTTTCTCAGATTATGGACTCACTGCTTCTATGCTAATTAACACACTGTTTCTCTGATCGTGGATTCACTGCTTCTAATTATTGTCCCGCTGTTTCTCAGATTATTGACCCACTTCTTACCTGATTATTGACCCTCTATTTCTCTGAATATTGACCCACGGTTTTTCATATTATTGACTCACAGTTTATCTAATTTTGACCCGCTGTTTCTTGGATTATTGACTCACAGTTACCCCGATTTGTAACTACCTGTCTCCCTGATTATTTAACAATGGTTTCTCAGTATATTGACTCACAGCTTCCCTGATTATTGCCACACTGTTTCTCTGTTTATTCAATCACTGCTTCTCTTAATATTCACTCACTTTTTCTCTGATTATTGACTGACTATTTCTCCAATTACTGTTTCACTGTTTATCTGATTATTGGCTCGCTGTTTGTCTGATTATTGACCCACTGTTTATCAGATTACTGACGTACTGTTTCTCGGATTATTGACTCACTGTTTCTCTGATTATTGTCTCACTGTTTACCTGATTATTGTCTCACTGTTGCTCAGATTTTTGACCCACTTTTTTCTGATTATTAACCAACTGTTCATCTGGTTATTGACTCACTGTTTCTCTGATTATTGACTCACTGTTTCCTTGATTATTGTCTCCCTGATTATTAACCAACGTTTCTCAGATTATTGTCTTAGTTTACCTCATTATTGGCTCAATGTTTCCCTGATTATTGACCCACATTTGTTCTGAATAATGACCCGCTCTTTCTCAGATTATTAACCCACTGTTTCTCTAATTATTGACTCCCTGTCTCCGTGATTATTGACTCCCTATTTCCCTGATTAATGACTCACTGTTTCCCTGATTATTGACCTGCATTTTCTCTGAGTATTGACCCACTGTTTCTATGATAATTAACAAACAGTTTCTCCGATCTTTGATTCACTGCTTCTAATTATTGTCCCGCTGTTTCTCATATTATTGACCCACTGTTACTCTGATTATTGACCCAGTGTTTCTCTGAATATTGACCCACTGTTTCTCAGATTACTGACCCTCTGTTTCTCTGATAATGAACTCAATGTTTCTCTGATTATTGACTCACTGTTTCTCTGATTATTCAAGCACTGTTTCACTGATTATTGACTCACAATTACCCTGATTATTGACTCCCTGTCTCCCTGATTATTGACCAAAAGTTTCTCAGATTATTGACTCACTGTTTCCCTGGTTATTTAGTCACTGTTTCTCTGATTACTGACCCACTTTTTCCCTGATTATTCTATCAATGCTTCTAGGATTATTCACTCAATGTTTCTCTGATTATTCACCCACTGATTCTCAGATTATTGATTTTCTGTTTCTCTGATAATTGACCCGCTGTTCCTTTGATTATTGACTCGCTGTTTCTCTGATCTTTGACACAATGTTTCTAATTATAGACACACTGTTTCTCTGATTATTGACTCATTTATTTTCTGCTAATTGCCCCAAAGTTTCTCTGACTCTTGACTCACTGTTTCTCTAATTATTCACTCAATGTTTCAGTGATTATTGACCCAATGTTTCTCTCATTATTGACCAAAATTCTCTCTGATTACTCACTCACTGTTCCTCTGCTGATTCACCCACTTTTTCTCAGGTTATTCTTTTTCTGTCTCTCTGATTATTGACTCGCTGTTTCTCTGATCTTTGACTCAATGTTTCTAATAATAGACACACTGTTTCTCTGAGTATTGACTCATTTATTCACTGATTAAAGCCCCACAGTTTCTCTGATTGTTGACTCACTGTTTCCCTGATTATTCATTCACTGCTTCTCTGATTATTCACTCAATGTTTCACCGGTTATTTTCCCAATGTTTCTCTCATTATTGACCAACATTTTCTCTGATTATTCACTCACTGTTTCTCTGCTTGATTACTCTACATTTCACTGATTTTTGAATCACTGTTTCACTGATTATTGCCACTGTTCCCCTAATTATTGACCCACCATTTTCCTGAAAATTCCCTCACTGTTTCTCTGAGTATTCGCTCACTATTTCACTGAGTATTCACTCCCTCTTTCTCTGATTATTCTCTCAATGTTTCTCTGATTTTTACCAAAAGTTTCTCAGATTATTAACTCACTTGTTCTTTGATTATTCATTCATTTATTTCTCTGATTATTCACTCAATGTTTCTCTGATTATTGACCCACTGCTTCTCTGAATTTTTAGCAACAGTTTCTCTGATTATTCACTCACTGGTTGTCTGATTATTTCCTCTCCATTTCACTGATTTTTGAATCACTGTTTCACTGATTATTGTCGCAGTTCCCCTAATTATTGACCCACTGTTTTCTTGATAGGTCGCTCACTGTTTCTCTGATTATTCACTAACTGTTTCACTGATTATTCACTCACTGTTTCACTGATTACTGACTCACCGTTATCCTGATTATTGACTCCCTGTCTCCCAAATTATTGATTCCATTGCTCTCCTGCTTATGACTCACTGCTTTTCTGATTATACACTAAATGTTTCTTTGATACTTCTCTCAATGTTTCTCTGATTATTGAGCAACTGTTTCCCTGATTATTGACTCACACTTACCCTGATTATTGACTCACACTTACCCTGATTATTGACTCACTGTTTCTCTGATTATTCACTCACTGCTTCTCTGATTATTGGACAACTGTTTCTTTGATTATTCACCCACTGGTTCTCAAGTTATTGATTTGCTGTTTCTCTGATTATTGACTCAAAGTTTCTAATTATAGACACACTGTTTCTCTGATTATTGACTCATTTATTTTCCGATTATTGCACCACAGTTGACTCACTGTTTTTCTGATTATTCACACAATGTTTCACTGATTATTGACCCAATGTTTCTTTCAATATTGACCAACATTTTCTCTGATCATTCACCCACTGTTTCTCTGCTTATTTACTCTACTTTTCACTGATTTTTGAATCAATGTTTCACTGATTATTGCTGCTCTTCCCCTAATTATTGACCCACCAGTTTCCTGAAAATTCACTCATTGTTTCTCTGATTCTTCACTCATTTTTCTCTGATTATTCACTCATTTTTCTCTGATTATTCACTCACTGTTTCTCTGATTATTGACCCAACTTTTCTCTGAATTTTTACCAAAAGTTTCTCTGATTATTCACTCACTGATTCTCTGATTGTTTCCTCTCCATTTCACTGATTGTTGAATCACTGTTTCACTGATTATTGTCGCTGTTCTCCTATTATTGAGCAACAGTTTTCTTGAAAAGTCACTCAATGTTTCTCTGATTACTCAATCACTGTTTCTCTGATTATTCACTCACTGTTTCACTGATTGTTGACTCACTGTTACCCTGATAAGTGAATCCCTGTCTCCCAAATTACTGACCCACTCTTTTCCTGATTATTCACTCACTGTTTTTCTGATTATTCACTAAATGATTCTCTGATTTTTTTCTCAATGTTTCTCTGATTATCTAGCAGCTGTTTCCCTGATTAGTGACCAACTGTTCCTCTGATTATTGACCCAGCTTTCACTGATTATTGACTCAAGGTTACCCTGATTGTGGACTCCCTGTCTCCCTGATTATTGACCAAAGCTTTCTCAGATTATTAACTCACTATTTCCCTCCATATTGAGTCACTGTTTCTCTGATTGCTAACCCACATTTTCTCTGATTATTCACCCACTACCTCTCTGAATATTCACTGACTGTTTCTCTGATTATTGGACCACTGATTTGCTGACTATTCACCCACTGTTTCTCAGGTTATTGATTTGCTGTTTGTCTGATTTTTGACAAGCTGTATCGCAGGTTAGCGACTCACTGTTTCTCAGATTACCAACCCTCTGTTTCTCTGATAATTAACTCACTGTTTCTCTAATTATTGACTCATTGTTTCTCTGATTATTGTCTCACTGTTTATCTGAATATTGACTCACTGTTGCTCAGATTATTGACCCACTGTTTATCAGATTATTGACCCCACTGTTCCTATCATTACTGCCTCGCTGTTTCTCTGATCTTTGACTCACTGCTTCTAATTATAGGCACACTGTTTCTCTGATTATTCACTCATTTATTTTCTGATGATTGACCCATGGTTTCTCTGATTATTGACACAATGTTTTTCTCAATATTCTCTCAATATTTCTCTGATTATTCACTCACTGTTTTTCTGATTATTCACTCATTATTTCTTTGAATATTCTCTCAATGTTTCTCTGATTATTGACTCCCTGTCTCCCTGATTATTGACCAACTGTTTCTCTGATTATTGACCTGCTATTCCTCTGATTATTCACTCGCTGTTTCTCTGATCTTTCAATCACTGCTCCTAATTATATACATACTGTTTCTCTGATTATTGATTCATTTATTTTCTGATGATTCCCTCACAGTTTCCATAATTATTCACTCACTGGTTCTCTGATTATTTACTCGATGTTTCAATGATTTTTGAATCACTGTTTCACTGATTATTGTCACTGTTCCCCCCAATTATTGACCCATAGTTTTCTTGATTATTCACTCACTGTTTCTCTGATTATTCACTCACTGTTTAACTGATTATTGACTAACAGTTGTCCTAATAATTGACGCCCCGTCTGCCTAAATATTGACCCACTGTTTTCCTGATTATTCACTTACTCTTGTTCTGATTATTTACTCAATCTTTCTCTAATTATTCTCTCAATGTTTCTCTGATTATTGACTCACTGTTCCTCTGAATAGTGACCAAGTGTGCCTCTGATTATTGACTCACTGTTCCTCTGAATAGTGACCAAGTGTGCCTCTGATTATTGACTCACTGTTTTACTGATTATTGAGTCACTGTTTCTCTCATTATTGATCCACTTTTTCTCTGATTATTCACTAAATACTTCTCTGATTATTCACTCACTGTTTCTCTGATTATTGGACCACTGTTTCTCTGATTATTGACCGACTATTTCTCTGAACATTGACCCACTGTTTTCCAGATTATTGACCCACGGTATCTCAGATTATCCACCCTCTCTTTTTCTGATAATTAACTCACTGTTTCTCTGAGTATTCATGCACTGTTTCGCTGATTATTGACTCACTGCTACTAATTATAGAAAAACTATTTCTCTGATTATTTACTCATTTACTTTCTGATTATTGCCCCACGGTTTCTCTGATTGTTGACTCACTTTTTCCCTCATAATTCACTCCCTGTTTCTCTGATTATTCACTCAATTTTTCTCTGATTATTGAACCAATGTTTCTCTCATTATCGACCGAACATTTCTCTGATTATTCACTCACTGTTTCTCTGATTATTTACTCTCCGTTTCAATGATTTTTGAATCACTGATTAACTGATTATTTCTGCTGATCCCCTAATTATTGACCCACCGTTATCCTCACTATTCACTCACTGTTTCTCTGATTTTTCACCCTCAGTTTCTCTGATAATTAAGTCAATATTTCTTTGATTATTGACCAACTGTTTCTCTGAATATTGACCAAATGTTACTCTGATTATTCACTCACAGTTTCTCTGATTATTTACTCTCTGTTTCACTGATTTTGAATAATTGTTTCACTGATTATTGTTGCTGGTCCCCCAGATATTTACCCACTGTTATCCCGATCATTCACTCCCTATTTCTCTGATTATTCACTCACTGTTTCTCGGATTATTCACTCAATGTTTCTCTAATTATTGACTCACTGTCTCTCTGCTTATTCACTCACTTTTTCTCTGATTATTGAACCATTGTTTCTCCCATTATTCACCACTGTTTATCAGATTATTGACACACTGTTTCTCTGCTTATTGACCCGCTGTTTCTCTGATTTTTAACCCGCTGTTTCTAAGATTAACGACTCAGTCTTTCTCAGAATTGTTTCTCTGATAATTAACTCACTGTTTCACTGATTATTGACTCACTGTTTCTCCGATAATTGATTCACTGTTTTCCTGATTATTGGATCATTGTTGCTCAGATTATTCACCCACTGTTCCTCTGGTTATTGATTCACTGTTTATCTGATTACTGACTCACTGTTTCTCTGGTTAGTGACCAACTGCTCCTCTGATTATTGACTCACTGTTTTCCTGATTATTGAGTCACTGTTTCACACATTATTGACCCTCCTTTTCTCTGATTATTCACTCAGTGTTTCTCTGATTATTTACTCACTGTTTTTCTGATTATTGGACCACTGTTTCTCTGATTATTCACCCATTGTTTCTCAGAATATTGTTTCGCTGTTTCTCTGATAATTGACCCCCGTTTCTCTGATTTCTGAGCCGCTGTATCTCAGATCAGCGACCCTCTGTTTCTCTGATAAGTAACTCACTGTTTCTCAGATTATTGATGCACTGCTTCTCTGATTATTGACCCAGTGTTCCTCTGATAATTGACTCGCCATTTCTCTGATCATTGACTCACTGCTTCTATTTATAGACACTATTTCTCTGATTATTTACTAATTATTTTCTGATTATTGCCCCATGGTTTCTGTGATTGTTTTCACTTTTTCCCTGATTATTCACGTACTGTTTCTCTGATTATTCACTCAGTGTTTCCCTGATTATTGACCCACTGTTTCTCCCATTATTGACAAAGGTTTCTCTGATTATTCAATCAATGTTTTCTGATTATTTACCCTCCGTTTCAATTATTTTTGAATCACTGCTCACTGATTATTTCCACTGTTTCCCTAATTATTGACCCAACATTCTCCTCAATATTCACTCACTGTTTCTCTGATTATTCACCCACTGTTTCTCTAATTATTAATTCAATGTGTCTTTGATTATTGACCAACTGTTTCTCTGAATATTGACCAAATATTGCTCTGATTATTCACTCACTGCTTCTCTGATTATTGACTCACTGTTTTTCGGATTATTGGACCAAATATTGCTCTGATTATTCACTCACTGCTTCTCTGATTATTCACCCACTGTTTCTCAGGTTATTGATTCACTGTTTCTTTGATAATTGACCCGCTGTTTCTCTGATTTCTGACCCGCTGTATCTCAGATCAGCGACCCTCTGTTTCTCTGATTATTAACTCACTGTTTCTCAGATTATTGAAGCACTGTTTCTCTGATTATTGACCCAGTGTTCCTCTGATAATTGACTCACCATTTCTCTGATCTTTAACTCACTGCTTCTAATTATAGACATTGTTTCTCTGATTATTTACTCATTTATTTTCTGATTATTGCCCCATGGTTTCTCTGATTGTTTTCACTTTTTCCCTGATTATTCACGTACTGTTTCTCTGATTATTGACTCACTGTTTCTCTGAATAGTGACCAAGTGTTTCTCTGATTATTGACGCACCGTTTTACTGATTATTGAGTCACTGTTTCTCTCTTCATTGACCCAATTTTTCTCTGATTATTCAGTAACTACTTCTCTGATTATTCACTCACTGTTTCTCTGATTATTGGACCACTGTTTCTCTCATTATTGACCGACTAGTTCTCTGAACATTGACCCACTGTTTTCCAGATTATTGACCCACGGTTTATCAGATTTTTGACCCGCAGTATATCAGATTATCCACCCTCTCTTTTTCTGATAATTAACTCACTGTTTCTCTGATTTTTCATGCACTGTTTTGCTGATTGTTGATTCACTGCTACTAATTATAGAAACACATTTTCTCTGATTATTTACTCATTTATTTTCTGATTATTGCCCCATGGTTTCTCTGATTGTTGACTCACTCTTTCCCTGATAATTCACTCCCTGTTTCTCTGATTATTGACTCAATTTTTCTCTGATTATTGAACCAATGGTTCTCTCATTATCGACCGAACATTTCTCTGATTATTCACTCGCTGTTTCTTTGATTATTTACTCTGCGTTTCAATGATTTTTGAATCACTGATTAACTGATTATTTCTGCTGTTCCCCTAATTATTGACCCACCGTTTTCCTCACTATTCACTCACTGTTTCTCTGATTTTTCACCCTCTGTTTCTCTTATTATTAAGTCAATGTTTCTTTGATTATTGACCAAGTGTTTCTCTGAATATTGACCAAATGTTACTCTGATTATTCACTCACAGTTTCTCTGATTATTTACTCTCCATTTCACTGATTTTGAATAACTGTTTCAATGATTATTGTTGCTGGACCCCAAATATTGACCCACTGTTATCCTGATTATTCACTCCCTATTTCTCTGATTATTTACTCAATGTTTCTCTGATTTTCACACAATGTTGCTCTAATTATTGACCCACTGTTTCTCTGATTATTCACCAACTGTTTATCAGATTATTGACTCACTGTTTCCCTGATTATTGACTCATTGTTTCTCTGATTATTCACTCACTGCTTCTCTGATTATTCACTCACTTTTTCTCTGATTATTGAACCATTGTTTCTCCAATTATTCACCACCGTTTATCAGTATATTGACACACTGTTCCTCTGCTTATTGACCCGCTGTTTCTCTGATTTGTGCCCCGCTGTTTCTCAGATTAGCGACTCAGTCTTTCTCAGATTACTGACCCTCTGTTTTTCTGATAATTAAATCACTGTTTCTCTGATTATTGACTCACTGTTTCTCTGATTATTGACTCACTGTTTCTCTGGTTATTGTCTCACTGCTTACCTGATTATTGGCTCATTGTTGCTCAGATTATTGACCCACTGTTCCTTCTGCTTATTGATTCACTGTTTCTCTGATTATTGACTCACTGGTTCTCTCATTAGTGACCAACTGTTCCTCTGATAATTGACTCACCGTTTTCCTGATTATTGAGTCACTGTTTCTCTCATTATTGACCTCTTTTTTCTCTGATTATTCACTCACTGCTTCTCTGATTATTCACTCTCTGTTTCTCTGATTATTGGACCACTGTTTCTCTGATTATTGACTCACTGTTTCTCTGATTATTGACTCACTGTTTCTCTGATTATTGACTCACTGTTTCTCTGATTATTGACTCACTGTTGGTCAGATTATTGACCCAGTGTTTATCAGATTATTGACCCACTGTTTTTCTGATTAATATCTCACTGATTCAAATTATGGGCACACTGTTTCTCTGATGATTAGCTCGTTTATTTTCTGATTATTGCCCCATGGCTTCTCTGATTGTTGACTCAATTTTTCCCTGATTATTTACTCTCCGTTTCTCTGATTATTCACTCAATTTTTCCCTGATTATTGAACCAATGTTTCCCTCATTATCGAATGATCATTTCTCTGATTATTCACACTGTTTCTCTGATTAGTTACTCTCCGTTTCAATGATTTTTGAATCACTGATTAAATGATTATTTCTGCTGTTCCCCTAATTATTGACCCACCGTTTTCCTCACTATTCTCCCACTGTTTCTCTGATTATTAAGTCAATGTTTCTTTGATTATTGACCAACTGTTTCTCTGAATATTGACCAAATGTTACTCTGATTATTCACTCACAGTTTCTCTGATTATTTACTCTCCGTTTCACTGATTTTGAATAACTGTTTCACTGATTATTGTTGCTGGTCCCCCAAATATTTACCCACTGATATCCAAATCATTCACTCCCTATTTCTCTGATTATTCATTCACTGTTTCTCTGATTATTGACTCACTGTTTCCCTGATTATTGACTCAATGTTTCTCTCATTATTCACTCACTGCTTCTCTGATTATTCACTCACTTTTTCTCTGATTATTGAACCACTTTTTCTCCCATTATTCACCACCGTTTATCAGTATATTGATACATTGTTTCTCTGCTTATTGACCCGCTGTTTCTCTGATTTGTGACCCGCTGTTTCTCAGATTAGCGACTCAGTCTTTCTCAGATTACTGACCCTCTGTTTCTCTGATAATTAACTCACTGTTTCACTGATTATTGACTCACTGTTTCTCTGGTTATTGATTCACTGTTTATCTGATTATTGACTCACTGTTTCCCTGAGTGGTGATCAACTGTTTCTCTGATTGTTCACCCATTGTTTCTCAGGATATTGATTCGCTGTTTCCCTGATAATTGACCAGCTGTTTCTCTGATCTCTGATCCGCTGTATCTCAGATCAGCAACCCTCTGTTTCGCTGATAAATAACTCACTGTTTCTCAGATTATGGAAGCACTGCTTCTCTGATTATTGACCCAGTGTTCCTCTGATAATTGACTCACCATTTCTCGGATCTTTGACTCACTGCTTCTAATTATAGACATTGTTTCTCTGATTATTTACTCATTTATTTTATGATTATTGCGCCATGGTTTCACTGATTGTTTTCACTTTTTCCCTGATTATTCATGTTCTGTTTCTCTGATTATTCACTCAATGTTTCCCTGATTATTTACCCAATGTTTCTCCCATTATTGACGAAGGTTTCTCTGATTATTGTCTCACTGTTTCTCTGAATAGTGACCCAAGTGTTCCTCTGATTATTGACTCATTGTTTTACTGATTATTGAGTCACTGTTTCCTCATTATTGACCCACTTTTTCTCAGATTATTCACTAAATACTTCTCTTATTATTCACTCACTGTTTCTCTGATTATTGGACCACTGTTTCGCTCATTATCGACCGAACATTTCTCTGATTATTCACTCACTGTTTCTCTGATTATTTACTTTCCATTTCAATAACTTTTTAATCACTGATTAAATGATCATTTCTGCTGTTCCCCTAATTATTGACCCACCGTTTACCTCACTATTCTCTCACTGTTTCTCTGATTTTTCGCCCTCTGATTTTCTGATTATTAAGTCAATGTTTCTTTGATTATTGACCAACTGTTTCTCTGAATATTGTCCAAATGTTACTCTGAATATTCACTCACAGTTTCTCTGATTATTTACTCTCCGTTTCACTGATTTTGAATAACTGTTTCAATGATTATTGTTGCTGGTCCCCCAAATATTGACCGGCTGTTATCCTGATTATTCACCCTCTATTTCTCTGATTATTTAAGCAATGTTTCTCTGATTTTCACTCAATGTTTCTCTAATTATTGACCCACTGTTTCTCTGATTATTCACCAACTGTTTATCAGATTATTAACTCACTGTTTCCATGATTATTGACTCACTGTTTCTCTGATTATTCACCAACTGTTTATCAGATTATTGACTCACTGTTTCCCTAATTATTGACTCACTGTTTCTCTTATTATTCACTCACTGCTTCTCTGATTGTACACTCACTTTCTCTCTGATTATTGAACCATTGTTTCTCCGATTATTCACCACCATTCATCAGCTTATTGACACACTGTTTCTCTGCTTATTGACCCGTTGTTTCTCTGATTTTTGACCCGCTGTTTCTCAGATTAGCGACTCAGTCTTTTTCAGATTACTTACCCTCTGTTTTTCTGATAATTCACTCACTGTTTCTCTGGTTATTGTCTCACTGCTTACCTGATTATTGGCTCATTGTTGCTCAGATTATTGACTCACTGTTTTCCTTATTATTGAGTCATGTTTCTCTCAAAATTGACCCTCTTTTTCCTCTGACTATTCACTCACTGCTTCTCTGAGTATTCGCTCACTGTTTCACTGATTATTGGACCACTGTTTCTATGATTATTGACTCACTTTTGCTCAGGTAATTGACCCAGTGTGTATCAGAATATTGACGCATTGTTTTTCTGATTATTGACTCACTGATTCTAATTATAGGCATACTGTTTCTCTGATGATTAGCTCATTTATTTTCTTTTTATTGCCCCACGGTTTCTCTGATTGTTCTCTCGCTTTTTCACTGATTATTTACTCTCTGTTTCTCTGATTATTCACTCAATGTTTCTCTGATTATTGAACCAATGTTTCTGTAATGATCGACCGAACATTTCTCTGATTATTCACTCACTGTTTCTCTGATTATTTACTCTCCGTTTCAATGATTCTTGAATCACTGATTCAATGATTATTTCTGCTGTTCCCCTAATTATTGACCCACCGTTTTCCTCACTATTCTCTCACAGTTTCTCTGATTTTTCACCCTCTGTTTCGCTGATTATTAAGTCAGTGTTTCTTTGATTATTGACCAACTGCTTCTCTGAATATTGACCAAATGTTACTCCGATTATTCACTCACAGTTTCTCTATTATTTACTCTCCGTTTCACTGATTTTGAATAACTGTTTCACTGATTATTGTTGCTGGCCCCCCAAATATTTACCCACTGTTATCCAAATCATTCACTCCCTATTTCTCTGATTATTCATTCACTGTTTCTCTGATTATTGACTCACTGTTTCCCTGATTATTGACTCAATGTTTCTCTCATTATTCACTCACTGCTTCTCTGATTTTTCACTCACTGCTTCTCTGATTATTCACTCACTTATTCTCTGATTATTGAACCACTGTTTCTCCCATTATTCACCACCGTTTATCAGTATATTGACACACTGTTTCTCTGCTTATTGACCCGCTGTTTCTCAGATTAGCAACTCAGTCTTTCTCAGATTACTGACCCTCTGTTTCTCTGATTATTGACTCACTGTATCTCTGATTACTGTCTCAGTGCTTACCTGATTATTGGCTCATTGTTGCTCAGATCACTGACCCACTGTTCCTCTGGTTATTGATTCACTGTTTATCTGATAATTGACTCACTGTTTCTCTGATTAGTGACCAACTGTTCCTCTGATTATTGACCCACTGTTTTCATCATTATTGAGTCACTGTTTCACTCATTATTGACCTCTTTTTCTCTGATTATTCACTCACTGCTTCTCTGCTTCTTCACTGACTGTTTTTCTGATTATTGGACCACTGTTTCTCTGATTATTCACCCATTGTTTCTCAGGATATTGATTCGCTGTTTCGCTGATAACTGACCCGCTGTTTCTCTGATTTCTGACCCGATGTATCTCACATCAGCAACCCTCTGTTTCTCTGATAATTAACTCACTGTTTCTCAGATTATTGAAGCACTGCTTCTGTGATTATTGACCCAGTGTTCCTCTGATAATTGACTCACCATTTCTCTGATCTTTGAATCTCTGCTTCTAATTATAGACACTGTTTCTCTGATTATTTACACATTTATTTTCTGATTATTGCCCCATGGTTTCTCTGATTGTTTTCACTTTTTTCCTGATTATTCACGTACTGTTTCTCTGATTATTCACTCAATGTCTCCCTGATTATTGACCCAATGTTTCTCCCGTTATTGACGAATGTTTCTCTGATTATTCACTCAATGTTTCTCTGATCATTTACCCTCACTTTCAATTATTTTTGAATCACTGTTTCACTGATTATTTCTGCTGTTCTCCTAATTATTGACCCACCGTTCTCCTCAATATTCATTCACTGTTTCTCTGATTATTCACCCACTGTTTCTCTGATTATTAATTCAAAATTTCTTTGATTATTGACCAACTGTTTCTCTGAATATTGACCAAATGTTGCTCTGATTATTCACTTACTGTTTGTCTGATTATTGACTCACTGTTTTTCAAATTATTGGACCACTGTTTCTCTGATAATTCACCCATTGTTTCTCAGGTTATTGATTCACTGTTTCTCTGATTTCTGACTCACTGTATCTCAGATCAGCGACCCGCTGTTTCGCTGATAATTAACTCACTGTTTCTCAGATTATTGAAGCACTGTTTCTCTGATTATTGACCAAGTGTTCCTCTGATAATTGACTGATCATTTCTCTGCTCTTTGACTCACTACTTCGAATTATAGACATTGCTTCTCTGATTATTTACTCATTTATTTTCTGATTATTGCCCCATGGTTTCTTTGTTCTGTTTCTCTGATTATTCACTCAATGTTTCCCTGATTATTGACCCAATGTTTCTCCCGTTATTGACGAATGTTTCTCTGATTATTCACTCAATGTTTCTCTGATTATTTACTCTCCCTTTCAATTATTTTTGAATCACTGTTTCACTGATTATTTCCGCTGTTCTCCTAATTATTGACCCACCGTTCTCCTCCATATTCACTCACTGTTTCTCTGATTATTCACCCACTGTTTCTCTGATTATTAATTCAATGTGTCTTTGATTATTGACCAACTATTTCTCTGAATATTGACCAAATGTTGCTCTGATTATTCACTCACTGCTTCTCTGTTTATTAACTCACTGTTTATCAGATTATTGACTCACTGTTTCCCTGATTATTGACTCACTGTTTCTCTGATTATTCACTCACTGCTTCTCTGATTATTCACTCACTTTTTCTCTGATTATTGAACAACTGTTTCTCCCATTATTCACCACCGTTTACCAGTATATTGACACACTGTTTCTCTGCTTATTGACCCGCTCTATCTCTGAGTTTTCACCCGCTGTTTCTCAGATTAGTGACTCAGTCTTTCTCAGACTACTGACCCTCTGTTTCTCTGATAATTAACTCACTGTTTCACTGATTATTGACTCACTGTTTACTTGATTATTGGCTCATTGTTGCTCAGATTATTGACCCACTGTTCCTCTGTTTAGTGACCAACTGTTCCTCTTATTATTGACTCACTGTTTTCCTGACTGTTGAGTCACTGTTTCACTCATTATTGACCCTCTTATTCTCTGATTATTCACTCACGGTTTTTCTGATTATTGGACTACTGTTTCTCTGATTATTCCCCCATTGTTTCTCAGGATATTGATTCGCTGTTTCTCTGATAATTGACCAGCTGTTTCTCTGATTTCTGACCCGCTGTATCTCAGATCAGCGACCCTCTGTTTCTCTGATAAGTAACTCACTGTTTCTCAGATTATTGATGCCTGCTTCTCTGATTATTGACCCAGTGTTCCTCTGATTATTGACTCGCCATTTCTCTGATCTTTGACTCAATGCTTCTAATTATTGACACTGTTTCTCTGCGTCTACACTCAATGTTTTTCAGGTTATTGATTCGTTGTTACTCCAATCATTAACACGCTGTTTCTCTTATTATTGAGCAGCTGTTTCTCAGATTACTGACCTTCTGTTTCTCTGATTATTGTCTCACTGTTCCTCTGATTATTGTCTCACTGTTTCTCTGATTATTGACTCACTGTTTCTCTGATTATTGTCTCACTGTTTCTCTGATTATTGACTCACTGTTTACCTGATTATTCACTCACTGTTTCTCTGATTATTGACTCACTGTTTCTCTGATTATTGACTCACTGTTTCTCTGATTATTGTCTCACTGTTTCTCTGATTATTGTCTCACTGTTTCTCTGATTATTGACTCACTGTTTCTCTGATTATTGACTCACTGTTTCTCTGATTATTGACTCACTGTTTCTCTGATTATTGTCTCACTGTTTCTCTGATTATTGTCTCACTGTTTCTCTGATTATTGACTCACTGTTTCTCTGATTAGTGATCAACTGTTCCTCTGATTATTGACTCACTGTTTTCCTGATTATTGAGTCACTGTTTCACTCATTATTGACCCTCTTATTCTCTGATTATTCACTCACTGTTTTTCTGATTATTGGACCACTGTTTCTCTGATTATTCACCCATTGTTTCTCAGGATATTGATTCGCTGTTTCTCTGATAATTGACCCGCTGTTTCTCTGATTTCTGACTTGCTGTATCTCAGATCAGCGACCCTCTGTTTCTCTGATAATTAACTCACTGTTTCTCAGATTATTGAAGCACTGTTTCTCTGATTATTGACTAAGTGTTCCTATAATAATTGACTGACCATTTCTCTGAACTTTGAATCACTGTTTCTAATTATAGACATTCTTTCTCTGATTATTCACTCATTGATTTTCTGATTATTGCCCCATGGTTTCTCTGATTGTTTTCCCCTTTTCCCCTGATTATACACGTACTGTTTCTCTGATTATTCACTCAATGTTTCCCTGATTATTTACCCTCCATTTCAATTATTTTTGAGTCACTGTTTCACTGATTATTTCCGCAGTTCCCCAAATTATTGACCCAACATTCTCCTCAATATTCACTCACTGTTTCTCTGATTATTCATCCACTGTTTCTCTGATTATTAATTCAATGTGTCTTTGATTATTGACCAACGATTTCTCTGAATATTGACCAAATGTTGCTCTGATTATTCATTCACTGCTTCTCTGATTATTAACTCACTGTTTATCAGATTATTGACTCACTGTTTCTCTGATTATTCACTCACTGCTTCTCTGATTATTCACTCACTTTTCCTCTGATTATTGAATCACTGTTTCTCCCATTATTCACAACTGTTTATCAGTATATTGCACACTGTTTCTCTGCTTATTGACCCGCTCTATCTCTGAGTTTTCACCCGCTGTTTCTCAGATTAGTGACTCAGTCTTTCTCAGACTACTGACCCACTGTTTCACTGATAATTAACTCACTGTTTCACTGATTATTGACTCACTGTTTACCTGATTATTGGCTCATTGTTGCTCAGAATATTGACCCACTGTTCCTCTGGTTATTGATTCACTGTTTCTCTGATTATTGACTCACTGTTCCTCTGATTATTGACTCACTCTTTTCCTGATTATTGATTCACTCTGTCACTCATTATTGACCCTCTTTTTATCTGATTATTCACTCACTGTTTTTCTGATTATTGGACTACTGTTTCTCTTATTATTCACCCATTGTTTCTCAAGATATTGATTCGCTGTTTCTCTGATAATTGACCTGCTCTTTCTCTGATTTCTGACCCGCTGTATCTCAGATCAGCGACCCTCTGTTTGTCTGATAATTAACTCACTGTTTCTCAGATTATTGATGCCTGCTTCTCTGATTATTGACCCAGTGTTCCTCTGATAATTGACTCTCCATTTCTCTGATCTTTGACTCACTGCTTCTAATTATAGACATTTTTTCTCTGATTATTTACTGATTTATATTCTGATTATTGACCAATGGTTTCTCTGATTGTTTTCACTTTTTCCCTGAATATTCACGTACTGTTTCTCTGATTATTCACTCAATGTTTCCCAGATTATTGACCCAATTTTTCTCCCATTATTGACGAAGGTTTCTCTGATTATTCACTCAATGTTTCTCTGATTATTTACCCTCCGTTTCAATTTTTTTTGAATCACTGTTTCATGGATTATTTCCGCAGTTCCCCTAATTATTGACCCACCGTTCTCCTCAATTTTCACTCACTGTTTCTCTGATTATTCACCCACTGTTTCTCTGATTATTAATTCAATGTGTCTTTGATTATTGACCAGCTGCTTCTCTGAATATTGACCAAATGTTGCTCTGATTATTCACTCACTGCTTCTCTGATTATTAACTGACTGTTTATCAGATTATTGACTCACTGTTTCCCTGATTATTGACTCACTGTTTCTCTGATTATTCACTCACTTCTTCTCTGATTATTAACTCACTTTTTCTCTGATTATTGAACCACTGTTTCTCCCATTATTCACCACCGTTTATCAGTATATTGCACACTGTTTCTCTGCTTATTGACCCGCTCTATCTCTGAGTTTTCACCCGCTGTTTCTCAGATTAGTGACTCAGTCTTTCTCAGACTACTATCCCTCTGTTTCTCTGATAATTAACTCACTGTTTCACTGATTATTGACTCACTGTTTACCTGATTATTGGCTCATTGTTGCTCAGAATATTGACCCACTGTTCCTCTGGTTATTGATTCACTGTTCCTCTGATTATTGACTCACTGTTTTCCTGATTATTGAGTCACTCTGTCACTCATTATTGACCCTCTTTTTATCTGATTATTCACTCACTGTTTTTCTGATTATTGGACCACTGTTTCTCTGATTATTCACCCATTGTTTCTCAGGATATTGATTCGCTGTTTCTCTGATAATTGACCCGCTCTTTCTCTGATTTCTGACCCGCTGTATCTCAACAACGCGACCCTCTGTTTCTCTGATAATTAACTCACTGTTTCTCAGATTATTGATCCCTGCATCTCTGATTATTGACCAAGTGTTCCTCTGATAATTGACTCTCCATTTCTCTGATCTTTGAATCACTGCTTCTAATTATAGACATTGTTTCTCTGATTATTTACTCATTTATTTTCTGATTATTGACCAATGGTTTCTCTGATTGTTTTCACTTTTTCCCTGAATATTCACGTACTGTTTCTCTGATTATTCACTCAATGTTTCCCAGATTATTGACCCAATTTTTCTCCCATTATTGATGAAGGTTTCTCTGATTATTCACTCAATGTTTCTCTGATTATTTACCCTCCGTTTCAATTTTTTTTGAATCACTGTTTCACTGATTATTTCCGCTTTTCCCCTTAATATTGAGCAATCGTTCTCCTCAATATTCACTCACTGTTTCTCTGATTATTCACCCACTGTTTCTCTGGTTATTAATTCAATGTTTCTTTGATTATTGACCAAATGTTTCTCTGAATATTGAGCAAATGTTGCTCTCATTATTCACTCACTGCTTGTCTGATTATTGACTCACTTATTCTCTGATTATTGAACCACTGTTTCTCCCATTATTCACAACTGTTTATCAGTATATTGACACACTGTTTCTCTGCTTATTGACCCGCTCTATCTCTGATTTTTGACCCGCTGTTTCTCAGATTAGCGACTCAGTCTTTTTCCGATTACTGACCCTCTGTTTCTCTGATAATTAATTCACTGTTTCACTGATTATTGACTCACTGTTTCTCTGATTATTGTCTCACTGCTTACCTGATTATTGGCTCATTGTTGCTCAGATTATTGACCCACTGTTCCTCTGGTTATTGATTCACTGTTTCTCTGATTATTGACTCACTGTTTCTCTGATTAGTGACCAACTGTTCCTCTGATTATTGACTCACTGTTTTCCTGATTATTGAGTCACTGTTTCACTCATTATTGACCCTCTTATTCTCTGATTATTCACTCACTGTTTTTCTGATTATTCACCCATTGTTTCTCAGGATATTGATTCGCTGTTTCTCTGAAAATTGACCCACTGTTTCTCTGATTTCTGACTCGCTGTATCTCAGATCAGCGACCCTCTGTTTCTCTGATTATTAACTCACTGTTTCTCAGATTATTGAAGCACTGTTTCTCTGATTATTGACCAAGTGTTCCTATAATAATTGACTGACCATTTCTCTGAACTTTGAATCACTGTTTCTAATTATAGACATTGTTTCTCTGATTATTCACTCATTGATTTTCTGATTATTGCCCCATGGTTTCTCTGATTGTTTTCCCCTTTTCCCCTGATTATACACGTACTGTTTCTCTGATTATTCACTCAATGTTTCTCTGATTATTTACCCTCCGTTTCAATTATTTTTGAATCACTGTTTCACTGATTATTTCCGCAGTTCCCCAAATTATTGACCCAACATTCTCCTCAATATTCACTCACTGTTTCTCTGATTATTCATCCACTGTTTCTCTGATTATTAATTCAATGTGTCTTTGATTATTGACCAACGATTTCTCTGAATATTGACCAAATGTTACTCTGATTATTCATTCACTGCTTCTCTGATTATTAACTCACTGTTTATCAGATTATTGACTCACTGTTTCTCTGATTATTCACCCACTGTTTCTCTGATTATTAATTCAATGTGTCTTTGATTATTGACCAACTATTTCTCTGAATATTGACCAAATGTTGCTCTGATTATTCACTCACTGCTTCTCTGTTTGTTAACTCACTGTTTATCAGATTATTGACTCACTGTTTCCCTGATTATTGACTCACTGTTTCTCTGATTATTCACTCACTGCTTCTCTGATTATTCACTCACTTTTTCTCTGATTATTGAACAACTGTTTCTCCCATTATTCACCACCGTTTATCTGTATATTGCAGACTGTTTCTCTGCTTATTGACCCGCTCTATCTCTGAGTTTTCACCCGCTGTTTCTCAGATTAGTGACTCAGTCTTTCTCAGATTACTGACGCTCTGTTTCTCTGATAATTAACTCACTGTTTCACTGATTATTGACTCACTGTTTACCTGATTATTGGCTCATTGTTGCTCAGAATATTGACCCACTGTTCCTCTGGTTATTGATTCACTGTTCCTCTGATTATTGACTCACCATTTTCCTGATTATTGAGTCACTGTTTCACTCATTATTGACCCTCTTATTCTCTGATTATTCACTCACTGTTTTTCTGATTATTGGACCACTGTTTCTCTGATTATTCACCCATTGTTTCTCAGGATATTGATTCGCTGTTTCTCTGATTATTGAGCGGCTGTATCTCTGATTTCTGACTCGCTGTATCTCAGATCAGCAACCCTCTGTTTCGCTGATAATTAACTCACTGTTTCTCAGATTATTGAGGCACTGTTTCTCTGATTATTGGCCAAGTGTTCCTCTGATAATTGACTGACCATTTCTCTGATCTTTGACTCACTGCTTCGAATTATAGACATTGTTTCTCTGATTATTTACTCATTTATTTTCTGATTATTGACCAATGGTTTCTCTGACTGTTTTCCCCTTTTTCCCTGATTATACACGTAGTGTTTCTCTGATTATTCACTCAATGTTTCCCTGATTATTGAACCAATGTTTCTCCCATTATTGACGAAAGTTTCTCTGATTATTCACTCAATGTTTCTCTGATTATTAACTCTCCATTTCAATTATTTTTGAATCACTGTTTCACTCATTATTTCCGCAGTTCCCCTAATTATTGACCCAACGTTCTCCTCAATATTCACTCACTGTTTCTCTGATTATTCACCCACTGTTTCTCTGATTAATAATTCAATGTGTCTTGATTATTGACCAACTGTTTCTCTGAATATTGACCAAATGTTGCTCTGATTATTCACTCACTGCTTCTCTGATTATTAACTCACTGTTTATCAGATTATTGACTCACTGTTTCCCTGATTATTGACTCACTGTTTCCCTGATTATTCACTCACTGCTTCTCTGATTATTCACTCACTTTTTCTCTGATTATTGAACCACTGTTTCTCCCATTATTCACCACTGTTTATCAGTATATTGACACACTGTTTCTCTGCTTATTGACCCGCTCTATCTCTGAGTTTTCACGCGCTGTTTCTCAGATTAGTGACTCAGTCTTTCTCAGATTACTGACCCACTGTTCCTCTGGTTATTGATTCACTGTTTCACTGATTATTGACTCACTGTTTCTCTGATTATTGTCTCACTGCTTACCTGATTATTGGCTCATTGTTGCTCAGATTATTGACCCACTGTTCTTCTGGTTATTGATTCTCTGTCTCTCTGATTATTGACTCACTGTTTCTCTGTTTAGTGACCAACTGTTCCTCTTATTATTGACTCATTGTTTTCCTGATTATTGAGTCACTGTTTCACTCATTATTGACCCTCTTATTCTCTGATTATTCACTCACTGTTTTTCTGATTATTGGACCACTGTTTCTCTGATTATTCACCCATTGTTTCTCAGGATATTGATTCGCTGTTTCTCTGATTATTGACCCGCTGTTTCTCTGATGTCTGACCCGCTGTATCTCAGATCAGCGACTCTCTGTTTCTCTGATAATTAACTCACTGTCTCTTAGATTATTGATGCCTGCTTCTCTGATTATTGACCCAGTGTTCCTCTGATTATTGACTGACCATTTCTCTGATCTTTGACTCAATGCTTCTAATTATTGACACTGTTTCTCTGCTTCTTCACTCAATGTTTTTCAGGTTATTGATTCGTTGTTACTCCAATCATTAACCCGCTGTTTCTCTTATTATTGAGCAGCTGTTTCTCAGATTACTGACCTTCTATTTCTCTGATTATTGTCTCACTGTTCCTCTGATTATTGTCTCACTGTTTCTCTGATTAGCGACTCACTGTTTCTCAGATTACCGACCTTCAGTTTGTCTGATTATGACCTCACTGTTTCTCTGATTATTGACTGACTCTTTCTTTGATTATTGTCTCACTGTTTCTCTGATTATTGTCTCACTGTTTCTCTGATTATTGTCTCACTGTTTCTCTGATTATTGTCTCACTGTTTTTCTGATTATTGTCTCACTGTTTTTCTGATTATTGTCTCACTGTTTCTCTGATTATTGTCTCACTGTTTCTCTGATTATTGACTGACTGTTTCTCTGATTATTGACTCACTGTTTCTCTGATTATTGTCTCACTGTTTCTCTGATTATTGTCTCACTGTTTACCTGATTATTGTCTCACTGTTTCTCTGATTATTGTCTCACTGTTTACCTGATTATTGTCTCACTGTTTCTCTGATTATTGTCTCACTGTTTCCCTGTTTATTGTCTCACTGTTTCTCTGATTATTGACTCACTGTTTCTCTGATTATTGTCTCACTGTTTCTCTGATTATTGTCTCACTGTTTACCTGATTATTGTCTCACTGTTTCTCTGATTATTGTCTCACTGTTTCTCTGATTATTGTCTCACAGTTTACCTGATTATTGTCTCACTGTTTCTCTGATTATTGACACACTGTTTCTCTGATTATTGTCTCACTGTTTCTCTGATTATTGTCTCATTGTATACCTGATTATTGACTCACTGTTTCTCTGATTATTGTCTCACTGTTTCTCTGATTATTGTCTCACTGTTTACCTGATTAAAGTCTCACTGTTTCTCTGATTATTGTCTCACTGTTTCTCTGATTATTGTCTCACTGTTTCTCTGATTATTGTCTCACTGTTTCTCTGATTATTGTCTCACTGTTTCTCTGATTATTGTCTCACTGTTTCACTGATTATTGTCTCACTGTTTCTCTGATTATTGACTCACTGTTTCTCTGATTATTGTCTCACTGTTTCTCTGATTATTGTCTCACTGTTTCTCTGATTATTGTCTCACTGTTTACCTGATTATTGTCTCACTGTATACCTGATTATTGTCTCACTGTTTACCTGATTATTGTCTCACTGTTTACCTGATTATTGTCTCACTGTTTACCTGATTATTGTCTCACTGTTTCTCTGATTATTGTCTCACTGTTTACCTGATTATTGTCTCACTGTTTACCTGATTATTGTCTCACTGTTTCTCTGATTATTGTCTCACTGTTTACCTGATTATTCACTCACTGTTTACCTGATTATTGTCTCACTGTTTCTCTGATTATTGTCTCACTGTTTACCTGATTATTCACTCACTGTTTACCTGATTATTGTCTCACTGTTTCTCTGATTATTGTCTCACTGTTTACCTGATTATTGTCTCACTGTTTACCTGATTATTGTCTCACTGTTTACCTGATTATTGTCTCACTGTTTACCTGACTATTGTCTCACTGTTTCTCTGATTATTGTCTCACTGTTTCTCTGATTATTGTCTCACTGTTTACCTGATTATTGTCTCACTGTTTACCTGATTATTGTCTCAGTGTTTACCTGATTATTGTCTCACTGTTTACCTGATTATTGTCTCACTGTTTCTCTGATTATTGTCTCACTGTTTACCTGATTATTGTCTCACTGTTTACCTGATTATTGTCTCACTGTTTACCTGATTATTGTCTCACTGTTTACCTGATTATTGTCTCACTGTTTCTCTGATTATTGTCTCACTGTTTACCTGATTATTGTCTCACTGTTTACCTGATTATTGTCTCACTGTTTCTCTGATTATTGTCTCACTGTTTACCTGATTATTGTCTCACTGTTTACCTGATTATTGTCTCACTGTTTACCTGATTATTGTCTCACTGTTTACCTGATTCTTGTCTCACTGTTTACCTGATTATTCACTCACTGTTTACCTGAATATTGTCTCACTGTTTCTCTGATTATTGTCTCACTGTTTACCTGATTATTCACTCACTGTTTACCTGATTATTGTCTCACTGTTTCTCTGATTATTGTCTCACTGTTTACCTGATTATTCACTCACTGTTTACCTGATTATTGTCTCACTGTTTCTCTGATTATTGTCTCACTGTTTACCTGATTATTGTCTCACTGTTTACCTGATTATTGACTCACTGTTTACCTGATTATTGTCTCACTGTTTACCTGATTATTGTCTCACTGTTTCTCTGATTATTGTCTCACTGTTTCACTGATTATTGACTCACTGTTTCTCTGATTATTGTCTCACTGTTTACCTGATTATTGTCTCACAGTTTCTCTGATTATTGACTCACTGTTTACCTGATTATTGTCTCACTGTTTCTCTGATTATTGTCTCACTGTTTACCTGATTATTGTCTCACTGTTTCTCTGATTATTGTCTCACTGTTTACCTGATTATTGTCTCACTGTTTCTCTGATTATTGTCTCACTGTTTACCTGATTATTGTCTCACTGTTTCTCTGATTATTGACTCACTGTTTCTCTGATTATTGTCTCACTGTTTACCTGATTATTCACTCACTGTTTACCTGATTATTCACTCCCTGTTTACCTGATTATTGTCTCACTGTTTCTCTGATTATTGTCTCACTGTTTCCCTGTTTATTGTCTCACTGTTTCTCTGATTATTGACTCACTGTTTCTCTGATTAGCGACTCACTGTTTCTCAGATTACCGACCTTCAGTTTGTCTGATTATGACCTCACTGTTTCTCTGATTATTGACTGACTCTTTCTTTGATTATTGTCTCACTGTTTCTCTGATTATTGTCTCACTGTTTCTCTGATTATTGTCTCACTGTTTCTCTGATTATTGTCTCACTGTTTTTCTGATTATTGTCTCACTGTTTTTCTGATTATTGTCTCACTGTTTCTCTGATTATTGTCTCACTGTTTCTCTGATTATTGACTCACTGTTTCTCTGATTATTGACTCACTGTTTCTCTGATTATTGTCTCACTGTTTCTCTGATTATTGTCTCACTGTTTACCTGATTATTGTCTCACTGTTTACCTGATTATTGTCTCACTGTTTCTCTGATTATTGTCTCACTGTTTCTCTGATTATTGTCTCACTGTTTACCTGATTATTGTCTCACTGTTTCTCTGATTATTGTCTCACTGTTTCCCTGTTTATTGTCTCACTGTTTCTCTGATTATTGACTCACTGTTTCTCTGATTATTGTCTCACTGTTTCTCTGATTATTGTCTCACTGTTTACCTGATTATTGTCTCACTGTTTCTCTGATTATTGTCTCACTGTTTCTCTGATTATTGTCTCACTGTTTACCTGATTATTGTCTCACTGTTTCTCTGATTATTGACACACTGTTTCTCTGATTATTGTCTCACTGTTTCTCTGATTATTGTCTCATTGTTTACCTGATTAATGACTCACTGTTTCTCTGATTATTGTCTCACTGTTTCTCTGATTATTGTCTCACTGTTTACCTGATTATTGTCTCACTGTTTCTCTGATTATTGTCTCACTGTTTCTCTGATTATTGTCTCACTGTTTCTCTGATTATTGTCTCACTGTTTCTCTGATTATTGTCTCACTGTTTCTCTGATTATTGTCTCACTGTTTCACTGATTATTGTCTCACTGTTTCTCTGATTATTGACTCACTGTTTCTCTGATTATTGTCTCACTGTTTCTCTGATTATTGTCTCACTGTTTCTCTGATTATTGTCTCACTGTTTACCTGATTATTGTCTCACTGTTTACCTGATTATTGTCTCACTGTATACCTGATTATTGTCTCACTGTTTACCTGATTATTGTCTCACTGTTTCTCTGATTATTGTCTCACTGTTTACCTGATTATTGTCTCACTGTTTACCTGATTATTGTCTCACTGTTTCTCTGATTATTGTCTCACTGTTTACCTGATTATTGTCTCACTGTTTACCTGATTATTGTCTCACTGTTTACCTGATTATTGTCTCACTGTTTCTCTGATTATTGTCTCACTGTTTACCTGATTATTCACTCACTGTTTACCTGATTATTGTCTCACTGTTTCTCTGATTATTGTCTCACTGTTTACCTGATTATTCACTCACTGTTTACCTGATTATTGTCTCACTGTTTCTTTGATTATTGTCTCACTGTTTACCTGATTATTCACTCACTGTTTACCTGATTATTGTCTCACTGTTTACCTGATTATTGTCTCACTGTTTACCTGATTATTGTCTCACTGTTTACCTGATTATTGTCTCACTGTTTACCTGAATATTGTCTCACTTTTTACCTGATTATTGTCTCACTGTTTCTCTGATTATTGTCTCAGTGTTTCTCTGATTATTGACTCACTGTTTACCTGATTATTGTCTCACTGTTTCTCTGATTATTGACTCACTGTTTCTCTGATTATTGTCTCACTGTTTACCTGATTATTCACTGACTGTTTACCTGATTATGCACTCACTGTTTACCTGATTATTGTCTCACTGTTTCTCTGATTATTGTCTCACTGTTTCCTTGTTTATTGTCTCACTGTTTCTCTGATTATTGACTCACTGTTTCTCTGATTATTGTCTCACTGTTTCGCTGATTATTGTCTCACTGTTTACCTGATTATTGTCTCACTGTTTCTCTGATTATTGTCTCACTGTTTCTCTGATTATTGTCTCACTGTTTACCTGATTATTGTCTCACTGTTTCTCTGATTATTGTCTCACTGTTTCTCTGATTATTGTCTCACTGTTTACCTGATTATTGTCTCACTGTTTCTCTGATTATTGTCTCACTGTTTCCCTGTTTATTGTCTCACTGTTTCTCTGATTATTGACTCACTGTTTCTCTGATTATTGTCTCACTGTTTCTCTGATTATTGTCTCACTGTTTACCTGATTATTGTCTCACTGTTTCTCTGATTATTGTCTCACTGTTTCTCTGATTATTGTCTCACTGTTTACCTGATTATTGTCTCACTGTTTCTCTGATTATTGACACACTGTTTCTCTGATTATTGTCTCATTGTTTCTCTGAATATTGTCTCACTGTTTACCTGATTATTGTCTCACTGTTTACCTGATTATTGACTCACTGTTTCTCTGATTATTGTCTCACTTTTTCTCTGATTATTGTCTCACTGTTTACCTGATTATTGTCTCACTGTTTCTCTGATTATTGACACACTGTTTCTCTGATTATTGTCTCACTGTTTCTCTGATTATTGTCTCATTGTTTACCTGATTATTCACTCACTGTTTCTCTGATTATTGTCTAACTGTTTCTCTGATTATTGTCTCACTGTTTACCTGATTAAAGTCTCACTGTTTCTCTGATTATTGTCTCACTGTTTCTCTGATTATTGTCTCACTGTTTCTCTGATTATTGTCTCACTGTTTCTCTGATTATTGTCTCACTGTTTCTCTGATTATTGTCTCACTGTTTCACTGATTATTGTCTCACTGTTTCTCTGATTATTGACTCACTGTTTCTCTGATTATTGTCTCACTGTTTCTCTGATTATTGTCTCACTGTTTCTCTGATTATTGTCTCACTGTTTACCTGATTATTGTCTCACTGTTTACCTGATTATTGTCTCACTGTATACCTGATTATTGTCTCACTGTTTACCTGATTATTGTCTCACTGTTTCTCTGATTATTGTCTCACTGTTTACCTGATTATTGTCTCACTGATCACCTGATTATTGTCTCACTGTTTCTCTGATTATTGTCTCACTGTTTACCTGATTATTGTCTCACTGTTTACCTGATTATTGTCTCACTGTTTACCTGATTATTGTCTCACTGTTTCTCTGATTATTGTCTCACTGTTTACCTGATTATTCACTCACTGTTTAACTGATTATTGTCTCACTGTTTCTCTGATTATTGTCTCACTGTTTACCTGATTATTCACTCACTGTTTACCTGATTATTGTCTCACTGTTTCTCTGATTATTGTCTCACTGTTTACCTGATTATTCACTCACTGTTTACCTGATTATTGTCTCACTGTTTACCTGATTATTGTCTCACTGTTTACCTGATTATTGTCTCACTGTTTACCTGATTATTGTCTCACTGTTTCTCTGATTATTGTCTCACTGTTTCTCTGATTATTGTCTCACTGTTTACCTGATTATTGTCTCACTGTTTACCTGATTATTGTCTCAGTGTTTACCTGATTATTGTCTCACTGTTTACCTGATTATTGTCTCACTGTTTCTCTGATTATTGTCTCACTGTTTACCTGATTATTGTCTCACTGTTTACCTGATTATTGTCTCACTGTTTACCTGATTATTGTCTCACTGTTTACCTGATTATTGTCTCACTGTTTCTCTGATTATTGTCTCACTGTTTACCTGATTATTGTCTCACTGTTTCTCTGATTATTGTCTCACTGTTTACCTGATTATTGTCTCACTGTTTACCTGATTATTGTCTCACTGTTTACCTGATTATTGTCTCACTGTTTACCTGATTATTCACTCACTGTTTACCTGAATATTGTCTCACTGTTTCTCTGATTATTGTCTCACTGTTTACATGATTATTCACTCACTGTTTTCCTGATTATTGTCTCACTGTTTCTCTGATTATTGTCTCACTGTTTACCTGATTATTGTCTAACTGTTTCTCTGATTATTGTCTCACTGTTTACCTGATTAAAGTCTCACTGTTTCTCTGATTATTGTCTCACTGTTTCTCTGATTATTGTCTCACTGTTTCTCTGATTATTGTCTCACTGTTTCTCTGATTATTGTCTCACTGTTTCTCTGATTATTGTCTCACTGTTTCACTGATTATTGTCTCACTGTTTCTCTGATTATTGACTCACTGTTTCTCTGATTATTGTCTCACTGTTTCTCTGATTATTGTCTCACTGTTTCTCTGATTATTGTCTCACTGTTTACCTGATTATTGTCTCACTGTTTACCTGATTATTGTCTCACTGTATACCTGATTATTGTCTCACTGTTTACCTGATTATTGTCTCACTGTTTCTCTGATTATTGTCTCACTGTTTACCTGATTATTGTCTCACTGATCACCTGATTATTGTCTCACTGTTTCTCTGATTATTGTCTCACTGTTTACCTGATTATTGTCTCACTGTTTACCTGATTATTGTCTCACTGTTTACCTGATTATTGTCTCACTGTTTCTCTGATTATTGTCTCACTGTTTACCTGATTATTCACTCACTGTTTAACTGATTATTGTCTCACTGTTTCTCTGATTATTGTCTCACTGTTTACCTGATTATTCACTCACTGTTTACCTGATTATTGTCTCACTGTTTCTCTGATTATTGTCTCACTGTTTACCTGATTATTCACTCACTGTTTACCTGATTATTGTCTCACTGTTTACCTGATTATTGTCTCACTGTTTACCTGATTATTGTCTCACTGTTTACCTGATTATTGTCTCACTGTTTCTCTGATTATTGTCTCACTGTTTCTCTGATTATTGTCTCACTGTTTACCTGATTATTGTCTCAGTGTTTACCTGATTATTGTCTCACTGTTTACCTGATTATTGTCTCACTGTTTCTCTGATTATTGTCTCACTGTTTACCTGATTATTGTCTCACTGTTTACCTGATTATTGTCTCACTGTTTACCTGATTATTGTCTCACTGTTTACCTGATTATTGTCTCACTGTTTCTCTGATTATTGTCTCACTGTTTACCTGATTATTGTCTCACTGTTTAGCTGATTATTGTCTCACTGTTTCTCTGATTATTGTCTCACTGTTTACCTGATTATTGTCTCACTGTTTACCTGATTATTGTCTCACTGTTTACCTGATTATTGTCTCACTGTTTACCTGATTATTCACTCACTGTTTACCTGAATATTGTCTCACTGTTTCTCTGATTATTGTCTCACTGTTTACCTGATTATTCACTCACTGTTTTCCTGATTATTGTCTCACTGTTTCTCTGATTATTGTCTCACTGTTTACCTGATTATTCACTCACTGTTTACCTGATTATTCACTCACTGTTTACCTGATTATTGTCTCACTGTTTCTCTGATTATTGTCTCACTGTTTACCTGATTATTGTCTCACTGTTTACCTGATTATTGACTCACTGTTTACCTGATTATTGTCTCACTGTTTACCTGATTATTGTCTCACTGTTTCTCTGATTATTGTCTCACTGTTTCACTGATTATTGACTCACTGTTTCTCTGATTATTGTCTCACTGTTTACCTGATTATTGTCTCACAGTTTCTCTGATTATTGACTCACTGTTTACCTGATTATTGTCTCACTGTTTCTATGATTATTGTCTCACTGTTTACCTGATTATTGTCTCACTGTTTCTCTGATTATTGTCTCACTGTTTACCTGATTATTGTCTCACTGTTTCTCTGATTATTGTCTCACTGTTTACCTGATTATTGTCTCACTGTTTCTCTGATTATTGACTCACTGTTTCTCTGATTATTGTCTCACTGTTTACCTGATTATTCACTCACTGTTTACCTGATTATTCACTCACTGTTTACCTGATTATTGTCTCACTGTTTCTCTGATTATTGTCTCACTGTTTCCCTGTTTATTGTCTCACTGTTTCTCTGATTATTGACTCACTGTTTCTCTGATTAGCGACTCACTGTTTCTCAGATTACCGACCTTCAGTTTGTCTGATTATGACCTCACTGTTTCTCTGATTATTGACTGACTCTTTCTTTGATTATTGTCTCACTGTTTCTCTGATTATTGTCTCACTGTTTCTCTGATTATTGTCTCACTGTTTCTCTGATTATTGTCTCACTGTTTTTCTGATTATTGTCTCACTGTTCTTCTGATTATTGTCTCACTGTTTCTCTGATTATTGTCTCACTGTTTCTCTGATTATTGACTCACTGTTTCTCTGATTATTGACTCACTGTTTCTCTGATTATTGTCTCACTGTTTCTCTGATTATTGTCTCACTGTTTACCTGATTATTGTCTCACTGTTTCTCTGATTATTGTCTCACTGTTTCTCTGATTATTGTCTCACTGTTTACCTGATTATTGTCTCACTGTTTCTCTGATTATTGTCTCACTGTTTCCCTGTTTATTGTCTCACTGTTTCTCTGATTATTGACTCACTGTTTCTCTGATTATTGTCTCACTGTTTCTCTGATTATTGTCTCACTGTTTACCTGATTATTGTCTCACTGTTTCTCTGATTATTGTCTCACTGTTTCTCTGATTATTGTCTCACTGTTTACCTGATTATTGTCTCACTGTTTCTCTGATTATTGACACACTGTTTCTCTGATTATTGTCTCACTGTTTCTCTGATTATTGTCTCATTGTTTACCTGATTAATGACTCACTGTTTCTCTGATTATTGTCTCACTGTTTCTCTGATTATTGTCTCACTGTTTACCTGATTATTGTCTCACTGTTTCTCTGATTATTGTCTCACTGTTTCTCTGATTATTGTCTCACTGTTTCTCTGATTATTGTCTCACTGTTTCTCTGATTATTGTCTCACTGTTTCTCTGATTATTGAATCACTGTTTCACTGATTATTGTCTCACTGTTTCTCTGATTATTGACTCACTGTTTCTCTGATTATTGTCTCACTGTTTCTCTGATTATTGTCTCACTGTTTCTCTGATTATTGTCTCACTGTTTACCTGATTATTGTCTCACTGTTTACCTGATTATTGTCTCACTGTATACCTGATTATTGTCTCACTGTTTACCTGATTATTGTCTCACTGTTTCTCTGATTATTGTCTCACTGTTTACCTGATTATTGTCTCACTGTTTACCTGATTATTGTCTCACTGTTTCTCTGATTATTGTCTCACTGTTTACCTGATTATTGTCTCACTGTTTACCTGATTATTGTCTCACTGTTTACCTGATTATTGTCTCACTGTTTCTCTGATTATTGTCTCACTGTTTACCTGATTATTCACTCACTGTTTACCTGATTATTGTCTCACTGTTTCTCTGATTATTGTCTCACTGTTTAACTGATTATTCACTCACTGTTTACCTGATTATTGTCTCACTGTTTCTTTGATTATTGTCTCACTGTTTACCTGATTATTCACTCACTGTTTACCTGATTATTGTCTCACTGTTTACCTGATTATTGTCTCACTGTTTACCTGATTATTGTCTCACTGTTTACCTGATTATTGTCTCACTGTTTCTCTGATTATTGTCTCAGTGTTTCTCTGATTATTGTCTCACTGTTTACCTGATTATTGTCTCACTGTTTACCTGATTATTGTCTCAGTGTTTACCTGATTATTGTCTCACTGTTTACCTGATTATTGTCTCACTGTTTCTCTGATTATTGTCTCACTGTTTACCTGATTATTGTCTCACTGTTTACCTGATTATTGTCTCACTGTTTACCTGATTATTGTCTCACTGTTTACCTGATTATTGTCTCACTGTTTCTCTGATAATTGTCTCACTGTTTACCTGATTATTGTCTCACTGTTTACCTGATTATTGTCTCACTGTTTCTCTGATTATTGTCTCGCTGTTTACCTGATTATTGTCTCACTGTTTACCTGATTATTGTCTCACTGTTTACCTGATTATTGCCTCACTGTTTCTCTGATTATTGTCTCACTGCTTACCTGATTATTCACTCACTGTTTACCTGAATATTGTCTCACTGTTTCTCTGATTATTGTCTCACTGTTTACCTGATTATTCACTCACTGTTTCTCTGATTATTGTCTCACTGTTTCTCTGATTATTGTCTCCCTGTTTACCTGATTATTCACTCACTGTTTACCTGATTATTGTCTCACTGTTTCTCTGATTATTGTCTCACTGTTTACCTGATTATTGTCTCACTGTTTACCTGATTATTGACTCACTGTTTACCTGATTATTGTCTCACTGTTTACCTGATTATTGTCTCACAGTTTCTCTGATTATTGACTCACTGTTTACCTGATTATTGTCTCACTGTTTCTCTGATTATTGTCTCACTGTTTACCTGATTATTGTCTCACTGTTTCTCTGATTATTGTCTCACTGTTTACCTGATTATTGTCTCACTGTTTCTCTGATTATTGTCTCACTGTTTACCTGATTATTGTCTCACAGTTTCTCTGATTATTGACTCACTGTTTCTCTGATTATTGTCTCACCGTTTACCTGATTATTCACTCACTGTTTACCTGATTATTCACTCACTGTTTACCAGATTAATGTCTCACTGTTTCTCTGATTATTGTCTCACTATTTCCCTGTTTATTGTCTCACTGTTTCTCTGATTATTGACTCACTGTTTCTCTGATTATTGTCTCACTGTTTCGCTGCTTATTGTCTCACTGTTTACCTGATTATTGTCTCACTGTTTCTCTGATTATTGTCTCACTGTTTCTCTGATTATTGTCTCACTGTTTACCTGATTATTGTCTCACTGTTTCTCTGATTATTGTCTCACTGTTTCTCTGATTATTGTCTCACTGTTTACCTGATTATTGTCTCACTGTTTCTCTGATTATTGTCTCACTGTTTCCCTGTTTATTGTCTCACTGTTTCTCTGATTATTGACTCACTGTTTCTCTGATTATTGTCTCACTGTTTCTCTGATTATTGTCTCACTGTTTACCTGATTATTGTCTCACTGTTTCTCTGATTATTGTCTCACTGTTTCTCTGATTATTGTCTCACTGTTTACCTGATTATTGTCTCACTGTTTCTCTGATTATTGACACACTGTTTCTCTGATTATTGTCTCACTGTTTCTCTGATTATTGTCTCACTGTTTACCTGATTATTGTCTCACTGTTTACCTGATTATTGACTCACTGTTTCTCTGATTATTGTCTCACTGTTTCTCTGATTATTGTCTCACTGTTTCTCTGATTATTGTCTCACTGTTTCTCTGATTATTGTCTCACTGTTTACCTGATTATTGTCTCACTGTTTCTCTGATTATTGTCTCACTGTTTCTCTGATTATTGTCTCACTGTTTCACTGATTATTGTCTCACTGTTTCTCTGATTATTGATGCACTGTTTCTCTGATTATTGTCTCACTGTTTCTCTGATTATTGTCTCACTGTTTACCTGATTATTGTCTCACTGTTTACCTGATTATTGTCTCACTGTATACCTGATTATTGTCTCACTGTTTACCTGATTATTGTCTCACTGTTTCTCTGATTATTGTCTCACTGTTTCTCTGATTATTGTCTCACTGTTTACCTGATTATTGTCTCACTGTTTACCTGATTATTGTCTCACTGTTTCTCTGATTATTGTCTCACTGTTTACCTGATTATTGTCTCACTGTTTACCTGATTATTGTCTCACTGTTTACCTGAATATTGTCTCACTGTTTACCTGATTATTGTCTCACTGTTTCTCTGATTATTGTCTCACTGTTTACCTGATTATTCACTCATTGTTTACCTGATTATTGTCTCACTGTTTACCTGATTAATGTCTCAGTGTTTACCTGATTATTGTCTCACTGTTTACCTGATTATTGTCTCACTGTTTACCTGATTATTGTCTCACTGTTTCTCTGATTATTGTCTCACTGTTTACCTGATTATTCACTCACTGTTTACCTGATTATTGTCTCACTGTTTCTCTGATTATTGTCTCACTGTTTAACTGATTATTCACTCACTGTTTACCTGATTATTGTCTCACTGTTTCTTTGATTATTGTCTCACTGTTTACCTGATTATTCACTCACTGTTTACCTGATTATTGTCTCAATGTTTACCTGATTATTGTCTCACTGTTTACCTGATTATTGTCTCACTGTTTACCTGATTATTGTCTCACTGTTTCTCTGATTATTGTCTCAGTGTTTCTCTGATTATTGTCTCACTGTTTACCTGATTATTGTCTCACTGTTTACCTGATTATTGTCTCAGTGTTTACCTGATTATTGTCTCACTGTTTACCTGATTATTGTCTCACTGTTTCTCTGATTATTGTCTCACTGTTTACCTGATTATTGTCTCACTGTTTACCTGATTATTGTCTCACTGTTTACCTGATTATTGTCTCACTGTTTCTCTGATAATTGTCTCACTGTTTACCTGATTATTGTCTCACTGTTTACCTGATTATTGTCTCACTGTTTCTCTGATTATTGTCTCGCTGTTTACCTGATTATTGTCTCACTGTTTACCTGATTATTGTCTCACTGTTTACCTGATTATTGTCTCACTGTTTCTCTGATTATTGTCTCACTGCTTACCTGATTATTCACTCACTGTTTACCTGAATATTGTCTCACTGTTTCTCTGATTATTGTCTCACTGTTTACCTGATTATTCACTCACTGTTTCTCTGATTATTGTCTCACTGTTTCTCTGATTATTGTCTCCCTGTTTACCTGATTATTCACTCACTGTTTACCTGATTATTGTCTCACTGTTTCTCTGATTATTGTCTCACTGTTTACCTGATTATTGTCTCACTGTTTACCTGATTATTGACTCACTGTTTACCTGATTATTGTCTCACTGTTTACCTGATTATTGTCTCACAGTTTCTCTGATTATTGACTCACTGTTTACCTGATTATTGTCTCACTGTTTCTCTGATTATTGTCTCACTGTTTACCTGATTATTGTCTCACTGTTTCTCTGATTATTGTCTCACTGTTTACCTGATTATTGTCTCACTGTTTCTCTGATTATTGTCTCACTGTTTACCTGATTATTGTCTCACAGTTTCTCTGATTATTGACTCACTGTTTCTCTGATTATTGTCTCACCGTTTACCTGATTATTCACTCACTGTTTACCTGATTATTCACTCACTGTTTACCAGATTAATGTCTCACTGTTTCTCTGATTATTGTCTCACTATTTCCCTGTTTATTGTCTCACTGTTTCTCTGATTATTGACTCACTGTTTCTCTGATTATTGTCTCACTGTTTCGCTGCTTATTGTCTCACTGTTTACCTGATTATTGTCTCACTGTTTCTCTGATTATTGTCTCACTGTTTCTCTGATTATTGTCTCACTGTTTACCTGATTATTGTCTCACTGTTTCTCTGATTATTGTCTCACTGTTTCTCTGATTATTGTCTCACTGTTTACCTGATTATTGTCTCACTGTTTCTCTGATTATTGTCTCACTGTTTCCCTGTTTATTGTCTCACTGTTTCTCTGATTATTGACTCACTGTTTCTCTGATTATTGTCTCACTGTTTCTCTGATTATTGTCTCACTGTTTACCTGATTATTGTCTCACTGTTTCTCTGATTATTGTCTCACTGTTTCTCTGATTATTGTCTCACTGTTTACCTGATTATTGTCTCACTGTTTCTCTGATTATTGACACACTGTTTCTCTGATTATTGTCTCACTGTTTCTCTGATTATTGTCTCACTGTTTACCTGATTATTGTCTCACTGTTTACCTGATTATTGACTCACTGTTTCTCTGATTATTGTCTCACTGTTTCTCTGATTATTGTCTCACTGTTTCTCTGATTATTGTCTCACTGTTTCTCTGATTATTGTCTCACTGTTTACCTGATTATTGTCTCACTGTTTCTCTGATTATTGTCTCACTGTTTCTCTGATTATTGTCTCACTGTTTCACTGATTATTGTCTCACTGTTTCTCTGATTATTGATGCACTGTTTCTCTGATTATTGTCTCACTGTTTCTCTGATTATTGTCTCACTGTTTACCTGATTATTGTCTCACTGTTTACCTGATTATTGTCTCACTGTATACCTGATTATTGTCTCACTGTTTACCTGATTATTGTCTCACTGTTTCTCTCATTATTGTCTCACTGTTTCTCTGATTATTGTCTCACTGTTTACCTGATTATTGTCTCACTGTTTACCTGATTATTGTCTCACTGTTTCTCTGATTATTGTCTCACTGTTTACCTGATTATTGTCTCACTGTTTACCTGATTATTGTCTCACTGTTTACCTGAATATTGTCTCACTGTTTACCTGATTATTGTCTCACTGTTTCTCTGATTATTGTCTCACTGTTTACCTGATTATTCACTCACTGTTTACCTGATTATTGTCTCACTGGTTCTCTGATTATTGTCTCACTGTTTACCTGATTATTCACTCACTGTTTACCTGATTATTGTCTCACTGTTTACCTGATTATTGTCTCACTGTTTACCTGATTATTGTCTCACTGTTTCTCTGATTATTGTCTCACTTTTTCTCTGATTATTGTCTCACTGTTTACCTGATTATTGTCTCACTGTTTACCTGATTAATGTCTCAGTGTTTACCTGATTATTGTCTCACTGTTTACCTGATTATTGTCTCACTGTTTCACTGATTATTGTCTCACTGTTTACCTGATTATTGTCTCACTGTTTACCTGATTATTGTCTCACTGTTTACCTGATTATTGTCTCACTGTTTCTCTGATTATTGTCTCACTGTTTCTCTGATTATTGTCTCACTGTTTACCTGATTATTGTCTCACTGTTTACCTGATTATTGTCTCACTGTTTCTCTGATTATTGTCTCACTGTTTACCTGATTATTCACTCACTGTTTAGCTGATTATTGTCTCACTGTTTCTCTGATTATTGTCTCACTGTTTACCTGATTATTCACTCACTGTTTACCTGATTATTGTCTCACTGTTTCTCTGATTATTGTCTCACTGTTTACCTGATTATTCACTCACTGTTTACCTGATTATTGTCTCACTGTTTCTCTGATTATTGTCTCACTGTTTACCTGAATATTGTCTCACTGTTTACCTGATTATTGACTCACTGTTTACCTGATTATTGTCTCACTGTTTACCTGATTATTGTCTCACTGTTTCTCTGATTATTATCTCACTGTTTGACTGATTATTGACTCACTGTTTCTCTGATTATTGTCTCACTGTTTACCTGATTATTGTCTCACAGTTTCTCTGATTATTGACTCACTGTTTACCTGATTATTGTCTCACTGTTTCTCTGATTATTGTCTCACTGTTTACCTGATTATTGTCTCACTGTTTCTCTGATTATTGTCTCACTGTTTACCTGATTATTGTCTCACTGTTTCTCTGATTATTGACTCACTGTTTACCTGATTATTGTCTCACTGTTTCTCTGATTATTGACTCACTGTTTCTCTGATTATTGTCTCACTGTTTACCTGATTATTCACTCACTGTTTACCTGATTATTCACTCACTGTTTACCTGATTATTGTCTCACTGTTTCTCTGATTATTGTCTCACTGTTTACCTGATTATTCACTCACTGTTTACCTGATTATTCACTCACTGTTTCTCTGATTATTGACTCACTGTTTACCTGATTATTCACTCACTGTTTACCTGATTATTCACTCACTGTTTACCTGATTATTCATTCACTGTTTCTCTGATTATTGTCTCACTGTTTCTCTGATTGTTGACCCACTGTTTACCTGATTATTGACTCACTGTTTACCTGATTATTGTCTCACTGTTTACCTGATTATTCACTCACTGTTTACCTGATTATTCACTCACTGTTTACCTGATTATTGTCTCACTGTTTACCTGATTATTCACTCACAGTTTACCTGATTATTCACTCACTGTTTACCTGATTATTGTCTCACTGTTTCTATGATTATTGTCTCACTGTTTCTCTGATTATTGTCTCACTGTTTACCTGATTATTCACTCACTGTTTACCTGATTATTCACTCACTGTTTACCTGATTATTGTCTCACTGTTTCTCTGATTATTGTCTCACTGTTTCTCTGATTATTGACTCACTGTTTACCTGATTATTCACTCACTGTTTACCTGATTATTCACTCACTGTTTACCTGATTATTCACTCACTGCTTCTCAGATTCTTCACTCACTTTTTCTCTGATTATTGAACCACTGTTTCTCACGTTATTCACCACTGTTTATCAGAATTTAACGGAATGTTTCTCTGCTTATTGACCCACTTTTTCTCAGATTACTGACCCTCTGTTTCCATGATAATTAACTCACCCATTTCTCTGATTATTGACTCACTGTTTCTCTGATTATTGACCAACTGTTCCTCTGGTTATTGACTCACTGTTTCTCTGATTATTGTCTCACTGTTTCTCTGATTATTGTCTCACTGTTTCTCTGATTATTGACTCACTGTTTACCTGATTATTGTCTCACTGTTTACCTGATTATTGTCTCACTGTTTCCCTGATTATTGTCTCACTGTTTCTCTGATTATTGTCTCACTGTTTACCTGATTATTGTCTCACTGTTTCTCTGATTATTGTCTCACTGTTTACCTGATTATTGTCTCACTGTTTCTCTGATTATTGTCTCACTGTTTCTCTGATTATTGACCAACTGTTCCTCTGGCTATTGTCTCACTGTTTCTCTGATTATTGTCTCACTGTTTCTCTGATTATTGTCTCACTGTTTCTCTGATTATTGTCTCACTGTTTCTCTGATTATTGTCTCACTGTTTCCCTGATTATTGACTCACTGTTTCCTTGATTATTGTCTCACTGTTTCTCTGATTATTGTCTCACTATTTCTCTGATTATTGACTCAGTGTTTCTCTGATTATTGTCTCACTGTTTCTCTGATTATTGTCTCACTGTTTCTCTGATTATTGTCTCACTGTTTCTCTGATTATTGACACACTGTTTCTCTGATTATTGTCTCACTGTTTCTCTGATTAGTGTCTCACTGTTTCTCTGATTATTGTCTCACTGTTTCTCTGATTATTGTCTCACTGTTTCTCTGATTATTGTCTCACTGTTTCCCTGATTATTGACTCACTGTTTACCTGATTATTTTCTCACTGTTTCTCTGATTATTGTCTCACTGTTTCTCTGATTATTGACTCACTGTTTCTCTGATTATTGTCTCACTGTTTCTCTGATTATTGTCTCAATGTATCTCTGATTATTGACTCACTGTTTACCTGATTATTGTCTCACTGTTTACCTGATTATTGTCTCACTGTTTACCTGATTATTGTCTCACTGTTTCCCTGATTATTGTCTCACTGTTTCTCTGATTAGTGTCTCACGGTTTACCTGATTATTGTCGCACTGTTTCTCTGATTATTGTCTCACTGTTTACCTGATTATTGTCTCACTGTTTACCTGATTATTGTCTCACTGTTTAGCTGATTATTGTCTCACTGTTTACCTGATTATTCAATGACTGTTTACCTGATTATTGTCTCACTGTTTACCTGATTATTGTCTCACTGTTTACCTGATTATTGTCTCACTGTTTACCTGATTATTGTCTCACTGTTTACCTGATTATTCACTCACTGTTTACCTGATTATTGTCTCACTGTTTACCAGATTATTGTCTCACTGTTTACCTGACTATTGTCTCACTGTTTCTCTGATTATTGTCTCACTGTTTCTCTGATTATTGTCTCACTGTTTCTCTGATTATTGTCTCACTGTTTACCTGATTATTGTCTCACTGTTTACCTGATTATTCACTCACTGTTTACCTGATTATTGTCTCACTGTTTACCTGATTATTGTCTCACTGTTTACCTCATTATTGTCTCACTGTTTCCCTGATTATTGTCTCACTGTTTACCTGATTATTGTCTCACTGTTTCTCTGAATATTGACTCACTGTTTACCTGATTATTCACTCACTGTTTACCTGATTATTGTCTCACTGTTTACCTGATTATTCACTCACTGTTTACCTGATTATTGTATCACTGTTTACCTGATTATTGTCTCACTGTTTACCTGATTATTGTCTCACTGTTTACCAGATTATTGTCTCACTGTTTACCTGACTATTGTCTCACTGTTTCTCTGATTATTGTCTCACTGTTTCTCTGATTATTGTCTCACTGTTTCTCTGATTATTGTCTCACTGTTTACCTGATTATTGTCTCACTGTTTACCTGATTATTCACTCACTGTTTACCTGATTATTCTCTCACTGTTTACCTGATTATTGTCTCACTGTTTACCTGATTATTGTCTTACTGTTTACCTGATTATTGTCTCACTGTTTACCTGATTATTGTCTCACTGTTTCTCTGATTATTGACTCACTGTTTACCTGATTATTCACTCACTGTTTACCTGATTATTCACTCACTGTTTACCTGATTATTCACTCACTGTTTACCTGATTATTCACTCACTGTTTACCTGATTATTCACTCACTGCTTCTCAGATTCTTCACTCACTTTTTCTCTGATTATTGAACCACTGTTTCTCACGTTATTCACCACTGTTTATCAGAATTTAACGAACTGTTTCTCTGCTTATTGACCCACTTTTTCTCAGATTACTGACCCTCTGTTTCCATGATAATTAACTCACCCATTTCTCTGATTATTGACTCACTGTTTCTCTGATTATTGACCAACTGTTCCTCTGGTTATTGAGTCACTGTTTCTCTGATTATTGTCTCACTGTTTCTCTGATTATTGTCTCACTGTTTCTCTGATTATTGACTCACTGTTTACCTGATTATTGTCTCACTGTTTACCTGATTATTGTCTCACTGTTTCCCTGATTATTGTCTCACTGTTTCTCTGATTATTGTCTCACTGTTTACCTGATTATTGTCTCACTGTTTCTCTGATTATTGTCTCACTGTTTACCTGATTATTGTCTCACTGTTTCTCTGATTATTGTCTCACTGTTTCTCTGATTATTGACCAACTGTTCCTCTGGTTATTGTCTCACTGTTTCTCTGATTATTGTCTCACTGTTTCTCTGATTATTGTCTCACTTTTTCTCTGATTATTGTCTCACTGTTTCTCTGATTATTGTCTCACTGTTTCCCTGATTATTGACTCACTGTTTCCCTGATTATTGTCTCACTGTTTCTCTGATTATTGTCTCACTGTTTCTCTGATTATTGACTCAATGTTTCTCTGATTATTGTCTCACTGTTTCTCTGATTATTGTCTCACTGTTTCTCTGATTATTGTCTCACTGTTTCTCTGATTATTGACACACTGTTTCTCTGATTATTGTCTCACTGTTTCTCTGATTAGTGTCTCACTGTTTCTCTGATTATTGTCTCACTGTTTCTCTGATTATTGTCTCACTGTTTCTCTGATTATTGTCTCACTGTTTCCCTGATTATTGACTCACTGTTTACCTGATTATTTTCTCACTGTTTCTCTGATTATTGTCTCACTTTTTCTCTGATTATTGAATCACTGTTTCTCTGATTATTGTCTCACTGTTTCTCTGATTATTGTCTGAATGTTTCTCTGATTATTGACTCACTGTTTACCTGATTATTGTCTCACTGTTTACCTGATTATTCACTCACTGTTTACCTGATTATTGTCTCACTGTTTACCTGATTATTGTCTCACTGTTTACCTGATTATTGTCTCACTGTTTACCAGATTATTGTCTCACTGTTTACCTGACTTTTGTCTCACTGTTTCTCTGATTATTGTCTCACTGTTTCTCTGATTATTGTCTCACTGTTTCTCTGATTATTGTCTCACTGTTTACCTGATTATTCACTCACTGTTTACCTGATTATTCACTCACTGTTTACCTGATTATTGTCTCACTGTTTACCAGATTATTGTCTCACTGTTTACCTGATTATTGTCTCACTGTTTCTCTGATTATTGTCTCACTGTTTACCTGATTATTGTCTCACTGTTTCTCTGATTATTGACTCACTGTTTACCTGATTATTCACTCACTGTTTACCTGATTATTCACTCACTGTTTACCTGATTATTCACTCACTGCTTCTCAGAATCTTCACTCACTTTTTCTCTGATTATTGAACCACTGTTTCTCACGTTATTCACCACTGTTTATCAGAATTTAACGCACTGTTTCTCTGCTTATTGACCCACTTTTTCTCAGATTACTGACCCTCTGTTTCCATGATAATTAACTCACCCATTTCTCTGATTATTGACTCACTGTTTCTCTGATTATTGACCAACTGTTCCTCTGGTTATTGACTCACTGTTTCTCTGATTATTGTCTCACTGTTTCTCTGATTATTGTCTCACTGTTTCTCTGATTATTGACTCACTGTTTACCTGATTATTGTCTCACTGTTTCCCTGATTATTGTCTCACTGTTTACCTGATTATTGTCTCACTGTTTACCTGATTATTGTCTCACTGTTTCTCTGATTATTGTCTCACTGTTTACCTGATTATTGTCTCACTGTTTCTCTGATTATTGTCTCACTGTTTCTCTGATTATTGACCAACTGTTCCTCTGGTTATTGTCTCACTGTTTCTCTGATTATTGTCTCACTGTTTCTCTGATTATTGTCTCACTGTTTCTCTGATTATTGTCTCACTGTTTCTCTGATTATTGTCTCACTGTTTCCCTGATTATTGACTCACTGTTTCCCTGATTATTGTCTCACTGTTTCTCTGATTATTGTCTCACTGTTTCTCTGATTATTGTCTCACTGTTTCTCTGATTATTGTCTCACTGTTTCTCTGATTATTGACACACGGTTTCTCTGATTATTGTCTCACTGTTTCTCTGATTATTGTCTCACTGTTTCTCTGATTATTGTCTCACTGTTTCTCTGATTATTGTCTCACTGTTTCTCTGATTATTGTCTCACTGTTTCCCTGATTATTGACTCACTTTTTACCTGATTATTTTCTCACTGTTTCTCTGATTATTGACTCACTGTTTCTCTGATTATTGACTCACTGTTTCTCTGATTATTGTCTCACTGTTTCTCTGATTATTGTCTCAATGTTTCTCTGATTATTGACTCACTGTTTACCTGATTATTGTCTCACTGTTTACCTGATTATTGTCTCACTGTTTACCTGATTATTGTCTCACTGTTTCCCTGATTATTGTCTCACTGTTTCTCTGATTATTGTCTCACGGTTTACCTGATAATTGTCTCACTGTTTCTCTGATTATTGTCTCACTGTTTACCTGATCATTGTCTCACTGTTTACCAGATTATTGTCTCACTGTTTACCTGATCATTGTCTCACTGTTTACCTGATTATTCACTCACTGTTTACCTGATTATTGTCTCACTGTTTACCTGATTATTGTCTCACTGTTTACCTGATTATTCTCTCACTGTTTACCTGATTATTGTCTCACTGTTTGCCTGACTATTGTCTCACTGTTTCTCTGATTATTGTCTCACTGTTTCTCTGATTATTGTCTCACTGTTTCTCTGATTATTGTCTCACTGTTTACCTGATTATTGTCTCACTTTTTACCTGATTATTCACTCACTGTTTACCTGATTATTGTCTCACTGTTTACCTGATTATTGTCTCACTCTTTACCTGATTATTGTCTCACTGTTTACCTGATTATTGTCTCACTGTTTCTCTGATTATTGTCTTACTGTTTCTCTGATTATTGTCTCACTGTTTCTCTCATTATTGTCTCACTGTTTACCTGATTATTGTCTCACTGTTTCTCTGATTATTGTCTCACTGTTTACCTGATTATTGTCTCACTGTTTCTCTGATTATTGTCTCACTGTTTCTCTGATTATTGACCAACTGTTCCTCTGGTTATTGTCTCACTGTTTCTCTGATTATTGTCTCACTGTTTCTCTGATTATTGTCTCACTGTTTCTCTGATTATTGTCTCAATGTTTCCCTGATTATTGACTCACTGTTTCCCTGATTATTTTCTCACTGTTTCTCTGATTATTGTCTCACTGTTTCTCTGATTATTGACTCACTGTTTCTCTGATTATTGTCTCACTGTTTCTCTGATTATTGTCTCACTGTTTCTCTGATTATTGTCTCACTGTTTACCTGATTATTGTCTCACTGTTTACCTGATTATTGTCTCACTGTATACCTGATTATTGTCTCACTGTTTACCTGATTATTGTCTCACTGTTTCTCTGATTATTGTCTCACTGTTTACCTGATTATTGTCTCACTGTTTACCTGATTATTGTCTCACTGTTTCTCTGATTATTGTCTCACTGTTTACCTGATTATTGTCTCACTGTTTACCTGATTATTGTCTCACTGTTTACCTGAATATTGTCTCACTGTTTACCTGATTATTGTCTCACTGTTTCTCTGATTATTGTCTCACTGTTTACCTGATTATTCACTCACTGTTTACCTGATTATTGTCTCACTGTTTCTCTGATTATTGTCTCACTGTTTACCTGATTATTCACTCACTGTTTACCTGATTATTGTCTCACTGTTTCTCTGATTATTGTCTCACTGTTTACCTGATTATTCACTCACTGTTTACCTGATTATTGTCTCACTGTTTACCTGATTATTGTCTCAGTGTTTACCTGATTATTGTCTCACTGTTTACCTGATTATTGTCTCACTGTTTCTCTGATTATTGTCTCACTGTTTACCTAATTATTGTCTCACTGTTTACCTGATTATTGTCTCACTGTTTACCTGATTATTGTCTCACTGTTTCTCTGATTATTGTCTCACTGTTTACCTGATTATTGTCTCACTGTTTACCTGATTATTGTCTCACTGTTTCTCTGATTATTGTCTCACTGTTTACCTGATTATTTTCTCACTGTTTACCTGATTATTGTCTCACTGTTTCTCTGATTATTGTCTCACTGTTTACCTGATTATTCACTCACTGTTTACCTGATTATTGTCTCACTGTTTCTCTGATTATTGTCTCACTGTTTACCTGATTATTCACTCACTGTTTACCTGATTATTGTCTCACTGTTTCTCTGATTATTGTCTCACTGTTTACCTGATTATTGTCTCACTGTTTACCTGATTATTGTCTCACTGTTTACCTGATTATTGTCTCACTGTTTACCTGATTATTGTCTCACTGTTTCTCTGATTATTATCTCACTGTTTCACTGATTATTGACTCACTGTTTCTCTGATTATTGTCTCACTGTTTACCTGATTATTGTCTCACAGTTTCTCTGATTATTGACTCACTGTTTACCTGATTATTGTCTCACTGTTTCTCTGATTATTGTCTCACTGTTTACCTGATTATTGTCTCACTGTTTCTCTGATTATTGTCTCACTGTTTACCTGATTATTGTCTCACTGTTTCTCTGATTATTGACTCACTGTTTACCTGATTATTGTCTCACTGTTTCTCTGATTATTGACCCACTGTTTCTCTGATTATTGTCTCACTGTTTCTCTGATTATTGTCTCACTGTTTACCTGATTATTGTCTCACTGTTTCTCTGATTATTGTCTCACTGTTTCTCTGATTATTGTCTCACTGTTTACCTGATTATTCACTCACTGTTTACCTGATTATTGTCTCACTGTTTCTCTGATTATTGTCTCACTGTTTACCTGATTATTGTCTCACTGTTTCTCTGATTATTGACTCACTGTTTACCTGATTATTCACTCACTTTTTACCTGATTATTCACTCACTGTTTACCTGATTATTCACTCACTGCTTCTCAGATTCTTCACTCACTTTTTCTCTGATTATTGAACCACTGTTTCTCACGTTATTCACCACTGTTTATCAGAATTTAACGCACTGTTTCTCTGCTTATTGACCCACTTTTTCTCAGATTACTGACCCTCTGTTTCCATGATAATTAACTCACCAATTTCTCTGATTATTGACTCACTGTTTCTCTGATTATAGACCAACTGTTCCTCTGGTTATTGACTCACTGTTTCTCTGATTATTGTCTCACTGTTTCTCTGATTATTGTCTCACTGTTTCTCTGATTATTGACTCACTGTTTACCTGATTATTGTCTCACTGTTTCTCTGATTATTGTCTCACTGTTTACCTGATTATTGTCTCACTGTTTCTCTGATTATTATCTCACTGTTTGACTGATTATTGACTCACTGTTTCTCTGATTATTGTCTCACTGTTTACCTGATTATTGTCTCACAGTTTCTCTGATTATTGACTCACTGTTTACCTGATTATTGTCTCACTGTTTCTCTGATTATTGTCTCACTGTTTACCTGATTATTGTCTCACTGTTTCTCTGATTATTGTCTCACTGTTTACCTGATTATTGTCTCACTGTTTCTCTGATTATTGACTCACTGTTTACCTGATTATTGTCTCACTGTTTCTCTGATTATTGACTCACTGTTTCTCTGATTATTGTCTCACTGTTTACCTGATTATTCACTCACTGTTTACCTGATTATTCACTCACTGTTTACCTGATTATTGTCTCACTGTTTCTCTGATTATTGTCTCACTGTTTACCTGATTATTCACTCACTGTTTACCTGATTATTCACTCACTGTTTCTCTGATTATTGACTCACTGTTTACCTGATTATTCACTCACTGTTTACCTGATTATTCACTCACTGTTTACCTGATTATTCATTCACTGTTCCTCTGATTATTGTCTCACTGTTTCTCTGATTGTTGACCCACTGTTTACCTGATTATTGACTCACTGTTTACCTGATTATTGTCTCACTGTTTACCTGATTATTCACTCACTGTTTACCTGATTATTCACTCACTGTTTACCTGATTATTGTCTCACTGTTTACCTGATTATTCACTCACAGTTTACCTGATTATTCACTCACTGTTTACCTGATTATTGTCTCACTGTTTCTATGATTATTGTCTCACTGTTTCTCTGATTATTGTCTCACTGTTTACCTGATTATTCACTCACTGTTTACCTGATTATTCACTCACTGTTTACCTGATTATTGTCTCACTGTTTCTCTGATTATTGTCTCACTGTTTCTCTGATTATTGACTCACTGTTTACCTGATTATTCACTCACTGTTTACCTGATTATTCACTCACTGTTTACCTGATTATTCACTCACTGCTTCTCAGATTCTTCACTCACTTTTTCTCTGATTATTGAACCACTGTTTCTCACGTTATTCACCACTGTTTATCAGAATTTAACGGAATGTTTCTCTGCTTATTGACCCACTTTTTCTCAGATTACTGACCCTCTGTTTCCATGATAATTAACTCACCCATTTCTCTGATTATTGACTCACTGTTTCTCTGATTATTGACCAACTGTTCCTCTGGTTATTGACTCACTGTTTCTCTGATTATTGTCTCACTGTTTCTCTGATTATTGTCTCACTGTTTCTCTGATTATTGACTCACTGTTTACCTGATTATTGTCTCACTGTTTACCTGATTATTGTCTCACTGTTTCCCTGATTATTGTCTCACTGTTTCTCTGATTATTGTCTCACTGTTTACCTGATTATTGTCTCACTGTTTCTCTGATTATTGTCTCACTGTTTACCTGATTATTGTCTCACTGTTTCTCTGATTATTGTCTCACTGTTTCTCTGATTATTGACCAACTGTTCCTCTGGCTATTGTCTCACTGTTTCTCTGATTATTGTCTCACTGTTTCTCTGATTATTGTCTCACTGTTTCTCTGATTATTGTCTCACTGTTTCTCTGATTATTGTCTCACTGTTTCTCTGATTATTGTCTCACTGTTTCCCTGATTATTGACTCACTGTTTCCTTGATTATTGTCTCACTGTTTCTCTGATTATTGTCTCACTATTTCTCTGATTATTGACTCACTGTTTCTCTGATTATTGTCTCACTGTTTCTCTGATTATTGTCTCACTGTTTCTCTGATTATTGTCTCACTGTTTCTCTGATTATTGACACACTGTTTCTCTGATTATTGTCTCACTGTTTCTCTGATTAGTGTCTCACTGTTTCTCTGATTATTGTCTCACTGTTTCTCTGATTATTGTCTCACTGTTTCTCTGATTATTGTCTCACTGTTTCCCTGATTATTGACTCACTGTTTACCTGATTATTTTCTCACTGTTTCTCTGATTATTGTCTCACTGTTTCTCTGATTATTGACTCACTGTTTCTCTGATTATTGTCTCACTGTTTCTCTGATTATTGTCTCAATGTATCTCTGATTATTGACTCACTGTTTACCTGATTATTGTCTCACTGTTTACCTGATTATTGTCTCACTGTTTACCTGATTATTGTCTCACTGTTTCCCTGATTATTGTCTCACTGTTTCTCTGATTAGTGTCTCACGGTTTACCTGATTATTGTCTCACTGTTTCTCTGATTATTGTCTCACTGTTTACCTGATTATTGTCTCACTGTTTACCTGATTATTGTCTCACTGTTTAGCTGATTATTGTCTCACTGTTTACCTGATTATTCAATGACTGTTTACCTGATTATTGTCTCACTGTTTACCTGATTATTGTCTCACTGTTTACCTGATTATTGTCTCACTGTTTACCTGATTATTGTCTCACTGTTTACCTGATTATTCACTCACTGTTTACCTGATTATTGTCTCACTGTTTACCAGATTATTGTCTCACTGTTTACCTGACTATTGTCTCACTGTTTCTCTGATTATTGTCTCACTGTTTCTCTGATTATTGTCTCACTGTTTCTCTGATTATTGTCTCACTGTTTACCTGATTATTGTCTCACTGTTTACCTGATTATTCACTCACTGTTTACCTGATTATTGTCTCACTGTTTACCTGATTATTGTCTCACTGTTTACCTCATTATTGTCTCACTGTTTCCCTGATTATTGTCTCACTGTTTACCTGATTATTGTCTCACTGTTTCTCTGAATATTGACTCACTGTTTACCTGATTATTCACTCACTGTTTACCTGATTATTGTCTCACTGTTTACCTGATTATTCACTCACTGTTTACCTGATTATTGTATCACTGTTTACCTGATTATTGTCTCACTGTTTACCTGATTATTGTCTCACTGTTTACCAGATTATTGTCTCACTGTTTACCTGACTATTGTCTCACTGTTTCTCTGATTATTGTCTCACTGTTTCTCTGATTATTGTCTCACTGTTTCTCTGATTATTGTCTCACTGTTTACCTGATTATTGTCTCACTGTTTACCTGATTATTCACTCACTGTTTACCTGATTATTCTCTCACTGTTTACCTGATTATTGTCTCACTGTTTACCTGATTATTGTCTTACTGTTTACCTGATTATTGTCTCACTGTTTACCTGATTATTGTCTCACTGTTTCTCTGATTATTGACTCACTGTTTACCTGATTATTCACTCACTGTTTACCTGATTATTCACTCACTGTTTACCTGATTATTCACTCACTGTTTACCTGATTATTCACTCACTGTTTACCTGATTATTCACTCACTGCTTCTCAGATTCTTCACTCACTTTTTCTCTGATTATTGAACCACTGTTTCTCACGTTATTCACCACTGTTTATCAGAATTTAACGAACTGTTTCTCTGCTTATTGACCCACTTTTTCTCAGATTACTGACCCTCTGTTTCCATGATAATTAACTCACCCATTTCTCTGATTATTGACTCACTGTTTCTCTGATTATTGACCAACTGTTCCTCTGGTTATTGACTCACTGTTTCTCTGATTATTGTCTCACTGTTTCTCTGATTATTGTCTCACTGTTTCTCTGATTATTGACTCACTGTTTACCTGATTATTGTCTCACTGTTTACCTGATTATTGTCTCACTGTTTCCCTGATTATTGTCTCACTGTTTCTCTGATTATTGTCTCACTGTTTACCTGATTATTGTCTCACTGTTTCTCTGATTATTGTCTCACTGTTTACCTGATTATTGTCTCACTGTTTCTCTGATTATTGTCTCACTGTTTCTCTGATTATTGACCAACTGTTCCTCTGGTTATTGTCTCACTGTTTCTCTGATTATTGTCTCACTGTTTCTCTGATTATTGTCTCACTTTTTCTCTGATTATTGTCTCACTGTTTCTCTGATTATTGTCTCACTGTTTCCCTGATTATTGACTCACTGTTTCCCTGATTATTGTCTCACTGTTTCTCTGATTATTGTCTCACTGTTTCTCTGATTATTGACTCAATGTTTCTCTGATTATTGTCTCACTGTTTCTCTGATTATTGTCTCACTGTTTCTCTGATTATTGTCTCACTGTTTCTCTGATTATTGACACACTGTTTCTCTGATTATTGTCTCACTGTTTCTCTGATTAGTGTCTCACTGTTTCTCTGATTATTGTCTCACTGTTTCTCTGATTATTGTCTCACTGTTTCTCTGATTATTGTCTCACTGTTTCCCTGATTATTGACTCACTGTTTACCTGATTATTTTCTCACTGTTTCTCTGATTATTGTCTCACTTTTTCTCTGATTATTGAATCACTGTTTCTCTGATTATTGTCTCACTGTTTCTCTGAATATTGTCTGAATGTTTCTCTGATTATTGACTCACTGTTTACCTGATTATTGTCTCACTGTTTACCTGATTATTCACTCAGTGTTTACCTGATTATTGTCTCACTGTTTACCTGATTATTGTCTCACTGTTTACCTGATTATTGTCTCACTGTTTACCAGATTATTGTCTCACTGTTTACCTGACTTTTGTCTCACTGTTTCTCTGATTATTGTCTCACTGTTTCTCTGATTATTGTCTCACTGTTTCTCTGATTATTGTCTCACTGTTTACCTGATTATTCACTCACTGTTTACCTGATTATTCACTCACTGTTTACCTGATTATTGTCTCACTGTTTACCAGATTATTGTCTCACTGTTTACCTGATTATTGTCTCACTGTTTCTCTGATTATTGTCTCACTGTTTACCTGATTATTGTCTCACTGTTTCTCTGATTATTGACTCACTGTTTACCTGATTATTCACTCACTGTTTACCTGATTATTCACTCACTGTTTACCTGATTATTCACTCACTGCTTCTCAGAATCTTCACTCACTTTTTCTCTGATTATTGAACCACTGTTTCTCACGTTATTCACCACTGTTTATCAGAATTTAACGCACTGTTTCTCTGCTTATTGACCCACTTTTTCTCAGATTACTGACCCTCTGTTTCCATGATAATTAACTCACCCATTTCTCTGATTATTGACTCACTGTTTCTCTGATTATTGACCAACTGTTCCTCTGGTTATTGACTCACTGTTTCTCTGATTATTGTCTCACTGTTTCTCTGATTATTGTCTCACTGTTTCTCTGATTATTGACTCACTGTTTACCTGATTATTGTCTCACTGTTTCCCTGATTATTGTCTCACTGTTTACCTGATTATTGTCTCACTGTTTACCTGATTATTGTCTCACTGTTTCTCTGATTATTGTCTCACTGTTTACCTGATTATTGTCTCACTGTTTCTCTGATTATTGTCTCACTGTTTCTCTGATTATTGACCAACTGTTCCTCTGGTTATTGTCTCACTGTTTCTCTGATTATTGTCTCACTGTTTCTCTGATTATTGTCTCACTGTTTCTCTGATTATTGTCTCACTGTTTCTCTGATTATTGTCTCACTGTTTCCCTGATTATTGACTCACTGTTTCCCTGATTATTGTCTCACTGTTTCTCTGATTATTGTCTCACTGTTTCTCTGATTATTGTCTCACTGTTTCTCTGATTATTGTCTCACTGTTTCTCTGATTATTGACACACGGTTTCTCTGATTATTGTCTCACTGTTTCTCTGATTATTGTCTCACTGTTTCTCTGATTATTGTCTCACTGTTTCTCTGATTATTGTCTCACTGTTTCTCTGATTATTGTCTCACTGTTTCCCTGATTATTGACTCACTTTTTACCTGATTATTTTCTCACTGTTTCTCTGATTATTGACTCACTGTTTCTCTGATTATTGACTCACTGTTTCTCTGATTATTGTCTCACTGTTTCTCTGATTATTGTCTCAATGTTTCTCTGATTATTGACTCACTGTTTACCTGATTATTGTCTCACTGTTTACCTGATTATTGTCTCACTGTTTACCTGATTATTGTCTCACTGTTTCCCTGATTATTGTCTCACTGTTTCTCTGATTATTGTCTCACGGTTTACCTGATTATTGTCTCACTGTTTCTCTGATTATTGTCTCACTGTTTACCTGATCATTGTCTCACTGTTTACCAGATTATTGTCTCACTGTTTACCTGATTATTGTCTCACTGTTTACCTGATTATTTTCTCACTGTTTCTCTGATTATTGTCTCACTGTTTCTCTGATTATTGACTCACTGTTTCTCTGATTATTGTCTCACTGTTTCTCTGATTATTGTCTCAATGTATCTCTGATTATTGACTCACTGTTTACCTGATTATTGTCTCACTGTTTACCTGATTATTGTCTCACTGTTTACCTGATTATTGTCTCACTGTTTCCCTGATTATTGTCTCACTGTTTCTCTGATTAGTGTCTCACGGTTTACCTGATTATTGTCTCACTGTTTCTCTGATTATTGTCTCACTGTTTACCTGATTATTGTCTCACTGTTTACCTGATTATTGTCTCACTGTTTAGCTGATTATTGTCTCACTGTTTACCTGATTATTCAATGACTGTTTACCTGATTATTGTCTCACTGTTTACCTGATTATTGTCTCACTGTTTACCTGATTATTGTCTCACTGTTTACCTGATTATTGTCTCACTGTTTACCTGATTATTCACTCACTGTTTACCTGATTATTGTCTCACTGTTTACCAGATTATTGTCTCACTGTTTACCTGACTATTGTCTCACTGTTTCTCTGATTATTGTCTCACTGTTTCTCTGATTATTGTCTCACTGTTTCTCTGATTATTGTCTCACTGTTTACCTGATTATTGTCTCACTGTTTACCTGATTATTCACTCACTGTTTACCTGATTATTGTCTCACTGTTTACCTGATTATTGTCTCACTGTTTACCTCATTATTGTCTCACTGTTTCCCTGATTATTGTCTCACTGTTTACCTGATTATTGTCTCACTGTTTCTCTGAATATTGACTCACTGTTTACCTGATTATTCACTCACTGTTTACCTGATTATTGTCTCACTGTTTACCTGATTATTCACTCACTGTTTACCTGATTATTGTATCACTGTTTACCTGATTATTGTCTCACTGTTTACCTGATTATTGTCTCACTGTTTACCAGATTATTGTCTCACTGTTTACCTGACTATTGTCTCACTGTTTCTCTGATTATTGTCTCACTGTTTCTCTGATTATTGTCTCACTGTTTCTCTGATTATTGTCTCACTGTTTACCTGATTATTGTCTCACTGTTTACCTGATTATTCACTCACTGTTTACCTGATTATTCTCTCACTGTTTACCTGATTATTGTCTCACTGTTTACCTGATTATTGTCTTACTGTTTACCTGATTATTGTCTCACTGTTTACCTGATTATTGTCTCACTGTTTCTCTGATTATTGACTCACTGTTTACCTGATTATTCACTCACTGTTTACCTGATTATTCACTCACTGTTTACCTGATTATTCACTCACTGTTTACCTGATTATTCACTCACTGTTTACCTGATTATTCACTCACTGCTTCTCAGATTCTTCACTCACTTTTTCTCTGATTATTGAACCACTGTTTCTCACGTTATTCACCACTGTTTATCAGAATTTAACGAACTGTTTCTCTGCTTATTGACCCACTTTTTCTCAGATTACTGACCCTCTGTTTCCATGATAATTAACTCACCCATTTCTCTGATTATTGACTCACTGTTTCTCTGATTATTGACCAACTGTTCCTCTGGTTATTGACTCACTGTTTCTCTGATTATTGTCTCACTGTTTCTCTGATTATTGTCTCACTGTTTCTCTGATTATTGACTCACTGTTTACCTGATTATTGTCTCACTGTTTACCTGATTATTGTCTCACTGTTTCCCTGATTATTGTCTCACTGTTTCTCTGATTATTGTCTCACTGTTTACCTGATTATTGTCTCACTGTTTCTCTGATTATTGTCTCACTGTTTACCTGATTATTGTCTCACTGTTTCTCTGATTATTGTCTCACTGTTTCTCTGATTATTGACCAACTGTTCCTCTGGTTATTGTCTCACTGTTTCTCTGATTATTGTCTCACTGTTTCTCTGATTATTGTCTCACTTTTTCTCTGATTATTGTCTCACTGTTTCTCTGATTATTGTCTCACTGTTTCCCTGATTATTGACTCACTGTTTCCCTGATTATTGTCTCACTGTTTCTCTGATTATTGTCTCACTGTTTCTCTGATTATTGACTCAATGTTTCTCTGATTATTGTCTCACTGTTTCTCTGATTATTGTCTCACTGTTTCTCTGATTATTGTCTCACTGTTTCTCTGATTATTGACACACTGTTTCTCTGATTATTGTCTCACTGTTTCTCTGATTAGTGTCTCACTGTTTCTCTGATTATTGTCTCACTGTTTCTCTGATTATTGTCTCACTGTTTCTCTGATTATTGTCTCACTGTTTCCCTGATTATTGACTCACTGTTTACCTGATTATTTTCTCACTGTTTCTCTGATTATTGTCTCACTTTTTCTCTGATTATTGAATCACTGTTTCTCTGATTATTGTCTCACTGTTTCTCTGATTATTGTCTGAATGTTTCTCTGATTATTGACTCACTGTTTACCTGATTATTGTCTCACTGTTTACCTGATTATTCACTCACTGTTTACCTGATTATTGTCTCACTGTTTACCTGATTATTGTCTCACTGTTTACCTGATTATTGTCTCACTGTTTACCAGATTATTGTCTCACTGTTTACCTGACTTTTGTCTCACTGTTTCTCTGATTATTGTCTCACTGTTTCTCTGATTATTGTCTCACTGTTTCTCTGATTATTGTCTCACTGTTTACCTGATTATTCACTCACTGTTTACCTGATTATTCACTCACTGTTTACCTGATTATTGTCTCACTGTTTACCAGATTATTGTCTCACTGTTTACCTGATTATTGTCTCACTGTTTCTCTGATTATTGTCTCACTGTTTACCTGATTATTGTCTCACTGTTTCTCTGATTATTGACTCACTGTTTACCTGATTATTCACTCACTGTTTACCTGATTATTCACTCACTGTTTACCTGATTATTCACTCACTGCTTCTCAGAATCTTCACTCACTTTTTCTCTGATTATTGAACCACTGTTTCTCACGTTATTCACCACTGTTTATCAGAATTTAACGCACTGTTTCTCTGCTTATTGACCCACTTTTTCTCAGATTACTGACCCTCTGTTTCCATGATAATTAACTCACCCATTTCTCTGATTATTGACTCACTGTTTCTCTGATTATTGACCAACTGTTCCTCTGGTTATTGACTCACTGTTTCTCTGATTATTGTCTCACTGTTTCTCTGATTATTGTCTCACTGTTTCTCTGATTATTGACTCACTGTTTACCTGATTATTGTCTCACTGTTTCCCTGATTATTGTCTCACTGTTTACCTGATTATTGTCTCACTGTTTACCTGATTATTGTCTCACTGTTTCTCTGATTATTGTCTCACTGTTTACCTGATTATTGTCTCACTGTTTCTCTGATTATTGTCTCACTGTTTCTCTGATTATTGACCAACTGTTCCTCTGGTTATTGTCTCACTGTTTCTCTGATTATTGTCTCACTGTTTCTCTGATTATTGTCTCACTGTTTCTCTGATTATTGTCTCACTGTTTCTCTGATTATTGTCTCACTGTTTCCCTGATTATTGACTCACTGTTTCCCTGATTATTGTCTCACTGTTTCTCTGATTATTGTCTCACTGTTTCTCTGATTATTGTCTCACTGTTTCTCTGATTATTGTCTCACTGTTTCTCTGATTATTGACACACGGTTTCTCTGATTATTGTCTCACTGTTTCTCTGATTATTGTCTCACTGTTTCTCTGATTATTGTCTCACTGTTTCTCTGATTATTGTCTCACTGTTTCTCTGATTATTGTCTCACTGTTTCCCTGATTATTGACTCACTTTTTACCTGATTATTTTCTCACTGTTTCTCTGATTATTGACTCACTGTTTCTCTGATTATTGACTCACTGTTTCTCTGATTATTGTCTCACTGTTTCTCTGATTATTGTCTCAATGTTTCTCTGATTATTGACTCACTGTTTACCTGATTATTGTCTCACTGTTTACCTGATTATTGTCTCACTGTTTACCTGATTATTGTCTCACTGTTTCCCTGATTATTGTCTCACTGTTTCTCTGATTATTGTCTCACGGTTTACCTGATTATTGTCTCACTGTTTCTCTGATTATTGTCTCACTGTTTACCTGATCATTGTCTCACTGTTTACCAGATTATTGTCTCACTGTTTACCTGATTATTGTCTCACTGTTTACCTGATTATTCACTCACTGTTTACCTGATTATTGTCTCACTGTTTACCTGATTATTGTCTCACTGTTTACCTGATTATTCTCTCACTGTTTACCTGATTATTGTCTCACTGTTTGCCTGACTATTGTCTCACTGTTTCTCTGATTATTGTCTCACTGTTTCTCTGATTATTGTCTCACTGTTTCTCTGATTATTGTCTCACTGTTTACCTGATTATTGTCTCACTTTTTACCTGATTATTCACTCACTGTTTACCTGATTATTGTCTCACTGTTTACCTGATTATTGTCTCACTCTTTACCTGATTATTGTCTCACTGTTTACCTGATTATTGTCTCACTGTTTCTCTGATTATTGTCTTACTGTTTCTCTGATTATTGTCTCACTGTTTCTCTCATTATTGTCTCACTGTTTACCTGATTATTGTCTCACTGTTTCTCTGATTATTGTCTCACTGTTTACCTGATTATTGTCTCACTGTTTCTCTGATTATTGTCTCACTGTTTCTCTGATTATTGACCAACTGTTCCTCTGGTTATTGTCTCACTGTTTCTCTGATTATTGTCTCACTGTTTCTCTGATTATTGTCTCACTGTTTCTCTGATTATTGTCTCAATGTTTCCCTGATTATTGACTCACTGTTTCCCTGATTATTTTCTCACTGTTTCTCTGATTATTGTCTCACTGTTTCTCTGATTATTGACTCACTGTTTCTCTGATTATTGTCTCACTGTTTCTCTGATTATTGTCTCACTGTTTCTCTGATTATTGTCTCACTGTTTACCTGATTATTGTCTCACTGTTTACCTGATTATTGTCTCACTGTATACCTGATTATTGTCTCACTGTTTACCTGATTATTGTCTCACTGTTTCTCTGATTATTGTCTCACTGTTTACCTGATTATTGTCTCACTGTTTACCTGATTATTGTCTCACTGTTTCTCTGATTATTGTCTCACTGTTTACCTGATTATTGTCTCACTGTTTACCTGATTATTGTCTCACTGTTTACCTGAATATTGTCTCACTGTTTACCTGATTATTGTCTCACTGTTTCTCTGATTATTGTCTCACTGTTTACCTGATTATTCACTCACTGTTTACCTGATTATTGTCTCACTGTTTCTCTGATTATTGTCTCACTGTTTACCTGATTATTCACTCACTGTTTACCTGATTATTGTCTCACTGTTTCTCTGATTATTGTCTCACTGTTTACCTGATTATTCACTCACTGTTTACCTGATTATTGTCTCACTGTTTACCTGATTATTGTCTCAGTGTTTACCTGATTATTGTCTCACTGTTTACCTGATTATTGTCTCACTGTTTCTCTGATTATTGTCTCACTGTTTACCTAATTATTGTCTCACTGTTTACCTGATTATTGTCTCACTGTTTACCTGATTATTGTCTCACTGTTTCTCTGATTATTGTCTCACTGTTTACCTGATTATTGTCTCACTGTTTACCTGATTATTGTCTCACTGTTTCTCTGATTATTGTCTCACTGTTTACCTGATTATTTTCTCACTGTTTACCTGATTATTGTCTCACTGTTTCTCTGATTATTGTCTCACTGTTTACCTGATTATTCACTCACTGTTTACCTGATTATTGTCTCACTGTTTCTCTGATTATTGTCTCACTGTTTACCTGATTATTCACTCACTGTTTACCTGATTATTGTCTCACTGTTTCTCTGATTATTGTCTCACTGTTTACCTGATTATTGTCTCACTGTTTACCTGATTATTGTCTCACTGTTTACCTGATTATTGTCTCACTGTTTACCTGATTATTGTCTCACTGTTTCTCTGATTATTATCTCACTGTTTCACTGATTATTGACTCACTGTTTCTCTGATTATTGTCTCACTGTTTACCTGATTATTGTCTCACAGTTTCTCTGATTATTGACTCACTGTTTACCTGATTATTGTCTCACTGTTTCTCTGATTATTGTCTCACTGTTTACCTGATTATTGTCTCACTGTTTCTCTGATTATTGTCTCACTGTTTACCTGATTATTGTCTCACTGTTTCTCTGATTATTGACTCACTGTTTACCTGATTATTGTCTCACTGTTTCTCTGATTATTGACCCACTGTTTCTCTGATTATTGTCTCACTGTTTCTCTGATTATTGTCTCACTGTTTACCTGATTATTGTCTCACTGTTTCTCTGATTATTGTCTCACTGTTTCTCTGATTATTGTCTCACTGTTTACCTGATTATTCACTCACTGTTTACCTGATTATTGTCTCACTGTTTCTCTGATTATTGTCTCACTGTTTACCTGATTATTGTCTCACTGTTTCTCTGATTATTGACTCACTGTTTACCTGATTATTCACTCACTTTTTACCTGATTATTCACTCACTGTTTACCTGATTATTCACTCACTGCTTCTCAGATTCTTCACTCACTTTTTCTCTGATTATTGAACCACTGTTTCTCACGTTATTCACCACTGTTTATCAGAATTTAACGCACTGTTTCTCTGCTTATTGACCCACTTTTTCTCAGATTACTGACCCTCTGTTTCCATGATAATTAACTCACCAATTTCTCTGATTATTGACTCACTGTTTCTCTGATTATAGACCAACTGTTCCTCTGGTTATTGACTCACTGTTTCTCTGATTATTGTCTCACTGTTTCTCTGATTATTGTCTCACTGTTTCTCTGATTATTGACTCACTGTTTACCTGATTATTGTCTCACTGTTTACCTGATTATTGTCTCACTGTTTCCCTGATTATTGTCTCACTGTTTCTCTGATTATTGTCTCACTGTTTACCTGATTATTGTCTCACTGTTTCTCTGATTATTGTCTCACTGTTTACCTGATGATTGTCTCACTGTTTCTCTGATTATTGTCTCACTGTTTCTCTGATTATTGACCAACTGTTCCTCTGGTTATTGTCTCACTGTTTCTCTGATTATTGTCTCACTGTTTCTCTGATTATTGTCTCACTGTTTCTCTGATTATTGTCTCACTGTTTCTCTGATTATTGTCTCACTGTTTCCCTGATTATTGACTCACTGTTTCCCTGATTATTGTCTCACTGTTTCTCTGATTATTGTCTCACTGTTTCTCTGATTATTGACTCACTGTTTCTCTGATTATTGTCTCACTGTTTCTCTGATTATTGTCTCACTGTTTCTCTGATTATTGTCTCACTGTTTCTCTGATTATTGACACACTGTTTCTCTGATTATTGTCTCACTGTTTCTCTGATTAGTGTCTCACTGTTTCTCTGATTATTGTCTCACTGTTTCTCTGATTATTGTCTCACTGTTTCTCTGATTATTGTCTCACTGTTTCCCTGATTATTGACTCACTGTTTACCTGATTATTTTCTCACTGTTTCTCTGATTATTGTCTCACTGTTTCTCTGATTATTGACTCACTGTTTCTCTGATTATTGTCTCACTGTTTCTCTGATTATTGTCTCAATGTTTCTCTGATTATTGACTCACTGTTTACCTGATTATTGTCTCACTGTTTACCTGATTATTGTCTCACTGTTTACCTGATTATTGTCTCACTGTTTCTCTGATTATTGACTCACTGTTTACCTGATTATTGTCTCACTGTTTACCTGATTATTGTCTCACTGTTTACCTGATTATTGTCTCACTGTTTCCCTGATTATTGTCTCACTGTTTCTCTGATTATTGTCTCACGGTTTACCTGATTATTGTCTCACTGTTTCTCTGATTATTGTCTCACTGTTTACCTGATTATTGTCTCACTGTTTACCTGATTATTGTCTCACTGTTTACCTGATTATTGTCTCACTGTTTACCTGATTATTCACTCACTGTTTACCTGATTATTGTCTCACTGTTTACCTGATTATTGTCTCACTGTTTACCTGATTATTCACTCACTGTTTACCTGATTATTGTCTCACTGTTTGCCTGACTATTGTCTCACTGTTTCTCTGATTATTGTCTCACTGTTTCTCTGATTATTGTCTCACTGTTTCTCTGATTATTGTCTCACTGTTTACCTGATTATTGTCTCACTTTTTACCTGATTATTCACTCACTGTTTACCTGATTATTGTCTCACTGTTTACCTGATTATTGTCTCACTGTTTACCTGATTATTGTCTCACTGTTTACCTGATTATCGTCTCACTGTTTCTCTGATTATTGTCTTACTGTTTCTCTGATTATTGTCTCACTGTTTCTCTCATTATTGTCTCACTGTTTACCTGATTATTGTCTCACTGTTTCTCTGATTATTGTCTCACTGTTTACCTGATTATTGTCTCACTGTTTCTCTGATTATTGTCTCACTGTTTCTCTGATTATTGACCAACTGTTCCTCTGGTTATTGTCTCACTATTTCTCTGATTATTGTCTCACTGTTTCTCTGATTATTGTCTCACTGTTTCTCTGATTATTGTCTCACTGTTTCCCTGATTATTGACTCACTGTTTCCCTGATTATTGTCTCACTGTTTCTCTGATTATTGTCTCACTGTTTCTCTGATTATTGACTCACTGTTTCTCTGATTATTGTCTCACTGTTTCTCTGATTATTGTCTCACTGTTTCTCTGATTATTGTCTCACTGTTTACCTGATTATTGTCTCACTGTTTACCTGATTATTGTCTCACTGTATACCTGATTATTGTCTCACTGTTTACCTGATTATTGTCTCACTGTTTCTCTGATTATTGTCTCACTGTTTACCTGATTATTGTCTCACTGTTTACCTGATTATTGTCTCACTGTTTCTCTGATTATTGTCTCACTGTTTACCTGATTATTGTCTCACTGTTTACCTGATTATTGTCTCACTGTTTACCTGAATATTGTCTCACTGTTTACCTGATTATTGTCTCACTGTTTCTCTGATTATTGTCTCACTGTTTACCTGATTATTCACTCACTGTTTACCTGATTATTGTCTCACTGTTTCTCTGATTATTGTCTCACTGTTTACCTGATTATTCACTCACTGTTTACCTGATTATTGTCTCACTGTTTCTCTGATTATTGTCTCACTGTTTACCTGATTATTCACTCACTGTTTACCTGATTATTGTCTCACTGCTTACCTGATTATTGTCTCACTGTTTCCCTGATTATTGTCTCACTGTTTACCTGATTATTGTCTCACTGTTTCTCTGATTATTGTCTCACTTTTTCTCTGATTATTGTCTCAGTGTTTACCTGATTATTGTCTCACTGTTTACCTGATTATTGTCTCACTGTTTCTCTGATTATTGTCTCACTGTTTACCTAATTATTGTCTCACTGTTTACCTGATTATTGTCTCACTGTTTACCTGATTATTGTCTCACTGTTTCTCTGATTATTGTCTCACTGTTTACCTGATTATTGTCTCACTGTTTACCTGATTATTGTCTCACTGTTTCTCTGATTATTGTCTCACTGTTTACCTGATTATTGTCTCACTGTTTCTCTGATTATTGTCTCACTGTTTCCCTGATTATTGACTCACTTTTTACCTGATTATTTTCTCACTGTTTCTCTGATTATTGTCTCACTGTTTCTCTGATTATTGACTCACTGTTTCTCTGATTATTGTCTCACTGTTTCTCTGATTATTGTCTCAATGTTTCTCTGATTATTGACTCACTGTTTACCTGATTATTGTCTCACTGTTTACCTGATTATTGTCTCACTGTTTACCTGATTATTGTCTCACTGTTTCCCTGATTATTGTCTCACTGTTTCTCTGATTATTGTCTCACGGTTTACCTGATTATTGTCTCACTGTTTACCTGATTATTGTCTCACTGTTTACCTGATTATTCACTCACTGTTTACCTGATTATTGTCTCACTGTTTACCTGATTATTGTCTCACTGTTTACCTGATTATTCACTCACTGTTTACCTGATTATTGTCTCACTGTTTGCCTGACTATTGTCTCACTGTTTCTCTGATTATTGTCTCACTGTTTCTCTGATTATTGTCTCACTGTTTCTCTGATTATTGTCTCACTGTTTACCTGATTATTGTCTCACTTTTTACCTGATTATTCACTCACTGTTTACCTGATTATTGTCTCACTGTTTACCTGATTATTGTCTCACTCTTTACCTGATTATTGTCTCACTGTTTACCTGATTATTGTCTCACTGTTTCTCTGATTATTGTCTTACTGTTTCTCTGATTATTGTCTCACTGTTTCTCTCATTATTGTCTCACTGTTTCTCTGATTATTGTCTCACTGTTTACCTGATTATTGTCTCACTGTTTCTCTGATTATTGTCTCACTGTTTCTCTGATTATTGACCAACTGTTCCTCTGGTTATTGTCTCACTGTTTCTCTGATTATTGTCTCACTGTTTCTCTGATTATTGTCTCACTGTTTCTCTGATTATTGTCTCAATGTTTCCCTGATTATTGACTCACTGTTTCCCTGATTATTGTCTCACTGTTTCTCTGATTATTGTCTCACTGTTTCTCTGATTATTGACTCACTGTTTCTCTGATTATTGTCTCACTGTTTCTCTGATTATTGTCTCACTGTTTCTCTGATTATTGTCTCACTGTTTACCTGATTATTGTCTCACTGTTTACCTGATTATTGTCTCACTGTATACCTGATTATTGTCTCACTGTTTACCTGATTATTGTCTCACTGTTTCTCTGATTATTGTCTCACTGTTTACCTGATTATTGTCTCACTGTTTACCTGATTATTGTCTCACTGTTTCTCTGATTATTGTCTCACTGTTTACCTGATTATTGTCTCACTGTTTACCTGATTATTGTCTCACTGTTTACCTGAATATTGTCTCACAGTTTACCTGATTATTGTCTCACTGTTTCTCTGATTATTGTCTCACTGTTTACCTGATTATTCACTCACTGTTTACCTGATTATTGTCTCACTGTTTCTCTGATTATTGTCTCACTGTTTACCTGATTATTCACTCACTGTTTACCTGATTATTGTCTCACTGTTTCTCTGATTATTGTCTCACTGTTTACCTGATTATTCACTCACTGTTTACCTGATTATTGTCTCACTGTTTACCTGATTATTGTCTCAGTGTTTACCTGATTATTGTCTCACTGTTTACCTGATTATTGTCTCACTGTTTCTCTGATTATTGTCTCACTGTTTACCTAATTATTGTCTCACTGTTTACCTGATTATTGTCTCACTGTTTACCTGATTATTGTCTCACTGTTTCTCTGATTATTGTCTCACTGTTTACCTGATTATTGTCTCACTGTTTACCTGATTATTGTCTCACTGTTTCTCTGATTATTGTCTCACTGTTTACCTGATTATTGTCTCACTGTTTACCTGATTATTGTCTCACTGTTTCTCTGATTATTGTCTCACTGTTTACCTGATTATTCACTCACTGTTTACCTGATTATTGTCTCACTGTTTCTCTGATTATTGTCTCACTGTTTACCTGATTATTCCCTCACTGTTTACCTGATTATTGTCTCACTGTTTCTCTGATTATTGTCTCACTGTTTACCTGATTATTGTCTCACTGTTTACCTGATTATTGTCTCACTGTTTACCTGATTATTGTCTCACTGTTTACCTGATTATTGTCTCACTGTTTCTCTGATTATTATCTCACTGTTTCACTGATTATTGACTCACTGTTTCTCTGATTATTGTCTCACTGTTTACCTGATTATTGTCTCACAGTTTCTCTGATTATTGACTCACTGTTTACCTGATTATTGTCTCACTGTTTCTCTGATTATTGTCTCACTGTTTACCTGATTATTGTCTCACTGTTTCTCTGATTATTGTCTCACTGTTTACCTGATTATTGTCTCACTGTTTCTCTGATTATTGACTCACTGTTTACCTGATTATTGTCTCACTGTTTCTCTGATTATTGACCCACTGTTTCTCTGATTATTGTCTCACTGTTTCTCTGATTATTGTCTCACTGTTTACCTGATTATTGTCTCACTGTTTCTCTGATTATTGTCTCACTGTTTCTCTGATTATTGTCTCACTGTTTACCTGATTATTCACTCACTGTTTACCTGATTATTGTCTCACTGTTTCTCTGATTATTGTCTCACTGTTTACCTGATTATTGTCTCACTGTTTCTCTGATTATTGACTCACTGTTTACCTGATTATTCACTCACTTTTTACCTGATTATTCACTCACTGTTTACCTGATTATTCACTCACTGCTTCTCAGATTCTTCACTCACTTTTTCTCTGATTATTGAACCACTGTTTCTCACGTTATTCACCACTGTTTATCAGAATTTAACGCACTGTTTCTCTGCTTATTGACCCACTTTTTCTCAGATTACTGACCCTCTGTTTCCATGATAATTAACTCACCCATTTCTCTGATTATTGACTCACTGTTTCTCTGATTATAGACCAACTGTTCCTCTGGTTATTGACTCACTGTTTCTCTGATTATTGTCTCACTGTTTCTCTGATTATTGTCTCACTGTTTCTCTGATTATTGACTCACTGTTTACCTGATTATTGTCTCACTGTTTACCTGATTATTGTCTCACTGTTTCCCTGATTATTGTCTCACTGTTTCTCTGATTATTGTCTCACTGTTTACCTGATTATTGTCTCACTGTTTCTCTGATTATTGTCTCACTGTTTACCTGATGATTGTCTCACTGTTTCTCTGATTATTGTCTCACTGTTTCTCTGATTATTGACCAACTGTTCCTCTGGTTATTGTCTCACTGTTTCTCTGATTATTGTCTCACTGTTTCTCTGATTATTGTCTCACTGTTTCTCTGATTATTGTCTCACTGTTTCTCTGATTATTGTCTCACTGTTTCCCTGATTATTGACTCACTGTTTCCCTGATTATTGTCTCACTGTTTCTCTGATTATTGTCTCACTGTTTCTCTGATTATTGACTCACTGTTTCTCTGATTATTGTCTCACTGTTTCTCTGATTATTGTCTCACTGTTTCTCTGATTATTGTCTCACTGTTTCTCTGATTATTGACACACTGTTTCTCTGATTATTGTCTCACTGTTTCTCTGATTAGTGTCTCACTGTTTCTCTGATTATTGTCTCACTGTTTCTCTGATTATTGTCTCACTGTTTCTCTGATTATTGTCTCACTGTTTCCCTGATTATTGACTCACTGTTTACCTGATTATTTTCTCACTGTTTCTCTGATTATTGTCTCACTGTTTCTCTGATTATTGACTCACTGTTTCTCTGATTATTGTCTCACTGTTTCTCTGATTATTGTCTCAATGTTTCTCTGATTATTGACTCACTGTTTACCTGATTATTGTCTCACTGTTTACCTGATTATTGTTTCACTGTTTACCTGATTATTGTCTCACTGTTTCTCTGATTATTGACTCACTGTTTACCTGATTATTGTCTCACTGTTTACCTGATTATTGTCTCACTGTTTACCTGATTATTGTCTCACTGTTTACCTGATTATTCACTCACTGTTTACCTGATTATTGTCTCACTGTTTACCTGATTATTGTCTCACTGTTTACCTGATTATTCACTCACTGTTTACCTGATTATTGTCTCACTGTTTGCCTGACTATTGTCTCACTGTTTCTCTGATTATTGTCTCACTGTTTCTCTGATTATTGTCTCACTGTTTCTCTGATTATTGTCTCACTGTTTACCTGATTATTGTCTCACTTTTTACCTGATTATTCACTCACTGTTTACCTGATTATTGTCTCACTGTTTACCTGATTATTGTCTCACTCTTTACCTGATTATTGTCTCACTGTTTACCTGATTATTGTCTCACTGTTTCTCTGATTATTGTCTTACTGTTTCTCTGATTATTGTCTCACTGTTTCTCTCATTATTGTCTCACTGTTTCTCTGATTATTGTCTCACTGTTTACCTGATTATTGTCTCACTGTTTCTCTGATTATTGTCTCACTGTTTCTCTGATTATTGACCAACTGTTCCTCTGGTTATTGTCTCACTGTTTCTCTGATTATTGTCTCACTGTTTCTCTGATTATTGTCTCACTGTTTCTCTGATTATTGTCTCAATGTTTCCCTGATTATTGACTCACTGTTTCCCTGATTATTGTCTCACTGTTTCTCTGATTATTGTCTCACTGTTTCTCTGATTATTGACTCACTGTTTCTCTGATTATTGTCTCACTGTTTCTCTGATTATTGTCTCACTGTTTCTCTGATTATTGTCTCACTGTTTACCTGATTATTGTCTCACTGTTTACCTGATTATTGTCTCACTGTATACCTGATTATTGTCTCACTGTTTACCTGATTATTGTCTCACTGTTTCTCTGATTATTGTCTCACTGTTTACCTGATTATTGTCTCACTGTTTACCTGATTATTGTCTCACTGTTTCTCTGATTATTGTCTCACTGTTTACCTGATTATTGTCTCACTGTTTACCTGATTATTGTCTCACTGTTTACCTGAATATTGTCTCACAGTTTACCTGATTATTGTCTCACTGTTTCTCTGATTATTGTCTCACTGTTTACCTGATTATTCACTCACTGTTTACCTGATTATTGTCTCACTGTTTCTCTGATTATTGTCTCACTGTTTACCTGATTATTCACTCACTGTTTACCTGATTATTGTCTCACTGTTTCTCTGATTATTGTCTCACTGTTTACCTGATTATTCACTCACTGTTTACCTGATTATTGTCTCACTGTTTACCTGATTATTGTCTCAGTGTTTACCTGATTATTGTCTCACTGTTTACCTGATTATTGTCTCACTGTTTCTCTGATTATTGTCTCACTGTTTACCTAATTATTGTCTCACTGTTTACCTGATTATTGTCTCACTGTTTACCTGATTATTGTCTCACTGTTTCTCTGATTATTGTCTCACTGTTTACCTGATTATTGTCTCACTGTTTACCTGATTATTGTCTCACTGTTTCTCTGATTATTGTCTCACTGTTTACCTGATTATTGTCTCACTGTTTACCTGATTATTGTCTCACTGTTTCTCTGATTATTGTCTCACTGTTTACCTGATTATTCACTCACTGTTTACCTGATTATTGTCTCACTGTTTCTCTGATTATTGTCTCACTGTTTACCTGATTATTCCCTCACTGTTTACCTGATTATTGTCTCACTGTTTCTCTGATTATTGTCTCACTGTTTACCTGATTATTGTCTCACTGTTTACCTGATTATTGTCTCACTGTTTACCTGATTATTGTCTCACTGTTTACCTGATTATTGTCTCACTGTTTCTCTGATTATTATCTCACTGTTTCACTGATTATTGACTCACTGTTTCTCTGATTATTGTCTCACTGTTTACCTGATTATTGTCTCACAGTTTCTCTGATTATTGACTCACTGTTTACCTGATTATTGTCTCACTGTTTCTCTGATTATTGTCTCACTGTTTACCTGATTATTGTCTCACTGTTTCTCTGATTATTGTCTCACTGTTTACCTGATTATTGTCTCACTGTTTCTCTGATTATTGACTCACTGTTTACCTGATTATTGTCTCACTGTTTCTCTGATTATTGACCCACTGTTTCTCTGATTATTGTCTCACTGTTTCTCTGATTATTGTCTCACTGTTTACCTGATTATTGTCTCACTGTTTCTCTGATTATTGTCTCACTGTTTCTCTGATTATTGTCTCACTGTTTACCTGATTATTCACTCACTGTTTACCTGATTATTGTCTCACTGTTTCTCTGATTATTGTCTCACTGTTTACCTGATTATTGTCTCACTGTTTCTCTGATTATTGACTCACTGTTTACCTGATTATTCACTCACTTTTTACCTGATTATTCACTCACTGTTTACCTGATTATTCACTCACTGCTTCTCAGATTCTTCACTCACTTTTTCTCTGATTATTGAACCACTGTTTCTCACGTTATTCACCACTGTTTATCAGAATTTAACGCACTGTTTCTCTGCTTATTGACCCACTTTTTCTCAGATTACTGACCCTCTGTTTCCATGATAATTAACTCACCCATTTCTCTGATTATTGACTCACTGTTTCTCTGATTATAGACCAACTGTTCCTCTGGTTATTGACTCACTGTTTCTCTGATTATTGTCTCACTGTTTCTCTGATTATTGTCTCACTGTTTCTCTGATTATTGACTCACTGTTTACCTGATTATTGTCTCACTGTTTACCTGATTATTGTCTCACTGTTTCCCTGATTATTGTCTCACTGTTTCTCTGATTATTGTCTCACTGTTTACCTGATTATTGTCTCACTGTTTCTCTGATTATTGTCTCACTGTTTACCTGATGATTGTCTCACTGTTTCTCTGATTATTGTCTCACTGTTTCTCTGATTATTGACCAACTGTTCCTCTGGTTATTGTCTCACTGTTTCTCTGATTATTGTCTCACTGTTTCTCTGATTATTGTCTCACTGTTTCTCTGATTATTGTCTCACTGTTTCTCTGATTATTGTCTCACTGTTTCCCTGATTATTGACTCACTGTTTCCCTGATTATTGTCTCACTGTTTCTCTGATTATTGTCTCACTGTTTCTCTGATTATTGACTCACTGTTTCTCTGATTATTGTCTCACTGTTTCTCTGATTATTGTCTCACTGTTTCTCTGATTATTGTCTCACTGTTTCTCTGATTATTGACACACTGTTTCTCTGATTATTGTCTCACTGTTTCTCTGATTAGTGTCTCACTGTTTCTCTGATTATTGTCTCACTGTTTCTCTGATTATTGTCTCACTGTTTCTCTGATTATTGTCTCACTGTTTCCCTGATTATTGACTCACTGTTTACCTGATTATTTTCTCACTGTTTCTCTGATTATTGTCTCACTGTTTCTCTGATTATTGACTCACTGTTTCTCTGATTATTGTCTCACTGTTTCTCTGATTATTGTCTCAATGTTTCTCTGATTATTGACTCACTGTTTACCTGATTATTGTCTCACTGTTTACCTGATTATTGTCTCACTGTTTACCTGATTATTGTCTCACTGTTTCTCTGATTATTGACTCACTGTTTACCTGATTATTGTCTCACTGTTTACCTGATTATTGTCTCACTGTTTACCTGATTATTGTCTCACTGTTTCCCTGATTATTGTCTCACTGTTTCTCTGATTATTGTCTCACGGTTTACCTGATTATTGTCTCACTGTTTCTCTGATTATTGTCTCACTGTTTACCTGATTATTGTCTCACTGTTTACCTGATTATTGTCTCACTGTTTACCTGATTATTGTCTCACTGTTTACCTGATTATTCACTCACTGTTTACCTGATTATTGTCTCACTGTTTACCTGATTATTGTCTCACTGTTTACCTGATTATTCACTCACTGTTTACCTGATTATTGTCTCACTGTTTGCCTGACTATTGTCTCACTGTTTCTCTGATTATTGTCTCACTGTTTCTCTGATTATTGTCTCACTGTTTCTCTGATTATTGTCTCACTGTTTACCTGATTATTGTCTCACTTTTTACCTGATTATTGTCTCACTGTTTACCTGATTATTGTCTCACTGTTTACCTGATTATTGTCTCACTGTTTACCTGATTATTGTCTCACTGTTTCTCTGATTATTGTCTTACTGTTTCTCTGATTATTGTCTCACTGTTTCTCTCATTATTGTCTCACTGTTTACCTGATTATTGTCTCACTGTTTCTCTGATTATTGTCTCACTGTTTACCTGATTATTGTCTCACTGTTTCTCTGATTATTGTCTCACTGTTTCTCTGATTATTGACCAACTGTTCCTCTGGTTATTGTCTCACTGTTTCTCTGATTATTGTCTCACTGTTTCTCTGATTATTGTCTCACTGTTTCTCTGATTATTGTCTCACTGTTTCCCTGATTATTGACTCACTGTTTCCCTGATTATTGTCTCACTGTTTCTCTGATTATTGTCTCACTGTTTCTCTGATTATTGACTCACTGTTTCTCTGATTATTGTCTCACTGTTTCTCTGATTATTGTCTCACTGTTTCTCTGATTATTGTCTCACTGTTTACCTGATTATTGTCTCACTGTTTACCTGATTATTGTCTCACTGTATACCTGATTATTGTCTCACTGTTTACCTGATTATTGTCTCACTGTTTCTCTGATTATTGTCTCACTGTTTACCTGATTATTGTCTCACTGTTTACCTGATTATTGTCTCACTGTTTCTCTGATTATTGTCTCACTGTTTACCTGATTATTGTCTCACTGTTTACCTGATTATTGTCTCACTGTTTACCTGAATATTGTCTCACTGTTTACCTGATTATTGTCTCACTGTTTCTCTGATTATTGTCTCACTGTTTACCTGATTATTCACTCACTGTTTACCTGATTATTGTCTCACTGTTTCTCTGATTATTGTCTCACTGTTTACCTGATTATTCACTCACTGTTTACCTGATTATTGTCTCACTGTTTCTCTGATTATTGTCTCACTGTTTACCTGATTATTCACTCACTGTTTACCTGATTATTGTCTCACTGTTTACCTGATTATTGTCTCACTGTTTACCTGATTATTGTCTCACTGTTTACCTGATTATTGTCTCACTGTTTCTCTGATTATTGTCTCACTTTTTCTCTGATTATTGTCTCAGTGTTTACCTGATTATTGTCTCACTGTTTACCTGATTATTGTCTCACTGTTTCTCTGATTATTGTCTCACTGTTTACCTAATTATTGTCTCACTGTTTACCTGATTATTGTCTCACTGTTTCTCTGATTATTGTCTCACTGTTTCTCTGATTATTGACTCACTGTTTCTCTGATTATTGTCTCACTGTTTCTCTGATTATTGTCTCACTGTTTACCTGATTATTGTCTCACTGTTTACCTGATTATTGTCTCACTGTTTCTCTGATTATTGTCTCACTGTTTACCTGATTATTCACTCACTGTTTACCTGATTATTGTCTCACTGTTTCTCTGATTATTGTCTCACTGTTTACCTGATTATTCCCTCACTGTTTACCTGATTATTGTCTCACTGTTTCTCTGATTATTGTCTCACTGTTTACCTGATTATTGTCTCACTGTTTACCTGATTATTGTCTCACTGTTTACCTGATTATTGTCTCACTGTTTACCTGATTATTGTCTCACTGTTTCTCTGATTATTATCTCACTGTTTCACTGATTATTGACTCACTGTTTCTCTGATTTTTGTCTCACTGTTTACCTGATTATTGTCTCACAATTTCTCTGATTATTGACTCACTGTTTACCTGATTATTGTCTCACTGTTTCTCTGATTATTGTCTCACTGTTTACCTGATTATTGTCTCACTGTTTCTCTGATTATTGTCTCACTGTTTACCTGATTATTGTCTCACTGTTTCTCTGATTATTGACTCACTGTTTACCTGATTATTGTCTCACTGTTTCTCCGATTATTGACCCACTGTTTCTCTGATTATTGTCTCACTGTTTCTCTGATTATTGACTCACTGTTTTCCTGATTATTGACTCACTGTTTACCTGATTATTGTCTCACTGTTTACCTGATTATTCACTCACTGTTTACCTGATTATTCACTCACTGTTTACCTGATTATTGTCTCACTGTTTACCTGATTATTCACTCACTGTTTACCTGATTATTGTCTCACTGTTTCTCTGATTATTGTCTCACTGTTTACCTGATTATTGTCTCACTGTTTCTCTGATTATTGTCTCACTGTTTCTCTGATTATTGTCTCACTGTTTACCTGATTATTCACTCACTGTTTACCTGATTATTGTCTCACTGTTTCTCTGATTATTGTCTCACTGTTTACCTGATTATTGTCTCACTGTTTCTCTGATAATTGACTCACTGTTTACCTGATTATTCACTCACTTTTTACCTGATTATTCACTCACTGTTTACCTGATTATTCACTCACTGCTTCTCAGATTCTTCACTCACTTTTTCTCTGATTATTGAACCACTGTTTCTCACGTTATTCACCACTGTTTATCAGAATTTAACGCACTGTTTCTCTGCTTATTGACCCACTTTTTCTCAGATTACTGACCCTCTGTTTCCATGATAATTAACTCACCCATTTCTCTGATTATTGACTCACTGTTTCTCTGATTATAGACCAACTGTTCCTCTGGTTATTGACTCACTGTTTCTCTGATTATTGTCTCACTGTTTCTCTGATTATTGTCTCACTGTTTCTCTGATTATTGACTCACTGTTTACCTGATTATTGTCTCACTGTTTACCTGATTATTGTCTCACTGTTTCCCTGATTATTGTCTCACTGTTTCTCTGATTATTGTCTCACTGTTTACCTGATTATTGTCTCACTGTTTCTCTGATTATTGTCTCACTGTTTACCTGATTATTGTCTCACTGTTTCTCTGATTATTGTCTCACTGTTTCTCTGATTATTGACCAACTGTTCCTCTGGTTATTGTCTCACTGTTTCTCTGATTATTGTCTCACTGTTTCTCTGATTATTGTCTCACTGTTTCTCTGATTATTGTCTCACTGTTTCTCTGATTATTGTCTCACTGTTTCCCTGATTATTGACTCACTGTTTCCCTGATTATTGTCTCACTGTTTCTCTGATTATTGTCTCACTGTTTCTATGATTATTGACTCACTGTTTCTCTGATTATTGTCTCACTGTTTCTCTGATTATTGTCTCACTGTTTCTCTGATTATTGTCTCACTGTTTCTCTGATTATTGACACACTGTTTCTCTGATTATTGTCTCACTGTTTCTCTGATTAGTGTCTCACTGTTTCTCTGATTATTGTCTCACTGTTTCTCTGATTATTGTCTCACTGTTTCTCTGATTATTGTATCACTGTTTCCCTGATTATTGACTCACTGTTTACCTGATTATTTTCTCACTGTTTCTCTGATTATTGTCTCACTGTTTCTCTGATTATTGACTCACTGTTTCTCTGATTATTGTCTCACTGTTTCTCTGATTATTGTCTCAATGTTTCTCTGATTATTGACTCACTGTTTACCTGATTATTGTCTCACTGTTTACCTGATTATTGTCTCACTGTTTACCTGATTATTGTCTCACTGTTTACCTGATTATTCACTCACTGTTTACCTGATTATTGTTTCACTGTTTACCTGATTATTGTCTCACTGTTTACCTGATTATTGTCTCACTGTTTACCTGATTATTGTCTCACTGTTTACCTGATTATTCACTCACTGTTTACCTGATTATTGTCTCACTGTTTACCTGATTATTGTCTCACTGTTTACCTGATTATTGTCTCACTGTTTACCAGATTATTGTCTCACTGTTTACCTGACTATTGTCTCACTGTTTCTCTGATTATTGTCTCACTGTTTCTCTGATTATTGTCTCACTGTTTCTCTGATTATTGTCTCACTGTTTACCTGATTATTGTCTCACTGTTTACCTGATTATTCACTCACTGTTTACCTGATTATTGTCTCACTGTTTTCCTGATTATTGTCTCACTGTTTACCTGATTATTGTCTCACTGTTTCCCTGATTATTGTCTCACTGTTCACCTGATTATTGTCTCACTGTTTCTCTGATTATTGACTCACTGTTTACCTGATTATTCACTCACTGTTTACCTGATTATTGTCTCACTGTTTACCTGATTATTCACTCACTGTTTACCTGATGATTGTCTCACTGTTTACCTATTATTGTCTCACTCTTTACCTGATTATTGTCTCACTGTTTACCAGATTATTGTCTCACTGTTTACCTGACTATTGTCTCACTGTTTCTCTGATTATTGTCTCACTGTTTCTCTGATTATTGTCTCACTGTTTCTCTGATTATTGTCTCACTGTTTACCTGATTATTGTCTCACTGTTTACCTGATTATTCACTCACTGTTTACCTGATTATTGTCTCACTGTTTTCCTGATTATTGTCTCACTGTTTACCTGATTATTGTCTCACTGTTTCCCTGATTATTGTCTCACTGTTCACCTGATTATTGTCTCACTGTTTCTCTGATTATTGACTCACTGTTTACCTGATTATTCACTCACTGTTTACCTGATTATTGTCTCACTGTTTACCTGATTATTCACTCACTGTTTACCTGATGATTGTCTCACTGTTTACCTATTATTGTCTCACTCTTTACCTGATTATTGTCTCACTGTTTACCAGATTATTGTCTCACTGTTTACCTGACTATTGTCTCACTGTTTCTCTGATTATTGTCTCACTGTTTCTCTGATTATTGTCTCACTGTTTCTCTGATTATTGTCTCACTGTTTACCTGATTATTGTCTCACTGTTTACCTGATTATTCACTCACTGTTTACCTGATTATTGTCTCACTGTTTACCTGATTATTGTCTCACTGTTTAACTGATTATTGTCTCACTGTTTCCCTGATTATTGTCTCACTGTTTACCTGATTATTGTCTCACTGTTTCTCTGATTATTGACTCACTGTTTACCTGATTATTCACTCACTGTTTACCTGATTATTCACTCACTGTTTACCTGATTATTCACTCACTGTTTACCTGATTATTCACTCACTGCTTCTCAGATTCTTCACTCACTTTTTCTCTGATTATTGAACCACTGTTTCTCACGTTATTCACCACTGTTTATCAGAATTTAACGCACTGTTTCTCTGCTTATTGACCCACTTTTTCTCAGATTACTGACCCTCTGTTTCCATGATAATTAACTCACCCATTTCTCTGATTATTGACTCACTGTTTCTCTGATTATTGACCAACTGTTCCTCTGGTTATTGACTCACTGTTTCTCTGATTATTGTCTCACTGTTTCTCTGATTATTGTCTCACTGTTTCTCTGATTATTGACTCACTGTTTCTCTGATTATTGTCTCACTGTTTCTCTGATTATTGTCTCACTGTTTCCCTGATTATTGTCTCACTGTTTCTCTGATTATTGTCTCACTGTTTACCTGATTATTGTCTCACTGTTTCTCTGATTATTGTCTCACTGTTTACCTGATTATTGTTTCACTGTTTCTCTGATTATTGTCTCACTGTTTCTCTGATTATTGACCAACTGTTCCTCTGGTTATTGTCTCACTGTTTCTCTGATTATTGTCTCACTGTTTCTCTGATTATTGTCTCACTGTTTCTCTGATTATTGTCTCACTGTTTCTCTGATTATTGTCTCACTGTTTCCCTGATTATTGACTCACTGTTTCCCTGATTATTGTCTCACTGTTTCTCTGATTATTGTCTCACTGTTTCTCTGATTATTGACTCAATGTTTCTCTGATTATTGTCTCACTGTTTCTCTGATTATTGTCTAACTGTTTCTCTGATTATTGTCTCACTGTTTCTCTGATTATTGACACACTGTTTCTCTGATTATTGTCTCACTGTTTCTCTGATTAGTGTCTCACTGTTTCTCTGATTATTGTCTCACTGTTTCTCTGATTATTGTCTCACTGTTTCTCTGATTATTGTCTCACTGTTTCCCTGATTATTGACTCACTGTTTACCTGATTATTTTCTCACTGTTTCTCTGATTATTGTCTCACTGTTTCTCTGATTATTGAATCACTGTTTCTCTGATTATTGTCTCACTGTTTCTCTGATTATTGTCTCAATGTTTCTCTGATTATTGACTCACTGTTTACCTGATTATTGTCTCACTGTTTACCTGATTATTCACTCACTGTTTACCTGATTATTGTCTCACTGTTTACCTGATTATTGTCTCACTGTTTACCTGATTATTGTCTCACTGTTTACCAGATTATTGTCTCACTGTTTACCTGACTTTTGTCTCACTGTTTCTCTGATTATTGTCTCACTGTTTCTCTGATTATTGTCTCACTGTTTCTCTGATTATTGTCTCACTGTTTACCTGATTATTCACTCACTGTTTACCTGATTATTCACTCACTGTTTACCTGATTATTGTCTCACTGTTTACCAGATTATTGTCTCACTGTTTACCTGATTATTGTCTCACTGTTTCTCTGATTATTGTCTCACTGTTTACCTGATTATTGTCTCACTGTTTCTCTGATTATTGACTCACTGTTTACCTGATTATTGACTCACTGTTTACCTGATTATTCACTCACTGTTTACCTGATTATTCACTCACTGTTTACCTGATTATTCAGTCACTGCTTCTCAGATTCTTCACTCACTTTTTCTCTGATTATTGAACAACTGTTTCTCACGTTATTCACCACTGTTTATCAGAATTTAACGCACTGTTTCTCTGCTTATTGACCCACTTTTTCTCAGATTACTGACCCTCTGTTTCCATGTTAATTAACTCACCCATTTGTCTGATTATTGACTCACTGTTTCTCTGATTATTGACCAACTGTTCCTCTGGTTATTGACTCACTGTTTCTCTGATTATTGTCTCACTGTTTCTCTGATTATTGTCTCAATGTTTCTCTGATTATTGACTCACTGTTTACCTGATTATTGTCTCACTGTTTCCCTGATTATTGTCTCACTGTTTCTCTAATTATTGTCTCACTGTTTACCTGATTATTGTCTCACTGTTTTTCTGATTATTGTCTCACTGTTTACCTGATTATTGTCTCACTGTTTCTCTGATTATTGTCTCACTGTTTCTCTGATTATTGACCAACTGTTCCTCTGGTTATTGTCTCACTGTTTCTCTGATTATTGTCTCACTGTTTCTCTGATTATTGTCTCACTGTTTCTCTTATTATTGTCTCACTGTTTCTCTGATTATTGTCTCACTGTTTCCCTGATTATTGACTCACTGTTTCCCTGATTATTGTCTCACTGTTTCTCTGATTATTGTCTCACTGTTTCTCTGATTATTGTCTCACTGTTTCTCTGATTATTGTCTCACTGTTTCTCTGATTATTGTCTCACTGTTTCTCTGATTATTGACACACTGTTTCTCTGATTATTGTCTCACTGTTTCTCTGATTAGTGTCTCACTGTTTCTCTGATTATTGTCTCACTGTTTCTCTGATTATTGTCTCACTGTTTCTCTGATTATTGTCTCACTGTTTCCCTGATTATTGACTCACTTTTTACCTGATTATTTTCTCACTGTTTCTCTGATTATTGTCTCACTGTTTCTCTGATTATTGACTCACTGTTTCTCTGATTATTGTCTCACTGTTTCTCTGATTATTGTCTCAATGTTTCTCTGATTATTGACTCACTGTTTACCTGATTATTGTCTCACTGTTTACCTGATTATTGTCTCACTGTTTACCTGATTATTGTCTCACTGTTTACCTGATTATTGTCTCACTGTTTCCCTGATTATTGTCTCACTGTTTCTCTGATTATTGTCTCACGGTTTACCTGATTATTGTCTCACTGTTTCTCTGATTATTGTCTCACTGTTTACCTGATTATTGTCTCACTGTTTACCTGATTATTGTCTCACTGTTTACCTGATTATTGTCTCACTGTTTGCCTGATTATTCACTCACTGTTTACCTGATTATTGTCTCACTGTTTACCTGATTATTGTCTCACTGTTTACCTGATTATTCACTCACTGTTTACCTGATTATTGTCTCACTGTTTACCTGATTATTGTCTCACTGTTTACCTGATTATTGTCTCACTGTTTACCAGATTATTGTCTCACTGTTTACCTGACTATTGTCTCACTGTTTCTCTGATTATTGTCTCACTGTTTCTCTGATTATTGACTCACTGTTTACCTGATTATTCACTCACTGTTTACCTGATTATTGTCTCACTGTTTACCTGATTATTCACTCACTGTTTACCTGATGATTGTCTCACTGTTTACCTATTATTGTCTCACTGTTTACCTGATTATTGTCTCACTGTTTACCAGATTATTGTCTCACTGTTTACCTGACTATTGTCTCACTGTTTCTCTGATTATTGTCTCACTGTTTCTCTGATTATTGTCTCACTGTTTCTCTGATTATTGTCTCACTGTTTACCTGATTATTGTCTCACTGTTTACCTGATTATTCACTCACTGTTTACCTGATTATTGTCTCACTGTTTACCTGATTATTGTCTCACTGTTTAACTGATTATTGTCTCTCTGTTTCCCTGATTATTGTCTCACTGTTTACCTGATTATTGTCTCACTGTTTCTCTGATTATTGACTCACTGTTTACCTGATTATTCACTCACTGTTTACCTGATTATTCACTCACTGTTTACCTGATTATTCACTCACTGTTTACCTGATTATTCACTCACTGCTTCTCAGATTCTTCACTCACTTTTTCTCTGATTATTGAACCACTGTTTCTCACGTTATTCACCACTGTTTATCAGAATTTAACGCACTGTTTCTCTGCTTATTGACCCACTTTTTCTCAGATTACTGACCCTCTGTTTCCATGATAATTAACTCACCCATTTCTCTGATTATTAACTCACTGTTTCTCTGATTATTGACCAACTGTTCCTCTGGTTATTGACTCACTGTTTCTCTGATTATTGTCTCACTGTTTCTCTGATTATTGTCTCACTGTTTCTCTGATTATTGACTCACTGTTTACCTGATTATTGTCTCACTGTTTCTCTGATTATTGTCTCACTGTTTCCCTGATTATTGTCTCACTGTTTCTCTGATTATTGTCTCACTGTTTACCTGATTATTGTCTCACTGTTTCTCTGATTATTGTCTCACTGTTTACCTGATTATTGTTTCACTGTTTCTCTGATTATTGTCTCACTGTTTCTCTGATTATTGACCAACTGTTCCTCTGGTTATTGTCTCACTGTTTCTCTGATTATTGTCTCACTGTTTCTCTGATTATTGTCTCACTGTTTCTCTGATTATTGTCTCACTGTTTCTCTGATTATTGTCTCACTGTTTCCCTGATTATTGACTCACTGTTTCCCTGATTATTGTCTCACTGTTTCTCTGATTATTGTCTCACTGTTTCTCTGATTATTGACTCAATGTTTCTCTGATTATTGTCTCACTGTTTCTCTGATTATTGTCTAACTGTTTCTCTGATTATTGTCTCACTGTTTCTCTGATTATTGACACACTGTTTCTCTGATTATTGTCTCACTGTTTCTCTGATTAGTGTCTCACTGTTTCTCTGATTATTGTCTCACTGTTTCTCTGATTATTGTCTCACTGTTTCTCTGATTATTGTCTCACTGTTTCCCTGATTATTGACTCACTGTTTACCTGATTATTTTCTCACTGTTTCTCTGATTATTGTCTCACTGTTTCTCTGATTATTGAATCACTGTTTCTCTGATTATTGTCTCACTGTTTCTCTGATTATTGTCTCAATGTTTCTCTGATTATTGACTCACTGTTTACCTGATTATTGTCTCACTGTTTACCTGATTATTCACTCACTGTTTACCTGATTATTGTCTCACTGTTTACCTGATTATTGTCTCACTGTTTACCTGATTATTGTCTCACTGTTTACCAGATTATTGTCTCACTGTTTACCTGACTTTTGTCTCACTGTTTCTCTGATTATTGTCTCACTGTTTCTCTGATTATTGTCTCACTGTTTCTCTGATTATTGTCTCACTGTTTACCTGATTATTCACTCACTGTTTACCTGATTATTCACTCACTGTTTACCTGATTATTGTCTCACTGTTTACCAGATTATTGTCTCACTGTTTACCTGATTATTGTCTCACTGTTTCTCTGATTATTGTCTCACTGTTTACCTGATTATTGTCTCACTGTTTCTCTGATTATTGACTCACTGTTTACCTGATTATTGACTCACTGTTTACCTGATTATTCACTCACTGTTTACCTGATTATTCACTCACTGTTTACCTGATTATTCACTCACTGCTTCTCAGATTCTTCACTCACTTTTTCTCTGATTATTGAACAACTGATTCTCACGTTATTCACCACTGTTTATCAGAATTTAACGCACTGTTTCTCTGCTTATTGACCCACTTTTTCTCAGATTACTGACCCTCTGTTTCCATGATAATTAACTCACCCATTTGTCTGATTATTGACTCACTGTTTCTCTGATTATTGACCAACTGTTCCTCTGGTTATTGACTCACTGTTTCTCTGATTATTGTCTCACTGTTTCTCTGATTATTGTCTCAATGTTTCTCTGATTATTGACTCACTGTTTACCTGATTATTGTCTCACTGTTTCCCTGATTATTGTCTCACTGTTTCTCTAATTATTGTCTCACTGTTTACCTGATTATTGTCTCACTGTTTTTCTGATTATTGTCTCACTGTTTACCTGATTATTGTCTCACTGTTTCTCTGATTATTGTCTCACTGTTTCTCTGATTATTGACCAACTGTTCCTCTGGTTATTGTCTCACTGTTTCTCTGATTATTGTCTCACTGTTTCTCTGATTATTGTCTCACTGTTTCTCTTATTATTGTCTCACTGTTTCTCTGATTATTGTCTCACTGTTTCCCTGATTATTGACTCACTGTTTCCCTGATTATTGTCTCACTGTTTCTCTGATTATTGTCTCACTGTTTCTCTGATTATTGTCTCACTGTTTCTCTGATTATTGTCTCACTGTTTCTCTGATTATTGTCTCACTGTTTCTCTGATTATTGACACACTGTTTCTCTGATTATTGTCTCACTGTTTCTCTGATTAGTGTCTCACTGTTTCTCTGATTATTGTCTCACTGTTTCTCTGATTATTGTCTCACTGTTTCTCTGATTATTGTCTCACTGTTTCCCTGATTATTGACTCACTTTTTACGTGATTATTTTCTCACTGTTTCTCTGATTATTGTCTCACTGTTTCTCTGATTATTGACTCACTGTTTCTCTGATTATTGTCTCACTGTTTCTCTGATTATTGTCTCAATGTTTCTCTGATTATTGACTCACTGTTTACCTGATTATTGTCTCACTGTTTACCTGATTATTGTCTCACTGTTTACCTGATTATTGTCTCACTGTTTCCCTGATTATTGTCTCACTGTTTCTCTGATTATTGTCTCACGGTGTACCTGATTATTGTCTCACTGTTTCTCTGATTATTGTCTCACTGTTTACCTGATTATTGTCTCACTGTTTACCTGATTATTGTCTCACTGTTTACCTGATTATTGTCTCACTGTTTGCCTGATTATTCACTCACTGTTTACCTGATTATTGTCTCACTGTTTACCTGATTATTGTCTCACTGTTTACCTGATTATTCACTCACTGTTTACCTGATTATTGTCTCACTGTTTACCTGATTATTGTCTCACTGTTTACCTGATTATTGTCTCACTGTTTACCAGATTATTGTCTCACTGTTTACCTGACTATTGTCTCACTGTTTCTCTGATTATTGTCTCACTGTTTCTCTGATTATTGTCTCACTGTTTCTCTGATTATTGTCTCACTGTTTACCTGATTATTGTCTCACTGTTTCTCTGATTATTGACTCACTGTTTACCTGATTATTGACTCACTGTTTACCTGATTATTCACTCACTGTTTACCTGATTATTCACTCAATGTTTACCTGATTATTCACTCACTGCTTCTCAGATTCTTCACTCACTTTTTCTCTGATTATTGTACAACTGATTCTCACGTTATTCACCACTGTTTATCAGAATTTAACGCACTGTTTCTCTGCTTATTGACCCACTTTTTCTCAGATTACTGACCCTCTGTTTCCATGATAATTAACTCACCTATTTGTCTGATTATTGACTCACTGTTTCTCTGATTATTGACCAACTGTTCCTCTGGTTATTGACTCACTGTTTCTCTGATTATTGTCTCACTGTTTCTCTGATTATTGTCTCAATGTTTCTCTGATTATTGACTCACTGTTTACCTGATTATTGTCTCACTGTTTCCCTGATTATTGTCTCACTGTTTCTCTAATTATTGTCTCACTGTTTACCTGATTATTGTCTCACTGTTTTTCTGATTATTGTCTCACTGTTTACCTGATTATTGTCTCACTGTTTCTCTGATTATTGTCTCACTGTTTCTCTGATTATTGACCAACTGTTCCTCTGGTTATTGTCTCACTGTTTCTCTGATTATTGTCTCACTGTTTCTCTGATTATTGTCTCACTGTTTCTCTTATTATTGTCTCACTGTTTCTCTGATTATTGTCTCACTGTTTCCCTGATTATTGACTCACTGTTTCCCTGATTATTGTCTCACTGTTTCTCTGATTATTGTCTCACTGTTTCTCTGATTATTGTCTCACTGTTTCTCTGATTATTGTCTCACTGTTTCTCTGATTATTGTCTCACTGTTTCTCTGATTATTGACACACTGTTTCTCTGATTATTGTCTCACTGTTTCTCTGATTAGTGTCTCACTGTTTCTCTGATTATTGTCTCACTGTTTCTCTGATTATTGTCTCACTGTTTCTCTGATTATTGTCTCACTGTTTCCCTGATTATTGACTCACTTTTTACGTGATTATTTTCTCACTGTTTCTCTGATTATTGTCTCACTGTTTCTCTGATTATTGACTCACTGTTTCTCTGATTATTGTCTCACTGTTTCTCTGATTATTGTCTCAATGTTTCTCTGATTATTGACTCACTGTTTACCTGATTATTGTCTCACTGTTTACCTGATTATTGTCTCACTGTTTACCTGATTATTGTCTCACTGTTTCCCTGATTATTGTCTCACTGTTTCTCTGATTATTGTCTCACGGTGTACCTGATTATTGTCTCACTGTTTCTCTGATTATTGTCTCACTGTTTACCTGATTATTGTCTCACTGTTTACCTGATTATTGTCTCACTGTTTACCTGATTATTGTCTCACTGTTTGCCTGATTATTCACTCACTGTTTACCTGATTATTGTCTCACTGTTTACCTGATTATTGTCTCACTGTTTACCTGATTATTCACTCACTGTTTACCTGATTATTGTCTCACTGTTTACCTGATTATTGTCTCACTGTTTACCTGATTATTGTCTCACTGTTTACCAGATTATTGTCTCACTGTTTACCTGACTATTGTCTCACTGTTTCTCTGATTATTGTCTCACTGTTTCTCTGATTATTGTCTCACTGTTTCTCTGATTATTGTCTCACTGTTTACCTGATTATTGTCTCACTTTTTAACTGATTATTCACTCACTGTTTACCTGATTATTGTCTCACTGTTTACCTGATTATTGTCTCACTGTTTACCTGATTATTGTCTCACTGTTTACCTGATTATTGTCTCACTGTTTCTCTGATTATTGTCTTACTGTTTCTCTGATTATTGTCTCACTGTTTCTCTGATTATTGTCTCACTGTTTACCTGATTATTGTCTCACTGTTTACCTGATTATTGTCTCACTGTTTCCCTGATTATTGTCTCACTGTTTCTCTGATTATTGTCTCACTGTTTACCTGATTATTGTCTCACTGTTTCTCTGATTATTGTCTCACTGTTTACCTGATTATTGTCTCACTGTTTCTCTGATTATTGTCTCACTGTTTCTCTGATTATTGACCAACTGTTCCTCTGGTTATTGTCTCACTGTTTCTCTGATTATTGTCTCACTGTTTCTCTGATTATTGTCTCACTGTTTCCCTGATTATTGACTCACTGTTTCCCTGATTATTGTCTCACTGCTTCTCTGATTATTGTCTCACTGTTTCTCTGATTATTGTCTCACTGTTTCTCTGATTATTGTCTCACTGTTTCTCTGATTATTGACACACTGTTTCTCTGATTATTGTCTCACTGTTTCTCTGATTAGTGTCTCACTGTTTCTCTGATTATTGTCGCACTGTTTCTCTGATTATTGTCTCACTGTTTCTCTGATTATTGTCTCACTGTTTCCCTGATTATTGACTCACTTTTTACCTGATTATTTTCTCACTGTTTCTCTGATTATTGTCTCACTGTTTCTCTGATTATTGACTCACTGTTTCTCTGATTATTGTCTCACTGTTTCTCTGATTATTGTCTCAATGTTTCTCTGATTATTGACTCACTGTTTACCTGATTATTGTCTCACTGTTTACCTGATTATTGTCTCACTGTTTACCTGATTAAAGTCTCACTGTTTACCTGATTATTGTCTCACTGTTTCCCTGATTATTGTCTCACTGTTTCTCTGATTATTGTCTCACGGTTTACCTGATTATTGTCTCACTGTTTCTCTGATTATTGTCTCACTGTTTACCTCATTATTGTCTCACTGTTTACCTGATTATTGTCTCACTGTTTACCTGATTATTCACTCACTGTTTACCTGATTATTGTCTCACTGTTTACCTGATTATTGTCTCACTGTTTACCTGATTATTCACTCATTGTTTACCTGATTATTGTCTCACTGTTTACCTGATTATTGTCTCACTGTTTCTCTGATTATTGTCTCACTGTTTCTCTGATTATTGTCTCACTGTTTACCTGATTATTGTCTCACTGTTTCTCTGATTATTGTCTCACTGTTTCTCTGATTATTGTCTCACTGTTTACCTGATTATTGTCTCACTGTTTCTCTGATTATTGTCTCACTGTTTACCTGATTATTGTCTCACTGTTTCTCTGATTATTCACTCACTGTTTACCTGATTATTGTCACACTGTTTCTCTGATTATTGTCTCACTGTTTCTCTGATTATTGTCTCACTGTTTCTCTGATTATTGACTCACTGTTTACCTGATTATTGTCTCACTGTTTCTCTGATTATTGTCTCACTGTTTCTCTGATAATTCTCTCACTGTTTCTCTGATTATTGACTCACTGTTTACCTGATTATTGTCTCACTGTTTCTCTGATTATTGTCTCACTGTTTCTCTGATTATTTTCTCACTGTTTCTCTGATTATTGACTGACTGTTTACCTGATTATTGTCTCACTGTTTCTCTGATTATTGTCTCACTGTTTCTCTGATTATTGTCTCACTGTTTACCTGATTATTGACTCACTGTTTACCTGATTATTCACTCACTTTTTCTCTGATTATTGTCTCACTGTTTACCTGATTATTGTCTCACTGTTTCTCTGATTATTGTCTCACTATTTCTCTGATTATTGTCTCACTGTTTCTCTGATTATTGACTCACTGTTTACCTGATTATTGTCTCACTGTTTCTCTGATTATTGTCTCACTGTTTCTCTGATTATTGTCTCACTGTTTCTCTGATTATTGACTCACTGTTTACCTGATTATTGTCTCACTGTTTCTCTGCTTATTGTCTCACTGTTTCTCTGATAATTGTCTCACTGTTTCTCTGATTATTGTCTCACTGTTTACCTCATTATTGTCTCACTGTTTACGTGATTATTGTCTCACTGTTTCTCTGATTATTGTCTCACTGTTTACCTGATTATTGTCTCACTGTTTCTCTGATTATTGTCTCACTGTTTACCTGATTATTGTCTCACTGTTTCTCTGATTATTGTCTCACTGTTTCTCTGATTATTGTCTCACTGTTTACCTGATTATTGTCTCACTGTTTCTCTGATTATTCACTCACTGTTTACCTGATTATTGTCTCACTGTTTCTCTGATTATTGTCTCACTGTTTCTCTGATTATTGTCTCACTGTTTACCTGATTATTCACTCACTGTTTCTCTGATTATTCACTCACTGTTTACCTGATTATTGTCTCACTGTTTCTCTGATTATTGTCTCACTGTTTCTCTGATTATTGTCTCACTGTTTACCTGATTATTCACTCACTGTTTCTCTGATTATTCACTCACTGTTTACTTGATTATTCACTCACTGTTTCTCTGATTATTGACTCACTGTTTACCTGATTATTCACTCACTGTTTACCTGATTATTCACTCACTGTTTACCTGATTATTGTCTCACTGTTTCTCTGATTATTGTCTCACTGTTTACCTGATTATTCACTCACTGTTTACCTGAATATTGTCTCACTGTTTCTCTGATTATTGTCTCACTGTTTACCTGATTATTCACTCACTGTTTACCTGATTATTGTCTCACTGTTTCTCTGATTATTGTCTCACTGTTTACCTGATTATTCACTCACTGTTTACCTGATTATTGTCTCACTGTTTCTCTGATTATTGTCTCACTGTTTACCTGATTATTGTCTCACTGTTTACCTGATTATTGACTCAATGTTTACCTGATTATTGTCTCACTGTTTACCTGATTATTGTCTCACTGTTTCTCTGATTATTGTCTCACTGTTTCACTGATTATTGACTCACTGTTTCTCTGATTATTGTCTCACTGTTTACCTGATTATTGTCTCACAGTTTCTCTGATTATTGACTCACTGTTTACCTGATTATTGTCTCACTGTTTCTCTGATTATTGTCTCACTGTTTACCTGTTTATTGTCTCACTGTTTCTCTGATTATTGTCTCACTGTTTACCTGATTATTGTCTCACTGTTTCTCTGATTATTGTCTCACTGTTTACCTGATTATTGTCTCACTGTATCTCTGATTATTGACTCACTGTTTCTCTGATTATTGTCTCACTGTTTACCTGATTATTCACTCACTGTTTACCTGATTATTCACTCACTGTTTACCTGATTATTGTCTCACTGTTTCTCTGATTATTGTCTCACTGTTTCCCTGTTTATTGTCTCACTTTTTCTCTGATTATTGACTCACTGTTTCTCTGATTATTGTCTCACTGTTTCGCTGATTATTGTCTCACTGTTTACCTGATTATTGTCTCACTGTTTCTCTGATTATTGTCTCACTGTTTACCTGATTATTGTCTCACTGTTTACCTGATTATTGTCTCACTGTTTACCTGATTATTGTCTCACTGTTTCTCTGATTATTGTCTCACTGTTTACCTGATTATTCACTCACTGTTTACCTGATTATTGTCTCACTGTTTCTCTGATTATTGTCTCACTGTTTACCTGATTATTCACTCACTGTTTACCTGATTATTGTCTCACTGTTTCTCTGATTATTGTCTCACTGTTTACCTGATTATTCACTCACTGTTTACCTGATTATTGTCTCACTGTTTCTCTGATTATTGTCTCACTGTTTACCTGATTATTGTCTCACTGTTTACCTGATTATTGACTCACTGTTTACCTGATTATTGTCTCACTGTTTACCTGATTATTGTCTCAATGTTTCTCTGATTATTATCTCACTGTTTCACTGATTATTGACTCACTGTTTCTCTGATTATTGTCTCACTGTTTACCTGATTATTGTCTCACAGTTTCTCTGATTATTGACTCACTGTTTACCTGATTATTGTCTCACTGTTTCTCTAATTATTGTCTCACTGTTTACCTGATTATTGTCTCACTGTTTTTCTGATTATTGTCTCACTGTTTACCTGATTATTGTCTCACTGTTTCTCTGATTATTGTCTCACTGTTTCTCTGATTATTGACCAACTGTTCCTCTGGTTATTGTCTCACTGTTTCTCTGATTATTGTCTCACTGTTTCTCTGATTATTGTCTCACTGTTTCTCTTATTATTGTCTCACTGTTTCTCTGATTATTGTCTCACTGTTTCCCTGATTATTGACTCACTGTTTCCCTGATTATTGTCTCACTGTTTCTCTGATTATTGTCTCACTGTTTCTCTGATTATTGTCTCACTGTTTCTCTGATTATTGTCTCACTGTTTCTCTGATTATTGTCTCACTGTTTCTCTGATTATTGACACACTGTTTCTCTGATTATTGTCTCACTGTTTCTCTGATTAGTGTCTCACTGTTTCTCTGATTATTGTCTCACTGTTTCTCTGATTATTGTCTCACTGTTTCTCTGATTATTGTCTCACTGTTTCCCTGATTATTGACTCACTTTTTACGTGATTATTTTCTCACTGTTTCTCTGATTATTGTCTCACTGTTTCTCTGATTATTGACTCACTGTTTCTCTGATTATTGTCTCACTGTTTCTCTGATTATTGTCTCAATGTTTCTCTGATTATTGACTCACTGTTTACCTGATTATTGTCTCACTGTTTACCTGATTATTGTCTCACTGTTTACCTGATTATTGTCTCACTGTTTCCCTGATTATTGTCTCACTGTTTCTCTGATTATTGTCTCACGGTGTACCTGATTATTGTCTCACTGTTTCTCTGATTATTGTCTCACTGTTTACCTGATTATTGTCTCACTGTTTACCTGATTATTGTCTCACTGTTTACCTGATTATTGTCTCACTGTTTGCCTGATTATTCACTCACTGTTTACCTGATTATTGTCTCACTGTTTACCTGATTATTGTCTCACTGTTTACCTGATTATTCACTCACTGTTTACCTGATTATTGTCTCACTGTTTACCTGATTATTGTCTCACTGTTTACCTGATTATTGTCTCACTGTTTACCAGATTATTGTCTCACTGTTTACCTGACTATTGTCTCACTGTTTCTCTGATTATTGTCTCACTGTTTCTCTGATTATTGTCTCACTGTTTCTCTGATTATTGTCTCACTGTTTACCTGATTATTGTCTCACTTTTTAACTGATTATTCACTCACTGTTTACCTGATTATTGTCTCACTGTTTACCTGATTATTGTCTCACTGTTTACCTGATTATTGTCTCACTGTTTACCTGATTATTGTCTCACTGTTTCTCTGATTATTGTCTTACTGTTTCTCTGATTATTGTCTCACTGTTTCTCTGATTATTGTCTCACTGTTTACCTGATTATTGTCTCACTGTTTACCTGATTATTGTCTCACTGTTTCCCTGATTATTGTCTCACTGTTTCTCTGATTATTGTCTCACTGTTTACCTGATTATTGTCTCACTGTTTCTCTGATTATTGTCTCACTGTTTACCTGATTATTGTCTCACTGTTTCTCTGATTATTGTCTCACTGTTTCTCTGATTATTGACCAACTGTTCCTCTGGTTATTGTCTCACTGTTTCTCTGATTATTGTCTCACTGTTTCTCTGATTATTGTCTCACTGTTTCCCTGATTATTGACTCACTGTTTCCCTGATTATTGTCTCACTGTTTCTCTGATTATTGTCTCACTGTTTCTCTGATTATTGTCTCACTGTTTCTCTGATTATTGTCTCACTGTTTCTCTGATTATTGACACACTGTTTCTCTGATTATTGTCTCACTGTTTCTCTGATTAGTGTCTCACTGTTTCTCTGATTATTGTCGCACTGTTTCTCTGATTATTGTCTCACTGTTTCTCTGATTATTGTCTCACTGTTTCCCTGATTATTGACTCACTTTTTACCTGATTATTTTCTCACTGTTTCTCTGATTATTGTCTCACTGTTTCTCTGATTATTGACTCACTGTTTCTCTGATTATTGTCTCACTGTTTCTCTGATTATTGTCTCAATGTTTCTCTGATTATTGACTCACTGTTTACCTGATTATTGTCTCACTGTTTACCTGATTATTGTCTCACTGTTTACCTGATTAAAGTCTCACTGTTTACCTGATTATTGTCTCACTGTTTCCCTGATTATTGTCTCACTGTTTCTCTGATTATTGTCTCACGGTTTACCTGATTATTGTCTCACTGTTTCTCTGATTATTGTCTCACTGTTTACCTCATTATTGTCTCACTGTTTACCTGATTATTGTCTCACTGTTTACCTGATTATTCACTCACTGTTTACCTGATTATTGTCTCACTGTTTACCTGATTATTGTCTCACTGTTTACCTGATTATTCACTCATTGTTTACCTGATTATTGTCTCACTGTTTACCTGATTATTGTCTCACTGTTTCTCTGATTATTGTCTCACTGTTTCTCTGATTATTGTCTCACTGTTTACCTGATTATTGTCTCACTGTTTCTCTGATTATTGTCTCACTGTTTCTCTGATTATTGTCTCACTGTTTACCTGATTATTGTCTCACTGTTTCTCTGATTATTGTCTCACTGTTTACCTGATTATTGTCTCACTGTTTCTCTGATTATTCACTCACTGTTTACCTGATTATTGTCACACTGTTTCTCTGATTATTGTCTCACTGTTTCTCTGATTATTGTCTCACTGTTTCTCTGATTATTGACTCACTGTTTACCTGATTATTGTCTCACTGTTTCTCTGATTATTGTCTCACTGTTTCTCTGATAATTCTCTCACTGTTTCTCTGATTATTGACTCACTGTTTACCTGATTATTGTCTCACTGTTTCTCTGATTATTGTCTCACTGTTTCTCTGATTATTTTCTCACTGTTTCTCTGATTATTGACTGACTGTTTACCTGATTATTGTCTCACTGTTTCTCTGATTATTGTCTCACTGTTTCTCTGATTATTGTCTCACTGTTTACCTGATTATTGACTCACTGTTTACCTGATTATTCACTCACTTTTTCTCTGATTATTGTCTCACTGTTTACCTGATTATTGTCTCACTGTTTCTCTGATTATTGTCTCACTATTTCTCTGATTATTGTCTCACTGTTTCTCTGATTATTGACTCACTGTTTACCTGATTATTGTCTCACTGTTTCTCTGATTATTGTCTCACTGTTTCTCTGATTATTGTCTCACTGTTTCTCTGATTATTGACTCACTGTTTACCTGATTATTGTCTCACTGTTTCTCTGCTTATTGTCTCACTGTTTCTCTGATAATTGTCTCACTGTTTCTCTGATTATTGTCTCACTGTTTACCTCATTATTGTCTCACTGTTTATGTGATTATTGTCTCACTGTTTCTCTGATTATTGTCTCACTGTTTACCTGATTATTGTCTCACTGTTTCTCTGATTATTGTCTCACTGTTTACCTGATTATTGTCTCACTGTTTCTCTGATTATTGTCTCACTGTTTCTCTGATTATTGTCTCACTGTTTACCTGATTATTGTCTCACTGTTTCTCTGATTATTCACTCACTGTTTACCTGATTATTGTCTCACTGTTTCTCTGATTATTGTCTCACTGTTTCTCTGATTATTGTCTCACTGTTTACCTGATTATTCACTCACTGTTTCTCTGATTATTCACTCACTGTTTACCTGATTATTGTCTCACTGTTTCTCTGATTATTGTCTCACTGTTTCTCTGATTATTGTCTCACTGTTTACCTGATTATTCACTCACTGTTTCTCTGATTATTCACTCACTGTTTACTTGATTATTCACTCACTGTTTCTCTGATTATTGACTCACTGTTTACCTGATTATTCACTCACTGTTTACCTGATTATTCACTCACTGTTTACCTGATTATTGTCTCACTGTTTCTCTGATTATTGTCTCACTGTTTACCTGATTATTCACTCACTGTTTACCTGAATATTGTCTCACTGTTTCTCTGATTATTGTCTCACTGTTTACCTGATTATTCACTCACTGTTTACCTGATTATTGTCTCACTGTTTCTCTGATTATTGTCTCACTGTTTACCTGATTATTCACTCACTGTTTACCTGATTATTGTCTCACTGTTTCTCTGATTATTGTCTCACTGTTTACCTGATTATTGTCTCACTGTTTACCTGATTATTGACTCAATGTTTACCTGATTATTGTCTCACTGTTTACCTGATTATTGTCTCACTGTTTCTCTGATTATTGTCTCACTGTTTCACTGATTATTGACTCACTGTTTCTCTGATTATTGTCTCACTGTTTACCTGATTATTGTCTCACAGTTTCTCTGATTATTGACTCACTGTTTACCTGATTATTGTCTCACTGTTTCTCTGATTATTGTCTCACTGTTTACCTGTTTATTGTCTCACTGTTTCTCTGATTATTGTCTCACTGTTTACCTGATTATTGTCTCACTGTTTCTCTGATTATTGTCTCACTGTTTACCTGATTATTGTCTCACTGTCTCTCTGATTATTGACTCACTGTTTCTCTGATTATTGTCTCACTGTTTACCTGATTATTCACTCACTGTTTACCTGATTATTCACTCACTGTTTACCTGATTATTGTCTCACTGTTTCTCTGATTATTGTCTCACTGTTTCCCTGTTTATTGTCTCACTTTTTCTCTGATTATTGACTCACTGTTTCTCTGATTATTGTCTCACTGTTTCGCTGATTATTGTCTCACTGTTTACCTGATTATTGTCTCACTGTTTCTCTGATTATTGTCTCACTGTTTACCTGATTATTGTCTCACTGTTTACCTGATTATTGTCTCACTGTTTACCTGATTATTGTCTCACTGTTTCTCTGATTATTGTCTCACTGTTTACCTGATTATTCACTCACTGTTTACCTGATTATTGTCTCACTGTTTCTCTGATTATTGTCTCACTGTTTACCTGATTATTCACTCACTGTTTACCTGATTATTGTCTCACTGTTTCTCTGATTATTGTCTCACTGTTTACCTGATTATTCACTCACTGTTTACCTGATTATTGTCTCACTGTTTCTCTGATTATTGTCTCACTGTTTACCTGATTATTGTCTCACTGTTTACCTGATTATTGACTCACTGTTTACCTGATTATTGTCTCACTGTTTACCTGATTATTGTCTCAATGTTTCTCTGATTATTATCTCACTGTTTCACTGATTATTGACTCACTGTTTCTCTGATTATTGTCTCACTGTTTACCTGATTATTGTCTCACAGTTTCTCTGATTATTGACTCACTGTTTACCTGATTATTGTCTCACTGTTTCTCTGATTATTGTCTCACTGTTTACCTGATTATTGTCTCACTGTTTCTCTGATTATTGTCTCACTGTTTACCTGATTATTGTCTCACTGTTTCTCTGATTATTGACTCACTGTTTACCTGATTATTGTCTCACTGTTTCTCTGATTATTGACTCACTGTTTCTCTGATTATTGTCTCACTGTTTACCTGATTATTCACTCACTGTTTACCTGATTATTCACTCACTGTTTACCTGATTATTGTCTCACTGTTTCTCTGATTATTGTCTCACTGTTTACCTGATTATTCACTCACTGTTTACCTGATTATTCACTCACTGTTTCTCTGATTATTGACTCACTGTTTACCTGATTATTCACTCACTGTTTACCTGATTATTCACTCACTGTTTACCTGATTATTCACTCACTGTTTACCTGATTATTCATTCACTGTTTCTCTGATTATTGTCTCACTGTTTCTCTGATTATTGACTCACTGTTTACCTGATTATTGACTCACTGTTTACCTGATTATTGTCTCACTGTTTACCTGATTATTCACTCACTGTTTACCTGATTATTCACTCACTGTTTACCTGATTATTCACTCACTGTTTACCTGATTATTGTCTCACTGTTTACCTGATTATTCACTCACTGTTTACCTGATTATTCACTCACTGTTTACCTGATTATTGTCTCACTGTTTCTCTGATTATTGTCTCACTGTTTCTCTGATTATTGTCTCACTGTTTACCTGATTATTCACTCACTGTTTACCTGATTATTGTCTCACTGTTTCTCTGATTATTGTCTCACTGTTTACCTGATTATTCTCTCACTGTTTCTCTGATTATTGACTCACTGTTTACCTGATTATTCACTCACTGTTTACCTGATTATTCACTCACTGTTTACCTGATTATTCACTCACTGCTTCTCAGATTCTTCACTCACTTTTTCTCTGATTATTGAACCACTGTTTCTCACGTTATTCACCACTGTTTATCAGAATTTAACGCACTGTTTCTCTGCTTATTGACCCACTTTTTCTCAGATTACTGACCCTCTGTTTCCATGATAATTAACTCACCCATTTCTCTGATTATTGACTCACTGTTTCTCTGATTATTGACCAACTGTTCCTCTGGTTATTGACTCACTGTTTCTCTGATTATTGTCTCACTGTTTCTCTGATTATTGTCTCACGGTTTACCTGATTATTGTCTCACTGTTTCTCTGATTATTGTCTCACTGTTTACCTGATTATTGTCTCACTGTTTACCTGATTATTGTCTCACTGTTTACCTGATTATTGTCTCACTGTTTACCTGATTATTCACTCACTGTTTACCTGATTATTGTCTCACTGTTTACCTGATTATTGTCTCACTGTTTACCTGATTATTGTCTCACTGTTTACCTGATTATTGTCTCACTGTTTACCTGATTATTCACTCACTGTATACCTGATTATTGTCTCACTGTTTACCTGATTATTGTCTCACTGTTTACCTGATTATTGTCTCACTGTTTACCAGATTATTGTCTCACTGTTTACCTGACTATTGTCTCACTGTTTCTCTGATTATTGTCTCACTGTTTCTCTGATTATTGTCTCACTGTTTCTCTGATTATTGTCTCACTGTTTACCTGATTAATGTCTCACTGTTTACCTGATTATTCACTCACTGTTTACCTGATTATTGTCTCACTGTTTACCTGATTATTGTCTCACTGTTTACCTGATTATTGTCTCACTGTTTCCCTGATTAATGTCTCACTGTTTACCTGATTATTGTCTCACTGTTTCTCTGATTATTGACTCACTGTTTACCTGATTATTCACTCACTGTTTACCTGATTATTGTCTCACTGTTTACCTGATTATTCACTCACTGTTTACCTGATTATTGTCTCACTGTTTACCTGATTATTGTCTCACTGTTTACCTGATTATTGTCTCACTGTTTACCAGATTATTGTCTCACTGTTTACCTGACTATTGTCTCACTGTTTCTCTGATTATTGTCTCACTGTTTCTCTGATTATTGTCTCACTGTTTCTCTGATTATTGTCTCACTGTTTACCTGATTATTGTCTCACTGTTTACCTGATTATTCACTCACTGTTTACCTGATTATTGTCTCACTGTTTACCTGATTATTGTCTCACTGTTTACCTGATTATTGTCTCACTGTTTCCCTGATTATTGTCTCACTGTTTACCTGATTATTGTCTCACTGTTTCTCTGATTATTGACTCACTGTTTACCTGATTATTCACTCACTGTTTACCTGATTATTCACTCACTGTTTACCTGATTATTCACTCACTGTTTACCTGATTATTCACTCACTGCTTCTCAGATTCTTCACTCACTTTTTCTCTGATTATTGAACCACTGTTTCTCACGTTATTCACCACTGTTTATCAGAATTTAACGCACTGTTTCTCTGCTTATTGACCCACTTTTTCTCAGATTACTGACCCTCCGTTTCCATGATAATTAACTCACCCATTTGTCTGATTATTGACTCACTGTTTCTCTGATTATTGACCAACTGTTCCTCTGGTTATTGACTCACTGTTTCTCTGATTATTGTCTCACTGTTTCTCTGATTATTCACTCACTGTTTACCTGATTATTGTCTCACTGTTTACCTGATTATTGTCTCACTGTTTACCTGATTATTGTCTCACTGTTTCCCTGATTATTGTCTCACTGTTTACCTGATTATTGTCTCACTGTTTCTCTGATTATTGACTCACTGTTCACCTGATTATTGACTCACTGTTTCCCTGATTATTGACCAACTGTTCCTCTGGTTATTGTCTCACTGTTTCTCTGATTATTGTCTCACTGTTTCTCTGATTATTGTCTCACTGTTTCTCTGATTATTGTCTCACTGTTTCTCTGATTATTGTCTCACTGTTTCCCTGATTATTGACTCACTGTTTCCCTGATTATTGTCTCACTGTTTCTCTGATTATTGTCTCACTGTTTCTCTGATTATTGACTCAATGTTTCTCTGATTATTGTCTCACTGTTTCTCTGATTATTGTCTCACTGTTTCTCTGATTATTGTCTCACTGTTTCTCTGATTATTGACACACTGTTTCTCTGATTATTGTCTCACTGTTTCTCTGATTAGTGTCTCACTGTTTCTCTGATTATTGTCTCACTGTTTCTCTGATTATTGTCTCACTGTTTCTCTGATTATTGTCTCACTGTTTCCCTGATTATTGACTCACTGTTTACCTGATTATTTTCTCACTGTTTCTCTGATTATTGTCTCACTGTTTCTCTGATTATTGAATCACTGTTTCTCTGATTATTGTCTCACTGTTTCTCTGATTATTGTCTCAATGTTTCTCTGATTATTGACTCACTGTTTACCTGATTATTGTCTCACTGTTTACCTGATTATTCACTCACTGTTTACCTGATTATTGTCTCACTGTTTACCTGATTATTGTCTCACTGTTTACCTGATTATTGTCTCACTGTTTACCAGATTATTGTCTCACTGTTTACCTGACTTTTGTCTCACTGTTTCTCTGATTATTGTCTCACTGTTTCTCTGATTATTGTCTCACTGTTTCTCTGATTATTGTCTCACTGTTTACCTGATTATTGTCTCACTGTTTACCTGATTATTCACTCACTGTTTACCTGATTATTGTCTCACTGTTTACCAGATTATTGTCTCACTGTTTCTCTGATTATTGTCTCACTGTTTACCTGATTATTGTCTCACTGTTTCTCTGATTATTGTCTCACTGTTTACCTGATTATTGTCTCATTGTTTCTCTGATTATTGACTCACTGTTTACCTGATTATTCACTCACTGTTTACCTGATTATTCACTCACTGTTTACCTGATTATTCACTCACTGCTTCTCAGATTCTTCACTCACTTTTTCTCTGATTATTGAACCACTGTTTCTCACGTTATTCACCACTGTTTATCAGAATTTAACCCACTGTTTCTCGGCTTATTGACCCACTTTTTCTCAGATTACTGACCCTCTGTTTCCATGATAATTAACTCACCCATTTCTCTGATTATTGACTCACTGTTTCTCTGATTATTGACCAACTGTTCCTCTGGTTATTGACTCACTGTTTCTCTGATTATTGTCTCACTGTTTCTCTGATTATTGTCTCACTGTTTCTCTGATTATTGTCTCACTGTTTACCTGATTATTGTCTCACTGTTTCCCTGATTATTGTCTCACTGTTTCTCTGATTATTGTCTCACTGTTTACCTGATTATTGTCTCACTGTTTCTCTGATTATTGTCTCACTGTTTACCTGATTATTGTCTCACTGTTTCTCTGATTATTGTCTCACTGTTTCTCTGATTATTGACCAACTGTTCCTCTGGTTATTGTCTCACTGTTTCTCTGATTATTGTCTCACTGTTTCTCTGATTATTGTCTCACTGTTTCTCTGATTATTGTCTCACTGTTTCTCTGATTATTGTCTCACTGTTTCCCTGATTATTGACTCACTGTTTCCCTGATTATTGTCTCACTGTTTCTCTGATTATTGTCTCACTGTTTCTCTGATTATTGTCTCACTGTTTCTCTGATTATTGTCTCACTGTTTCTCTGATTATTGTCTCACTGTTTCTCTGATTATTGTCTCACTGTTTCTCTGATTATTGTCTCACTGTTTCCCTGATTATTGACTCACTGTTTACCTGATTATTTTCTCACTGTTTCTCTGATTATTGTCTCACTGTTTCTCTGATTATTGAATCACTGTTTCTCTGATTATTGTCTCACTGTTTCTCTGATTATTGTCTCACTGTTTCTCTGATTATTGTCTCACTGTTTCACTGATTATTGTCTCACTGTTTACCTGATTATTGTCTCACTGTTTACCTGATTATTCACTCACTGTTTACCTGATTATTGTCTCACTGTTTACCTGATTATTGTCTCACTGTTTCCCTGATTATTGTCTCACTGTTTACCTGATTATTGTCTCACTGTTTCTCTGATTATTGACTCACTGTTTACCTGATTATTCACTCACTGTTTACCTGATTATTCACTCACTGTTTACCTGATTATTCACTCACTGTTTACCTGATTATTCACTCACTGCTTCTCAGATTCTTCACTCACTTTTTCTCTGATTATTGAACCACTGTTTCTCACGTTATTCACCACTGTTTATCAGAATTTAACGCACTGTTTCTCTGCTTATTGACCCACTTTTTCTCAGATTACTGACCCTCCGTTTCCATGATAATTAACTCACCCATTTGTCTGATTATTGTCTCACTGTTTCTCTGATTATTCACTCACTGTTTACCTGATTATTGTCTCACTGTTTACCTGATTATTGTCTCACTGTTTACCTGATTATTGTCTCACTGTTTCCCTGACTATTTTCTCACTGTTTCTCTGATTATTGTCTCACTGTTTCTCTGATTATTGAATCACTGTTTCTCTGATTATTGTCTCACTGTTTCTCTGATTATTGTCTCAATGTTTCTCTGATTATTGACTCACTGTTTACCTGATTATTCACTCACTGTTTACCTGATTATTGTCTCACTGTTTACCTGATTATTGTCTCACTGTTTACCTGATTATTGTCTCACTGTTTACCAGATTATTGTCTCACTGTTTACCTGACTTTTGTCTCACTGTTTCTCTGATTATTGTCTCACTGTTTCTCTGATTATTGTCTCACTGTTTCTCTGATTATTGTCTCACTGTTTACCTGATTATTGTCTCACTGTTTACCTGATTATTCACTCACTGTTTACCTGATTATTGTCTCACTGTTTACCAGATTATTGTCTCACTGTTTCTCTGATTATTGTCTCACTGTTTACCTGATTATTGTCTCACTGTTTCTCTGATTATTGTCTCACTGTTTACCTGATTACTGTCTCACTGTTTCTCTGATTATTGACTCACTGTTTACCTGATTATTCACTCACTGTTTACCTGATTATTCACTCACTGTTTACCTGATTATTCACTCACTGCTTCTCAGATTCTTCACTCACTTTTTCTCTGATTATTGAACCACTGTTTCTCACGTTATTCACCACTGTTTATCAGAATTTAACCCACTGTTTCTCGGCTTATTGACCCACTTTTTCTCAGATTACTGACCCTCTGTTTCCATGATAATTAACTCACCCATTTCTCTGATTATTGACTCACTGTTTCTCTGATTATTGACCAACTGTTCCTCTGGTTATTGACTCACTGTTTCTCTGATTATTGTCTCACTGTTTCTCTGATTATTGTCTCACTGTTTCTCTGATTATTGTCTCACTGTTTACCTGATTATTGTCTCACTGTTTCCCTGATTATTGTCTCACTGTTTCTCTGATTATTGTCTCACTGTTTACCTGATTATTGTCTCACTGTTTCTCTGATTATTGTCTCACTGTTTACCTGATTATTGTCTCACTGTTTCTCTGATTATTGTCTCACTGTTTCTCTGATTATTGACCAACTGTTCCTCTGGTTATTGTCTCACTGTTTCTCTGATTATTGTCTCACTGTTTCTCTGATTATTGTCTCACTGTTTCTCTGATTATTGTCTCACTGTTTCTCTGATTATTGTCTCACTGTTTCCCTGATTATTGACTCACTGTTTCCCTGATTATTGTCTCACTGTTTCTCTGATTATTGTCTCACTGTTTCTCTGATTATTGTCTCACTGTTTCTCTGATTATTGTCTCACTGTTTCTCTGATTATTGTCTCACTGTTTCTCTGATTATTGTCTCACTGTTTCTCTGATTATTGACACACTGTTTCTCTGATTATTGTCTCTCTGTTTCTCTGATTAGTGTCACACTGTTTCTCTGATTATTGTCTCACTGTTTCTCTGATTATTGTCTCACTGTTTCTCTGATTATTGTCTCACTGTTTCCCTGATTATTGACTCACTTTTTACCTGATTATTTTCTCACTGTTTCTCTGATTATTGTCTCACTGTTTCTCTGATTATTGACTCACTGTTTCTCTGATTATTGTCTCACTGTTTCTCTGATTATTGTCTCAATGTTTCTCTGATTATTGACTCACTGTTTACCTGATTATTGTCTCACTGTTTACCTGATTATTGTCTCACTGTTTACCTGATTATTGTCTCACTGTTTCCCTGATTATTGTCTCACTGTTTCTCTGATTATTGTCTCACGGTTTACCTGATTATTGTCTCACTGTTTCTCTGATTATTGTCTCACTGTTTACCTGATTATTGTCTCACTGTTTACCAGATTATTGTCTCACTGTTTACCTGACTATTGTCTCACTGTTTCTCTGATTATTGTCTCACTGTTTCTCTGATTATTGTCTCACTGTTTCTCTGATTATTGTCTCACTGTTTACCTGATTATTGTCTCACTTTTTACTTGATTATTCACTCACTGTTTACCTGATTATTGTCTCACTGTTTACCTGATTATTGTCTCACTGTTTCCCTGATTATTGTCTCACTGTTTCTCTGATTATTGTCTCACTGTTTACCTGATTATTGTCTCACTGTTTCTCTGATTATTGTCTCACTGTTTACCTGATGATTGTCTCACTGTTTCTCTGATTATTGTCTCACTGTTTCTCTGATTATTGACCAACTGTTCCTCTGGTTATTGTCTCACTGTTTCTCTGATTATTGTCTCACTGTTTCTCTGATTATTGTCTCACTGTTTCTCTGATTATTGTCTCACTGTTTCTCTGATTATTGTCTCACTGTTTCCCTGATTATTGACTCACTGTTTCCCTGATTATTGTCTCACTGTTTCTCTGATTATTGTCTCACTGTTTCTCTGATTATTGACTCAATGTTTCTCTGATTATTGTCTCACTGTTTCTCTGATTATTGTCTCACTGTTTCTCTGATTATTGTCTCACTGTTTCTCTGATTATTGACACACTGTTTCTCTGATTATTGTCTCACTGTTTCTCTGATTAGTGTCTCACTGTTTCTCTGATTATTGTCTCACTGTTTCTCTGATTATTGTCTCACTGTTTCTCTGATTATTGTCTCACTGTTTCCCTGATTATTGACTCACTGTTTACCTGATTATTTTCTCACTGTTTCTCTGATTATTGTCTCACTGTTTCTCTGATTATTGAATCACTGTTTCTCTGATTATTGTCTCACTGTTTCTCTGATTATTGTCTCACTGTTTACCTGATTATTGTCTCACTGTTTACCTGATTATTCACTCACTGTTTACCTGATTATTGTCTCACTGTTTACCTGATTATTGTCTCACTGTTTACCTGATTATTGTCTCACTGTTTCCCTGATTATAGTCTCACTGTTTACCTGATTATTGTCTCACTGTTTCTCTGATTATTGACTCACTGTTTACCTGATTATTCACTCACTGTTTACCTGATTATTCACTCACTGTTTACCTGATTATTCACTCACTGTTTACCTGATTATTCACTCACTGCTTCTCAGATTCTTCACTGACTTTTTCTCTGATTATTGAACCACTGTTTCTCACGTTATTCACCACTGTTTATCAGAATTTAACGCACTGTTTCTCTGCTTATTGACCCACTTTTTCTCAGATTACTGACCCTCTGTTTCCATGATAATTAACTCACCCATTTGTCTGATTATTGACTCACTGTTTCTCTGATTATTGACCAACTGTTCCTCTGGTTATTGACTCACTGTTTCTCTGATTATTGTCTCACTGTTTCTCTGATTATTGTCTCACTGTTTCTCTGATTATTGACTCACTGTTTACCAGATTATTGTCTCACTGTTTACCTGATTATTGTCTCACTGTTTCCCTGATTATTGTCTCACTGTTTCTCCGATTATTGTCTCACTGTTTACCTGATTATTGTCTCACTGTTTCTCTGATTATTGTCTCACTGTTTACCTGATGATTGTCTCACTGTTTCTCTGATTATTGTCTCACTGTTTCTCTGATTATTGACCAACTGTTCCTCTGGTTATTGTCTCACTGTTTCTCTGATTATTGTCTCACTGTTTCTCTGATTATTGTCTCACTGTTTCTCTGATTATTGTCTCACTGTTTCTCTGATTATTGTCTCACTGTTTCCCTGATTATTGACTCACTGTTTCCCTGATTATTGTCTCACTGTTTCTCTGATTATTGTCTCACTGTTTCCCTGATTATTGACTCACTGTTTCCCTGATTATTGTCTCACTGTTTCTCTGATTATTGTCTCACTGTTTCTCTGATTATTGACTCAATGTTTCTCTGATTATTGTCTCACTGTTTCTCTGATTATTGTCTCACTGTTTCTCTGATTATTGTCTCACTGTTTCTCTGATTATTGACACACTGTTTCTCTGATTATTGTCTCACTGTTTCTCTGATTAGTGTCTCACTGTTTCTCTGATTATTGTCTCACTGTTTCTCTGATTATTGTCTCACTGTTTCTCTGATTATTGTCTCACTGTTTCCCTGATTATTGACTCACTGTTTACCTGATTATTTTCTCACTGTTTCTCTGATTATTGTCTCACTGTTTCTCTGATTATTGAATCACTGTTTCTCTGATTATTGTCTCACTGTTTCTCTGATTATTGTCTCAATGTTTCTCTGATTATTGACTCACTGTTTACCTGATTATTGTCTCACTGTTTACCTGATTATTCACTCACTGTTTACCTGATTATTGTCTCACTGTTTACCTGATTATTGTCTCACTGTTTACCTGATTATTGTCTCACTGTTTACCAGATTATTGTCTCACTGTTTACCTGACTTTTGTCTCACTGTGTCTCTGATTATTGTCTCACTGTTTCTCTGATTATTGTCTCACTGTTTCTCTGATTATTGTCTCACTGTTTACCTGATTATTGTCTCACTGTTTACCTGATTATTCACTCACTGTTTACGTGATTATTGTCTCACTGTTTACCAGATTATTGTCTCACTGTTTACCTGATTATTGTCTCACTGTTTCTCTGATTATTGTCTCACTGTTTACCTGATTATTGTCTCACTGTTTCTCTGATTATTGACTCACTGTTTACCTGATTATTCACTCACTGTTTACCTGATTATTCACTCACTGTTTACCTGATTATTCACTCACTGCTTCTCAGATTCTTCACTCACTTTTTCTCTGATTATTGAACCACTGTTTCTCACGTTATTCACCACTGTTTATCAGAATTTAACGCACTGTTTCTCTGCTGATTGACCCACTTTTTCTCAGATTACTGACCCTCTGTTTCCATGATAATTAACTCACCCATTTCTCTGATTATTGACTCACTGTTTCTCTGATTATTGACCAACTGTTCCTCTGGTTATTGACTCACTGTTTCTCTGATTATTGTCTCACTGTTTCTCTGATTATTGTCTCACTGTTTCTCTGATTATTGACTCACTGTTTACCTGATTATTGTCTCACTGTTTACCTGATTATTGTCTCACTGTTTCCCTGAATATTGTCTCTCTGTTTCTCTGATTATTGTCTCACTGTTTACCTGATTATTGTCTCACTGTTTCTCTGATTATTGTCTCACTGTTTACCTGATTATTGTCTCACTGTTTCTCTGATTATTGTCTCACTGCTTCTCTGATTATTGACCAACTGTTCCTCTGGTTATTGTCTCACTGTTTCTCTGATTATTGTCTCACTGTTTCTCTGATTATTGTCTCACTGTTTCTCTGATTATTGTCTCACTGTTTCTCTGATTATTGTCTCACTGTTTCCCTGATTATTGACTCACTGTTTCCCTGATTATTGTCTCACTGTTTCTCTGATTATTGTCTCACTGTTTCTCTGATTATTGTCTCACTGTTTCTCCGATTATTGTCTCACTGTTTCTCTGATTATCGTCTCACTGTTTCTCTGATTATTGACACACTGTTTCTCTGATTATTGTCTCACTGTTTCTCTGATTAGTGTCTCACTGTTTCTCTGATTATTGTCTCACTGTTTCTCTGATTATTGTCTCACTGTTTCTCTGATTATTGTCTCACTGTTTCCCTGATTATTGACTCACTTTTTACCTGATTATTTTCTCACTGTTTCTCTGATTATTGTCTCACTGTTTCTCTGATTATTGACACACTGTTTCTCTGATTATTGTCTCACTGTTTACCTGATTATTGTCTCACTGTTTCTCTGATTATTGACTCACTGTTTACCTGATTATTCACTCACTGTTTACCTGATTATTCACTCACTGTTTACCTGATTATTCACTCACTGTTTACCTGATTATTCACTCACTGCTTCTCAGATTCTTCACTCACTTTTTCTCTGATTATTGAACCACTGTTTCTCACGTTATTCACCACTGTTTATCAGAATTTAACGCACTGTTTCTCTGCTTATTGACCCACTTTTTCTCAGATTACTGACCCTCTGTTTCCATGATAATTAACTCACCCATTTGTCTGATTATTGACTCACTGTTTCTCTGATTATTGACCAACTGTTCCTCTGGTTATTGACTCACTGTTTCTCTGATTATTGTCTCACTGTTTCTCTGATTATTGTCTCACTGTTTCTCTGATTATTGACTCACTGTTTACCTGATTATTGTCTCACTGTTTACCTGATTATTGTCTCACTGTTTCCCTGATTATTGTCTCACGGTTTCTCTGATTATTGTCTCTCTGTTTACCTGATTATTGTCTCACTGTTTCTCTGATTATTGTCTCACTGTTTACCTGATGATTGTCTCACTGTTTCTCTGATTATTGTCTCACTGTTTCTCTGATTATTGACCAACTGTTCCTCTGGTTATTGTCTCACTGTTTCTCTGATTATTGTCTCACTGTTTCTCTGATTATTGTCTCACTGTTTCTCTGATTATTGTCTCACTGTTTCTCTGATTATTGTCTCACTGTTTCCCTGATTATTGACTCACTGTTTCCCTGATTATTGTCTCACTGTTTCTCTGATTATTGTCTCACTGTTTCCCTGATTATTGACTCACTGTTTCCCTGATTATTGTCTCACTGTTTCTCTGATTATTGTCTCACTGTTTCTCTGATTATTGACTCAATGTTTCTCTGATTATTGTCTCACTGTTTCTCTGATTATTGTCTCACTGTTTCTCTGATTATTGTCTCACTGTTTCTCTGATTATTGACACACTGTTTCTCTGATTATTGTCTCACTGTTTCTCTGATTAGTGTCTCACTGTTTCTCTGATTATTGTCTCACTGTTTCTCTGATTATTGTCTCACTGTTTCTCTGATTATTGTCTCACTGTTTCCCTGATTATTGACTCACTGTTTACCTGATTATTTTCTCACTGTTTCTCTGATTATTGTCTCACTGTTTCTCTGATTATTGAATCACTGTTTCTCTGATTATTGTCTCACTGTTTCTCTGATTATTGTCTCAATGTTTCTCTGATTATTGACTCACTGTTTACCTGATTATTGTCTCACTGTTTACCTGATTATTCACTCACTGTTTACCTGATTATTGTCTCACTGTTTACCTGATTATTGTCTCACTGTTTACCTGATTATTGTCTCACTGTTTACCAGATTATTGTCTCACTGTTTACCTGACTTTTGTCTCACTGTTTCTCTGATTATTGTCTCACTGTTTCTCTGATTATTGTCTCACTGTTTCTCTGATTATTGTCTCACTGTTTACCTGATTATTGTCTCACTGTTTACCTGATTATTCACTCACTGTTTACGTGATTATTGTCTCACTGTTTACCAGATTATTGTCTCACTGTTTACCTGATTATTGTCTCACTGTTTCTCTGATTATTGTCTCACTGTTTACCTGATTATTGTCTCACTGTTTCTCTGATTATTGACTCACTGTTTACCTGATTATTCACTCACTGTTTACCTGATTATTCACTCACTGTTTACCTGATTATTCACTCACTGCTTCTCAGATTCTTCACTCACTTTTTCTCTGATTATTGAACCACTGTTTCTCACGTTATTCACCACTGTTTATCAGAATTTAACGCACTGTTTCTCTGCTTATTGACCCACTTTTTCTCAGATTACTGACCCTCTGTTTCCATGATAATTAACTCACCCATTTCTCTGATTATTGACTCACTGTTTCTCTGATTATTGACCAACTGTTCCTCTGGTTATTGACTCACTGTTTCTCTGATTATTGTCTCACTGTTTCTCTGATTATTGTCTCACTGTTTCTCTGATTATTGACTCACTGTTTACCTGATTATTGTCTCACTGTTTACCTGATTATTGTCTCACTGTTTCCCTGATTATTGTCTCACTGTTTCTCTGATTATTGTCTCACTGTTTCTCTGATTATTGTCTCACTGTTTCTCTGATTATTGTCTCACTGTTTCTCTGATTATTGTCTCACTGTTTACCTGATTATTGTCTCACTGTTTCTCTGATTATTGTCTCACTGCTTCTCTGATTATTGACCAACTGTTGCTCTGGTTATTGTCTCACTGTTTCTCTGATTATTGTCTCACTGTTTACCTGATTATTGTCTCACTGTTTCTCTGATTATTGTCTCACTGTTTACCTGATTATTGTCTCACTGTTTCTCTGATTATTGACTCACTGTTTACCTGATTATTCACTCACTGTTTACCTGATTATTCACTCACTGTTTACCTGATTATTCACTCACTGCTTCTCAGATTCTTCACTCACTTTTTCTCTGATTATTGAACCACTGTTTCTCACGTTACTCACCACTGTTTATCAGAATTTAACGCACTGTTTCTCTTCTTATTGACCCACTTTTTCTCAGATTACTGACCCTCTGTTTCCATGATAATTAACTCACCCATTTCTCTGATTATTGACTCACTGTTTCTCTGATTATTGACCAACTGTTCCTCTGGTTATTGAATCACTGTTTCTCTGATTATTGTCTCACTGTTTCTCTGATTATTGTCTCACTGTTTCTCTGATTATTGACTCACTGTTTACCTGATTATTGTCTCACTGTTTACCTGATTATTGTCTCACTGTTTCCCTGATTATTGTCTCTCTGTTTCTCTGATTATTGTCTCACTGTTTACCTGATTATTGTCTCACTGTTTCTCTGATTATTGTCTCACTGTTTACCTGATTATTGTCTCACTGTTTCTCTGATTATTGTCTCACTGCTTCTCTGATTATTGACCAACTGTTCCTCTGGTTATTGTCTCACTGTTTCTCTGATTATTGTCTCACTGTTTCTCTGATTATTGTCTCACTGTTTCTCTGATTATTGTCTCACTGTTTCTCTGATTATTGTCTCACTGTTTCCCTGATTATTGACTCACTGTTTCCCTGATTATTGTCTCACTGTTTCTCTGATTATTGTCTCACTGTTTCTCTGATTATTGTCTCACTGTTTCTCCGATTATTGTCTAACTGTTTCTCTGATTATCGTCTCACTGTTTCTCTGATTATTGACACACTGTTTCTCTGATTATTGTCTCACTGTTTCTCTGATTAGTGTCTCACTGTTTCTCTGATTATTGTCTCACTGTTTCTCTGATTATTGTCTCACTGTTTTCTCTGATTATTGTCTCACTGTTTCCCTGATTATTGACTCACTTTTTACCTGATTATTTTCTCACTGTTTCTCTGATTATTGTCTCACTGTTTCTCTGATTATTGACACACTGTTTCTCTGATTATTGACACACTGTTTCTCTGATTATTGTCTCACTGTTTCTCTGATTATTGACTCACTGTTTACCTGATTATTCACTCACTGTTTACCTGATTATTCACTCACTGTTTACCTGATTATTCACTCACTGCTTCTCAGATTCTTCACTCACTTTTTCTCTGATTATTGAACCACTGTTTCTCACGTTATTCACCACTGTTTATCAGAATTTAACGCACTGTTTCTCTGCTTATTGACCCACTTTTTCTCTGATTACTGACCCTCTGTTTCCATGATAATTAACTCACCCATTTGTCTGATTATTGACTCACTGTTTCTCTGATTATTGACCAACTGTTCCTCTGGTTATTGACTCACTGTTTCTCTGATTATTGTCTCACTGTTTCTCTGATTATTGTCTCACTGTTTCTCTGATTATTGTCTCACTGTTTCTCTGATTATTGTCTCACTGTTTCTCTGATTATTGTCTCACTGTTTCCCAGATTATTGACTCACTGTTTACCTGATTATTTTCTCACTGTTTCTCTGATTATTGTCTCACTGTTTCTCTGATTATTGAATCACTGTTTCTCTGATTATTGTCTCACTGTTTCTCTGATTATTGTCTCAATGTTTCTCTGATTATTGACTCACTGTTTACCTGATTATTGTCTCACTGTTTACCTGATTATTCACTCACTGTTTACCTGATTATTGTCTCACTGTTTACCTGATTATTGTCTCACTGTTTACCTGATTATTGTCTCACTGTTTACCAGATTATTGTCTCACTGTTTACCTGACTTTTGTCTCACTGTTTCTCTGATTATTGTCTCACTGTTTCTCTGATTATTGTCTCACTGTTTCTCTGATTATTGTCTCACTGTTTACCTGATTATTGTCTCACTGTTTACCTGATTATTCACTCACTGTTTACGTGATTATTGTCTCACTGTTTACCAGATTATTGTCTCACTGTTTACCTGATTATTGTCTCACTGTTTCTCTGATTATTGTCTCACTGTTTACCTGATTATTGTCTCACTGTTTCTCTGATTATTGACTCACTGTTTACCTGATTATTCACTCACTGTTTACCTGATTATTCACTCACTGTTTACCTGATTATTCACTCACTGCTTCTCAGATTCTTCACTCACTTTTTCTCTGATTATTGAACCACTGTTTCTCACGTTATTCACCACTGTTTATCAGAATTTAACGCACTGTTTCTCTGCTTATTGACCCACTTTTTCTCAGATTACTGACCCTCTGTTTCCATGATAATTAACTCACCCATTTCTCTGATTATTGACTCACTGTTTCTCTGATTATTGACCAACTGTTCCTCTGGTTATTGACTCACTGTTTCTCTGATTATTGTCTCACTGTTTCTCTGATTATTGTCTCACTGTTTCTCTGATTATTGACTCACTGTTTACCTGATTATTGTCTCACTGTTTACCTGATTATTGTCTCACTGTTTCCCTGATTATTGTCTCACTGTTTCTCTGATTATTGTCTCACTGTTTCTCTGATTATTGTCTCACTGTTTCTCTGATTATTGTCTCACTGTTTCTCTGATTATTGTCTCACTGTTTACCTGATTATTGTCTCACTGTTTCTCTGATTATTGTCTCACTGCTTCTCTGATTATTGACCAACTGTTCCTCTGGTTATTGTCTCACTGTTTCTCTGATTATTGTCTCACTGTTTACCTGATTATTGTCTCACTGTTTCTCTGATTATTGTCTCACTGTTTACCTGATTATTGTCTCACTGTTTCTCTGATTATTGACTCACTGTTTACCTGATTATTCACTCACTGTTTACCTGATTATTCACTCACTGTTTACCTGATTATTCACTCACTGCTTCTCAGATTCTTCACTCACTTTTTCTCTGATTATTGAACCACTGTTTCTCACGTTATTCACCACTGTTTATCAGAATTTAACGCACTGTTTCTCTGCTTATTGACCCACTTTTTCTCAGATTACTGACCCTCTGTTTCCATGATAATTAACTCACCCATTTCTCTGATTATTGACTCACTGTTTCTCTGATTATTGACCAACTGTTCCTCTGGTTATTGACTCACTGTTTCTCTGATTATTGTCTCACTGTTTCTCTGATTATTGTCTCACTGTTTCTCTGATTATTGACTCACTGTTTACCTGATTATTGTCTCACTGTTTACCTGATTATTGTCTCACTGTTTCCCTGATTATTGTCTCTCTGTTTCTCTGATTATTGTCTCACTGTTTACCTGATTATTGTCTCACTGTTTCTCTGATTATTGTCTCACTGTTTACCTGATTATTGTCTCACTGTTTCTCTGATTATTGTCTCACTGCTTCTCTGATTATTGACCAACTGTTCCTCTGGTTATTGTCTCACTGTTTCTCTGATTATTGTCTCACTGTTTCTCTGATTATTGTCTCACTGTTTCTCTGATTATTGTCTCACTGTTTCTCTGATTATTGTCTCACTGTTTCCCTGATTATTGACTCACTGTTTCCCTGATTATTGTCTCACTGTTTCTCTGATTATTGTCTCACTGTTTCTCTGATTATTGTCTCACTGTTTCTCCGATTATTGTCTCACTGTTTCTCTGATTATCGTCTCACTGTTTCTCTGATTATTGACACACTGTTTCTCTGATTATTGTCTCACTGTTTCTCTGATTAGTGTCTCACTGTTTCTCTGATTATTGTCTCACTGTTTCTCTGATTATTGTCTCACTGTTTCTCTGATTATTGTCTCACTGTTTCCCTGATTATTGACTCACTTTTTACCTGATTATTTTCTCACTGTTTCTCTGATTATTGTCTCACTGTTTCTCTGATTATTGACACACTGTTTCTCTGATTATTGTCTCACTGTTTACCTGATTATTGTCTCACTGTTTCTCTGATTATTGACTCACTGTTTACCTGATTATTCACTCACTGTTTACCTGATTATTCACTCACTGTTACCTGATTATTCACTCACTGCTTCTCAGATTCTTCACTCACTTTTTCTCTGATTATTGAACCACTGTTTCTCACGTTATTCACCACTGTTTATCAGAATTTAACGCACTGTTTCTCTGCTTATTAACCCACTTTTTCTCTGATTACTGACCCTCTGTTTCCATGATAATTAACTCACCCATTTGTCTGATTATTGACTCACTGTTTCTCTGATTATTGACCAACTGTTCCTCTGGTTATTGACTCACTGTTTCTCTGATTATTGTCTCACTGTTTCTCTGATTATTGTCTCACTGTTTCTCTGATTATTGACTCACTGTTTACCTGATTATTGTCTCACTGTTTACCTGATTATTGTCTCACTGTTTCCCTGATTATTGTCTCACTGTTTCTCTGATTATTGTCTCACTGTTTACCTGATTATTGTCTCACTGTTTCTCTGATTATTGTCTCACTGTTTACCTGATGATTGTCTCACTGTTTCTCTGATTATTGTCTCACTGTTTCTCTGATTATTGACCAACTGTTCCTCTGGTTATTGTCTCACTGTTTCTCTGATTATTGTCTCACTGTTTCTCTGATTATTGTCTCACTGTTTCTCTGATTATTGTCTCACTGTTTCTCTGATTATTGTCTCACTGTTTCCCTGATTATTGACTCACTGTTTCCCTGATTATTGTCTCACTGTTTCTCTGATTATTGTCTCACTGTTTCCCTGATTATTGACTCACTGTTTCCCTGATTATTGTCTCACTGTTTCTCTGATTATTGTCTCACTGTTTCTCTGATTATTGACTCAAAGTTTCTCTGATTATTGTCTCACTGTTTCTCTGATTATTGTCTCACTGTTTCTCTGATTATTGTCTCACTGTTTCTCTGATTATTGACACACTGTTTCTCTGATTATTGTCTCACTGTTTCTCTGATTAGTGTCTCACTGTTTCTCTGATTATTGTCTCACTGTTTCTCTGATTATTGTCTCACTGTTTCTCTGATTATTGTCTCACTGTTTCCCTGATTATTGACTCACTGTTTACCTGATTATTTTCTCACTGTTTCTCTGATTATTGTCTCACTGTTTCTCTGATTATTGAATCACTGTTTCTCTGATTATTGTCTCACTGTTTCTCTGATTATTGTCTCAATGTTTCTCTGATTGTTGACTCACTGTTTACCTGATTATTGTCTCACTGTTTACCTGATTATTCACTCACTGTTTACCTGAATATTGTCTCACTGTTTACCTGATTATTGTCTCACTGTTTACCTGATTATTGTCTCACTGTTTACCAGATTATTGTCTCACTGTTTACCTGACTTTTGTCTCACTGTTTCTCTGATTATTGTCTCACTGTTTCTCTGATTATTGTCTCACTGTTTCTCTGATTATTGTCTCACTGTTTACCTGATTATTGTCTCACTGTTTACCTGATTATTCACTCACTGTTTACGTGATTATTGTCTCACTGTTTACCAGATTATTGTCTCACTGTTTACCTGATTATTGTCTCACTGTTTCTCTGATTATTGTCTCACTGTTTACCTGATTATTGTCTCACTGTTTCTCTGATTATTGACTCACTGTTTACCTGATTATTCACTCACTGTTTACCTGATTATTCACTCACTGTTTACCTGATTATTCACTCACTGTTTACCTGATTATTGTCTCACTGTTTCTCTGATTATTGTCTCACTGCTTCTCTGATTATTGACCAACTGTTCCTCTGGTTATTGTCTCACTGTTTCTCTGATTATTGTCTCACTGTTTCTCTGATTATTGTCTCACTGTTTCTCTGATTATTGTCTCAATGTTTCTCTGATTATTGTCTCACTGTTTCCCTGATTATTGACTCACTGTTTCCCTGATTATTGTCTCACTGTTTCTCTGATTATTGTCTCACTGTTTCTCTGATTATTGTCTCACTGTTTCTCCGATTATTGTCTCACTGTTTCTCTGATTATTGTCTCACTGTTTCTCTGATTATTGACACACTGTTTCTCTGATTATTGTCTCACTGTTTCTCTGATTAGTGTCTCACTGTTTCTCTGATTATTGTCTCACTGTTTCTCTGATTATTGTCTCACTGTTTCTCTGATTATTGTCTCACTGTTTCCCTGAATATTGACTCACTTTTTACCTGATTATTTTCTCACTGTTTCTCTGATTATTGACTCACTGTTTCTCTGATTATTGTCTCACTGTTTCTCTGATTATTGTCTCAATGTTTCTCTGATTATTGATTCACTGTTTACCTGATTATTGTCTCACTGTTCACCTGATTATTGTCTCACTGTTTAACTGATTATTGTCTCACTGTTTACCTGATTATTGTCTCACTGTTTCCCTGATTATTGTCTCACTGTTTCTCTGATTATTGTCTCACGGTTTACCTGATTATTGTCTCACTGTTTCTCTGATTATTGTCTCACTGTTTACCTGATTATTGTCTCACTGTTTACCTGATTATTGTCCCACTATTTACCTGATTATTGTCTCACTGTTTACCTGATTATTCACTCACTGTTTACCTGATTATTGTCTCACTGTTTACCTGATTATTGTCTCACTGTTTACCAGATTATTGTCTCACTGTTTACCTGACTATTGTCTCACTGTTTCTCTGATTATTGTCTCACTGTTTCTCTGATTATTGTCTCACTGTTTCTCTGATTATTGTCTCACTGTTTACCTGATTATTGTCTCACTTTATACCTGATTATTCACTCACTGTTTACCTGATTATTGTCTCACTGTTTACCTGATTATTGTCTCACTCTTTACCTGATTATTGTCTCACTGTTTACTTGATTATTGTCTCACTGTTTCTCTGATTATTGTCTAACTGTTTCTCTGATTATTGTCTCACTGTTTCTCTGATTATTGTCTCACTATTTACCTGATTATTGTCTCACTGTTTACCTGATTATTGTCTCACTGTTTCCCTGATTATTGTCTCACTGTTTCTCTGATTATTGTCTCACTGTTTACCTGATTATTGTCTCACTGTTTCTCTGATTATTGTCTCACTGTTTCTCTGATTATTGTCTCACTGTTTCTCTGATTATTGTCTCACTGTTTCTCTGATTATTGACCAACTGTTCCTCTGGTTATTGTCTCACTGTTTCTCTGATTATTGTCTCACTGTTTCTCTGATTATTGTCTCACTGTTTCTCTGATTATTGTCTCACTGTTTCCCTGATTATTGACTCACTGTTTCCCTGATTATTGTCTCACTGTTTCTCTGATTATTGTCTCACTGTTTCTCTGATTATTGACTCACTGTTTCTCTGATTATTGTCTCACTGTTTCTCTGATTATTGTCTCACTGTTTCTCTGATTATTGTCTCACTGTTTCTCTGATTATTGACACACTGTTTCTCTGATTATTGTCTCACTGTTTCTCTGATTAGTGTCTCACTGTTTCTCTGATTATTGTCTCACTGTTTCTCTGATTATTGTCTCACTGTTTCCCTGATTATTGACTCACTTTTTACCTGATTATTTTCTCACTGTTTCTCTGATTATTGTCTCACTGTTTCTCTGATTATTGTCTCACTGTTTCTCTGATTATTGTCTCACTGTTTCTCTGATTATTGTCTCACTGTTTCCCTGATTATTGACTCACTGTTTACCTGATTATTTTCTCACTGTTTCTCTGATTATTGTCTCACTGTTTCTCTGATTATTGAATCACTGTTTCTCTGATTATTGTCTCACTGTTTCTCTGATTATTGTCTCAATGTTTCTCTGATTATTGACTCACTGTTTACCTGATTATTGTCTCACTGTTTACCTGATTATTCACTCACTGTTTACCTGAATATTGTCTCACTGTTTACCTGATTATTGTCTCACTGTTTACCTGATTATTGTCTCACTGTTTACCAGATTATTGTCTCACTGTTTACCTGACTTTTGTCTCACTGTTTCTCTGATTATTGTCTCACTGTTTCTCTGATTATTGTCTCACTGTTTCTCTGATTATTGTCTCACTGTTTACCTGATTATTGTCTCACTGTTTACCTGATTATTCACTCACTGTTTACGTGATTATTGTCTCACTGTTTACCAGATTATTGTCTCACTGTTTACCTGATTATTGTCTCACTGTTTCTCTGATTATTGTCTCACTGTTTCTCTGATTATTCTCTCACTGTTTACCTGATTATTGTCTCACTGTTTACCTGATTATTCACTCACTGTTTACGTGATTATTGTCTCACTGTTTACCAGATTATTGTCTCACTGTTTACCTGATTATTGTCTCACTGTTTCTCTGATTATTGTCTCACTGTTTCTCTGATTATTGAATCACTGTTTCTCTGATTATTGTCTCACTGTTTCTCTGATTATTGTCTCAATGTTTCTCTGATTATTGACTCACTGTTTACCTGATTATTGTCTCACTGTTTACCTGATTATTCACTCACTGTTTACCTGAATATTGTCTCACTGTTTACCTGATTATTGTCTCACTGTTTACCTGATTATTGTCTCACTGTTTACCAGATTATTGTCTCACTGTTTACCTGACTTTTGTCTCACTGTTTCTCTGATTATTGTCTCACTGTTTCTCTGATTATTGTCTCACTGTTTCTCTGATTATTGTCTCACTGTTTACCTGATTATTGTCTCACTGTTTACCTGATTATTCACTCACTGTTTACGTGATTATTGTCTCACTGTTTACCAGATTATTGTCTCACTGTTTACCTGATTATTGTCTCACTGTTTCTCTGATTATTGTCTCACTGTTTACCTGATTATTGTCTCACTGTTTCTCTGATTATTGACTCACTGTTTACCTGATTATTCACTCACTGTTTACCTGATTATTCACTCACTGTTTACCTGATTATTGTCTCACTGTTTCTCTGATTATTGTCTCACTGCTTCTCTGATTATTGACCAACTGTTCCTCTGGTTATTGTCTCACTGTTTCTCTGATTATTGTCTCACTGTTTCTCTGATTATTGTCTCACTGTTTCTCTGATTATTGTCTCAATGTTTCTCTGATTATTGTCTCACTGTTTCCCTGATTATTGACTCACTGTTTCCCTGATTATTGTCTCACTGTTTCTCTGATTATTGTCTCACTGTTTCTCTGATTATTGTCTCACTGTTTCTCCAATTATTGTCTCACTGTTTCTCTGATTATTGTCTCACTGTTTCTCTGATTAGTGTCTCACTGTTTCTCTGATTATTGTCTCACTGTTTCTCTGATTATTGTCTCACTGTTTCTCTGATTATTGTCTCACTGTTTCCCTGAATATTGACTCACTTTTTACCTGATTATTTTCTCACTGTTTCTCTGATTATTGACTCACTGTTTCTCTGATTATTGTCTCACTGTTTCTCTGATTATTGTCTCAATGTTTCTCTGATTATTGATTCACTGTTTACCTGATTATTGTCTCACTGTTTACCTGATTATTGTCTCACTGTTTAACTGATTATTGTCTCACTGTTTACCTGATTATTGTCTCACTGTTTCCCTGATTATTGTCTCACTGTTTCTCTGATTATTGTCTCACGGTTTACCTGATTATTGTCTCACTGTTTCTCTGATTATTGTCTCACTGTTTACCTGATTATTGTCTCACTGTTTACCTGATTATTGTCTCACTGTTTACCTGATTATTCACTCACTGTTTACCTGATTATTGTCTCACTATTTACCTGATTATTGTCTCACTGTTTACCTGATTATTCACTCACTGTTTACCTGATTATTGTCTCACTGTTTACCTGATTATTGTCTCACTGTTTACCAGATTATTGTCTCACTGTTTACCTGACTATTGTCTCACTGTTTCTCTGATTATTGTCTCACTGTTTCTCTGATTATTGTCTCACTGTTTCTCTGATTATTGTCTCACTGTTTACCTGATTATTGTCTCACTTTATACCTGATTATTCACTCACTGTTTACCTGATTATTGTCTCACTGTTTACCTGATTATTGTCTCACTCTTTACCTGATTATTGTCTCACTGTTTACTTGATTATTGTCTCACTGTTTCTCTGATTATTGTCTAACTGTTTCTCTGATTATTGTCTCACTGTTTCTCTGATTATTGTCTCACTATTTACCTGATTATTGTCTCACTGTTTACCTGATTATTGTCTCACTGTTTCCCTGATTATTGTCTCACTGTTTCTCTGATTATTGTCTCACTGTTTACCTGATTATTGTCTCACTGTTTCTCTGATTATTGTCTCACTGTTTCTCTGATTATTGTCTCACTGTTTCTCTGATTATTGTCTCACTGTTTCTCTGATTATTGACCAACTGTTCCTCTGGTTATTGTCTCACTGTTTCTCTGATTATTGTCTCACTGTTTCTCTGATTATTGTCTCACTGTTTCTCTGATTATTGTCTCACTGTTTCCCTGATTATTGACTCACTGTTTCCCTGATTATTGTCTCACTGTTTCTCTGATTATTGTCTCACTGTTTCTCTGATTATTGACTCACTGTTTCTCTGATTATTGTCTCACTGTTTCTCTGATTATTGTCTCACTGTTTCTCTGATTATTGACACACTGTTTCTCTGATTATTGTCTCACTGTTTCTCTGATTAGTGTCTCACTGTTTCTCTGATTATTGTCTCACTGTTTCTCTGATTATTGTCTCACTGTTTCTCTGATTATTGTCTCACTGTTTCCCTGATTATTGACTCACTTTTTACCTGATTATTTTCTCACTGTTTCTCTGATTATTGTCTCACTGTTTCTCTGATTATTGTCTCACTGTTTCTCTGATTATTGTCTCACTGTTTCTCTGATTATTGTCTCACTGTTTCCCTGATTATTGACTCACTGTTTACCTGATTATTTTCTCACTGTTTCTCTGATTATTGTCTCACTGTTTCTCTGATTATTGAATCACTGTTTCTCTGATTATTGTCTCACTGTTTCTCTGATTATTGTCTCAATGTTTCTCTGATTATTGACTCACTGTTTACCTGATTATTGTCTCACTGTTTACCTGATTATTCACTCACTGTTTACCTGAATATTGTCTCACTGTTTACCTGATTATTGTCTCACTGTTTACCTGATTATTGTCTCACTGTTTACCAGATTATTGTCTCACTGTTTACCTGACTTTTGTCTCACTGTTTCTCTGATTATTGTCTCACTGTTTCTCTGATTATTGTCTCACTGTTTCTCTGATTATTGTCTCACTGTTTACCTGATTATTGTCTCACTGTTTACCTGATTATTCACTCACTGTTTACGTGATTATTGTCTCACTGTTTACCAGATTATTGTCTCACTGTTTACCTGATTATTGTCTCACTGTTTCTCTGATTATTGTCTCACTGTTTACCTGATTATTGTCTCACTGTTTCTCTGATTATTGACTCACTGTTTACCTGATTATTCACTCACTGTTTACCTGATTATTCACTCACTGTTTACCTGATTATTCACTCACTGCTTCTCAGATTCTTCACTCACTTTTTCTCTGATTATTGAACCACTGTTTCTCACGTTATTCACCACTGTTTATCAGAATTTAACGCACTGTTTCTCTGCTTATTGACCCACTTTTTCTCAGATTACTGACCCTCTGTTTCCATGATAATTAACTCACCCATTTCTCTGATTATTGACTCACTGTTTCTCTGATTATTGACCAACTGTTCCTCTGGTTATTGACTCACTGTTTCTCTGATTATTGTCTCACTGTTTCTCTGATTATTGTCTCACTGTTTCTCTGATTATTGACTCACTGTTTACCTGATTATTGTCTCACTGTTTACCTGATTATTGTCTCACTGTTTCCCTGATTATTGTCTCACTGTTTCTCTGATTATTGTCTCACTGTTTCTCTGATTATTGTCTCACTGTTTCTCTGATTATTGTCTCACTGTTTACCTGATTATTGTCTCACTGTTTCTCTGATTATTGTCTCACTGCTTCTCTGATTATTGACCAACTGTTCCTCTGGTTATTGTCTCACTGTTTCTCTGATTATTGTCTCACTGTTTCTCTGATTATTGTCTCACTGTTTCTCTGATTATTGTCTCAATGTTTCTCTGATTATTGTCTCACTGTTTCTCCGATTATTGTCTCACTGTTTCTCTGATTATTGTCTCACTGTTTCTCTGATTATTGACACACTGTTTCTCTGATTATTGTCTCACTGTTTCTCTGATTAGTGTCTCACTGTTTCTCTGATTATTGTCTCACTGTTTCTCTGATTATTGTCTCACTGTTTCTCTGATTATTGTCTCACTGTTTCCCTGAATATTGACTCACTTTTTACCTGATTATTTTCTCACTGTTTCTCTGATTATTGACTCACTGTTTCTCTGATTATTGTCTCACTGTTTCTCTGATTATTGTCTCAATGTTTCTCTGATTATTGATTCACTGTTTACCTGATTATTGTCTCACTGTTTACCTGATTATTGTCTCACTGTTTAACTGATTATTGTCTCACTGTTTACCTGATTATTGTCTCACTGTTTCCCTGATTATTGTCTCACTGTTTCTCTGATTATTGTCTCACGGTTTACCTGATTATTGTCTCACTGTTTCTCTGATTATTGTCTCACTGTTTACCTGATTATTGTCTCACTGTTTACCTGATTATTGTCTCACTGTTTACCTGATTATTCACTCACTGTTTACCTGATTATTGTCTCACTATTTACCTGATTATTGTCTCACTGTTTACCTGATTATTCACTCACTGTTTACCTGATTATTGTCTCACTGTTTACCTGATTATTGTCTCACTGTTTACCAGATTATTGTCTCACTGTTTACCTGACTATTGTCTCACTGTTTCTCTGATTATTGTCTCACTGTTTCTCTGATTATTGTCTCACTGTTTCTCTGATTATTGTCTCACTGTTTACCTGATTATTGTCTCACTTTATACCTGATTATTCACTCACTGTTTACCTGATTATTGTCTCACTGTTTACCTGATTATTGTCTCACTCTTTACCTGATTATTGTCTCACTGTTTACTTGATTATTGTCTCACTGTTTCTCTGATTATTGTCTAACTGTTTCTCTGATTATTGTCTCACTGTTTCTCTGATTATTGTCTCACTATTTACCTGATTATTGTCTCACTGTTTACCTGATTATTGTCTCACTGTTTCCCTGATTATTGTCTCACTGTTTCTCTGATTATTGTCTCACTGTTTACCTGATTATTGTCTCACTGTTTCTCTGATTATTGTCTCACTGTTTCTCTGATTATTGTCTCACTGTTTCTCTGATTATTGTCTCACTGTTTCTCTGATTATTGACCAACTGTTCCTCTGGTTATTGTCTCACTGTTTCTCTGATTATTGTCTCACTGTTTCTCTGATTATTGTCTCACTGTTTCTCTGATTATTGTCTCACTGTTTCCCTGATTATTGACTCACTGTTTCCCTGATTATTGTCTCACTGTTTCTCTGATTATTGTCTCACTGTTTCTCTGATTATTGACTCACTGTTTCTCTGATTATTGTCTCACTGTTTCTCTGATTATTGTCTCACTGTTTCTCTGATTATTGTCTCACTGTTTCTCTGATTATTGACACACTGTTTCTCTGATTATTGTCTCACTGTTTCTCTGATTAGTGTCTCACTGTTTCTCTGATTATTGTCTCACTGTTTCTCTGATTATTGTCTCACTGTTTCTCTGATTATTGTCTCACTGTTTCCCTGATTATTGACTCACTTTTTACCTGATTATTTTCTCACTGTTTCTCTGATTATTGTCTCACTGTTTCTCTGATTATTGTCTCACTGTTTCTCTGATTATTGTCTCACTGTTTCTCTGATTATTGTCTCACTGTTTCCCTGATTATTGACTCACTGTTTACCTGATTATTTTCTCACTGTTTCTCTGATTATTGTCTCACTGTTTCTCTGATTATTGAATCACTGTTTCTCTGATTATTGTCTCACTGTTTCTCTGATTATTGTCTCAATGTTTCTCTGATTATTGACTCACTGTTTACCTGATTATTGTCTCACTGTTTACCTGATTATTGTCTCACTGTTTACCTGATTATTGTCTCACTGTTTACCAGATTATTGTCTCACTGTTTACCTGACTTTTGTCTCACTGTTTCTCTGATTATTGTCTCACTGTTTCTCTGATTATTGTCTCACTGTTTCTCTGATTATTGTCTCACTGTTTACCTGATTATTGTCTCACTGTTTACCTGATTATTCACTCACTGTTTACGTGATTATTGTCTCACTGTTTACCAGATTATTGTCTCACTGTTTACCTGATTATTGTCTCACTGTTTCTCTGATTATTGTCTCACTGTTTACCTGATTATTGTCTCACTGTTTCTCTGATTATTGACTCACTGTTTACCTGATTATTCACTCACTGTTTACCTGATTATTCACTCACTGTTTACCTGATTATTCACTCACTGCTTCTCAGATTCTTCACTCACTTTTTCTCTGATTATTGAACCACTGTTTCTCACGTTATTCACCACTGTTTATCAGAATTTAACGCACTGTTTCTCTGCTTATTGACCCACTTTTTCTCAGATTACTGACCCTCTGTTTCCATGATAATTAACTCACCCATTTCTCTGATTATTGACTCACTGTTTCTCTGATTATTGACCAACTGTTCCTTTGGTTATTGACTCACTGTTTCTCTGATTATTGTCTCACTGTTTCTCTGATTATTGTCTCACTGTTTCTCTGATTATTGACTCACTGTTTACCTGATTATTGTCTCACTGTTTACCTGATTATTGTCTCACTGTTTCCCTGATTATTGTCTCACTGTTTCTCTGATTATTGTCTCACTGTTTCTCTGATTATTGTCTCACTGTTTCTCTGATTATTGTCTCACTGTTTACCTGATTATTGTCTCACTGTTTCTCTGATTATTGTCTCACTGCTTCTCTGATTATTGACCAACTGTTCCTCTGGTTATTGTCTCACTGTTTCTCTGATTATTGTCTCACTGTTTCTCTGATTATTGTCTCACTGTTTCTCTGATTATTGTCTCAATGTTTCTCTGATTATTGTCTCACTGTTTCCCTGATTATTGACTCACTGTTTCCCTGATTATTGTCTCACTGTTTCTCTGATTATTGTCTCACTGTTTCTCTGATTATTGTCTCACTGTTTCTCCGATTATTGTCTCACTGTTTCTCTGATTATTGTCTCACTGTTTCTCTGATTATTGACACACTGTTTCTCTGATTATTGTCTCACTGTTTCTCTGATTAGTGTCTCACTGTTTCTCTGATTATTGTCTCACTGTTTCTCTGATTATTGTCTCACTGTTTCTCTGATTATTGTCTCACTGTTTCCCTGAATATTGACTCACTTTTTACCTAATTATTTTCTCACTGTTTCTCTGATTATTGACTCACTGTTTCTCTGATTATTGTCTCACTGTTTCTCTGATTATTGTCTCAATGTTTCTCTGATTATTGACTCACTGTTTACCTGATTATTGTCTCACTGTTTACCTGATTATTGTCTCACTGTTTAACTGATTATTGTCTCACTGTTTACCTGATTATTGTCTCACTGTTTCCCTGATTATTGTCTCACTGTTTCTCTGATTATTGTCTCACGGTTTACCTGATTATTGTCTCACTGTTTCTCTGATTATTGTCTCACTGTTTACCTGATTATTGTCTCACTGTTTACCTGATTATTGTCTCACTGTTTACCTGATTATTGTCTCACTGTTTACCTGATTATTCACTCACTGTTTACCTGATTATTGTCTCACTATTTACCTGATTATTGTCTCACTGTTTACCTGATTATTCACTCACTGTTTACCTGATTATTGTCTCACTGTTTACCTGATTATTGTCTCACTGTTTACCAGATTATTGTCTCACTGTTTACCTGACTATTGTCTCACTGTTTCTCTGATTATTGTCTCACTGTTTCTCTGATTATTGTCTCACTGTTTCTCTGATTATTGTCTCACTGTTTACCTGATTATTGTCTCACTTTATACCTGATTATTCACTCACTGTTTACCTGATTATTGTCTCACTGTTTACCTGATTATTGTCTCACTCTTTACCTGATTATTGTCTCACTGTTTACTTGATTATTGTCTCACTGTTTCTCTGATTATTGTCTAACTGTTTCTCTGATTATTGTCTCACTGTTTCTCTGATTATTGTCTCACTATTTACCTGATTATTGTCTCACTGTTTACCTGATTATTGTCTCACTGTTTCCCTGATTATTGTCTCACTGTTTCTCTGATTATTGTCTCACTGTTTACCTGATTATTGTCTCACTGTTTCTCTGATTATTGTCTCACTGTTTCTCTGATTATTGTCTCACTGTTTCTCTGATTATTGTCTCACTGTTTCTCTGATTATTGACCAACTGTTACTCTGGTTATTGTCTCACTGTTTCTCTGATTATTGTCTCACTGTTTCTCTGATTATTGTCTCACTGTTTCTCTGATTATTGTCTCACTGTTTCCCTGATTATTGACTCACTGTTTCCCTGATTATTGTCTCACTGTTTCTCTGATTATTGTCTCACTGTTTCTCTGATTATTGACTCACTGTTTCTCTGATTATTGTCTCACTGTTTCTCTGATTATTGTCTCACTGTTTCTCTGATTATTGTCTCACTGTTTCTCTGATTATTGACACACTGTTTCTCTGATTATTGTCTCACTGTTTCTCTGATTAGTGTCTCACTGTTTCTCTGATTATTGTCTCACTGTTTCTCTGATTATTGTCTCACTGTTTCTCTGATTATTGTCTCACTGTTTCCCTGATTATTGACTCACTTTTTACCTGATTATTTTCTCACTGTTTCTCTGATTATTGTCTCACTGTTTCTCTGATTATTGACTCACTGTTTCTCTGATTATTGTCTCACTGATTCTCTGATTATTGTCTCAATGTTTCTCTGATTATTGACTCACTGTTTACCTGATTATTGTCTCACTGTTTACCTGATTATTGTCTCACTGTTTAGCTGATTATTGTCTCACTGTTTACCTGATTATTGTCTCACTGTTTCCCTGATTATTGTCTCACTGTTTCTCTGATTATTGTCTCAAGGTTTACCTGATTATTGTCTCACTGTTTCTCTGATTATTGTCTCACTGTTTACCTGATTATTGTCTCACTGTTTACCTGATTATTGTCTCACTGTTTACCTGATTATTGTCTCACTGTTTACCTGATTATTCACTCACTGTTTACTTGATTATTGTCTCACTGTTTCCCTGATTATTGTCTCACTGTTTCTCTGATTATTGTCTCACTGTTTACCTGATTATTGTCTCACTGTTTCTCTGATTATTGTCTCACTGTTTACCTGATTATTGTCTCACTGTTTCTCTGATTATTGTCTCACTGTTTCTCTGATTATTGACCAACTGTTCCTCTGGTTATTGTCTCACTGTTTCTCTGATTATTGTCTCACTGTTTCTCTGATTATTGTCTCACTGTTTCTCTGATTATTGTCTCACTGTTTCTCTGATTATTGTCTCACTGTTTCCCTGATTATTGACTCACTGTTTCCCTGATTATTGTCTCACTGTTTCTCTGATTATTGTCTCACTGTTTCTCTGATTATTGACTCACTGTTTCTCTGATTATTGTCTCACTGTTTCTCTGATTATTGTCTCACTGTTTCTCTGATTATTGTTTCACTGTTTCTCTGATTATTGACACACTGTTTCTCTGATTATTGTCTCACTGTTTCTCTGATTAGTGTCTCACTGTTTCTCTGATTATTGTCTCACTGTTTCTCTGATTATTGTCTCACTGTTTCTCTGAATATTGTCTCACTGTTTCCCTGATTATTGAATCACTTTTTACCTGATTATTTTCTCACTGTTTCTCTGATTATTGTCTCACTGTTTCTCTGATTATTGTCTCACTGTTTCTCTGATTATTGTCTCAATGTTTCTCTGATTATTGTCTCACTGTTTCCCTGATTATTGACTCACTGTTTCCCTGATTATTGTCTCACTGTTTCTCTGATTATTATCTCACTGTTTCTCTGATTATTGTCTCACTGTTTCTCCGATTATTGTCTCACTGTTTCTCTGATTATTGTCTCACTGTTTCTCTGATTATTGACACACTGTTTCTCTGATTATTGTCTCACTGTTTCTCTGATTAGTGTCTCACTGTTTCTCTGATTATTGTCTCACTGTTTCTCTGATTATTGTCTCACTGTTTCTCTGATTATTGTCTCACTGTTTCCCTGATTATTGACTCACTTTTTACCTGATTATTTTCTCACTGTTTCTCTGATTATTGACTCACTGTTTCTCTGATTATTGTCTCACTGTTTCTCTGATTATTGTCTCAATGTTTCTCTGATTATTGACTCACTGTTTACCTGATTATTGTCTCACTGTTTACCTGATTATTGTCTCACTGTTTAACTGATTATTGTCTCACTGTTTCTCTGATTATTGTCTCACTGTTTCTCTGATTATTGACCAACTGTTCCTCTGGTTATTGTCTCACTGTTTCTCTGATTATTGTCTCACTGTTTCTCTGATTATTGTCTCACTGTTTCTCTGATTATTGTCTCACTGTTTCTCTGATTATTGTCTCACTGTTTCCCTGATTATTGACTCACTTTTTACCTGATTATTTTCTCACTGTTTCTCTGATTATTGTCTCACTGTTTCTCTGATTATTGACTCACTGTTTCTCTGATTATTGTCTCACTGATTCTCTGATTATTGTCTCAATGTTTCTCTGATTATTGACTCACTGTTTACCTGATTATTGTCTCACTGTTTACCTGATTATTGTCTCACTGTTTAGCTGATTATTGTCTCACTGTTTACCTGATTATTGTCTCACTGTTTCCCTGATTATTGTCTCACTGTTTCTCTGATTATTGTCTCAAGGTTTACCTGATTATTGTCTCACTGTTTCTCTGATTATTGTCTCACTGTTTACCTGATTATTGTCTCACTATTTACCTGATTATTGTCTCACTGTTTACCTGATTATTGTCTCACTGTTTACCTGATTATTCACTCACTGTTTACTTGATTATTGTCTCACTGTTTCCCTGATTATTGTCTCACTGTTTCTCTGATTATTGTCTCACTGTTTACCTGATTATTGTCTCACTGTTTCTCTGATTATTGTCTCACTGTTTACCTGATTATTGTCTCACTGTTTCTCTGATTATTGTCTCACTGTTTCTCTGATTATTGACCAACTGTTCCTCTGGTTATTGTCTCACTGTTTCTCTGATTATTGTCTCACTGTTTCTCTGATTATTGTCTCACTGTTTCTCTGATTATTGTCTCACTGTTTCTCTGATTATTGTCTCACTGTTTCCCTGATTATTGACTCACTGTTTCCCTGATTATTGTCTCACTGTTTCTCTGATTATTGTCTCACTGTTTCTCTGATTATTGACTCACTGTTTCTCTGATTATTGTCTCACTGTTTCTCTGATTATTGTCTCACTGTTTCTCTGATTATTGTTTCACTGTTTCTCTGATTATTGACACACTGTTTCTCTGATTATTGTCTCACTGTTTCTCTGATTAGTGTCTCACTGTTTCTCTGATTATTGTCTCACTGTTTCTCTGATTATTGTCTCACTGTTTCTCTGAATATTGTCTCACTGTTTCCCTGATTATTGAATCACTTTTTACCTGATTATTTTCTCACTGTTTCTCTGATTATTGTCTCACTGTTTCTCTGATTATTGTCTCACTGTTTCTCTGATTATTGTCTCAATGTTTCTCTGATTATTGTCTCACTGTTTCCCTGATTATTGACTCACTGTTTCCCTGATTATTGTCTCACTGTTTCTCTGATTATTATCTCACTGTTTCTCTGATTATTGTCTCACTGTTTCTCCGATTATTGTCTCACTGTTTCTCTGATTATTGTCTCACTGTTTCTCTGATTATTGACACACTGTTTCTCTGATTATTGTCTCACTGTTTCTCTGATTAGTGTCTCACTGTTTCTCTGATTATTGTCTCACTGTTTCTCTGATTATTGTCTCACTGTTTCTCTGATTATTGTCTCACTGTTTCCCTGATTATTGACTCACTTTTTACCTGATTATTTTCTCACTGTTTCTCTGATTATTGACTCACTGTTTCTCTGATTATTGTCTCACTGTTTCTCTGATTATTGTCTCAATGTTTCTCTGATTATTGACTCACTGTTTACCTGATTATTGTCTCACTGTTTACCTGATTATTGTCTCACTGTTTAACTGATTATTGTCTCACTGTTTCTCTGATTATTGTCTCACTGTTTCTCTGATTATTGACCAACTGTTCCTCTGGTTATTGTCTCACTGTTTCTCTGATTATTGTCTCACTGTTTCTCTGATTATTGTCTCACTGTTTCTCTGATTATTGTCTCACTGTTTCTCTGATTATTGTCTCACTGTTTCCCTGATTATTGACTCACTGTTTCCCTGATTATTGTCTCACTGTTTCTCTGATTATTGTCTCACTGTTTCTCTGATTATTGACTCACTGTTTCTCTGATTATTGTCTCACTGTTTCTCTGATTATTGTCTCACTGTTTCTCTGATTATTGTTTCACTGTTTCTCTGATTATTGACACACTGTTTCTCTGATTATTGTCTCACTGTTTCTCTGATTAGTGTCTCACTGTTTCTCTGATTATTGTCTCACTGTTTCTCTGATTATTGTCTCACTGTTTCTCTGAATATTGTCTCACTGTTTCCCTGATTATTGAATCACTTTTTACCTGATTATTTTCTCACTGTTTCTCTGATTATTGTCTCACTGTTTCTCTGATTATTGTCTCACTGTTTCTCTGATTATTGTCTCAATGTTTCTCTGATTATTGTCTCACTGTTTCCCTGATTATTGACTCACTGTTTCCCTGATTATTGTCTCACTGTTTCTCTGATTATTGTCTCACTGTTTCTCTGATTATTGTCTCACTGTTTCTCCGATTATTGTCTCACTGTTTCTCTGATTATTGTCTCACTGTTTCTCTGATTATTGACACACTGTTTCTCTGATTATTGTCTCACTGTTTCTCTGATTAGTGTCTCACTGTTTCTCTGATTATTGTCTCACTGTTTCTCTGATTATTGTCTCACTGTTTCTCTGATTATTGTCTCACTGTTTCCCTGATTATTGACTCACTTTTTACCTGATTATTTTCTCACTGTTTCTCTGATTATTGACTCACTGTTTCTCTGATTATTGTCTCACTGTTTCTCTGATTATTGTCTCAATGTTTCTCTGATTATTGACTCACTGTTTACCTGATTATTGTCTCACTGTTTACCTGATTATTGTCTCACTGTTTAACTGATTATTGTCTCACTGTTTACCTGATTATTGTCTCACTGTTTCCCTGATTATTGTCTCACTGTTTCTCTGATTATTGTCTCACGGTTTACCTGATTATTGTCTCACTGTTTCTCTGATTATTGTCTCACTGTTTACCTGATTATTGTCTCACTGTTTACCTGATTATTGTCTCACTGTTTACCTGATTATTGTCTCACTGTTTACCTGATTATTCACTCACTGTTTACCTGATTATTGTCTCACTATTTACCTGATTATTGTCTCACTGTTTACCTGATTATTCACTCACTGTTTACCTGATTATTGTCTCACTGTTTACCTGATTATTGTCTCACTGTTTACCTGATTATTGTCTCACTGTTTACCAGATTATTGTCTCACTGTTTACCTGACTATTGTCTCACTGTTTCTCTGATTATTGTCTCACTGTTTCTCTGATTATTGTCTCACTGTTTCTCTGATTATTGTCTCACTGTTTACCTGATTATTGTCTCACTTTATACCTGATTATTCACTCACTGTTTACCTGATTATTGTCTCACTGTTTACCTGATTATTGTCTCACTCTTTACCTGATTATTGTCTCACTGTTTACTTGATTATTGTCTCACTGTTTCTCTGATTATTGTCTAACTGTTTCTCTGATTATTGTCTCACTGTTTCTCTGATTATTGTCTCACTATTTACCTGATTATTGTCTCACTGTTTACCTGATTATTGTCTCACTGTTTCCCTGATTATTGTCTCACTGTTTCTCTGATTATTGTCTCACTGTTTACCTGATTATTGTCTCACTGTTTCTCTGATTATTGTCTCACTGTTTCTCTGATTATTGTCTCACTGTTTCTCTGATTATTGTCTCACTGTTTCTCTGATTATTGACCAACTGTTCCTCTGGTTATTGTCTCACTGTTTCTCTGATTATTGTCTCACTGTTTCTCTGATTATTGTCTCACTGTTTCTCTGATTATTGTCTCACTGTTTCCCTGATTATTGACTCACTGTTTCCCTGATTATTGTCTCACTGTTTCTCTGATTATTGTCTCACTGTTTCTCTGATTATTGACTCACTGTTTCTCTGATTATTGTCTCACTGTTTCTCTGATTATTGTCTCACTGTTTCTCTGATTATTGTCTCACTGTTTCTCTGATTATTGACACACTGTTTCTCTGATTATTGTCTCACTGTTTCTCTGATTAGTGTCTCACTGTTTCTCTGATTATTGTCTCACTGTTTCTCTGATTATTGTCTCACTGTTTCTCTGATTATTGTCTCACTGTTTCCCTGATTATTGACTCACTTTTTACCTGATTATTTTCTCACTGTTTCTCTGATTATTGTCTCACTGTTTCTCTGATTATTGACTCACTGTTTCTCTGATTATTGTCTCACTGATTCTCTGATTATTGTCTCAATGTTTCTCTGATTATTGACTCACTGTTTACCTGATTATTGTCTCACTGTTTACCTGATTATTGTCTCACTGTTTAGCTGATTATTGTCTCACTGTTTACCTGATTATTGTCTCACTGTTTCCCTGATTATTGTCTCACTGTTTCTCTGATTATTGTCTCAAGGTTTACCTGATTATTGTCTCACTGTTTCTCTGATTATTGTCTCACTGTTTACCTGATTATTGTCTCACTGTTTACCTGATTATTGTCTCACTGTTTACCTGATTATTCACTCACTGTTTACCTGATTATTGTCTCACTGTTTCCCTGATTATTGTCTCACTGTTTCTCTGATTATTGTCTCACTGTTTACCTGATTATTGTCTCACTGTTTCTCTGATTATTGTCTCACTGTTTACCTGATTATTGTCTCACTGTTTCTCTGATTATTGTCTCACTGTTTCTCTGATTATTGACCAACTGTTCCTCTGGTTATTGTCTCACTGTTTCTCTGATTATTGTCTCACTGTTTCTCTGATTATTGTCTCACTGTTTCTCTGATTATTGTCTCACTGTTTCTCTGATTATTGTCTCACTGTTTCCCTGATTATTGACTCACTGTTTCCCTGATTATTGTCTCACTGTTTCTCTGATTATTGTCTCACTGTTTCTCTGATTATTGACTCACTGTTTCTCTGATTATTGTCTCACTGTTTCTCTGATTATTGTCTCACTGTTTCTCTGATTATTGTTTCACTGTTTCTCTGATTATTGACACACTGTTTCTCTGATTATTGTCTCACTGTTTCTCTGATTAGTGTCTCACTGTTTCTCTGATTATTGTCTCACTGTTTCTCTGATTATTGTCTCACTGTTTCTCTGAATATTGTCTCACTGTTTCCCTGATTATTGAATCACTTTTTACCTGATTATTTTCTCACTGTTTCTCTGATTATTGTCTCACTGTTACTCTGATTATTGACTCACTGTTTCTCTGATTATTGTCTCACTGTTTCTCTGATTATTGTCTCAATGTTTCTCTGATTATTGACTCACTGTTTACCTGATTATTGTCTCACTGTTTACCTGATTATTGTCTCACTGTTTACCTGATTATTGTCTCACTGTTTCCCTTATTATTGTCTCACTGTTTCTCTGATTATTGTCTCACGGATTACCTGATTATTGTCTCACTGTTTCTCTGATTATTGTCTCACTGTTTACCTGATTATTGTCTCACTGTTTACCTGATTATTGTCTCACTGTTTACCTGATTATTCACTCACTGTTTACCTGATTATTGTCTCACTGTTTACCTGATTATTGTCTCAATGTTTACCTTATTATTCAATCACTGTTTACCTGATTATTGTCTCACTGTTTACCTGATTATTGTCTCACTGTTTACCTGATTATTGTCTCACTGTTTACCAGATTATTGTCTCACTGTGTACCTGACTATTGTCTCACTGTTTCTCTGATTATTGTCTCACTGTTTCTCTGATTATTGTCTCACTTTTTCTCTGATTATTGTCTCACTGTTTACCTGATTATTGTCTCACTGTTTCTCTGATTATTGTCTTACTGTTTCTCTGATTATTGTCTCACTGTTTACCTGATTATTGTCTCGCTGTTTCTCTGATTATTGTCTCACTGTTTACCTGATTATTGTCTCACTGTTTCTCTGATTATTCACTCACTGTTTACCTGATTATTGTCTCACTGTTTCTCTGATTATTGTCTCACTGTTTCTCTGATTATTGTCTCACTGTTTCTCTGATTATTGACTCACTGTTTACCTGATTATTGTCTCACTGTTTCTCTGATTATTGTCTCACTGTTTCTCTGATTATTGTCTCACTGTTTCTCTGATTATTGACTCACTGTTTACCTGATTATTGTCTCACTGTTTCTCTGATTATTGTCTCACTGTTTCTCTGATTATTTTCTCACTGTTTCTCTGATTATTGACTGACTGTTTACCTGATTATTGTCTCACTGTTTCTCTGATTATTGTCTCACTGTTTCTCTGATTATTGTCTCACTGTTTACCTGATTATTGACTCACTGTTTACCTGATTATTCACTCACTTTTTCTCTGATTATTGTCTCACTGTTTACCTGATTATTGTCTCACTGTTTCTCTGATTATTGACTCACTGTTTACCTGATTATTGTCTCACTTTTTCTCTGATTATTGTCTCACTGTTTCTCTGATTATTGTCTCACTGTTTCTCTGATTATTGACTCACTGTTTACCTGATTATTGTCTCACTGTTTCTCTGATTATTGTCTCACTGTTTCTCTGATAATTGTCTCACTGTTTCTCTGATTATTGTCTCACTGTTTACCTGATTATTGTCTCACTGTTTACGTGATTATTGTCTCACTGTTTCTCTGATTATTGTCTCACTGTTTACCTGATTATTGTCTCACTGTTTCTCTGATTATTGTCTCACTGTTTACCTGATTATTGTCTCACTGTTTCTCTGATTATTGTCTCACTGTTTCTGTGATTATTGTCTCACTGTTTACCTGATTATTGTCTCACTGTTTCTCTGATTATTCACTCACTGTTTACCTGATTATTGTCTCACTGTTTCTCTGATTATTGTCTCACTGTTTCTCTGATTATTGTCTCACTGTTTACCTGATTATTAACTCACTGTTTCTCTGATTATTCACTCACTGTTTACCTGATTATTGTCTCACTGTTTCTCTGATTATTGTCTCACTGTTTCTCTGATTATTGTCTCACTGTTTACCTGATTATTCACTCACTGTTTCTCTGATTATTCACTCACTGTTTACCTGATTATTCACTCACTGTTTCTCTGATTATTGACTCACTGTTTACCTGATTATTCACTCACTGTTTACCTGATTATTCACTCACTGTTTACCTGATTATTGTCTCACTGTTTCTCTGATTATTGTCTCACTGTTTACCTGATTATTCACTCACAGTTTACCTGAATATTGTCTCACTGTTTCTCTGATTATTGTCTCACTGTTTACCTGATTATTCACTCACTGTTTACCTGATTAATGTCTCACTGTTTCTCTGATTATTGTCTCACTGTTTACCTGATTATTCACTCACTGTTTACCTGATTATTGTCTCACTGTTTCTCTGATTATTGTCTCACTGTTTACCTGATTATTGTCTCACTGTTTACCTGATTATTGACTCAATGTTTACCTGATTATTGTCTCACTGTTTACCTGATTATTGTCTCACTGTTTCTCTGATTATTGTCTCACTGTTTCACTGATTATTGACTCACTGTTTCTCTGATTATTGTCTCACTGTTTACCTGATTATTGTCTCACAGTTTCTCTGATTATTGACTCACTGTTTACCTGATTATTGTCTCACTGTTTCTCTGATTATTGTCTCACTGTTTACCTGTTTATTGTCTCACTGTTTCTCTGATTATTGTCTCACTGTTTACCTGATTATTGTCTCACTGTTTCTCTGATTATTGTCTCACTGTTTACCTGATTATTGTCTCACTGTTTCTCTGATTATTGACTCACTGTTTCTCTGATTATTGTCTCACTGTTTACCTGATTATTCACTCACTGTTTACCTGATTATTCACTCACTGTTTACCTGATTATTGTCTCACTGTTTCTCTGATTATTGTCTCACTGTTTCCCTGTTTATTGTCTCACTTTTTCTCTGATTATTGACTCACTGTTTCTCTGATTATTGTCTCACTGTTTCGCTGATTATTGTCTCACTGTTTACCTGATTATTGTCTCACTGTTTCTCTGATTATTGTCTCACTGTTTACCTGATTATTGTCTCACTGTTTACCTGATTATTGTCTCACTGTTTACCTGATTATTGTCTCACTGTTTCTCTGAATATTGTCTCACTGTTTACCTGATTATTCACTCACTGTTTACCTGATTATTGTCTCACTGTTTCTCTGATTATTGTCTCACTGTTTACCTGATTATTCACTCACTGTTTACCTGATTATTGTCTCACTGTTTCTCTGATTATTGTCTCACTGTTTACCTGATTATTCACTCACTGTTTACCTGATTATTGTCTCACTGTTTCTCTGATTATTGTCTCACTGTTTACCTGATTATTGTCTCACTGTTTACCTGATTATTGACTCACTGTTTACCTGATTATTGTCTCACTGTTTACCTGATTATTGTCTCACTGTTTACCTGATTATTGTCTCACTGTTTCTCTGATTATTATCTCACTGTTTCACTGATTATTGACTCACTGTTTCTCTGATTATTGTCTCACTGTTTACCTGATTATTGTCTCACAGTTTCTCTGATTATTGACTCACTGTTTACCTGATTATTGTCTCACTATTTCTCTGATTATTGTCTCACTGTTTACCTGATTATTGTCTCACTGTTTCTCTGATTATTGTCTCACTGTTTACCTGATTATTGTCTCACTGTTTCTCTGATTATTGACTCACTGTTTACCTGATTATTGTCTCACTGTTTCTCTGATTATTGACTCACTGTTTCTCTGATTATTGTCTCACTGTTTACCTGATTATTCACTCACTGTTTACCTGATTATTCAGTCACTGTGTACCTGATTATTGTCTCACTGTTTCTCTGATTATTGTCTCACTGTTTACCTGATTATTCACTCACTGTTTACCTGATTATTCACTCACTGTTTCTCTGATTATTGACTCACTGTTTACCTGATTATTCACTCACTGTTTACCTGATTATTCACTCACTGTTTACCTGATTATTGACTCACTGTTCACCTGATTATTCACTCACTGTTTACCTGATTATTCATTCACTGTTTCTCTGATTATTTTTCTCACTGTTTCTCTGATTATTGACTCATTGTTTACCTGATTATTGACTCACTGTTTACCTGATTATTGTCTCACTGTTTACCTGATTATTCACTCACTGTTTACCTGATTATTCACTCACTGTTTACCTGATTATTGTCTCACTGTTTACCTGATTATTCACTCACTGTTTACCTGATTATTCACTCACTGTTTACCTGATTATTGTCTCACTGTTTCTCTGATTATTGTCTCACTGTTTCTCTGATTATTGTCTCACTGTTTACCTGATTATTCACTCACTGTTTACCTGATTATTGTCTCACTGTTTCTCTGATTATTGTCTCACTGTTTACCTGATTATTGTCTCACTGTTTCTCTGATTATTGACTCACTGTTTACCTGATTATTCACTCACTGTTTACCTGATTATTCACTCACTGTTTACCTGATTATTCAGTCACTGCTTCTCAGATTCTTCACTCACTTTTTCTCTGATTATTGAACCACTGTTTCTCACGTTATTCACCACTGTTTATCAGAATATAACGCACTGTTTCTCTGCTTATTGACCCACTTTTCCTCAGATTACTGACCCTCTGTTTCCATGATAATTAACTCACCCATTTCTCTGATTATTGACTCACTGTTTACCTGATTATTGTCTCACTGTTTACCTGATTATTGTCTCACTGTTTCCCTGATTATTGTCTCACTGTTTTTCTGATTATTGTCTCACTGTTTACCTGATTATTGTCTCACTGTTTCTCTGATTATTGTCTCACTGTTTACCTGAATATTGTCTCACTGTTTCTCTGATTATTGTCTCACTGTTTCTCTGATTATTGACCAACTGTTCCTCTGGTTATTGTCTCACTGTTTCTCTGATTATTGTCTCACTGTTTCTCTGATTATTGTCTCACTGTTTCTCTGATTATTGTCTCACTGTTTCCCTGATTATTGTCTCACTGTTTCCCTGATTATTGACTCACTGTTTCCCTGATTATTGTCTCACTGTTTCTCTGATTATTGTCTCACTGTTTCTCTGATTATTGACTCACTGTTTCTCTGATTATTGTCTCACTGTTTCTCTGATTATTGTCTCACTGTTTCTCTGATTATTGTCTCACTGTTTCTCTGATTATTGACACACTGTTTCTCTGATTATTGTCTCACTGTTTCTCTGATTAGTGTCTCACTGTTTCTCTGATTATTGTCTCACTGTTTCTCTGATTATTGTCTCACTGTTTCTCTGATTATTGTCTCACTGTTTCCCTGATTATTGACTCACTGTTTACCTGATTATTTTCTCACTGTTTCTCTGATTATTGTCTCACTGTTTCTCTGATTATTGACTCACTGTTTCTCTGATTATTGTCTCACTGTTTCTCTGATTATTGTCTCAATGTTTCTCTGATTATTGACTCACTGTTTACCTGATTATTGTCTCACTGTTTACCTGATTATTGTCTCACTGTTTACCTGATTATTGTCTCACTGTTTACCTGATTATTGTCCCACTGTTTCCCTGATTATTGTCTCACTGTTTCTCTGATTATTGTCTCACAGTTTACCTGATTATTGTCTCACTGTTTCTCTGATTATTGTCTCACTGTTTACCTGATTATTGTCTCACTGTTTACCTGATTATTGTCTCACTGTTTACCTGATTATTCACTCACTGTTTACCTGATTATTGTCTCACTGTTTACCTGATTATTGTCTCACTGTTTACCTGATTATTCACTCACTGTTTACCTGATTATTGTCTCACTGTTTACCTGATTATTGTCTCACTGTTTACCTGATTATTGACTCACTGTTTACCTGATTATTGTCTCACTGTTTACCTGATTATTGTCTCACTGTTTCTCTGATTATTATCTCACTGTTTCACTGATTATTGACTCACTGTTTCTCTGATTATTGACCAACTGTTCCTCTGGTTATTGACTCACTGTTTCTCTGATTATTGTCTCACTGTTTCTCTGATTATTGTCTCACAGTTTCTCTGATTATTGACTCACTGTTTACCTGATTATTGTCTCACTGTTTACCTGATTATTGTCTCACTGTTTCCCTGATTATTGTCTCACGGTTTCTCTGATTATTGTCTCACTGTTTACCTGATTATTGTCTCACTGTTTCTCTGATTATTGTCTCACTGTTTACCTGAATATTGTCTCACTGTTTCTCTGATTATTGTCTCACTGTTTCTCTGATTATTGACCAACTGTTCCTCTGGTTATTGTCTCACTGTTTCTCTGATTATTGTCTCACTGTTTCTCTGATTATTGTCTCACTGTTTCTCTGATTATTGTCTCACTGTTTCTCTGATTATTGTCTCACTGTTTCCCTGATTATTGACTCACTGTTTCCCTGATTATTGTCTCACTGTTTCTCTGATTATTGTCTCACTGTTTCTCTGATTATTGTCTCACTGTTTCTCTGATTATTGTCTCACTGTTTCTCTGATTATTGTCTCACTGTTTCTCTGATTATTGACACACTGTTTCTCTGATTATTGTCTCAGTGTTTCTCTGATTAGTGTCTCACTGTTTCTCTGATTATTGTCTCACTGTTTCTCTGATTATTGTCTCACTGTTTCTCTGATTATTGTCTCACTGTTTCCCTGATTATTGACTCACTGTTTACCTGATTATTTTCTCACTGTTTCTCTGATTATTGTCTCACTGTTTCTCTGATTATTGACTCACTGTTTCTCTGATTATTGTCTCACTGTTTACCTGATTATTGTCTCACTGTTTCCCTGATTATTGTCTCACTGTTTCCCTGATTATTGACTCACTGTTTCCCTGATTATTGTCTCACTGTTTCTCTGATTATTGTCTCACTGTTTCTCTGATTATTGACTCACTGTTTCTCTGATTATTGTCTCACTGTTTCTCTGATTATTGTCTCACTGTTTCTCTGATTATTGTCTCACTGTTTCTCTGATTATTGACACACTGTTTCTCTGATTATTGTCTCACTGTTTCTCTGATTAGTGTCTCACTGTTTCTCTGATTATTGTCTCACTGTTTCTCTGATTATTGTCTCACTGTTTCTCTGATTATTGTCTCACTGTTTCCCTGATTATTGACTCACTGTTTACCTGATTATTTTCTCACTGTTTCTCTGATTATTGTCTCACTGTTTCTCTGATTATTGACTCACTGTTTCTCTGATTATTGTCTCACTGTTTCTCTGATTATTGTCTCAATGTTTCTCTGATTATTGACTCACTGTTTACCTGATTATTGTCTCACTGTTTACCTGATTATTGTCTCACTGTTTACCTGATTATTGTCTCACTGTTTACCTGATTATTGTCCCACTGTTTCCCTGATTATTGTCTCACTGTTTCTCTGATTATTGTCTCACGGTTTACCTGATTATTGTCTCACTGTTTCTCTGATTATTGTCTCACTGTTTACCTGATTATTGTCTCACTGTTTACCTGATTATTGTCTCACTGTTTACCTGATTATTCACTCACTGTTTACCTGATTATTGTCTCACTGTTTACCTGATTATTGTCTCACTGTTTACCTGATTATTCACTCACTGTTTACCTGATTATTGTCTCACTGTTTACCTGATTATTGTCTCACTGTTTACCTGATTATTGACTCACTGTTTACCTGATTATTGTCTCACTGTTTACCTGATTATTGTCTCACTGTTTCTCTGATTATTATCTCACTGTTTCACTGATTATTGACTCACTGTTTCTCTGATTATTGACCAACTGTTCCTCTGGTTATTGACTCACTGTTTCTCTGATTATTGTCTCACTGTTTCTCTGATTATTGTCTCACTGTTTCTCTGATTATTGACTCACTGTTTACCTGATTATTGTCTCACTGTTTACCTGATTATTGTCTCACTGTTTCCCTGATTATTGTCTCACGGTTTCTCTGATTATTGTCTCACTGTTTACCTGATTATTGTCTCACTGTTTCTCTGATTATTGTCTCACTGTTTACCTGAATATTGTCTCACTGTTTCTCTGATTATTGTCTCACTGTTTCTCTGATTATTGACCAACTGTTCCTCTGGTTATTGTCTCACTGTTTCTCTGATTATTGTCTCACTGTTTCTCTGATTATTGTCTCACTGTTTCTCTGATTATTGTCTCACTGTTTCTCTGATTATTGTCTCACTGTTTCTCTGATTATTGTCTCACTGTTTCTCTGATTATTGTCTCACTGTTTCTCTGATTATTGTCTCACTGTTTCTCAGATTATTGACACACTGTTTCTCTGATTATTGTCTCAGTGTTTCTCTGATTAGTGTCTCACTGTTTCTCTGATTATTGTCTCACTGTTTCTCTGATTATTGTCTCACTGTTTCTCTGATTATTGTCTCACTGTTTCCCTGATTATTGACTCACTGTTTACCTGATTATTTTCTCACTGTTTCTCTGATTATTGTCTCACTGTTTCTCTGATTATTGACTCACTGTTTCTCTGATTATTGTCTCACTGTTTCTCTGATTATTGTCTCAATGTTTCTCTGATTATTGACTCACTGTTTACCTGATTATTGTCTCACTGTTTACCTGATTATTGTCTCACTGTTTACCTGATTATTGTCTCACTGTTTACCTGATTATTGTCTCACTGTTTCCCTGATTATTGTCTCACTGTTTCCCTGATTATTGTCTCACTGTTTCTCTGATTATTGTCTCACGGTTTACCTGATTATTGTCTCACTGTTTCTCTGATTATTGTCTCACTGTTTACCTGATTATTGTCTCACTGTTTACCTGATTATTGTCTCACTGTTTACCTGATTATTGTCTCACTGTTTACCTGATTATTCACTCACTGCTTACCTGATTATTGTCTCACTGTTTACCTGATTATTGACTCACTGTTTACCTGATTATTCACTCACTGTTTACCTGATTATTGTCTCACTGTTTACCTGATTATTGTCTCACTGTTTACCTGATTATTGACTCACTGTTTACCTGATTATTGTCTCACTGTTTCTCTGATTATTATCTCACTGTTTCACTGATTATTGACTCACTGTTTCTCTGATTATTGTCTCACTGTTTACCTGATTATTGTCTCACAGTTTCTCTGATTATTGACTCACTGTTTACCTGATTATTGTCTCACTGTTTCTCTGATTTTTGTCTCACTGTTTACCTGATTATTGTCTCACTGTTTCTCTGATTATTGTCTCACTGTTTACCTGATTATTGTCTCACTGTTTCTCTGATTATTGACTCACTGTTTACCTGATTATTGTCTCACTGTTTCTCTGATTATTGACTCACTGTTTCTCTGATTATTGTCTCACTGTTTACCTGATTATTCACTCACTGTTTACCTGATTATTCAGTCACTGTTTACCTGATTATTGTCTCACTGTTTCTCTGATTATTGTCTCACTGTTTCTCTGATTATTGTCTCACAGTTTCTCTGATTATTGACTCACTGTTTACCTGATTATTGTCTCACTGTTTCTCTGATTATTGTCTCACTGTTTCTCTGATTATTGTCTCACTGTTTCTCTGATTATTGACTCACTGTTTACCTGATTATTGTCTCACTGTTTCTCTGATTATTGTCTCACTGTTTCTCTGATTATTTTCTCACTGTTTCTCTGATTATTGACTGACTGTTTACCTGATTATTGTCTCACTGTTTCTCTGATTATTGTCTCACTGTTTCTCTGATTATTGTCTCACTGTTTACCTGATTATTGACTCACTGTTTACCTGATTATTCACTCACTTTTTCTCTGATTATTGTCTCACTGTTTACCTGATTATTGTCTCACTGTTTCTCTGATTATTGTCTCACTATTTCTCTGATTATTGTCTCACTGTTTCTCTGATTATTGACTCACTGTTTACCTGATTATTGTATCACTGTTTCTCTGATTACTGTCTCACTGTTTCTCTGATTATTGTCTCACTGTTTCTCTGATTATTGTCTCACTGTTTACCTGATTATTGTCTCACTGTTTCCCTGATTATTCTCTCACTGTTTCTCTGATTATTGTCTCACGGTTTACCTGATTATTGTCTCACTGTTTCTCTGATTATTGTCTCACTGTTTACCTGATTATTGTCTCACTGTTTACCTGATTATTGTCTCACTGTTTACCTGATTATTGTCTCACTGTTTACCTGATTATTCACTCACTGTTTACCTGATTATTGTCTCACTGTTTACCTGATTATTGTCTCACTGTTTACCTGATTATTCACTCACTGTTTACCTGATTATTGTCTCACTGTTTACCTGATTATTGTCTCACTGTTTACCTGATTATTGACTCACTGTTTACCTGATTATTGTCTCACTGTTTCTCTGATTATTGTCTCACTGTTTACCTGATTATTGTCTCACTGTTTCTCTGATTATTGACTCACTGTTTACCTGATTATTGTCTCACTGTTTCTCTGATTATTGACTCACTGTTTCTCTGATTATTGTCTCACTGTTTACCTGATTATTCACTCACTGTTTACCTGATTATTCACTCACTGTTTACCTGATTATTGTCTCACTGTTTCTCTGATTATTGTCTCACTGTTTCTCTGATTATTGTCTCACTGTTTCTCTGATTATTGACTCACTGTTTACCTGATTATTGTCTCACTGTTTCTCTGATTATTGTCTCACTGTTTCTCTGATTATTGTCTCACTGTTTCTCTGATTATTGACTCACTGTTTACCTGATTATTGTCTCACTATTTCTCTGATTATTGTCTCACTGTTTCTCTGATTATTGACTCACTGTTTACCTGATTATTGTATCACTGTTTCTCTGATTACTGTCTCACTGTTTCTCTGATTATTGTCTCACTGTTTCTCTGATTATTGTCTCACTGTTTACCTGATTATTGTCTCACTGTTTCCCTGATTATTCTCTCACTGTTTCTCTGATTATTGTCTCACGGTTTACCTGATTATTGTCTCACTGTTTCTCTGATTATTGTCTCACTGTTTACCTGATTATTGTCTCACTGTTTACCTGATTATTGTCTCACTGTTTACCTGATTATTGTCTCACTGTTTACCTGATTATTCACTCACTGTTTACCTGATTATTGTCTCACTGTTTACCTGATTATTGTCTCACTGTTTACCTGATTATTCACTCACTGTTTACCTGATTATTGTCTCACTGTTTACCTGATTATTGTCTCACTGTTTACCTGATTATTGACTCACTGTTTACCTGATTATTGTCTCACTGTTTCTCTGATTATTATCTCACTGTTTCACTGATTATTGACTCACTGTTTCTCTGATTATTGTCTCACTGTTTACCTGATTATTGTCTCACAGTTTCTCTGATTATTGACTCACTGTTTACCTGATTATTGTCTCACTGTTTCTCTGATTTTTGTCTCACTGTTTACCTGATTATTGTCTCACTGTTTCTCTGATTATTGTCTCACTGTTTACCTGATTATTGTCTCACTGTTTACCTGATTATTGACTCACTGTTTACCTGATTATTGTCTCACTGTTTCTCTGATTATTGACTCACTGTTTCTCTGATTATTGTCTCACTGTTTACCTGATTATTGACTCACTGTTTACCTGATTATTCACTCACTTTTTCTCTGATTATTGTCTCACTGTTTACCTGATTATTGTCTCACTGTTTCTCTGATTATTGTCTCACTATTTCTCTGATTATTGTCTCACTGTTTCTCTGATTATTGACTCACTGTTTACCTGATTATTGTCTCACTGTTTCTCTGATTATTGTCTCACTGTTTCTCTGATTATTGTCTCACTGTTTCTCTGATTATTGACTCACTGTTTACCTGATTATTGTCTCACTGTTTCTCTGATTATTGTCTCACTGTTTCTCTGATAATTGTCTCACTGTTTCTCTGATTATTGTCTCACTGTTTACCTGATTATTGTCTCACTGTTTACGTGATTATTGTCTCACTGTTTCTCTGATTATTGTCTCACTGTTTACCTGATTATTGTCTCACTGTTTCTCTGATTATTGTCTCACTGTTTACCTGATTATTGTCTCACTGTTTCTCTGATTATTGTCTCACTGTTTACCTGATTATTGTCTCACTGTTTCTCTGATTATTCACTCACTGTTTACCTGATTATTGTCTCACTGTTTCTCTGATTATTGTCTCACTGTTTCTCTGATTTTTGTCTCACTGTTTACCTGATTATTGTCTCACTGTTTCTCTGATTATTGTCTCACTGTTTACCTGATTATTGTCTGACTGTTTCTCTGATTATTGACTCACTGTTTACCTGATTATTGTCTCACTGTTTCTCTGATTATTGACTCACTGTTTCTCTGATTATTGTCTCACTGTTTACCTGATTATTCACTCACTGTTTACCTGATTATTCAGTCACTGTGTACCTGATTATTGTCTCACTGTTTCTCTGATTATTGTCTCACTGTTTACCTGATTATTCACTCACTGTTTACCTGATTATTCACTCACTGTTTCTCTGATTATTGACTCACTGTTTACCTGATTATTCACTCACTGTTTACCTGATTATTCACTCACTGTTTACCTGATTATTGACTCACTGTTTACCTGATTATTCACTCACTGTTTACCTGATTATTCATTCACTGTTTCTCTGAATATTTTTCTCACTGTTTCTCTGATTATTGACTCACTGTTTACCTGATTATTGACTCACTGTTTACCTGATTATTGTCTCACTGTTTACCTGATTATTCACTCACTGTTTACCTGATTATTCACTCACTGTTTACCTGATTATTGTCTCACTGTTTACCTGATTATTCACTCACTGTTTACCTGATTATTCACTCACTGTTTACCTGATTATTGTCTCACTGTTTCTCTGATTATTGTCTCACTGTTTCTCTGATTATTGTCTCACTGTTTACCTGATTATTCACTCACTGTTTACCTGATTATTGTCTCACTGTTTCTCTGATTATTGTCTCACTGTTTACCTGATTATTGTCTCACTGTTTCTCTGATTATTGAGTCACTGTTTACCTGATTATTCACTCACTGTTTACCTGATTATTCACTCACTGTTTACCTGATTATTCACTCACTGCTTCTCAGATTCTTCACTCACTTTTTCTCTGATTATTGAACCACTGTTTCTCATGTTATTCACCACTGTTTATCAGAATTTAACGCACTGTTTCTCTGCTTATTGACCCACTTTTTCTCAGATTACTGACCCTCTGTTTCCATGATAATTAACTCACCTATTTCTCTGATTATTGACTCACTGTTTCTCTGATTATTGACCAACTGTTCCTCTGGTTATTGACTCACTGTTTCTCTGATTATTGTCTCACTGTTTCTCTGATTATTGTCTCACTGTTTCTCTGATTGTTGACTCACTGTTTACCTGATTATTGTCTCACTGTTTACCTGATTATTGTCTCACTGTTTCCCTGATTATTGTCTCACTGTTTTTCTGATTATTGTCTCACTGTTTACCTGATTATTGTCTCACTGTTTCTCTGATTATTGTCTCACTGTTTACCTGAATATTGTCTCACTGTTTCTCTGATTATTGTCTCACTGTTTCTCTGATTATTGTCTCACTGTTTCTCTGATTATTGTCTCACTGTTTCTCTGATTATTGTCTCACTGTTTCTCTGATTATTGACTCACTGTTTCTCTGATTATTGTCTCACTGTTTCTCTGATTAGTGTCTCACTGTTTCTCTGATTATTGTCTCACTGTTTCTCTGATTATTGTCTCACTGTTTCTCTGATTATTGTCTCACTGTTTCCCTGATTATTTACTCACTGTTTACCTGATTATTTTCTCACTGTTTCTCTGATTATTGTCTCACTGTTTCTCTGATTATTGACTCACTGTTTCTCTGATTATTGTCTCACTGTTTCTCTGATTATTGTCTCAATGTTTCTCTGATTATTGACTCACTGTTTACCTGATTATTGTCTCACTGTTTACCTGATTATTGTCTCACTGTTTACCTGATTATTGTCTCACTGTTTACCTGATTATTGTCTCACTGTTTCCCTGATTATTGTCTCACTGTTTCTCTGATTATTGTCTCACGGTTTACCTGATTATTGTCTCACTGTTTCTCTGATTATTGTCTCACTGTTTACCTGATTATTGTCTCACTGTTCACCTGATTATTGTCCCACTGTTTACCTGATTATTGTCTCACTGTTTACCTGATTATTCACTCACTGTTTACCTGATTATTGTCTCACTGTTTACCTGATTATTGTCTCACTGTTTACCTGATTATTCACTCACTGTTTACCTGATTATTGTCTCTCTGTTTACCTGATTATTGTCTCACTGTTTACCTGATTATTGACTCACTGTTTACCTGATTATTGTCTCACTGTTTACCTGATTATTGTCTCACTGTTTCTCTGATTATTATCTCACTGTTTCACTGATTATTGACTCACTGTTTCTCTGATTATTGACCAACTGTTCCTCTGGTTATTGACTCACTGTTTCTCTGATTATTGTCTCACTGTTTCTCTGATTATTGTCTCACTGTTTCTCTGATTATTGACTCACTGTTTACCTGATTATTGTCTCACTGTTTACCTGATTATTGTCTCACTGTTTCCCTGATTATTGTCTCACTGTTTCTCTGATTATTGTCTCACTGTTTACCTGATTATTGTCTCACTGTTTCTCTGATTATTGTCTCACTGTTTACCTGAATATTGTCTCACTGTTTCTCTGATTATTGTCTCACTGTTTCTCTGATTATTGACCAACTGTTCCTCTGGTTATTGTCTCACTGTTTCTCTGATTATTGTCTCACTGTTTCTCTGATTATTGTCTCACTGTTTCTCTGATTATTGTCTCACTGTTTCTCTGATTATTGTCTCACTGTTTCCCTGATTATTGACTCACTGTTTCCCTGATTATTGTCTCACTGTTTCTCTGATTATTGTCTCACTGTTTCTCTGATTATTGTCTCACTGTTTCTTTGATTATTGTCTCACTGTTTCTCTGATTATTGTCTCACTGTTTCTCTGATTATTGACACACTGTTTCTCTGATTATTGTCTCACTGTTTCTCTGATTAGTGTCTCACTGTTTCTCTGATTATTGTCTCACTGTTTCTCTGATTATTGTCTCACTGTTTCTCTGATTATTGTCTCACTGTTTCCCTGATTATTGACTCACTGTTTACCTGATTATTTTCTCACTGTTTCTCTGATTATTGTCTCACTGTTTCTCTGATTATTGACTCACTGTTTCTCTGATTATTGTCTCACTGTTTCTCTGATTATTGTCTCAATGTTTCTCTGATTATTGACTCACTGTTTACCTGATTATTGTCTCACTGTTTACCTGATTATTGTCTCACTGTTTACCTGATTATTGTCTCACTGTTTACCTGATTATTGTCTCACTGTTTCCCTGATTATTGTCTCACTGTTTCTCTGATTATTGTCTCACGGTTTACCTGATTATTGTCTCACTGTTTCTCTGATTATTGTCTCACTGTTTACCTGATTATTGTCTCACTGTTTACCTGATTATTGTCTCACTGTTTACCTGATTATTGTCTCACTGTTTACCTGATTATTCACTCACTGTTTACCTGATTATTGTCTCACTGTTTACCTGATTATTGTCTCACTGTTTACCTGATTATTCACTCACTGTTTACCAGATTATTGTCTCACTGTTTACCTGATTATTGTCTCACTGTTTACCTGATTATTGACTCACTGTTTACCTGATTATTGTCTCACTGTTTACCTGATTATTGTCTCACTGTTTCTCTGATTATTATCTCACTGTTTCACTGATTATTGACTCACTGTTTCTCTGATTATTGTCTCACTGTTTACCTGATTATTGTCTCACAGTTTCTCTGATTATTGACTCACTGTTTACCTGATTATTGTCTCACTGTTTCTCTGATTTTTGTCTCACTGTTTACCTGATTATTGTCTCACTGTTTCTCTGATTATTGTCTCACTGTTTACCTGATTATTGTCTCACTGTTTCTCTGATTATTGACTCACTGTTTACCTGATTATTGTCTCACTGTTTCTCTGATTATTGACTCACTGTTTCTCTGATTATTGTCTCACTGTTTACCTGATTATTCACTCACTGTTTACCTGATTATTCAGTCACTGTTTACCTGATTATTGTCTCACTGTTTCTCTGATTTTTGTCTCACTGTTTACCTGATTATTCACTCACTGTTTACCTGATTATTCACTCACTGTTTCTCTGATTATTGACTCACTGTTTACCTGATTATTCACTCACTGTTTACCTGATTATTCACTCACTGTTTACCTGATTATTGACTCACTGTTTACCTGATTATTCACTCACTGTTTACCTGATTATTCATTCACTGTTTCTCTGATTATTGTCTCACTGTTTCTCTGATTATTGACTCACTGTTTACCTGATTATTGACTCACTGTTTACCTGATTATTGTCTCACTGTTTACCTGATTATTCACTCACTGTTTACCTGATTATTCACTCACTGTTTACCTGATTATTGTCTCACTGTTTACCTGATTATTCACTCACTGTTTACCTGATTATTCACTCACTGTTTACCTGATTATTGTCTCACTGTTTCTCTGATTATTGTCTCACTGTTTCTCTGATTATTGTCTCACTGTTTACCTGGTTATTCACTCACTGTTTACCTGATTATTGTCTCACTGTTTGTCTGATTATTGTCTCACTGTTTACCTGATTATTGTCTCACTGTTTCTCTGATTATTGACTCACTGTTTACCTGATTATTCACTCACTGTTTACCTGATTATTCACTCACGGTTTACCTGATTATTCACTCACTGCTTCTCAGATTCTTCACTCACTTTTTCTCTGATTATTGAACCACTGTTTCTCACGTTATTCACCACTGTTTATCAGAATTTAACGCACTGTTTCTCTGCTTATTGACCCACTTTTTCTCAGATTACTGACCCTCTGTTTCCATGATAATTAACTCACCCATTTCTCTGATTATTGACTCACTGTTTCTCTGATTATTGACCAACTGTTCCTCTGGTTATTGACTCACTGTTTCTCTGATTATTGTCTCACTGTTTCTCTGATTATTGTCTCACTGTTTCTCTGATTATTGACTCACTGTTTACCTGATTATTGTCTCACTGTTTACCTGATTATTGTCTCACTGTTTCCCTGATTATTGTCTCACTGTTTCTCTGATTATTGTCTCACTGTTTACCTGATTATTGTCTCACTGTTTCTCTGATTATTGTCTCAATGTTTCTCTGATTATTGACTCACTGTTTACCTGATTATTGTCTCACTGTTTACCTGATTATTGTCTCACTGTTTACCTGATTATTGTCTCACTGTTTCCCTGATTATTGTCTCACTGTTTCTCTGATTATTGTCTCACGGTTTACCTGATTATTGTCTCACTGTTTCTCTGATTATTGTCTCACTGTTTACCTGATTATTGTCTCACTGTTTACCTGATTATTGTCTCACTGTTTACCTGATTATTCACTCACTGTTTACCTGATTATTGTCTCACTGTTTACCTGATTATTGTCTCACTGTTTACCTGATTATTCACTCACTGTTTACCTGATTATTGTCTCACTGTTTACCTGATTATTGTCTCACTGTTTACCTGATTATTGACTCACTGTTTACCTGATTATTGTCTCACTGTTTACCTGATTATTGTCTCACTGTTTCTCTGATTATTATCTCACTGTTTCACTGATTATTGACTCACTGTTTCTCTGATTATTGACCAACTGTTCCTCTGGTTATTGTCTCACTGTTTCTCTGATTATTGTCTCACTGTTTCTCTGATTATTGTCTCACTGTTTCTCTGATTATTGTCTCACTGTTTCTCTGATTATTGTCTCACTGTTTCTCTGATTATTGACACACTGTTTCTCTGATTATTGTCTCAGTGTTTCTCTGATTAGTGTCTCACTGTTTCTCTGATTATTGTCTCACTGTTTCTCTGATTATTGTCTCACTGTTTCTCTGATTATTGTCTCACTGTTTCCCTGATTATTGACTCACTGTTTACCTGATTATTTTCTCACTGTTTCTCTGATTATTGTCTCACTGTTTCTCTGATTATTGACTCACTGTTTCTCTGATTATTGTCTCACTGTTTCTCTGATTATTGTCTCAATGTTTCTCTGATTATTGACTCACTGTTTACCTGATTATTGTCTCACTGTTTACCTGATTATTGTCTCACTGTTTACCTGATTATTGTCTCACTGTTTACCTGATTATTGTCTCACTGTTTCCCTGATTATTGTCTCACTGTTTCTCTGATTATTGTCTCACGGTTTACCTGATTATTGTCTCACTGTTTCTCTGATTATTGTCTCACTGTTTACCTGATTATTGTCTCACTGTTTACCTGATTATTGTCTCACTGTTTACCTGATTATTGTCTCACTGTTTACCTGATTATTCACTCACTGCTTACCTGATTATTGTCTCACTGTTTACCTGATTATTGTCTCACTGTTTACCTGATTATTCACTCACTGTTTACCTGATTATTGTCTCACTGTTTACCTGATTATTGTCTCACTGTTTACCTGATTATTGACTCACTGTTTACCTGATTATTGTCTCACTGTTTCTCTGATTATTATCTCACTGTTTCACTGATTATTGACTCACTGTTTCTCTGATTATTGTCTCACTGTTTACCTGATTATTGTCTCACAGTTTCTCTGATTATTGACTCACTGTTTACCTGATTATTGTCTCACTGTTTCTCTGATTTTTGTCTCACTGTTTACCTGATTATTGTCTCACTGTTTCTCTGATTATTGTCTCACTGTTTACCTGATTATTGTCTCACTGTTTCTCTGATTATTGACTCACTGTTTACCTGATTATTGTCTCACTGTTTCTCTGATTATTGACTCACTGTTTCTCTGATTATTGTCTCACTGTTTACCTGATTATTCACTCACTGTTTACCTGATTATTCAGTCACTGTTTACCTGATTATTGTCTCACTGTTTCTCTGATTATTGTCTCACTGTTTCTCTGATTATTGTCTCACTGTTTCTCTGATTATTGACTCACTGTTTAACTGATTATTGTCTCACTGTTTCTCTGATTATTGTCTCACTGTTTCTCTGATTATTGTCTCACTGTTTCTCTGATTATTGACTCACTGTTTACCTGATTATTGTCTCACTGTTTCTCTGATTATTGTCTCACTGTTTCTCTGATTATTTTCTCACTGTTTCTCTGATTATTGACTGACTGTTTACCTGATTATTGTCTCACTGTTTCTCTGATTATTGTCTCACTGTTTCTCTGATTATTGTCTCACTGTTTACCTGATTATTGACTCACTGTTTACCTGATTATTCACTCACTTTTTCTCTGATTATTGTCTCACTGTTTACCTGATTATTGTCTCACTGTTTCTCTGATTATTGTCTCACTATTTCTCTGATTATTGTCTCACTGTTTCTCTGATTATTGACTCACTGTTTACCTGATTATTGTATCACTGTTTCTCTGATTACTGTCTCACTGTTTCTCTGATTATTGTCTCACTGTTTCTCTGATTATTGTCTCACTGTTTACCTGATTATTGTCTCACTGTTTCCCTGATTATTCTCTCACTGTTTCTCTGATTATTGTCTCACGCTTTACCTGATTATTGTCTCACTGTTTCTCTGATTATTGTCTCACTGTTTACCTGATTATTGTCTCACTGTTTACCTGATTATTGTCTCACTGTTTACCTGATTATTGTCTCACTGTTTACCTGATTATTCACTCACTGTTTACCTGATTATTGTCTCACTGTTTACCTGATTATTGTCTCACTGTTTACCTGATTATTCACTCACTGTTTACCTGATTATTGTCTCACTGTTTACCTGATTATTGTCTCACTGTTTACCTGATTATTGACTCACTGTTTACCTGATTATTGTCTCACTGTTTCACTGATTATTGACTCACTGTTTCTCTGATTATTGTCTCACTGTTTACCTGATTATTGTCTCACAGTTTCTCTGATTATTGACTCACTGTTTACCTGATTATTGTCTCACTGTTTTTCTGATTTTTGTCTCACTGTTTACCTGATTATTGTCTCACTGTTTCTCTGATTATTGTCTCACTGTTTACCTGATTATTGTCTCACTGTTTCTCTGATTATTGACTCACTGTTTACCTGATTATTGTCTCACTGTTTCTCTGATTATTGACTCACTGTTTCTCTGATTATTGTCTCACTGTTTACCTGATTATTGACTCACTGTTTACCTGATTATTCACTCACTTTTTCTCTGATTATTGTCTCACTGTTTACCTGATTATTGTCTCACTGTTTCTCTGATTATTGTCTCACTATTTCTCTGATTATTGTCTCACTGTTTCTCTGATTATTGACTCACTGTTTACCTGATTATTGTCTCACTGTTTCTCTGATTATTGTCTCACTGTTTCTCTGATTATTGTCTCACTGTTTCTCTGTTTATTGACTCACTGTTTACCTGATTATTGTCTCACTGTTTCTCTGATTATTGTCTCACTGTTTCTCTGATAATTGTCTCACTGTTTCTCTGATTATTGTCTCACTGTTTACCTGATTATTGTCTCACTGTTTACGTGATTATTGTCTCACTGTTTCTCTGATTATTGTCTCACTGTTTACCTGATTATTGTCTCACTGTTTCTCTGATTATTGTCTCACTGTTTACCTGATTATTGTCTCACTGTTTCTCTGATTATTGTCTCACTGTTTACCTGATTATTGTCTCACTGTTTCTCTGATTATTCACTCACTGTTTACCTGATTATTGTCTCACTGTTTCTCTGATTATTGTCTCACTGTTTCTCTGATTTTTGTCTCACTGTTTACCTGATTATTGTCTCACTGTTTCTCTGATTATTGTCTCACTGTTTACCTGATTATTGTCTGACTGTTTCTCTGATTATTGACTCACTGTTTACCTGATTATTGTCTCACTGTTTCTCTGATTATTGACTCACTGTTTCTCTGATTATTGTCTCACTGTTTACCTGATTATTCACTCACTGTTTACCTGATTATTCAGTCACTGTGTACCTGATTATTGTCTCACTGTTTCTCTGATTATTGTCTCACTGTTTACCTGATTATTCACTCACTGTTTACCTGATTATTCACTCACTGTTTCTCTGATTATTGACTCACTGTTTACCTGATTATTCACTCACTGTTTACCTGATTATTCACTCACTGTTTACCTGATTATTGACTCACTGTTTACCTGATTATTCACTCACTGTTTACCTGATTATTCATTCACTGTTTCTCTGAATATTTTTCTCACTGTTTCTCTGATTATTGACTCACTGTTTACCTGATTATTGACTCACTGTTTACCTGATTATTGTCTCACTGTTTACCTGATTATTCACTCACTGTTTACCTGATTATTCACTCACTGTTTACCTGATTATTGTCTCACTGTTTACCTGATTATTCACTCACTGTTTACCTGATTATTCACTCACTGTTTACCTGATTATTGTCTCACTGTTTCTCTGATTATTGTCTCACTGTTTCTCTGATTATTGTCTCACTGTTTACCTGATTATTCACTCATTGTTTACCTGATTATTGTCTCACTGTTTCTCTGATTATTGTCTCACTGTTTACCTGATTATTGTCTCACTGTTTCTCTGATTATTGACTCACTGTTTACCTGATTATTCACTCACTGTTTACCTGATTATTCACTCACTGTTTACCTGATTATTCACTCACTGCTTCTCAGATTCTTCACTCACTTTTTCTCTGATTATTGAACCACTGTTTCTCACGTTATTCACCACTGTTTATCAGAATTTAACGCACTGTTTCTCTGCTTATTGACCCACTTTTTCTCAGATTACTGACCCTCTGTTTCCATGATAATTAACTCACCTATTTCTCTGATTATTGACTCACTGTTTCTCTGATTATTGACCAACTGTTCCTCTGGTTATTGACTCACTGTTTCTCTGATTATTGTCTCACTGTTTCTCTGATTATTGTCTCACTGTTTCTCTGATTATTGACTCACTGTTTACCTGATTATTGTCTCACTGTTTACCTGATTATTGTCTCACTGTTTCCTTGATTATTGTCTCACTGTTTTTCTGATTATTGTCTCACTGTTTACCTGATTATTGTCTCACTGTTTCTCTGATTATTGTCTCACTGTTTACCTGAATATTGTCTCACTGTTTCTCTGATTATTGTCTCACTGTTTCTCTGATTATTGTCTCACTGTTTCTCTGATTATTGTCTCACTGTTTCTCTGATTATTGTCTCACTGTTTCTCTGATTATTGACTCACTGTTTCTCTGATTATTGTCTCACTGTTTCTCTGATTAGTGTCTCACTGTTTCTCTGATTATTGTCTCACTGTTTCTCTGATTATTGTCTCACTGTTTCTCTGATTATTGTCTCACTGTTTCCCTGATTATTGACTCACTGTTTACCTGATTATTTTCTCACTGTTTCTCTGATTATTGTCTCACTGTTTCTCTGATTATTGACTCACTGTTTCTCTGATTATTGTCTCACTGTTTCTCTGATTATTGTCTCAATGTTTCTCTGATTATTGACTCACTGTTTACCTGATTATTGTCTCACTGTTTACCTGATTATTGTCTCACTGTTTACCTGATTATTGTCTCACTGTTTCCCTGATTATTGTCTCACTGTTTCTCTGATTATTGTCTCACGGTTTACCTGATTATTGTCTCACTGTTTCTCTGATTATTGTCTCACTGTTTACCTGATTATTGTCTCACTGTTCACCTGATTATTGTCCCACTGTTTACCTGATTATTGTCTCACTGTTTACCTGATTATTCACTCACTGTTTACCTGATTATTGTCTCACTGTTTACCTGATTATTGTCTCACTGTTTACCTGATTATTCACTCACTGTTTACCTGATTATTGTCTCACTGTTTACCTGATTATTGTCTCACTGTTTACCTGATTATTGACTCACTGTTTACCTGATTATTGTCTCACTGTTTACCTGATTATTGTCTCACTGTTTCTCTGATTATTATCTCACTGTTTCACTGATTATTGACTCACTGTTTCTCTGATTATTGACCAACTGTTCCTCTGGTTATTGACTCACTGTTTCTCTGATTATTGTCTCACTGTTTCTCTGATTATTGTCTCACTGTTTCTCTGATTATTGACTCACTGTTTACCTGATTATTGTCTCACTGTTTACCTGATTATTGTCTCACTGTTTCCCTGATTATTGTCTCACTGTTTCTCTGATTATTGTCTCACTGTTTACCTGATTATTGTCTCACTGTTTCTCTGATTATTGTCTCACTGTTTACCTGAATATTGTCTCACTGTTTCTCTGATTATTGTCTCACTGTTTCTCTGATTATTGACCAACTGTTCCTCTGGTTATTGTCTCACTGTTTCTCTGATTATTGTCTCACTGTTTCTCTGATTATTGTCTCACTGTTTCTCTGATTATTGTCTCACTGTTTCTCTGATTATTGTCTCACTGTTTCCCTGATTATTGACTCACTGTTTCCCTGATTATTGTCTCACTGTTTCTCTGATTATTGTCTCACTGTTTCTCTGATTATTGTCTCACTGTTTCTCTGATTATTGTCTCACTGTTTACCTGATTATTGTCTCACTGTTTCTCTGATTATTGACTCACTGTTTACCTGATTATTGTCTCACTGTTTCTCTGATTATTGACTCACTGTTTCTCTGATTATTGTCTCACTGTTTACCTGATTATTGACTCACTGTTTACCTGATTATTCACTCACTTTTTCTCTGATTATTGTCTCACTGTTTACCTGATTATTGTCTCACTGTTTCTCTGATTATTGTCTCACTATTTCTCTGATTATTGTCTCACTGTTTCTCTGATTATTGACTCACTGTTTACCTGATTATTGTCTCACTGTTTCTCTGATTATTGTCTCACTGTTTCTCTGATTATTGTCTCACTGTTTCTCTGATTATTGACTCACTGTTTACCTGATTATTGTCTCACTGTTTCTCTGATTATTGTCTCACTGTTTCTCTGATAATTGTCTCACTGTTTCTCTGATTATTGTCTCACTGTTTACCTGATTATTGTCTCACTGTTTACGTGATTATTGTCTCACTGTTTCTCTGATTATTGTCTCACTGTTTACCTGATTATTGTCTCACTGTTTCTCTGATTATTGTCTCACTGTTTACCTGATTATTGTCTCACTGTTTCTCTGATTATTGTCTCACTGTTTACCTGATTATTGTCTCACTGTTTCTCTGATTATTCACTCACTGTTTACCTGATTATTGTCTCACTGTTTCTCTGATTATTGTCTCACTGTTTCTCTGATTTTTGTCTCACTGTTTACCTGATTATTGTCTCACTGTTTCTCTGATTATTGTCTCACTGTTTACCTGATTATTGTCTGACTGTTTCTCTGATTATTGACTCACTGTTTACCTGATTATTGTCTCACTGTTTCTCTGATTATTGACTCACTGTTTCTCTGATTATTGTCTCACTGTTTACCTGATTATTCACTCACTGTTTACCTGATTATTCAGTCACTGTGTACCTGATTATTGTCTCACTGTTTCTCTGATTATTGTCTCACTGTTTACCTGATTATTCACTCACTGTTTACCTGATTATTCACTCACTGTTTCTCTGATTATTGACTCACTGTTTACCTGATTATTCACTCACTGTTTACCTGATTATTCACTCACTGTTTACCTGATTATTGACTCACTGTTTACCTGATTATTCACTCACTGTTTACCTGATTATTCATTCACTGTTTCTCTGAATATTTTTCTCACTGTTTCTCTGATTATTGACTCACTGTTTACCTGATTATTGACTCACTGTTTACCTGATTATTGTCTCACTGTTTACCTGATTATTCACTCACTGTTTACCTGATTATTCACTCACTGTTTACCTGATTATTGTCTCACTGTTTACCTGATTATTCACTCACTGTTTACCTGATTATTCACTCACTGTTTACCTGATTATTGTCTCACTGTTTCTCTGATTATTGTCTCACTGTTTCTCTGATTATTGTCTCACTGTTTACCTGATTATTCACTCATTGTTTACCTGATTATTGTCTCACTGTTTCTCTGATTATTGTCTCACTGTTTACCTGATTATTGTCTCACTGTTTCTCTGATTATTGACTCACTGTTTACCTGATTATTCACTCACTGTTTACCTGATTATTCACTCACTGTTTACCTGATTATTCACTCACTGCTTCTCAGATTCTTCACTCACTTTTTCTCTGATTATTGAACCACTGTTTCTCACGTTATTCACCACTGTTTATCAGAATTTAACGCACTGTTTCTCTGCTTATTGACCCACTTTTTCTCAGATTACTGACCCTCTGTTTCCATGATAATTAACTCACCTATTTCTCTGATTATTGACTCACTGTTTCTCTGATTATTGACCAACTGTTCCTCTGGTTATTGACTCACTGTTTCTCTGATTATTGTCTCACTGTTTCTCTGATTATTGTCTCACTGTTTCTCTGATTATTGACTCACTGTTTACCTGATTATTGTCTCACTGTTTACCTGATTATTGTCTCACTGTTTCCTTGATTATTGTCTCACTGTTTTTCTGATTATTGTCTCACTGTTTACCTGATTATTGTCTCACTGTTTCTCTGATTATTGTCTCACTGTTTACCTGAATATTGTCTCACTGTTTCTCTGATTATTGTCTCACTGTTTCTCTGATTATTGTCTCACTGTTTCTCTGATTATTGTCTCACTGTTTCTCTGATTATTGTCTCACTGTTTCTCTGATTATTGACTCACTGTTTCTCTGATTATTGTCTCACTGTTTCTCTGATTAGTGTCTCACTGTTTCTCTGATTATTGTCTCACTGTTTCTCTGATTATTGTCTCACTGTTTCTCTGATTATTGTCTCACTGTTTCCCTGATTATTGACTCACTGTTTACCTGATTATTTTCTCACTGTTTCTCTGATTATTGTCTCACTGTTTCTCTGATTATTGACTCACTGTTTCTCTGATTATTGTCTCACTGTTTCTCTGATTATTGTCTCAATGTTTCTCTGATTATTGACTCACTGTTTACCTGATTATTGTCTCACTGTTTACCTGATTATTGTCTCACTGTTTACCTGATTATTGTCTCACTGTTTCCCTGATTATTGTCTCACTGTTTCTCTGATTATTGTCTCACGGTTTACCTGATTATTGTCTCACTGTTTCTCTGATTATTGTCTCACTGTTTACCTGATTATTGTCTCACTGTTCACCTGATTATTGTCCCACTGTTTACCTGATTATTGTCTCACTGTTTACCTGATTATTCACTCACTGTTTACCTGATTATTGTCTCACTGTTTACCTGATTATTGTCTCACTGTTTACCTGATTATTCACTCACTGTTTACCTGATTATTGTCTCACTGTTTACCTGATTATTGTCTCACTGTTTACCTGATTATTGACTCACTGTTTACCTGATTATTGTCTCACTGTTTACCTGATTATTGTCTCACTGTTTCTCTGATTATTATCTCACTGTTTCACTGATTATTGACTCACTGTTTCTCTGATTATTGACCAACTGTTCCTCTGGTTATTGACTCACTGTTTCTCTGATTATTGTCTCACTGTTTCTCTGATTATTGTCTCACTGTTTCTCTGATTATTGACTCACTGTTTACCTGATTATTGTCTCACTGTTTACCTGATTATTGTCTCACTGTTTCCCTGATTATTGTCTCACTGTTTCTCTGATTATTGTCTCACTGTTTACCTGATTATTGTCTCACTGTTTCTCTGATTATTGTCTCACTGTTTACCTGAATATTGTCTCACTGTTTCTCTGATTATTGTCTCACTGTTTCTCTGATTATTGACCAACTGTTCCTCTGGTTATTGTCTCACTGTTTCTCTGATTATTGTCTCACTGTTTCTCTGATTATTGTCTCACTGTTTCTCTGATTATTGTCTCACTGTTTCTCTGATTATTGTCTCACTGTTTCCCTGATTATTGACTCACTGTTTCCCTGATTATTGTCTCACTGTTTCTCTGATTATTGTCTCACTGTTTCTCTGATTATTGTCTCACTGTTTCTCTGATTATTGTCTCACTGTTTCTCTGATTATTGTCTCACTGTTTCTCTGATTATTGACACACTGTTTCTCTGATTATTGTCTCACTGTTTCTCTGATTATTGTCTCACTGTTTCTCTGATTATTGTCTCACTGTTTCTCTGATTATTGTCTCACTGTTTCCCTGATTATTGACTCACTGTTTACCTGATTATTGTCTCACTGTTTCTCTGATTATTGTCTCACTGTTTCTCTGATTATTGACTCACTGTTTCTCTGATTATTGTCTCACTGTTTCTCTGATTATTGTCTCAATGTTTCTCTGATTATTGACTCACTGTTTACCTGATTATTGTCTCACTGTTTACCTGATTATTGTCTCACTGTTTACCTGATTATTGTCTCACTGTTTACCTGATTATTGTCTCACTGTTTCCCTGATTATTGTCTCACTGTTTCTCTGATTATTGTCTCACGGTTTACCTGATTATTGTCTCACTGTTTCTCTGATTATTGTCTCACTGTTTACCTGATTATTGTCTCACTGTTTACCTGATTATTGTCTCACTGTTTACCTGATTATTGTCTCACTGTTTACCTGATTATTCACTCACTGTTTACCTGATTATTGTCTCACTGTTTACCTGATTATTGTCTCACTGTTTACCTGATTATTCACTCACTGTTTACCAGATTATTGTCTCACTGTTTACCTGATTATTGTCTCACTGTTTACCTGATTATTGACTCACTGTTTACCTGATTATTGTCTCACTGTTTACCTGATTATTGTCTCACTGTTTCTCTGATTATTATCTCACTGTTTCACTGATTATTGACTCACTGTTTCTCTGATTATTGTCTCACTGTTTACCTGATTATTGTCTCACAGTTTCTCTGATTATTGACTCACTGTTTACCTGATTATTGTCTCACTGTTTCTCTGATTTTTGTCTCACTGTTTACCTGATTATTGTCTCACTGTTTCTCTGATTATTGTCTCACTGTTTACCTGATTATTGTCTCACTGTTTCTCTGATTATTGACTCACTGTTTACCTGATTATTGTCTCACTGTTTCTCTGATTATTGACTCACTGTTTCTCTGATTATTGTCTCACTGTTTCCCTGATTATTCACTCACTGTTTACCTGATTATTCAGTCACTGTTTACCTGATTATTGTCTCACTGTTTCTCTGATTTTTGTCTCACTGTTTACCTGATTATTCACTCACTGTTTACCTGATTATTCACTCACTGTTTCTCTGATTATTGACTCACTGTTTACCTGATTATTCACTCACTGTTTACCTGATTATTCACTCACTGTTTATCTGATTATTGACTCACTGTTTACCTGATTATTCACTCACTGTTTACCTGATTATTCATTCACTGTTTCTCTGATTATTGTCTCACTGTTTCTCTGATTATTGACTCACTGTTTACCTGATTATTGACTCACTGTTTACCTGATTATTGTCTCACTGTTTACCTGATTATTCACTCACTGTTTACCTGATTATTCACTCACTGTTTACCTGATTATTGTCTCACTGTTTACCTGATTATTCACTCACTGTTTACCTGATTATTCACTCACTGTTTACCTGATTATTGTCTCACTGTTTCTCTGATTATTGTCTCACTGTTTCTCTGATTATTGTCTCACTGTTTACCTGATTATTCACTCACTGTTTACCTGATTATTGTCTCACTGTTTGTCTGATTATTGTCTCACTGTTTACCTGATTATTGTCTCACTGTTTCTCTGATTATTGACTCACTGTTTACCTGATTATTCACTCACTGTTTACCTGATTATTCACTCACGGTTTACCTGATTATTCACTCACTGCTTCTCAGATTCTTCACTCACTTTTTCTCTGATTATTGAACCACTGTTTCTCACGTTATTCACCACTGTTTATCAGAATTTAACGCACTGTTTCTCTGCTTATTGACCCACTTTTTCTCAGATTACTGACCCTCTGTTTCCATGATAATTAACTCACCCATTTCTCTGATTATTGACTCACTGTTTCTCTGATTATTGACCAACTGTTCCTCTGGTTATTGACTCACTGTTTCTCTGATTATTGTCTCACTGTTTCTCTGATTATTGTCTCACTGTTTCTCTGATTATTGACTCACTGTTTACCTGATTATTGTCTCACTGTTTACCTGATTATTGTCTCACTGTTTCCCTAATTATTGTCTCACTGTTTCTCTGATTATTGTCTCACTGTTTACCTGATTATTGTCTCACTGTTTCTCTGATTATTGTCTCAATGTTTCTCTGATTATTGACTCACTGTTTACCTGATTATTGTCTCACTGTTTACCTGATTATTGTCTCACTGTTTACCTGATTATTGTCTCACTGTTTACCTGATTATTGTCTCACTGTTTCCCTGATTATTGTCTCACTGTTTCTCTGATTATTGTCTCACGGTTTACCTGATTATTGTCTCACTGTTTCTCTGATTATTGTCTCACTGTTTACCTGATTATTGTCTCACTGTTTACCTGATTATTGTCTCACTGTTTACCTGATTATTCACTCACTGTTTACCTGATTATTGTCTCACTGTTTACCTGATTATTGTCTCACTGTTTACCTGATTATTCACTCACTGTTTACCTGATTATTGTCTCACTGTTTACCTGATTATTGTCTCACTGTTTACCTGATTATTGACTCACTGTTTACCTGATTATTGTCTCACTGTTTACCTGATTATTGTCTCACTGTTTCTCTGATTATTATCTCACTGTTTCACTGATTATTGACTCACTGTTTCTCTGATTAATGACCAACTGTTCCTCTGGTTATTGACTCACTGTTTCTCTGATTATTGTCTCACTGTTTCTCTGATTATTGTCTCACTGTTTCTCTGATTATTGACTCACTGTTTACCTGATTATTGTCTCACTGTTTACCTGATTATTGTCTCACTGTTTCCCTGATTATTGTCTCACTGTTTCTCTGATTATTGTCTCACTGTTTACCTGATTATTGTCTCACTGTTTCTCTGATTATTGTCTCACTGTTTACCTGAATATTGTCTCACTGTTCCTCTGGTTATTGTCTCACTGTTTCTCTGATTATTGACCAACTGTTCCTCTGGTTATTGTCTCACTGTTTCTCTGATTATTGTCTCACTGTTTCTCTGATTATTGTCTCACTGTTTCTCTGATTATTGTCTCACTGTTTCTCTGATTATTGTCTCACTGTTTCCCTGATTATTGACTCACTGTTTCCCTGATTATTGTCTCACTGTTTCTCTGATTATTGTCTCACTGTTTCTCTGATTATTGTCTCACTGTTTCTCTGATTATTGTCTCACTGTTTCTCTGATTATTGACACACTGTTTCTCTGATTATTGTCTCACTGTTTCTCTGATTATTGTCTCACTGTTTCTCTGATTATTGTCTCACTGTTTCCCTGATTATTGACTCACTGTTTACCTGATTATTTTCTCACTGTTTCTCTGATTATTGTCTCACTGTTTCTCTGATTATTGACTCACTGTTTCTCTGATTATTGTCTCACTGTTTCTCTGATTATTGTCTCAATGTTTCTCTGATTATTGACTCACTGTTTACCTGATTATTGTCTCACTGTTTACCTGATTATTGTCTCACTGTTTACCTGATTATTATCTCACTGTTTACCTGATTATTGTCTCACTGTTTCCCTGATTATTGTCTCACTGTTTCTCTGATTATTGTCTCACGGTTTACCTGATTATTGTCTCACTGTTTCTCTGATTATTGTCTCACTGTTTACCTGATTATTGTCTCACTGTTTACCTGATTATTGTCTCACTGTTTACCTGATTATTGTCTCACTGTTTACCTGATTATTCACTCACTGTTTACCTGATTATTGTCTCACTGTTTACCTGATTATTGTCTCACTGTTTACCTGATTATTCACTCACTGTTTACCAGATTATTGTCTCACTGTTTACCTGATTATTGTCTCACTGTTTACCTGATTATTGACTCACTGTTTACCTGATTATTGTCTCACTGTTTACCTGATTATTGTCTCACTGTTTCTCTGATTATTATCTCACTGTTTCACTGATTATTGACTCACTGTTTCTCTGATTATTGTCTCACTGTTTACCTGATTATTGTCTCACAGTTTCTCTGATTATTGACTCACTGTTTACCTGATTATTGTCTCACTGTTTCTCTGATTTTTGTCTCACTGTTTACCTGATTATTGTCTCACTGTTTCTCTGATTATTGTCTCACTGTTTACCTGATTATTGTCTCACTGTTTCTCTGATTATTGACTCACTGTTTACCTGATTATTGTCTCACTGTTTCTCTGATTATTGACTCACTGTTTCTCTGATTATTGTCTCACTGTTTACCTGATTATTCACTCACTGTTTCTCTGATTATTGTCTCACTGTTTACCTGATTATTGTCTCACTGTTTCTCTGATTATTGACTCACTGTTTACCTGATTATTGTCTCACTGTTTCTCTGATTATTGACTCAGTGTTTACCTGATTATTGTCTCACTGTTTCTCTGATTATTGTCTCACTGTTTACGTGATTATTGTCTCACTGTTTCTCTGATTATTGTCTCACTGTTTACCTGATTATTGTCTCACTGTTTCTCTGATTATTGTCTCACTGTTCTCTGATTATTGTCTCACTGTTTCTCTGATTATTGTCTCACTGTTTACCTGATTATTGTCTCACTGTTTACCTGATTATGGTCTCACTGTTTACCTGATTATTGTCTCACTGTTTCTCTGATTATTGTCTCACTGTTTACCTGATTATTGTCTCACTGTTTCTCTGATTATTGTCTCACTGTTTACCTGATTATTGTCTCACTGTTTCTCTGATTATTGTCTCACTGTTTCTCTGATTATTGTCTCACTGTTTACCTGATTATTGTCTCACTGTTTCTCTGATTATTCACTCACTGTTTACTTGATTATTGTCTCACTGTTTCTCTGATTATTGTCTCACTGTTTCTCTGATTATTGTCTCACTGTTTCTCTGATTATTATCTCACTGTTTACCTGATTATTCACTCACTGTTTCTCTGATTATTCACTCACTGTTTACCTGATTATTGTCTCACTGTTTCTCTGATTATTGTCTCACTGTTTCTCTGATTATTGTCTCACTGTTTACCTGATTATTCACTCACTGTTTCTCTGATTATTCACTCACTGTTTACCTGATTATTCACTCACTGTTTCTCTGATTATTGACTCACTGTTTACCTGATTATTCACTCACTGTTTACCTGATTATTCACTCACTGTTTTCCTGATTATTCACTCACTGTTTACCTGATTATTCACTCACTGTTTCTCTGATTATTGACTCACTGTTTACCTGATTATTCACTCACTGTTTACGTGATTATTGTCTCACTGTTTCTCTGATAATTGTCTCACTGTTTCTCTGATTATTGTCTCACTGTTTACCTGATTATTCACTCACTGTTTCTCTGATTATTCACTCACTGTTTACCTGATTATTCACTCACTGTTTCTCTGATTATTGACTCACTGTTTCTCTGATTATTGTCTCACTGTTTACCTGATTATTGTCTCACTGTTTCTCTGATTATTGTCTCACTGTTTCTCTGATTATTGTCTCACTGTTTACCTGATTATTGTCTCACTGTTTCTCTGATTATTGTCTCACTGTTTCTCTGATTATTGTCTCACTGTTTACCTGATTATTGTCTCACTGTTTCTCTGATTATTCACTCACTGTTTAACTGATTTTTGTCTCACTGTTTCTCTGATTATTGTCTCACTGTTTCTCTCATTATTATCTCACTGTTTACCTGATTATTCACTCACTGTTTCTCTGATTATTCACTCACTGTTTACCTGATTATTGTCTCACTGTTTCTCTGATTATTGTCTCACTGTTTCTCTGATTATTGTCTCACTGTTTACCTGATTATTCACTCACTGTTTACCTGAATATTCACTCCCTGTTTCTCTGATTATTGACTCACTGTTTACCTGATTATTCACTCACTGTTTTCCTGATTATTCACTCACTGTTTACCTGATTATTCACTCACTGTTTCTCTGATTATTGACTCACTGTTTACCTGATTATTCACTCACTGTTTACCTGATTATTGTCTCACTGTTTCTCTGATTATTGTCTCACTGTTTCTCTGATTATTGTCTCACTGTTTACCTGATTATTCACTCACTGTTTCTCTGATTATTCACTCACTGTTTACCTGATTATTCACTCACTGTTTCTCTGATTATTGACTCACTGTTTCTCTGATTATTGTCTCACTGTTTACCTGATTATTGTCTCACTGTTTCTCTGATTATTGTCTCACTGTTTCTCTGATTATTGTCTCACTGTTTCTTTGATTATTGACTCACTGCTAACCTGATTATTGTCTCACTGTTTCTCTGATTATTGTCTCACTGTTTCTCTGATTATTGTCTCACTGTTTCTCTGATTATTGACTCACTGTTTACCTGATTATTGTCTCACTGTTTCTCTGATTATTGTCTCACTGTTTCTCTGATTATTGTCTCACTGTTTCTCTAATTATTGACTCACTGTTTACCTGATTATTGTCTCACTGTTTCTCTGATTATGGACTCACTGTTTACCTGATTATTCACTCACTGTTTCTCTGATTATTGTCTCACTGTTTACCTGATTATTGACTCACTGTTTACCTGATTATTCACTCACTGTTTCTCTGATTATTGTCTCACTGTTTACCTGATTATTGTCTCACTGTTTCTATGATTATTGTCTCACTGTTTCCCTGATTATTGTCTCACTGTTTCTCTGATTATTGACTCAGTGTTTACCTGATTATTGTCTCACTGTTTCTCTGATTATTGTCTCACTGTTTACGTGATTATTGTCTCACTGTTTCTCTGATTATTGTCTCACTGTTTACCTGATTATTGTCTCACTGTTTCTCTGATTATTGTCTCACTGTTCTCTGATTATTGTCTCACTGTTTCTCTGATTATTGTCTCACTGTTTACCTGATTATTGTCTCACTGTTTACCTGATTATTGTCTCACTGTTTACCTGATTATTTTCTCACTGTTTCTCTGATTATTGTCTCACTGTTTACCTGATTATTGTCTCACTGTTTCTCTGATTATTGTCTCACTGTTTACCTGATTATTGTCTCACTGTTTCTCTGATTATTGTCTCACTGTTTCTCTGATTATTGTCTCACTGTTTACCTGATTATTGTCTCACTGTTTCTCTGATTATTCACTCACTGTTTAACTGATTTTTGTCTCACTGTTTCTCTGATTATTGTCTCACTGTTTCTCTCATTATTATCTCACTGTTTACCTGATTATTCACTCACTGTTTCTCTGATTATTCACTCACTGTTTACCTGATTATTGTCTCACTGTTTCTCTGATTATTGTCTCACTGTTTCTCTGATTATTGTCTCACTGTTTACCTGATTATTCACTCACTGTTTCTCTGATTATTCACTCACTGTTTACCTGAATATTCACTCCCTGTTTCTCTGATTATTGACTCACTGTTTACCTGATTATTCACTCACTGTTTTCCTGAGTATTCACTCACTGTTTACCTGATTATTCACTCACTGTTTCTCTGATTATTGACTCACTGTTTACCTGATTATTCACTCACTGTTTACCTGATTATTGTCTCACTGTTTCTCTGATTATTGTCTCACTGTTTCTCTGATTATTGTCTCACTGTTTACCTGATTATTCACTCACTGTTTCTCTGATTATTCACTCACTGTTTACCTGATTATTCACTCACTGTTTCTCTGATTATTGACTCACTGTTTCTCTGATTATTGTCTCACTGTTTACCTGATTATTGTCTCACTGTTTCTCTGATTATTGTCTCACTGTTTCTCTGATTATTGTCTCACTGTTTCTTTGATTATTGACTCACTGCTAACCTGATTATTGTCTCACTGTTTCTCTGATTATTGTCTCACTGTTTCTCTGATTATTGTCTCACTGTTTCTCTGATTATTGACTCACTGTTTACCTGATTATTGTCTCACTGTTTCTCTGATTATTGTCTCACTGTTTCTCTGATTATTGTCTCACTGTTTCTCTAATTATTGACTCACTGTTTACCTGATTATTGTCTCACTGTTTCTCTGATTATGGACTCACTGTTTACCTGATTATTCACTCACTGTTTCTCTGATTATTGTCTCACTGTTTACCTGATTATTGTCTCACTGTTTCTATGATTATTGTCTCACTGTTTCCCTGATTATTGTCTCACTGTTTCTCTGATTATTGACTCAGTGTTTACCTGATTATTGTCTCACTGTTTCTCTGATTATTGTCTCACTGTTTACGTGATTATTGTCTCACTGTTTCTCTGATTATTGTCTCACTGTTTACCTGATTATTGTCTCACTGTTTCTCTGATTATTGTCTCACTGTTCTCTGATTATTGTCTCACTGTTTCTCTGATTATTGTCTCACTGTTTACCTGATTATTGTCTCACTGTTTACCTGATTATTGTCTCACTGTTTACCTGATTATTTTCTCACTGTTTCTCTGATTATTGTCTCACTGTTTACCTGATTATTGTCTCACTGTTTCTCTGATTATTGTCTCACTGTTTCTCTGATTATTCACTCACTGTTTACCTGATTATTGTCTCACTGTTTCTCTGATTATTGTCTCACTGTTTCTCTGATTTTTGTCTCACTGTTTACCTGATTATTGTCTCACTGTTTCTCTGATTATTGTCTCACTGTTTACCTGATTATTGTCTGACTGTTTCTCTGATTATTGACTCACTGTTTACCTGATTATTGTCTCACTGTTTCTCTGATTATTGACTCACTGTTTCTCTGATTATTGTCTCACTGTTTACCTGATTATTCACTCACTGTTTACCTGATTATTCAGTCACTGTGTACCTGATTATTGTCTCACTGTTTCTCTGATTATTGTCTCACTGTTTACCTGATTATTCACTCACTGTTTACCTGATTATTCACTCACTGTTTCTCTGATTATTGACTCACTGTTTACCTGATTATTCACTCACTGTTTACCTGATTATTCACTCACTGTTTACCTGATTATTGACTCACTGTTTACCTGATTATTCACTCACTGTTTACCTGATTAGTCATTCACTGTTTCTCTGAATATTTTTCTCACTGTTTCTCTGATTATTGACTCACTGTTTACCTGATTATTGACTCACTGTTTACCTGATTATTGTCTCACTGTTTACCTGATTATTCACTCACTGTTTACCTGATTATTCACTCACTGTTTACCTGATTATTGTCTCACTGTTTACCTGATTATTCACTCACTGTTTACCTGATTATTCACTCACTGTTTACCTGATTATTGTCTCACTGTTTCTCTGATTATTGTCTCACTGTTTCTCTGATTATTGTCTCACTGTTTACCTGATTATTCACTCATTGTTTACCTGATTATTGTCTCACTGTTTCTCTGATTATTGTCTCACTGTTTACCTGATTATTGTCTCACTGTTTCTCTGATTATTGACTCACTGTTTACCTGATTATTCACTCACTGTTTACCTGATTATTCACTCACTGTTTACCTGATTATTCACTCACTGCTTCTCAGATTCTTCACTCACTTTTTCTCTGATTATTGAACCACTGTTTCTCACGTTATTCACCACTGTTTATCAGAATTTAACGCACTGTTTCTCTGCTTATTGACCCACTTTTTCTCAGATTACTGACCCTCTGTTTCCATGATAATTAACTCACCTATTTCTCTGATTATTGACTCACTGTTTCTCTGATTATTGACCAACTGTTCCTCTGGTTATTGACTCACTGTTTCTCTGATTATTGTCTCACTGTTTCTCTGATTATTGTCTCACTGTTTCTCTGATTATTGACTCACTGTTTACCTGATTATTGTCTCACTGTTTACCTGATTATTGTCTCACTGTTTCCTTGATTATTGTCTCACTGTTTTTCTGATTATTGTCTCACTGTTTACCTGATTATTGTCTCACTGTTTCTCTGATTATTGTCTCACTGTTTACCTGAATATTGTCTCACTGTTTCTCTGATTATTGTCTCACTGTTTCTCTGATTATTGTCTCACTGTTTCTCTGATTATTGTCTCACTGTTTCTCTGATTATTGTCTCACTGTTTCTCTGATTATTGACTCACTGTTTCTCTGATTATTGTCTCACTGTTTCTCTGATTAGTGTCTCACTGTTTCTCTGATTATTGTCTCACTGTTTCTCTGATTATTGTCTCACTGTTTCTCTGATTATTGTCTCACTGTTTCCCTGATTATTGACTCACTGTTTACCTGATTATTTTCTCACTGTTTCTCTGATTATTGTCTCACTGTTTCTCTGATTATTGACTCACTGTTTCTCTGATTATTGTCTCACTGTTTCTCTGATTATTGTCTCAATGTTTCTCTGATTATTGACTCACTGTTTACCTGATTATTGTCTCACTGTTTACCTGATTATTGTCTCACTGTTTACCTGATTATTGTCTCACTGTTTCCCTGATTATTGTCTCACTGTTTCTCTGATTATTGTCTCACGGTTTACCTGATTATTGTCTCACTGTTTCTCTGATTATTGTCTCACTGTTTACCTGATTATTGTCTCACTGTTCACCTGATTATTGTCCCACTGTTTACCTGATTATTGTCTCACTGTTTACCTGATTATTCATTCACTGTTTACCTGATTATTGTCTCACTGTTTACTTGATTATTGTCTCACTGTTTACCTGATTATTCACTCACTGTTTACCTGATTATTGTCTCACTGTTTACCTGATTATTGTCTCACTGTTTACCTGATTATTGACTCACTGTTTACCTGATTATTGTCTCACTGTTTACCTGATTATTGTCTCACTGTTTCTCTGATTATTATCTCACTGTTTCACTGATTATTGACTCACTGTTTCTCTGATTATTGACCAACTGTTCCTCTGGTTATTGACTCACTGTTTCTCTGATTATTGTCTCACTGTTTCTCTGATTATTGTCTCACTGTTTCTCTGATTATTGACTCACTGTTTACCTGATTATTGTCTCACTGTTTACCTGATTATTGTCTCACTGTTTCCCTGATTATTGTCTCACTGTTTCTCTGATTATTGTCTCACTGTTTACCTGATTATTGTCTCACTGTTTCTCTGATTATTGTCTCACTGTTTACCTGAATATTGTCTCACTGTTTCTCTGATTATTGTCTCACTGTTTCTCTGATTATTGACCAACTGTTCCTCTGGTTATTGTCTCACTGTTTCTCTGATTATTGTCTCACTGTTTCTCTGATTATTGTCTCACTGTTTCTCTGATTATTGTCTCACTGTTTCTCTGATTATTGTCTCACTGTTTCCCTGATTATTGACTCACTGTTTCCCTGATTATTGTCTCACTGTTTCTCTGATTATTGTCTCACTGTTTCTCTGATTATTGTCTCACTGTTTCTCTGATTATTGTCTCACTGTTTCTCTGATTATTGTCTCACTGTTTCTCTGATTATTGACACACTGTTTCTCTGATTATTGTCTCACTGTTTCTCTGATTATTGTCTCACTGTTTCTCTGATTATTGTCTCACTGTTTCTCTGATTATTGTCTCACTGTTTCCATGATTATTGACTCACTGTTTACCTGATTATTGTCTCACTGTTTCTCTGATTATTGTCTCACTGTTTCTCTGATTATTGACTCACTGTTTCTCTGATTATTGTCTCACTGTTTCTCTGATTATTGTCTCAATGTTTCTCTGATTATTGACTCACTGTTTACCTGATTATTGTCTCACTGTTTACCTGATTATTGTCTCACTGTTTACCTGATTATTGTCTCACTGTTTACCTGATTATTGTCTCACTGTTTCCCTGATTATTGTCTCACTGTTTCTCTGATTATTGTCTCACGGTTTACCTGATTATTGTCTCACTGTTTCTCTGATTATTGTCTCACTGTTTACCTGATTATTGTCTCACTGTTTACCTGATTATTGTCTCACTGTTTACCTGATTATTGTCTCACTGTTTACCTGATTATTCACTCACTGTTTACCTGATTATTGTCTCACTGTTTACCTGATTATTGTCTCACTGTTTACCTGATTATTCACTCACTGTTTACCAGATTATTGTCTCACTGTTTACCTGATTATTGTCTCACTGTTTACCTGATTATTGACTCACTGTTTACCTGATTATTGTCTCACTGTTTACCTGATTATTGTCTCACTGTTTCTCTGATTATTATCTCACTGTTTCACTGATTATTGACTCACTGTTTCTCTGATTATTGTCTCACTGTTTACCTGATTATTGTCTCACAGTTTCTCTGATTATTGACTCACTGTTTACCTGATTATTGTCTCACTGTTTCTCTGATTTTTGTCTCACTGTTTACCTGATTATTGTCTCACTGTTTCTCTGATTATTGTCTCACTGTTTACCTGATTATTGTCTCACTGTTTCTCTGATTATTGACTCACTGTTTACCTGATTATTGTCTCACTGTTTCTCTGATTATTGACTCACTGTTTCTCTGATTATTGTCTCACTGTTTACCTGATTATTCACTCACTGTTTACCTGATTATTCAGTCACTGTTTACCTGATTATTGTCTCACTGTTTCTCTGATTTTTGTCTCACTGTTTACCTGATTATTCACTCACTGTTTACCTGATTATTCACTCACTGTTTCTCTGATTATTGACTCACTGTTTACCTGATTATTCACTCACTGTTTACCTGATTATTCACTCACTGTTTATCTGATTATTGACTCACTGTTTACCTGATTATTCACTCACTGTTTACCTGATTATTCATTCACTGTTTCTCTGATTATTGTCTCACTGTTTCTCTGATTATTGACTCACTGTTTACCTGATTATTGACTCACTGTTTACCTGATTATTGTCTCACTGTTTACCTGATTATTCACTCACTGTTTACCTGATTATTCACTCACTGTTTACCTGATTATTGTCTCACTGTTTACCTGATTATTCACTCACTGTTTACCTGATTATTCACTCACTGTTTACCTGATTATTGTCTCACTGTTTCTCTGATTATTGTCTCACTGTTTCTCTGATTATTGTCTCACTGTTTACCTGATTATTCACTCACTGTTTACCTGCTTATTGTCTCACTGTTTGTCTGATTATTGTCTCACTGTTTACCTGATTATTGTCTCACTGTTTCTCTGATTATTGACTCACTGTTTACCTGATTATTCACTCACTGTTTACCTGATTATTCACTCACGGTTTACCTGATTATTCACTCACTGCTTCTCAGATTCTTCACTCACTTTTTCTCTGATTATTGAACCACTGTTTCTCACGTTATTCACCACTGTTTATCAGAATTTAACGCACTGTTTCTCTGCTTATTGACCCACTTTTTCTCAGATTACTGACCCTCTGTTTCCATGATAATTAACTCACCCATTTCTCTGATTATTGACTCACTGTTTCTCTGATTATTGACCAACTGTTCCTCTGGTTATTGACTCACTGTTTCTCTGATTATTGTCTCACTGTTTCTCTGATTATTGTCTCACTGTTTCTCTGATTATTGACTCACTGTTTACCTGATTATTGTCTCACTGTTTACCTGATTATTGTCTCACTGTTTCCCTAATTATTGTCTCACTGTTTCTCTGATTATTGTCTCACTGTTTACCTGATTATTGTCTCACTGTTTCTCTGATTATTGTCTCAATGTTTCTCTGATTATTGACTCACTGTTTACCTGATTATTGTCTCACTGTTTACCTGATTATTGTCTCACTGTTTACCTGATTATTGTCTCACTGTTTACCTGATTATTGTCTCACTGTTTCCCTGATTATTGTCTCACTGTTTCTCTGATTATTGTCTCACGGTTTACCTGATTATTGTCTCACTGTTTCTCTGATTATTGTCTCACTGTTTACCTGATTATTGTCTCACTGTTTACCTGATTATTGTCTCACTGTTTACCTGATTATTCACTCACTGTTTACCTGATTATTGTCTCACTGTTTACCTGATTATTGTCTCACTGTTTACCTGATTATTCACTCACTGTTTACCTGATTATTGTCTCACTGTTTACCTGATTATTGTCTCACTGTTTACCTGATTATTGACTCACTGTTTACCTGATTATTGTCTCACTGTTTACCTGATTATTGTCTCACTGTTTCTCTGATTATTATCTCACTGTTTCACTGATTATTGACTCACTGTTTACCTGATTATTCACTCACTGTTTACCTGATTATTGTCTCACTGTTTACCTGATTATTGTCTCACTGTTTACCTGATTATTCACTCACTGTTTACCTGATTATTGTCTCACTGTTTACCTGATTATTGTCTCACTGTTTACCTGATTATTGACTCACTGTTTACCTGATTATTGTCTCACTGTTTACCTGATTATTGTCTCACTGTTTCTCTGATTATTATCTCACTGTTTCACTGATTATTGACTCACTGTTTCTCTGATTATTGACCAACTGTTCCTCTGGTTATTGACTCACTGTTTCTCTGATTATTGTCTCACTGTTTCTCTGATTATTGTCTCACTGTTTCTCTGATTATTGACTCACTGTTTACCTGATTATTGTCTCACTGTTTCTCTGATTATTGACTCACTGTTTCTCTGATTATTGTCTCACTGTTTACCTGATTATTCACTCACTGTTTACCTGATTATTCAGTCACTGTTTACCTGATTATTGTCTCACTGTTTCTCTGATTTTTGTCTCACTGTTTACCTGATTATTCACTCACTGTTTACCTGATTATTCACTCACTGTTTCTCTGATTATTGACTCACTGTTTACCTGATTATTCACTCACTGTTTACCTGATTATTCACTCACTGTTTATCTGATTATTGACTCACTGTTTACCTGATTATTCACTCACTGTTTACCTGATTATTCATTCACTGTTTCTCTGATTATTGTCTCACTGTTTCTCTGATTATTGACTCACTGTTTCTCTGATTATTGTCTCACTGTTTACCTGATTATTCACTCACTGTTTCTCTGATTATTGTCTCACTGTTTACCTGATTATTGTCTCACTGTTTCTCTGATTATTGACTCACTGTTTACCTGATTATTGTCTCACTGTTTCTCTGATTATTGACTCAGTGTTTACCTGATTATTGTCTCACTGTTTCTCTGATTATTGTCTCACTGTTTCCCTGATTATTGTCTCACTGTTTCTCTGATTATTGTCTCACGGTTTACCTGATTATTGTCTCACTGTTTCTCTGATTATTGTCTCACTGTTTACCTGATTATTGTCTCACTGTTTACCTGATTATTGTCTCACTGTTTACCTGATTATTCACTCACTGTTTACCTGATTATTGTCTCACTGTTTACCTGATTATTGTCTCACTGTTTACCTGATTATTCACTCACTGTTTACCTGATTATTGTCTCACTGTTTACCTGATTATTGTCTCACTGTTTACCTGATTATTGACTCACTGTTTACCTGATTATTGTCTCACTGTTTACCTGATTATTGTCTCACTGTTTCTCTGATTATTATCTCACTGTTTCACTGATTATTGACTCACTGTTTCTCTGATTATTGACCAACTGTTCCTCTGGTTATTGACTCACTGTTTCTCTGATTATTGTCTCACTGTTTCTCTGATTATTGTCTCACTGTTTCTCTGATTATTGACTCACTGTTTACCTGATTATTGTCTCACTGTTTACCTGATTATTGTCTCACTGTTTCCCTGATTATTGTCTCACTGTTTCTCTGATTATTGTCTCACTGTTTACCTGATTATTGTCTCACTGTTTCTCTGATTATTGTCTCACTGTTTACCTGAATATTGTCTCACTGTTCCTCTGGTTATTGTCTCACTGTTTCTCTGATTATTGACCAACTGTTCCTCTGGTTATTGTCTCACTGTTTCTCTGATTATTGTCTCACTGTTTCTCTGATTATTGTCTCACTGTTTCTCTGATTATTGTCTCACTGTTTCTCTGATTATTGTCTCACTGTTTCCCTGATTATTGACTCACTGTTTCCCTGATTATTGTCTCACTGTTTCTCTGATTATTGTCTCACTGTTTCTCTGATTATTGTCTCACTGTTTCTCTGATTATTGTCTCACTGTTTCTCTGATTATTGACACACTGTTTCTCTGATTATTGTCTCACTGTTTCTCTGATTATTGTCTCACTGTTTCTCTGATTATTGTCTCACTGTTTCCCTGATTATTGACTCACTGTTTACCTGATTATTTTCTCACTGTTTCTCTGATTATTGTCTCACTGTTTCTCTGATTATTGACTCACTGTTTCTCTGATTATTGTCTCACTGTTTCTCTGATTATTGTCTCAATGTTTCTCTGATTATTGACTCACTGTTTACCTGATTATTGTCTCACTGTTTACCTGATTATTGTCTCACTGTTTACCTGATTATTATCTCACTGTTTACCTGATTATTGTCTCACTGTTTCCCTGATTATTGTCTCACTGTTTCTCTGATTATTGTCTCACGGTTTACCTGATTATTGTCTCACTGTTTCTCTGATTATTGTCTCACTGTTTACCTGATTATTGTCTCACTGTTTACCTGATTATTGTCTCACTGTTTACCTGATTATTGTCTCACTGTTTACCTGATTATTCACTCACTGTTTACCTGATTATTGTCTCACTGTTTACCTGATTATTGTCTCACTGTTTACCTGATTATTCACTCACTGTTTACCAGATTATTGTCTCACTGTTTACCTGATTATTGTCTCACTGTTTACCTGATTATTGACTCACTGTTTACCTGATTATTGTCTCACTGTTTACCTGATTATTGTCTCACTGTTTCTCTGATTATTATCTCACTGTTTCACTGATTATTGACTCACTGTTTCTCTGATTATTGTCTCACTGTTTACCTGATTATTGTCTCACAGTTTCTCTGATTATTGACTCACTGTTTACCTGATTATTGTCTCACTGTTTCTCTGATTTTTGTCTCACTGTTTACCTGATTATTGTCTCACTGTTTCTCTGATTATTGTCTCACTGTTTACCTGATTATTGTCTCACTGTTTCTCTGATTATTGACTCACTGTTTACCTGATTATTGTCTCACTGTTTCTCTGATTATTGACTCACTGTTTCTCTGATTATTGTCTCACTGTTTACCTGATTATTCACTCACTGTTTCTCTGATTATTGTCTCACTGTTTACCTGATTATTGTCTCACTGTTTCTCTGATTATTGACTCACTGTTTACCTGATTATTGTCTCACTGTTTCTCTGATTATTGACTCAGTGTTTACCTGATTATTGTCTCACTGTTTCTCTGATTATTGTCTCACTGTTTACGTGATTATTGTCTCACTGTTTCTCTGATTATTGTCTCACTGTTTACCTGATTATTGTCTCACTGTTTCTCTGATTATTGTCTCACTGTTCTCTGATTATTGTCTCACTGTTTCTCTGATTATTGTCTCACTGTTTACCTGATTATTGTCTCACTGTTTACCTGATTATGGTCTCACTGTTTACCTGATTATTGTCTCACTGTTTCTCTGATTATTGTCTCACTGTTTACCTGATTATTGTCTCACTGTTTCTCTGATTATTGTCTCACTGTTTACCTGATTATTGTCTCACTGTTTCTCTGATTATTGTCTCACTGTTTCTCTGATTATTGTCTCACTGTTTACCTGATTATTGTCTCACTGTTTCTCTGATTATTCACTCACTGTTTACTTGATTATTGTCTCACTGTTTCTCTGATTATTGTCTCACTGTTTCTCTGATTATTGTCTCACTGTTTCTCTGATTATTATCTCACTGTTTACCTGATTATTCACTCACTGTTTCTCTGATTATTCACTCACTGTTTACCTGATTATTGTCTCACTGTTTCTCTGATTATTGTCTCACTGTTTCTCTGATTATTGTCTCACTGTTTACCTGATTATTCACTCACTGTTTCTCTGATTATTCACTCACTGTTTACCTGATTATTCACTCACTGTTTCTCTGATTATTGACTCACTGTTTACCTGATTATTCACTCACTGTTTACCTGATTATTCACTCACTGTTTTCCTGATTATTCACTCACTGTTTACCTGATTATTCACTCACTGTTTCTCTGATTATTGACTCACTGTTTACCTGATTATTCACTCACTGTTTACGTGATTATTGTCTCACTGTTTCTCTGATTATTGTCTCACTGTTTCTCTGATTATTGTCTCACTGTTTACCTGATTATTCACTCACTGTTTCTCTGATTATTCACTCACTGTTTACCTGATTATTCACTCACTGTTTTTCTGATTATTGACTCACTGTTTCTCTGATTATTGTCTCACTGTTTACCTGATTATTGTCTCACTGTTTCTCTGATTATTGTCTCACTGTTTCTCTGATTATTGTCTCACTGTTTACCTGATTATTGTCTCACTGTTTCTCTGATTATTGTCTCACTGTTTCTCTGATTATTGTCTCACTGTTTACCTGATTATTGTCTCACTGTTTCTCTGATTATTCACTCACTGTTTAACTGATTTTTGTCTCACTGTTTCTCTGATTATTGTCTCACTGTTTCTCTCATTATTATCTCACTGTTTACCTGATTATTCACTCACTGTTTCTCTGATTATTCACTCACTGTTTACCTGATTATTGTCTCACTGTTTCTCTGATTATTGTCTCACTGTTTCTCTGATTATTGTCTCACTGTTTACCTGATTATTCACTCACTGTTTACCTGAATATTCACTCCCTGTTTCTCTGATTATTGACTCACTGTTTACCTGATTATTCACTCACTGTTTTCCTGATTATTCACTCACTGTTTCTCTGATTATTGACTCACTGTTTCTCTGATTATTGTCTCACTGTTTCTCTGATTATTGTCTCACTGTTTACCTGATTATTCACTCACTGTTTCTCTGATTATTCACTCACTGTTTACCTGATTATTCACTCACTGTTTCTCTGATTATTGACTCACTGTTTCTCTGATTATTGTCTCACTGTTTACCTGATTATTGTCTCACTGTTTCTCTGATTATTGTCTCACTGTTTCTCTGATTATTGTCTCACTGTTTCTTTGATTATTGACTCACTGCTAACCTGATTATTGTCTCACTGTTTCTCTGATTATTGTCTCACTGTTTCTCTGATTATTGTCTCACTGTTTCTCTGATTATTGACTCACTGTTTACCTGATTATTGTCTCACTGTTTCTCTGATTATTGTCTCACTGTTTCTCTGATTATTGTCTCACTGTTTCTCTAATTATTGACTCACTGTTTACCTGATTATTGTCTCACTGTTTCTCTGATTATGGACTCACTGTTTACCTGATTATTCACTCACTGTTTCTCTGATTATTGTCTCACTGTTTACCTGATTATTGACTCACTGTTTACCTGATTATTCACTCACTGTTTCTCTGATTATTGTCTCACTGTTTACCTGATTATTGTCTCACTGTTTCTATGATTATTGTCTCACTGTTTCCCTGATTATTGTCTCACTGTTTCTCTGATTATTGACTCAGTGTTTACCTGATTATTGTCTCACTGTTTCTCTGATTATTGTCTCACTGTTTACGTGATTATTGTCTCACTGTTTCTCTGATTATTGTCTCACTGTTTACCTGATTATTGTCTCACTGTTTCTCTGATTATTGTCTCACTGTTCTCTGATTATTGTCTCACTGTTTCTCTGATTATTGTCTCACTGTTTAACTGATTATTGTCTCACTGTTTACCTGATTATTGTCTCACTGTTTACCTGATTATTTTCTCACTGTTTCTCTGATTATTGTCTCACTGTTTACCTGATTATTGTCTCACTGTTTCTCTGATTATTGTCTCACTGTTTACCTGATTATTGTCTCACTGTTTCTCTGATTATTGTCTCACTGTTTCTCTGATTATTGTCTCACTGTTTACCTGATTATTGTCTCACTGTTTCTCTGATTATTCACTCACTGTTTAACTGATTTTTGTCTCACTGTTTCTCTGATTATTGTCTCACTGTTTCTCTCATTATTATCTCACTGTTTACCTGATTATTCACTCACTGTTTCTCTGATTATTCACTCACTGTTTACCTGATTATTGTCTCACTGTTTCTCTGATTATTGTCTCACTGTTTCTCTGATTATTGTCTCACTGTTTACCTGATTATTCACTCACTGTTTCTCTGATTATTCACTCACTGTTTACCTGAATATTCACTCCCTGTTTCTCTGATTATTGACTCACTGTTTACCTGATTATTCACTCACTGTTTTCCTGATTATTCACTCACTGTTTACCTGATTATTCACTCACTGTTTCTCTGATTATTGACTCACTGTTTACCTGATTATTCACTCACTGTTTACCTGATTATTGTCTCACTGTTTCTCTGATTATTGTCTCACTGTTTCTCTGATTATTGTCTCACTGTTTACCTGATTATTCACTCACTGTTTCTCTGATTATTCACTCACTGTTTACCTGATTATTCACTCACTGTTTCTCTGATTATTGACTCACTGTTTCTCTGATTATTGTCTCACTGTTTACCTGATTATTGTCTCACTGTTTCTCTGATTATTGTCTCACTGTTTCTCTGATTATTGTCTCACTGTTTCTTTGATTATTGACTCACTGCTAACCTGATTATTGTCTCACTGTTTCTCTGATTATTGTCTCACTGTTTCTCTGATTATTGTCTCACTGTTTCTCTGATTATTGACTCACTGTTTACCTGATTATTGTCTCACTGTTTCTCTGATTATTGTCTCACTGTTTCTCTGATTATTGTCTCACTGTTTCTCTAATTATTGACTCACTGTTTACCTGATTATTGTCTCACTGTTTCTCTGATTATGGACTCACTGTTTACCTGATTATTCACTCACTGTTTCTCTGATTATTGTCTCACTGTTTACCTGATTATTGTCTCACTGTTTCTATGATTATTGTCTCACTGTTTCCCTGATTATTGTCTCACTGTTTCTCTGATTATTGACTCAGTGTTTACCTGATTATTGTCTCACTGTTTCTCTGATTATTGTCTCACTGTTTACGTGATTATTGTCTCACTGTTTCTCTGATTATTGTCTCACTGTTTACCTGATTATTGTCTCACTGTTTCTCTGATTATTGTCTCACTGTTCTCTGATTATTGTCTCACTGTTTCTCTGATTATTGTCTCACTGTTTACCTGATTATTGTCTCACTGTTTACCTGATTATTGTCTCACTGTTTACCTGATTATTTTCTCACTGTTTCTCTGATTATTGTCTCACTGTTTACCTGATTATTGTCTCACTGTTTCTCTGATTATTGTCTCACTGTTTACCTGATTATTGTCTCACTGTTTCTCTGATTATTGTCTCACTGTTTCTCTGATTATTGTCTCACTGTTTAACTGATTATTGTCTCACTGTTTCTCTGATTATTCACTCACTGTTTACCTGATTATTGTCTCACTGTTTCTCTGATTATTGTCTCACTGTTTCTCTGATTATTGTCTCACTGTTTACCTGATTATTCACTCACTGTTTCTCTGATTATTCACTCACTGTTTACCTGATTATTCACTCACTGTTTCTCTGATTATTGACTCACTGTTTACCTGATTATTCACTCACTGTTTACCTGATTATTCACTCACTGTTTTCCTGATTATTCACTCACTGTTTACCTGATTATTCACTCACTGTTTCTCTGATTGTTGACTCACTGTTTACCTGATTATTCACTCACTGTTTAGCTGATTATTGTCTCACTGTTTCTCTGATTATTGTCTCACTGTTTACCTGATTATTGTCTCACTGTTTCCCTGATTATTGTCTCACTGTTTACCTGATTATTGTCTCACTGTTTACCTGATTATTCACTCACTGTTTCTCTGATTATTCACTCACTGTTTACCTGATTATTGTCTCACTGTTTCTCTGATTATTGTCTCACTGTTTACCTGAATATTGTCTCACTGTTCCTCTGGTTATTGTCTCACTGTTTCTCTGATTATTGACCAACTGTTCCTCTGGTTATTGTCTCACTGTTTCTCTGATTATTGTCTCACTGTTTCTCTGATTATTGTCTCACTGTTTCTCTGATTATTGTCTCACTGTTTCTCTGATTATTGTCTCACTGTTTCCCTGATTATTGACTCACTGTTTACCTGATTATTGTCTCACTGTTTCTCTGATTATTGTCTCACTGTTTCTCTGATTATTGTCTCACTGTTTACCTGATTATTCACTCACTGTTTCTCTGATTATTCACTCACTGTTTACCTGATTATTCACTCACTGTTTCTCTGATTATTGACTCACTGTTTCTCTGATTATTGTCTCACTGTTTACCTGATTATTGTCTCACTGTTTCTCTGATTATTGTCTCACTGTTTCTCTGATTATTGTCTCACTGTTTCTTTGATTATTGACTCACTGCTAACCTGATTATTGTCTCACTGTTTCTCTGATTATTGTCTCACTGTTTCTCTGATTATTGTCTCACTGTTTCTCTGATTATTGACTCACTGTTTACCTGATTATTGTCTCACTGTTTCTCTGATTATTGTCTCACTGTTTCTCTGATTATTGTCTCACTGTTTCTCTAATTATTGACTCACTGTTTACCTGATTATTGTCTCACTGTTTCTCTGATTATGGACTCACTGTTTACCTGATTATTCACTCACTGTTTCTCTGATTATTGTCTCACTGTTTACCTGATTATTGTCTCACTGTTTCTATGATTATTGTCTCACTGTTTCCCTGATTATTGTCTCACTGTTTCTCTGATTATTGACTCAGTGTTTACCTGATTATTGTCTCACTGTTTCTCTGATTATTGTCTCACTGTTTACGTGATTATTGTCTCACTGTTTCTCTGATTATTGTCTCACTGTTTACCTGATTATTGTCTCACTGTTTCTCTGATTATTGTCTCACTGTTCTCTGATTATTGTCTCACTGTTTCTCTGATTATTGTCTCACTGTTTACCTGATTATTGTCTCACTGTTTACCTGATTATTGTCTCACTGTTTACCTGATTATTTTCTCACTGTTTCTCTGATTATTGTCTCACTGTTTACCTGATTATTGTCTCACTGTTTCTCTGATTATTGTCTCACTGTTTACCTGATTATTGTCTCACTGTTTCTCTGATTATTGTCTCACTGTTTCTCTGATTATTGTCTCACTGTTTAACTGATTATTGTCTCACTGTTTCTCTGATTATTCACTCACTGTTTACCTGATTATTGTCTCACTGTTTCTCTGATTATTGTCTCACTGTTTCTCTGATTATTGTCTCACTGTTTACCTGATTATTCACTCACTGTTTCTCTGATTATTCACTCACTGTTTACCTGATTATTCACTCACTGTTTCTCTGATTATTGACTCACTGTTTACCTGATTATTCACTCACTGTTTACCTGATTATTCACTCACTGTTTTCCTGATTATTCACTCACTGTTTACCTGATTATTCACTCACTGTTTCTCTGATTATTGACTCACTGTTTACCTGATTATTCACTCACTGTTTAGCTGATTATTGTCTCACTGTTTCTCTGATTATTGTCTCACTGTTTACCTGATTATTGTCTCACTGTTTCCCTGATTATTGTCTCACTGTTTACCTGATTATTGTCTCACTGTTTACCTGATTATTCACTCACTGTTTCTCTGATTATTCACTCACTGTTTACCTGATTATTCACTCACTGTTTCTCTGATTATTGACTCACTGTTTACCTGATTATTCACTCACTGTTTACCGGATTATTCACTCACTGTTTACCTGATTATTGTCTCACTGTTTCTCTGATTATTGTCTCACTGTTTACCTGAATATTGTCTCACTGTTCCTCTGGTTATTGTCTCACTGTTTCTCTGATTATTGACCAACTGTTCCTCTGGTTATTGTCTCACTGTTTCTCTGATTATTGTCTCACTGTTTCTCTGATTATTGTCTCACTGTTTCTCTGATTATTGTCTCACTGTTTCTCTGATTATTGTCTCACTGTTTCCCTGATTATTGACTCACTGTTTCCCTGATTATTGTCTCACTGTTTCTCTGATTATTGTCTCACTGTTTCTCTGATTATTGTCTCACTGTTTCTCTGATTATTGTCTCACTGTTTCTCTGATTATTGACACACTGTTTCTCTGATTATTGTCTCACTGTTTCTCTGATTATTGTCTCACTGTTTCTCTGATTATTGTCTCACTGTTTCCCTGATTATTGACTCACTGTTTACCTGATTATTTTCTCACTGTTTCTCTGATTATTGTCTCACTGTTTCTCTGATTATTGACTCACTGTTTCTCTGATTATTGTCTCACTGTTTCTCTGATTATTGTCTCAATGTTTCTCTGATTATTGACTCACTGTTTACCTGATTATTGTCTCACTGTTTACCTGATTATTGTCTCACTGTTTACCTGATTATTATCTCACTGTTTACCTGATTATTGTCTCACTGTTTCCCTGATTATTGTCTCACTGTTTCTCTGATTATTGTCTCACGGTTTACCTGATTATTGTCTCACTGTTTCTCTGATTATTGTCTCACTGTTTACCTGATTATTGTCTCACTGTTTACCTGATTATTGTCTCACTGTTTACCTGATTATTGTCTCACTGTTTACCTGATTATTCACTCACTGTTTACCTGATTATTGTCTCACTGTTTACCTGATTATTGTCTCACTGTTTACCTGATTATTCACTCACTGTTTACCAGATTATTGTCTCACTGTTTACCTGATTATTGTCTCACTGTTTACCTGATTATTGACTCACTGTTTACCTGATTATTGTCTCACTGTTTACCTGATTATTGTCTAACTGTTTCTCTGATTATTATCTCACAGTTTCACTGATTATTGACTCACTGTTTCTCTGATTATTGTCTCACTGTTTACCTGATTATTGTCTCACAGTTTCTCTGATTATTGACTCACTGTTTACCTGATTATTGTCTCACTGTTTCTCTGATTTTTGTCTCACTGTTTACCTGATTATTGTCTCACTGTTTCTCTGATTATTGACTCACTGTTTACCTGATTATTGTCTCACTGTTTCTCTGATTATTGACTCACTGTTTCTCTGATTATTGTCTCACTGTTTACCTGATTATTCACTCACTGTTTACCTGATTATTCAGTCACTGTTTACCTGATTATTGTCTCACTGTTTCTCTGATTATTGTCTCACTGTTTCTCTGATTATTGTCTCACTGTTTACCTGATTATTGTCTCACTGTTTACCTGATTATTCACTCACTGTTTACGTGATTATTGTCTCACTGTTTACCAGATTATTGTCTCACTGTTTACCTGATTATTGTCTCACTGTTTCTCTGATTATTGTCTCACTGTTTACCTGATTATTGTCTCACTGTTTCTCTGATTATTGACTCACTGTTTACCTGATTATTCACTCACTGTTTACCTGATTATTCACTCACTGTTTACCTGATTATTCACTCACTGTTTACCTGATTATTGTCTCACTGTTTCTCTGATTATTGTCTCACTGCTTCTCTGATTATTGACCAACTGTTCCTCTGGTTATTGTCTCACTGTTTCTCTGATTATTGTCTCACTGTTTCTCTGATTATTGTCTCACTGTTTCTCTGATTATTGTCTCAATGTTTCTCTGATTATTGTCTCACTGTTTCCCTGATTATTGACTCACTGTTTCCCTGATTATTGTCTCACTGTTTCTCTGATTATTGTCTCACTGTTTCTCTGATTATTGTCTCACTGTTTCTCCGATTATTGTCTCACTGTTTCTCTGATTATTGTCTCACTGTTTCTCTGATTATTGACACACTGTTTCTCTGATTATTGTCTCACTGTTTCTCTGATTAGTGTCTCACTGTTTCTCTGATTATTGTCTCACTGTTTCTCTGATTATTGTCTCACTGTTTCTCTGATTATTGTCTCACTGTTTCCCTGAATATTGACTCACTTTTTACCTGATTATTTTCTCACTGTTTCTCTGATTATTGACTCACTGTTTCTCTGATTATTGTCTCACTGTTTCTCTGATTATTGTCTCAATGTTTCTCTGATTATTGATTCACTGTTTACCTGATTATTGTCTCACTGTTTACCTGATTATTGTCTCACTGTTTAACTGATTATTGTCTCACTGTTTACCTGATTATTGTCTCACTGTTTCCCTGATTATTGTCTCACTGTTTCTCTGATTATTGTCTCACGGTTTACCTGATTATTGTCTCACTGTTTCTCTGATTATTGTCTCACTGTTTACCTGATTATTGTCTCACTGTTTACCTGATTATTGTCTCACTGTTTACCTGATTATTGTCTCACTGTTTACCTGATTATTCACTCACTGTTTACCTGATTATTGTCTCACTATTTACCTGATTATTGTCTCACTGTTTACCTGATTATTCACTCACTGTTTACCTGATTATTGTCTCACTGTTTACCTGATTATTGTCTCACTGTTTACCAGATTATTGTCTCACTGTTTACCTGACTATTGTCTCACTGTTTCTCTGATTATTGTCTCACTGTTTCTCTGATTATTGTCTCACTGTTTCTCTGATTATTGTCTCACTGTTTACCTGATTATTGTCTCACTTTATACCTGATTATTCACTCACTGTTTACCTGATTATTGTCTCACTGTTTACCTGATTATTGTCTCACTCTTTACCTGATTATTGTCTCACTGTTTACTTGATTATTGTCTCACTGTTTCTCTGATTATTGTCTAACTGTTTCTCTGATTATTGTCTCACTGTTTCTCTGATTATTGTCTCACTATTTACCTGATTATTGTCTCACTGTTTACCTGATTATTGTCTCACTGTTTCCCTGATTATTGTCTCACTGTTTCTCTGATTATTGTCTCACTGTTTACCTGATTATTGTCTCACTGTTTCTCTGATTATTGTCTCACTGTTTCTCTGATTATTGTCTCACTGTTTCTCTGATTATTGTCTCACTGTTTCTCTGATTATTGACCAACTGTTCCTCTGGTTATTGTCTCACTGTTTCTCTGATTATTGTCTCACTGTTTCTCTGATTATTGTCTCACTGTTTCTCTGATTATTGTCTCACTGTTTCCCTGATTATTGACTCACTGTTTCCCTGATTATTGTCTCACTGTTTCTCTGATTATTGTCTCACTGTTTCTCTGATTATTGACTCACTGTTTCTCTGATTATTGTCTCACTGTTTCTCTGATTATTGTCTCACTGTTTCTCTGATTATTGTCTCACTGTTTCTCTGATTATTGACACACTGTTTCTCTGATTATTGTCTCACTGTTTCTCTGATTAGTGTCTCACTGTTTCTCTGATTATTGTCTCACTGTTTCTCTGATTATTGTCTCACTGTTTCTCTGATTATTGTCTCACTGTTTCCCTGATTATTGACTCACTTTTTACCTGATTATTTTCTCACTGTTTCTCTGATTATTGTCTCACTGTTTCTCTGATTATTGTCTCACTGTTTCTCTGATTATTGTCTCACTGTTTCTCTGATTATTGTCTCACTGTTTCCCTGATTATTGACTCACTGTTTACCTGATTATTTTCTCACTGTTTCTCTGATTATTGTCTCACTGTTTCTCTGATTATTGAATCACTGTTTCTCTGATTATTGTCTCACTGTTTCTCTGATTATTGTCTCAATGTTTCTCTGATTATTGACTCACTGTTTACCTGATTATTGTCTCACTGTTTACCTGATTATTCACTCACTGTTTACCTGAATATTGTCTCACTGTTTACCTGATTATTGTCTCACTGTTTACCTGATTATTGTCTCACTGTTTACCAGATTATTGTCTCACTGTTTACCTGACTTTTGTCTCACTGTTTCTCTGATTATTGTCTCACTGTTTCTCTGATTATTGTCTCACTGTTTCTCTGATTATTGTCTCACTTTTTACCTGATTATTGTCTCACTGTTTACCTGATTATTCACTCACTGTTTACGTGATTATTGTCTCACTGTTTACCAGATTATTGTCTCACTGTTTACCTGATTATTGTCTCACTGTTTCTCTGATTATTGTCTCACTGTTTACCTGATTATTGTCTCACTGTTTCTCTGATTATTGACTCACTGTTTACCTGATTATTCACTCACTGTTTACCTGATTATTCACTCACTGTTTACCTGATTATTCACTCACTGCTTCTCAGATTCTTCACTCACTTTTTCTCTGATTATTGAACCACTGTTTCTCACGTTATTCACCACTGTTTATCAGAATTTAACGCACTGTTTCTCTGCTTATTGACCCACTTTTTCTCAGATTACTGACCCTCTGTTTCCATGATAATTAACTCACCCATTTCTCTGATTATTGACTCACTGTTTCTCTGATTATTGACCAACTGTTCCTCTGGTTATTGACTCACTGTTTCTCTGATTATTGTCTCACTGTTTCTCTGATTATTGTCTCACTGTTTCTCTGATTATTGACTCACTGTTTACCTGATTATTGTCTCACTGTTTACCTGATTATTGTCTCACTGTTTCCCTGATTATTGTCTCACTGTTTCTCTGATTATTGTCTCACTGTTTCTCTGATTATTGTCTCACTGTTTCTCTGATTATTGTCTCACTGTTTACCTGATTATTGTCTCACTGTTTCTCTGATTATTGTCTCACTGCTTCTCTGATTATTGACCAACTGTTCCTCTGGTTATTGTCTCACTGTTTCTCTGATTATTGTCTCACTGTTTCTCTGATTATTGTCTCACTGTTTCTCTGATTATTGTCTCAATGTTTCTCTGATTATTGTCTCACTGTTTCTCCGATTATTGTCTCACTGTTTCTCTGATTATTGTCTCACTGTTTCTCTGATTATTGACACACTGTTTCTCTGATTATTGTCTCACTGTTTCTCTGATTAGTGTCTCACTGTTTCTCTGATTATTGTCTCACTGTTTCTCTGATTATTGTCTCACTGTTTCTCTGATTATTGTCTCACTGTTTCCCTGAATATTGACTCACTTTTTACCTGATTATTTTCTCACTGTTTCTCTGATTATTGACTCACTGTTTCTCTGATTATTGTCTCACTGTTTCTCTGATTATTGTCTCAATGTTTCTCTGATTATTGATTCACTGTTTACCTGATTATTGTCTCACTGTTTACCTGATTATTGTCTCACTGTTTAACTGATTATTGTCTCACTGTTTACCTGATTATTGTCTCACTGTTTCCCTGATTATTGTCTCACTGTTTCTCTGATTATTGTCTCACGGTTTACCTGATTATTGTCTCACTGTTTCTCTGATTATTGTCTCACTGTTTACCTGATTATTGTCTCACTGTTTACCTGATTATTGTCTCACTGTTTACCTGATTATTCACTCACTGTTTACCTGATTATTGTCTCACTGTTTACCTGATTATTGTCTCACTGTTTACCAGATTATTGTCTCACTGTTTACCTGACTTTTGTCTCACTGTTTCTCTGATTATTGTCTCACTGTTTCTCTGATTATTGTCTCACTGTTTCTCTGATTATTGTCTCACTTTTTACCTGATTATTGTCTCACTGTTTACCTGATTATTCACTCACTGTTTACGTGATTATTGTCTCACTGTTTACCAGATTATTGTCTCACTGTTTACCTGATTATTGTCTCACTGTTTCTCTGATTATTGTCTCACTGTTTACCTGATTATTGTCTCACTGTTTCTCTGATTATTGACTCACTGTTTACCTGATTATTCACTCACTGTTTACCTGATTATTCACTCACTGTTTACCTGATTATTCACTCACTGCTTCTCAGATTCTTCACTCACTTTTTCTCTGATTATTGAACCACTGTTTCTCACGTTATTCACCACTGTTTATCAGAATTTAACGCACTGTTTCTCTGCTTATTGACCCACTTTTTCTCAGATTACTGACCCTCTGTTTCCATGATAATTAACTCACCCATTTCTCTGATTATTGACTCACTGTTTCTCTGATTATTGACCAACTGTTCCTCTGGTTATTGACTCACTGTTTCTCTGATTATTGTCTCACTGTTTCTCTGATTATTGTCTCACTGTTTCTCTGATTATTGACTCACTGTTTACCTGATTATTGTCTCACTGTTTACCTGATTATTGTCTCACTGTTTCCCTGATTATTGTCTCACTGTTTCTCTGATTATTGTCTCACTGTTTCTCTGATTATTGTCTCACTGTTTCTCTGATTATTGTCTCACTGTTTACCTGATTATTGTCTCACTGTTTCTCTGATTATTGTCTCACTGCTTCTCTGATTATTGACCAACTGTTCCTCTGGTTATTGTCTCACTGTTTCTCTGATTATTGTCTCACTGTTTCTCTGATTATTGTCTCACTGTTTCTCTGATTATTGTCTCAATGTTTCTCTGATTATTGTCTCACTGTTTCTCCGATTATTGTCTCACTGTTTCTCTGATTATTGTCTCACTGTTTCTCTGATTATTGACACACTGTTTCTCTGATTATTGTCTCACTGTTTCTCTGATTAGTGTCTCACTGTTTCTCTGATTATTGTCTCACTGTTTCTCTGATTATTGTCTCACTGTTTCTCTGATTATTGTCTCACTGTTTCCCTGAATATTGACTCACTTTTTACCTGATTATTTTCTCACTGTTTCTCTGATTATTGACTCACTGTTTCTCTGATTATTGTCTCACTGTTTCTCTGATTATTGTCTCAATGTTTCTCGGATTATTGATTCACTGTTTACCTGATTATTGTCTCACTGTTTACCTGATTATTGTCTCACTGTTTAACTGATTATTGTCTCACTGTTTACCTGATTATTGTCTCACTGTTTCCCTGATTATTGTCTCACTGTTTCTCTGATTATTGTCTCACGGTTTACCTGATTATTGTCTCACTGTTTCTCTGATTATTGTCTCACTGTTTACCTGATTATTGTCTCACTGTTTACCTGATTATTCACTCACTGTTTACCTGATTATTGTCTCACTATTTACCTGATTATTGTCTCACTGTTTACCTGATTATTCACTCACTGTTTACCTGATTATTGTCTCACTGTTTACCTGATTATTGTCTCACTGTTTACCAGATTATTGTCTCACTGTTTACCTGACTATTGTCTCACTGTTTCTCTGATTATTGTCTCACTGTTTCTCTGATTATTGTCTCACTGTTTCTCTGATTATTGTCTCACTGTTTACCTGATTATTGTCTCACTTTATACCTGATTATTCACTCACTGTTTACCTGATTATTGTCTCACTGTTTACCTGATTATTGTCTCACTCTTTACCTGATTATTGTCTCACTGTTTACTTGATTATTGTCTCACTGTTTCTCTGATTATTGTCTAACTGTTTCTCTGATTATTGTCTCACTGTTTCTCTGATTATTGTCTCACTATTTACCTGATTATTGTCTCACTGTTTACCTGATTATTGTCTCACTGTTTCCCTGATTATTGTCTCACTGTTTCTCTGATTATTGTCTCACTGTTTACCTGATTATTGTCTCACTGTTTCTCTGATTATTGTCTCACTGTTTCTCTGATTATTGTCTCACTGTTTCTCTGATTATTGTCTCACTGTTTCTCTGATTATTGACCAACTGTTCCTCTGGTTATTGTCTCACTGTTTCTCTGATTATTGTCTCACTGTTTCTCTGATTATTGTCTCACTGTTTCTCTGATTATTGTCTCACTGTTTCCCTGATTATTGACTCACTGTTTCCCTGATTATTGTCTCACTGTTTCTCTGATTATTGTCTCACTGTTTCTCTGATTATTGACTCACTGTTTCTCTGATTATTGTCTCACTGTTTCTCTGATTATTGTCTCACTGTTTCTCTGATTATTGTCTCACTGTTTCTCTGATTATTGACACACTGTTTCTCTGATTATTGTCTCACTGTTTCTCTGATTAGTGTCTCACTGTTTCTCTGATTATTGTCTCACTGTTTCTCTGATTATTGTCTCACTGTTTCTCTGATTATTGTCTCACTGTTTCCCTGATTATTGACTCACTTTTTACCTGATTATTTTCTCACTGTTTCTCTGATTATTGTCTCACTGTTTCTCTGATTATTGTCTCACTGTTTCTCTGATTATTGTCTCACTGTTTCTCTGATTATTGTCTCACTGTTTCCCTGATTATTGACTCACTGTTTACCTGATTATTTTCTCACTGTTTCTCTGATTATTGTCTCACTGTTTCTCTGATTATTGAATCACTGTTTCTCTGATTATTGTCTCACTGTTTCTCTGATTATTGTCTCAATGTTTCTCTGATTATTGACTCACTGTTTACCTGATTATTGTCTCACTGTTTACCTGATTATTCACTCACTGTTTACCTGAATATTGTCTCACTGTTTACCTGATTATTGTCTCACTGTTTACCTGATTATTGTCTCACTGTTTACCAGATTATTGTCTCACTGTTTACCTGACTTTTGTCTCACTGTTTCTCTGATTATTGTCTCACTGTTTCTCTGATTATTGTCTCACTGTTTCTCTGATTATTGTCTCACTGTTTACCTGATTATTGTCTCACTGTTTACCTGATTATTCACTCACTGTTTACGTGATTATTGTCTCACTGTTTACCAGATTATTGTCTCACTGTTTACCTGATTATTGTCTCACTGTTTCTCTGATTATTGTCTCACTGTTTACCTGATTATTGTCTCACTGTTTCTCTGATTATTGACTCACTGTTTACCTGATTATTCACTCACTGTTTACCTGATTATTCACTCACTGTTTACCTGATTATTCACTCACTGCTTCTCAGATTCTTCACTCACTTTTTCTCTGATTATTGAACCACTGTTTCTCACGTTATTCACCACTGTTTATCAGAATTTAACGCACTGTTTCTCTGCTTATTGACCCACTTTTTCTCAGATTACTGACCCTCTGTTTCCATGATAATTAACTCACCCATTTCTCTGATTATTGACTCACTGTTTCTCTGATTATTGACCAACTGTTCCTCTGGTTATTGACTCACTGTTTCTCTGATTATTGTCTCACTGTTTCTCTGATTATTGTCTCACTGTTTCTCTGATTATTGACTCACTGTTTACCTGATTATTGTCTCACTGTTTACCTGATTATTGTCTCACTGTTTCCCTGATTATTGTCTCACTGTTTCTCTGATTATTGTCTCACTGTTTCTCTGATTATTGTCTCACTGTTTCTCTGATTATTGTCTCACTGTTTACCTGATTATTGTCTCACTGTTTCTCTGATTATTGTCTCACTGCTTCTCTGATTATTGACCAACTGTTCCTCTGGTTATTGTCTCACTGTTTCTCTGATTATTGTCTCACTGTTTCTCTGATTATTGTCTCACTGTTTCTCTGATTATTGTCTCAATGTTTCTCTGATTATTGTCTCACTGTTTCCCTGATTATTGACTCACTGTTTCCCTGATTATTGTCTCACTGTTTCTCTGATTATTGTCTCACTGTTTCTCTGATTATTGTCTCACTGTTTCTCCGATTATTGTCTCACTGTTTCTCTGATTATTGTCTCACTGTTTCTCTGATTATTGACACACTGTTTCTCTGATTATTGTCTCACTGTTTCTCTGATTAGTGTCTCACTGTTTCTCTGATTATTGTCTCACTGTTTCTCTGATTATTGTCTCACTGTTTCTCTGATTATTGTCTCACTGTTTCCCTGAATATTGACTCACTTTTTACCTAATTATTTTCTCACTGTTTCTCTGATTATTGACTCACTGTTTCTCTGATTATTGTCTCACTGTTTCTCTGATTATTGTCTCAATGTTTCTCTGATTATTGACTCACTGTTTACCTGATTATTGTCTCACTGTTTACCTGATTATTGTCTCACTGTTTAACTGATTATTGTCTCACTGTTTACCTGATTATTGTCTCACTGTTTCCCTGATTATTGTCTCACTGTTTCTCTGATTATTGTCTCACGGTTTACCTGATTATTGTCTCACTGTTTCTCTGATTATTGTCTCACTGTTTACCTGATTATTGTCTCACTGTTTACCTGATTATTGTCTCACTGTTTACCTGATTATTGTCTCACTGTTTACCTGATTATTCACTCACTGTTTACCTGATTATTGTCTCACTATTTACCTGATTATTGTCTCACTGTTTACCTGATTATTCACTCACTGTTTACCTGATTATTGTCTCACTGTTTACCTGATTATTGTCTCACTGTTTACCAGATTATTGTCTCACTGTTTACCTGACTATTGTCTCACTGTTTCTCTGATTATTGTCTCACTGTTTCTCTGATTATTGTCTCACTGTTTCTCTGATTATTGTCTCACTGTTTACCTGATTATTGTCTCACTCTTTACCTGATTATTGTCTCACTGTTTACTTGATTATTGTCTCACTGTTTCTCTGATTATTGTCTAACTGTTTCTCTGATTATTGTCTCACTGTTTCTCTGATTATTGTCTCACTATTTACCTGATTATTGTCTCACTGTTTACCTGATTATTGTCTCACTGTTTCCCTGATTATTGTCTCACTGTTTCTCTGATTATTGTCTCACTGTTTACCTGATTATTGTCTCACTGTTTCTCTGATTATTGTCTCACTGTTTCTCTGATTATTGTCTCACTGTTTCTCTGATTATTGTCTCACTGTTTCTCTGATTATTGACCAACTGTTACTCTGGTTATTGTCTCACTGTTTCTCTGATTATTGTCTCACTGTTTCTCTGATTATTGTCTCACTGTTTCTCTGATTATTGTCTCACTGTTTCCCTGATTATTGACTCACTGTTTCCCTGATTATTGTCTCACTGTTTCTCTGATTATTGTCTCACTGTTTCTCTGATTATTGACTCACTGTTTCTCTGATTATTGTCTCACTGTTTCTCTGATTATTGTCTCACTGTTTCTCTGATTATTGTCTCACTGTTTCTCTGATTATTGACACACTGTTTCTCTGATTATTGTCTCACTGTTTCTCTGATTAGTGTCTCACTGTTTCTCTGATTATTGTCTCACTGTTTCTCTGATTATTGTCTCACTGTTTCTCTGATTATTGTCTCACTGTTTCCCTGATTATTGACTCACTTTTTACCTGATTATTTTCTCACTGTTTCTCTGATTATTGTCTCACTGTTTCTCTGATTATTGACTCACTGTTTCTCTGATTATTGTCTCACTGATTCTCTGATTATTGTCTCAATGTTTCTCTGATTATTGACTCACTGTTTACCTGATTATTGTCTCACTGTTTACCTGATTATTGTCTCACTGTTTAGCTGATTATTGTCTCACTGTTTACCTGATTATTGTCTCACTGTTTCCCTGATTATTGTCTCACTGTTTCTCTGATTTTTGTCTCACTGTTTACCTGATTATTGTCTCACTGTTTCTCTGATTATTGTCTCACTGTTTACCTGATTATTGTCTCACTGTTTCTCTGATTATTGACTCACTGTTTACCTGATTATTGTCTCACTGTTTCTCTGATTATTGACTCACTGTTTCTCTGATTATTGTCTCACTGTTTACCTGATTATTCACTCACTGTTTACCTGATTATTCAGTCACTGTTTACCTGATTATTGTCTCACTGTTTCTCTGATTATTGTCTCACTGTTTCTCTGATTATTGTCTCACTGTTTACCTGATTATTGTCTCACTGTTTACCTGATTATTCACTCACTGTTTACGTGATTATTGTCTCACTGTTTACCAGATTATTGTCTCACTGTTTACCTGATTATTGTCTCACTGTTTCTCTGATTATTGTCTCACTGTTTACCTGATTATTGTCTCACTGTTTCTCTGATTATTGACTCACTGTTTACCTGATTATTCACTCACTGTTTACCTGATTATTCACTCACTGTTTACCTGATTATTCACTCACTGTTTACCTGATTATTGTCTCACTGTTTCTCTGATTATTGTCTCACTGCTTCTCTGATTATTGACCAACTGTTCCTCTGGTTATTGTCTCACTTTTTCTCTGATTATTGTCTCACTGTTTCTCTGATTATTGTCTCACTGTTTCTCTGATTATTGTCTCAATGTTTCTCTGATTATTGTCTCACTGTTTCCCTGATTATTGACTCACTGTTTCCCTGATTATTGTCTCACTGTTTCTCTGATTATTGTCTCACTGTTTCTCTGATTATTGTCTCACTGTTTCTCCGATTATTGTCTCACTGTTTCTCTGATTATTGTCTCACTGTTTCTCTGATTATTGACACACTGTTTCTCTGATTATTGTCTCACTGTTTCTCTGATTAGTGTCTCACTGTTTCTCTGATTATTGTCTCACTGTTTCTCTGATTATTGTCTCACTGTTTCTCTGATTATTGTCTCACTGTTTCCCTGAATATTGACTCACTTTTTACCTGATTATTTTCTCACTGTTTCTCTGATTATTGACTCACTGTTTCTCTGATTATTGTCTCACTGTTTCTCTGATTATTGTCTCAATGTTTCTCTGATTATTGATTCACTGTTTACCTGATTATTGTCTCACTGTTTACCTGATTATTGTCTCACTGTTTAACTGATTATTGTCTCACTGTTTACCTGATTATTGTCTCACTGTTTCCCTGATTATTGTCTCACTGTTTCTCTGATTATTGTCTCACGGTTTACCTGATTATTGTCTCACTGTTTCTCTGATTATTGTCTCACTGTTTACCTGATTATTGTCTCACTGTTTACCTGATTATTGTCTCACTGTTTACCTGATTATTGTCTCACTGTTTACCTGATTATTCACTCACTGTTTACCTGATTATTGTCTCACTATTTACCTGATTATTGTCTCACTGTTTACCTGATTATTCACTCACTGTTTACCTGATTATTGTCTCACTGTTTACCTGATTATTGTCTCACTGTTTACCAGATTATTGTCTCACTGTTTACCTGACTATTGTCTCACTGTTTCTCTGATTATTGTCTCACTGTTTCTCTGATTATTGTCTCACTGTTTCTCTGATTATTGTCTCACTGTTTACCTGATTATTGTCTCACTTTATACCTGATTATTCACTCACTGTTTACCTGATTATTGTCTCACTGTTTACCTGATTATTGTCTCACTCTTTACCTGATTATTGTCTCACTGTTTACTTGATTATTGTCTCACTGTTTCTCTGATTATTGTCTAACTGTTTCTCTGATTATTGTCTCACTGTTTCTCTGATTATTGTCTCACTATTTACCTGATTATTGTCTCACTGTTTACCTGATTATTGTCTCACTGTTTCCCTGATTATTGTCTCACTGTTTCTCTGATTATTGTCTCACTGTTTACCTGATTATTGTCTCACTGTTTCTCTGATTATTGTCTCACTGTTTCTCTGATTATTGTCTCACTGTTTCTCTGATTATTGTCTCACTGTTTCTCTGATTATTGACCAACTGTTCCTCTGGTTATTGTCTCACTGTTTCTCTGATTATTGTCTCACTGTTTCTCTGATTATTGTCTCACTGTTTCTCTGATTATTGTCTCACTGTTTCCCTGATTATTGACTCACTGTTTCCCTGATTATTGTCTCACTGTTTCTCTGATTATTGTCTCACTGTTTCTCTGATTATTGACTCACTGTTTCTCTGATTATTGTCTCACTGTTTCTCTGATTATTGTCTCACTGTTTCTCTGATTATTGTCTCACTGTTTCTCTGATTATTGACACACTGTTTCTCTGATTATTGTCTCACTGTTTCTCTGATTAGTGTCTCACTGTTTCTCTGATTATTGTCTCACTGTTTCTCTGATTATTGTCTCACTGTTTCTCTGATTATTGTCTCACTGTTTCCCTGATTATTGACTCACTTTTTACCTGATTATTTTCTCACTGTTTCTCTGATTATTGTCTCACTGTTTCTCTGATTATTGTCTCACTGTTTCTCTGATTATTGTCTCACTGTTTCCCTGATTATTGACTCACTGTTTACCTGATTATTTTCTCACTGTTTCTCTGATTATTGTCTCACTGTTTCTCTGATTATTGAATCACTGTTTCTCTGATTATTGTCTCACTGTTTCTCTGATTATTGTCTCAATGTTTCTCTGATTATTGACTCACTGTTTACCTGATTATTGTCTCACTGTTTACCTGATTATTCACTCACTGTTTACCTGAATATTGTCTCACTGTTTACCTGATTATTGTCTCACTGTTTACCTGATTATTGTCTCACTGTTTACCAGATTATTGTCTCACTGTTTACCTGACTTTTGTCTCACTGTTTCTCTGATTATTGTCTCACTGTTTCTCTGATTATTGTCTCACTGTTTCTCTGATTATTGTCTCACTTTTTACCTGATTATTGTCTCACTGTTTACCTGATTATTCACTCACTGTTTACGTGATTATTGTCTCACTGTTTACCAGATTATTGTCTCACTGTTTACCTGATTATTGTCTCACTGTTTCTCTGATTATTGTCTCACTGTTTACCTGATTATTGTCTCACTGTTTCTCTGATTATTGACTCACTGTTTACCTGATTATTCACTCACTGTTTACCTGATTATTCACTCACTGTTTACCTGATTATTCACTCACTGCTTCTCAGATTCTTCACTCACTTTTTCTCTGATTATTGAACCACTGTTTCTCACGTTATTCACCACTGTTTATCAGAATTTAACGCACTGTTTCTCTGCTTATTGACCCACTTTTTCTCAGATTACTGACCCTCTGTTTCCATGATAATTAACTCACCCATTTCTCTGATTATTGACTCACTGTTTCTCTGATTATTGACCAACTGTTCCTCTGGTTATTGACTCACTGTTTCTCTGATTATTGTCTCACTGTTTCTCTGATTATTGTCTCACTGTTTCTCTGATTATTGACTCACTGTTTACCTGATTATTGTCTCACTGTTTACCTGATTATTGTCTCACTGTTTCCCTGATTATTGTCTCACTGTTTCTCTGATTATTGTCTCACTGTTTCTCTGATTATTGTCTCACTGTTTCTCTGATTATTGTCTCACTGTTTACCTGATTATTGTCTCACTGTTTCTCTGATTATTGTCTCACTGCTTCTCTGATTATTGACCAACTGTTCCTCTGGTTATTGTCTCACTGTTTCTCTGATTATTGTCTCACTGTTTCTCTGATTATTGTCTCACTGTTTCTCTGATTATTGTCTCAATGTTTCTCTGATTATTGTCTCACTGTTTCTCCGATTATTGTCTCACTGTTTCTCTGATTATTGTCTCACTGTTTCTCTGATTATTGACACACTGTTTCTCTGATTATTGTCTCACTGTTTCTCTGATTAGTGTCTCACTGTTTCTCTGATTATTGTCTCACTGTTTCTCTGATTATTGTCTCACTGTTTCTCTGATTATTGTCTCACTGTTTCCCTGAATATTGACTCACTTTTTACCTGATTATTTTCTCACTGTTTCTCTGATTATTGACTCACTGTTTCTCTGATTATTGTCTCACTGTTTCTCTGATTATTGTCTCAATGTTTCTCTGATTATTGATTCACTGTTTACCTGATTATTGTCTCACTGTTTACCTGATTATTGTCTCACTGTTTAACTGATTATTGTCTCACTGTTTACCTGATTATTGTCTCACTGTTTCCCTGATTATTGTCTCACTGTTTCTCTGATTATTGTCTCACGGTTTACCTGATTATTGTCTCACTGTTTCTCTGATTATTGTCTCACTGTTTACCTGATTATTGTCTCACTGTTTACCTGATTATTGTCTCACTGTTTACCTGATTATTCACTCACTGTTTACCTGATTATTGTCTCACTATTTACCTGATTATTGTCTCACTGTTTACCTGATTATTCACTCACTGTTTACCTGATTATTGTCTCACTGTTTACCTGATTATTGTCTCACTGTTTACCAGATTATTGTCTCACTGTTTACCTGACTATTGTCTCACTGTTTCTCTGATTATTGTCTCACTGTTTCTCTGATTATTGTCTCACTGTTTCTCTGATTATTGTCTCACTGTTTACCTGATTATTGTCTCACTTTATACCTGATTATTCACTCACTGTTTACCTGATTATTGTCTCACTGTTTACCTGATTATTGTCTCACTCTTTACCTGATTATTGTCTCACTGTTTACTTGATTATTGTCTCACTGTTTCTCTGATTATTGTCTAACTGTTTCTCTGATTATTGTCTCACTGTTTCTCTGATTATTGTCTCACTATTTACCTGATTATTGTCTCACTGTTTACCTGATTATTGTCTCACTGTTTCCCTGATTATTGTCTCACTGTTTCTCTGATTATTGTCTCACTGTTTACCTGATTATTGTCTCACTGTTTCTCTGATTATTGTCTCACTGTTTCTCTGATTATTGTCTCACTGTTTCTCTGATTATTGTCTCACTGTTTCTCTGATTATTGACCAACTGTTCCTCTGGTTATTGTCTCACTGTTTCTCTGATTATTGTCTCACTGTTTCTCTGATTATTGTCTCACTGTTTCTCTGATTATTGTCTCACTGTTTCCCTGATTATTGACTCACTGTTTCCCTGATTATTGTCTCACTGTTTCTCTGATTATTGTCTCACTGTTTCTCTGATTATTGACTCACTGTTTCTCTGATTATTGTCTCACTGTTTCTCTGATTATTGTCTCACTGTTTCTCTGATTATTGTCTCACTGTTTCTCTGATTATTGACACACTGTTTCTCTGATTATTGTCTCACTGTTTCTCTGATTAGTGTCTCACTGTTTCTCTGATTATTGTCTCACTGTTTCTCTGATTATTGTCTCACTGTTTCTCTGATTATTGTCTCACTGTTTCCCTGATTATTGACTCACTTTTTACCTGATTATTTTCTCACTGTTTCTCTGATTATTGTCTCACTGTTTCTCTGATTATTGTCTCACTGTTTCTCTGATTATTGTCTCACTGTTTCTCTGATTATTGTCTCACTGTTTCCCTGATTATTGACTCACTGTTTACCTGATTATTTTCTCACTGTTTCTCTGATTATTGTCTCACTGTTTCTCTGATTATTGAATCACTGTTTCTCTGATTATTGTCTCACTGTTTCTCTGATTATTGTCTCAATGTTTCTCTGATTATTGACTCACTGTTTACCTGATTATTGTCTCACTGTTTACCTGATTATTCACTCACTGTTTACCTGAATATTGTCTCACTGTTTACCTGATTATTGTCTCACTGTTTACCTGATTATTGTCTCACTGTTTACCAGATTATTGTCTCACTGTTTACCTGACTTTTGTCTCACTGTTTCTCTGATTATTGTCTCACTGTTTCTCTGATTATTGTCTCACTGTTTCTCTGATTATTGTCTCACTGTTTACCTGATTATTGTCTCACTGTTTACCTGATTATTCACTCACTGTTTACGTGATTATTGTCTCACTGTTTACCAGATTATTGTCTCACTGTTTACCTGATTATTGTCTCACTGTTTCTCTGATTATTGTCTCACTGTTTACCTGATTATTGTCTCACTGTTTCTCTGATTATTGACTCACTGTTTACCTGATTATTCACTCACTGTTTACCTGATTATTCACTCACTGTTTACCTGATTATTCACTCACTGCTTCTCAGATTCTTCACTCACTTTTTCTCTGATTATTGAACCACTGTTTCTCACGTTATTCACCACTGTTTATCAGAATTTAACGCACTGTTTCTCTGCTTATTGACCCACTTTTTCTCAGATTACTGACCCTCTGTTTCCATGATAATTAACTCACCCATTTCTCTGATTATTGACTCACTGTTTCTCTGATTATTGACCAACTGTTCCTCTGGTTATTGACTCACTGTTTCTCTGATTATTGTCTCACTGTTTCTCTGATTATTGTCTCACTGTTTCTCTGATTATTGACTCACTGTTTACCTGATTATTGTCTCACTGTTTACCTGATTATTGTCTCACTGTTTCCCTGATTATTGTCTCACTGTTTCTCTGATTATTGTCTCACTGTTTCTCTGATTATTGTCTCACTGTTTCTCTGATTATTGTCTCACTGTTTACCTGATTATTGTCTCACTGTTTCTCTGATTATTGTCTCACTGCTTCTCTGATTATTGACCAACTGTTCCTCTGGTTATTGTCTCACTGTTTCTCTGATTATTGTCTCACTGTTTCTCTGATTATTGTCTCACTGTTTCTCTGATTATTGTCTCAATGTTTCTCTGATTATTGTCTCACTGTTTCCCTGATTATTGACTCACTGTTTCCCTGATTATTGTCTCACTGTTTCTCTGATTATTGTCTCACTGTTTCTCTGATTATTGTCTCACTGTTTCTCCGATTATTGTCTCACTGTTTCTCTGATTATTGTCTCACTGTTTCTCTGATTATTGACACACTGTTTCTCTGATTATTGTCTCACTGTTTCTCTGATTAGTGTCTCACTGTTTCTCTGATTATTGTCTCACTGTTTCTCTGATTATTGTCTCACTGTTTCTCTGATTATTGTCTCACTGTTTCCCTGAATATTGACTCACTTTTTACCTAATTATTTTCTCACTGTTTCTCTGATTATTGACTCACTGTTTCTCTGATTATTGTCTCACTGTTTCTCTGATTATTGTCTCAATGTTTCTCTGATTATTGACTCACTGTTTACCTGATTATTGTCTCACTGTTTACCTGATTATTGTCTCACTGTTTAACTGATTATTGTCTCACTGTTTACCTGATTATTGTCTCACTGTTTCCCTGATTATTGTCTCACTGTTTCTCTGATTATTGTCTCACGGTTTACCTGATTATTGTCTCACTGTTTCTCTGATTATTGTCTCACTGTTTACCTGATTATTGTCTCACTGTTTACCTGATTATTGTCTCACTGTTTACCTGATTATTGTCTCACTGTTTACCTGATTATTCACTCACTGTTTACCTGATTATTGTCTCACTATTTACCTGATTATTGTCTCACTGTTTACCTGATTATTCACTCACTGTTTACCTGATTATTGTCTCACTGTTTACCTGATTATTGTCTCACTGTTTACCAGATTATTGTCTCACTGTTTACCTGACTATTGTCTCACTGTTTCTCTGATTATTGTCTCACTGTTTCTCTGATTATTGTCTCACTGTTTCTCTGATTATTGTCTCACTGTTTACCTGATTATTGTCTCACTTTATACCTGATTATTCACTCACTGTTTACCTGATTATTGTCTCACTGTTTACCTGATTATTGTCTCACTCTTTACCTGATTATTGTCTCACTGTTTACTTGATTATTGTCTCACTGTTTCTCTGATTATTGTCTAACTGTTTCTCTGATTATTGTCTCACTGTTTCTCTGATTATTGTCTCACTATTTACCTGATTATTGTCTCACTGTTTACCTGATTATTGTCTCACTGTTTCCCTGATTATTGTCTCACTGTTTCTCTGATTATTGTCTCACTGTTTACCTGATTATTGTCTCACTGTTTCTCTGATTATTGTCTCACTGTTTCTCTGATTATTGTCTCACTGTTTCTCTGATTATTGTCTCACTGTTTCTCTGATTATTGACCAACTGTTACTCTGGTTATTGTCTCACTGTTTCTCTGATTATTGTCTCACTGTTTCTCTGATTATTGTCTCACTGTTTCTCTGATTATTGTCTCACTGTTTCCCTGATTATTGACTCACTGTTTCCCTGATTATTGTCTCACTGTTTCTCTGATTATTGTCTCACTGTTTCTCTGATTATTGACTCACTGTTTCTCTGATTATTGTCTCACTGTTTCTCTGATTATTGTCTCACTGTTTCTCTGATTATTGTCTCACTGTTTCTCTGATTATTGACACACTGTTTCTCTGATTATTGTCTCACTGTTTCTCTGATTAGTGTCTCACTGTTTCTCTGATTATTGTCTCACTGTTTCTCTGATTATTGTCTCACTGTTTCTCTGATTATTGTCTCACTGTTTCCCTGATTATTGACTCACTTTTTACCTGATTATTTTCTCACTGTTTCTCTGATTATTGTCTCACTGTTTCTCTGATTATTGACTCACTGTTTCTCTGATTATTGTCTCACTGATTCTCTGATTATTGTCTCAATGTTTCTCTGATTATTGACTCACTGTTTACCTGATTATTGTCTCACTGTTTACCTGATTATTGTCTCACTGTTTAGCTGATTATTGTCTCACTGTTTACCTGATTATTGTCTCACTGTTTCCCTGATTATTGTCTCACTGTTTCTCTGATTATTGTCTCAAGGTTTACCTGATTATTGTCTCACTGTTTCTCTGATTATTGTCTCACTGTTTACCTGATTATTGTCTCACTGTTTACCTGATTATTGTCTCACTGTTTACCTGATTATTGTCTCACTGTTTACCTGATTATTCACTCACTGTTTACTTGATTATTGTCTCACTGTTTCCCTGATTATTGTCTCACTGTTTCTCTGATTATTGTCTCACTGTTTACCTGATTATTGTCTCACTGTTTCTCTGATTATTGTCTCACTGTTTACCTGATTATTGTCTCACTATTTCTCTGATTATTGTCTCACTGTTTCTCTGATTATTGACCAACTGTTCCTCTGGTTATTGTCTCACTGTTTCTCTGATTATTGTCTCACTGTTTCTCTGATTATTGTCTCACTGTTTCTCTGATTATTGTCTCACTGTTTCTCTGATTATTGTCTCACTGTTTCCCTGATTATTGACTCACTGTTTCCCTGATTATTGTCTCACTGTTTCTCTGATTATTGTCTCACTGTTTCTCTGATTATTGACTCACTGTTTCTCTGATTATTGTCTCACTGTTTCTCTGATTATTGTCTCACTGTTTCTCTGATTATTGTTTCACTGTTTCTCTGATTATTGACACACTGTTTCTCTGATTATTGTCTCACTGTTTCTCTGATTAGTGTCTCACTGTTTCTCTGATTATTGTCTCACTGTTTCTCTGATTATTGTCTCACTGTTTCTCTGAATATTGTCTCACTGTTTCCCTGATTATTGAATCACTTTTTACCTGATTATTTTCTCACTGTTTCTCTGATTATTGTCTCACTGTTTCTCTGATTATTGTCTCACTGTTTCTCTGATTATTGTCTCAATGTTTCTCTGATTATTGTCTCACTGTTTCCCTGATTATTGACTCACTGTTTCCCTGATTATTGTCTCACTGTTTCTCTGATTATTATCTCACTGTTTCTCTGATTATTGTCTCACTGTTTCTCCGATTATTGTCTCACTGTTTCTCTGATTATTGTCTCACTGTTTCTCTGATTATTGTCTCACTGTTTCTCTGATTAGTGTCTCACTGTTTCTCTGATTATTGTCTCACTGTTTCTCTGATTATTGTCTCACTGTTTCTCTGATTATTGTCTCACTGTTTCCCTGATTATTGACTCACTTTTTACCTGATTATTTTCTCACTGTTTCTCTGATTATTGTCTCACTGTTTCTCTGATTATTGTCTCACTGTTTCTCTGATTATTGTCTCACTGTTTCTCTGATTATTGTCTCACTGTTTCCCTGATTATTGACTCACTGTTTACCTGATTATTTTCTCACTGTTTCTCTGATTATTGTCTCACTGTTTCTCTGATTATTGAATCACTGTTTCTCTGATTATTGTCTCACTGTTTCTCTGATTATTGTCTCAATGTTTCTCTGATTATTGACTCACTGTTTACCTGATTATTGTCTCACTGTTTACCTGATTATTCACTCACTGTTTACCTGAATATTGTCTCACTGTTTACCTGATTATTGTCTCACTGTTTACCTGATTATTGTCTCACTGTTTACCAGATTATTGTCTCACTGTTTACCTGACTTTTGTCTCACTGTTTCTCTGATTATTGTCTCACTGTTTCTCTGATTATTGTCTCACTGTTTCTCTGATTATTGTCTCACTGTTTACCTGATTATTGTCTCACTGTTTACCTGATTATTCACTCACTGTTTACGTGATTATTGTCTCACTGTTTACCAGATTATTGTCTCACTGTTTACCTGATTATTGTCTCACTGTTTCTCTGATTATTGTCTCACTGTTTACCTGATTATTGTCTCACTGTTTCTCTGATTATTGACTCACTGTTTACCTGATTATTCACTCACTGTTTACCTGATTATTCACTCACTGTTTACCTGATTATTCACTCACTGCTTCTCAGATTCTTCACTCACTTTTTCTCTGATTATTGAACCACGGTTTCTCACGTTATTCACCACTGTTTATCAGAATTTAACGCACTGTTTCTCTGCTTATTGACCCACTTTTTCTCAGATTACTGACCCTCTGTTTCCATGATAATTAACTCACCCATTTCTCTGATTATTGACTCACTGTTTGCCTGATTATTGACCAACTGTTCCTCTGGTTATTGACTCACTGTTTCTCTGATTATTGTCTCACTGTTTCTCTGATTATTGTCTCACTGTTTCTCTGATTATTGACTCACTGTTTACCTGATTATTGTCTCACTGTTTACCTGATTATTGTCTCACTGTTTCCCTGATTATTGTCTCACTGTTTCTCTGATTATTGTCTCACTGTTTCTCTGATTATTGTCTCACTGTTTCTCTGATTATTGTCTCACTGTTTACCTGATTATTGTCTCACTGTTTCTCTGATTATTGTCTCACTGCTTCTCTGATTATTGACCAACTGTTCCTCTGGTTATTGTCTCACTGTTTCTCTGATTATTGTCTCACTGTTTCTCTGATTATTGTCTCACTGTTTCTCTGATTATTGTCTCAATGTTTCTCTGATTATTGTCTCACTGTTTCCCTGATTATTGACTCACTGTTTCCCTGATTATTGTCTCACTGTTTCTCTGATTATTGTCTCACTGTTTCTCTGATTATTGTCTCACTGTTTCTCCGATTATTGTCTCACTGTTTCTCTGATTATTGTCTCACTGTTTCTCTGATTATTGACACACTGTTTCTCTGATTATTGTCTCACTGTTTCTCTGATTAGTGTCTCACTGTTTCTCTGATTATTGTCTCACTGTTTCTCTGATTATTGTCTCACTGTTTCTCTGATTATTGTCTCACTGTTTCCCTGAATATTGACTCACTTTTTACCTAATTATTTTCTCACTGTTTCTCTGATTATTGACTCACTGTTTCTCTGATTATTGTCTAACTGTTTCTCTGATTATTGTCTCAATGTTTCTCTGATTATTGACTCACTGTTTACCTGATTATTGTCTCACTGTTTACCTGATTATTGTCTCACTGTTTAACTGATTATTGTCTCACTGTTTACCTGATTATTGTCTCACTGTTTCCCTGATTATTGTCTCACTGTTTCTCTGATTATTGTCTCACGGTTTACCTGATTATTGTCTCACTGTTTCTCTGATTATTGTCTCACTGTTTACCTGATTATTGTCTCACTGTTTACCTGATTATTGTCTCACTGTTTACCTGATTATTGTCTCACTGTTTACCTGATTATTCACTCACTGTTTACCTGATTATTGTCTCACTATTTACCTGATTATTGTCTCACTGTTTACCTGATTATTCACTCACTGTTTACCTGATTATTGTCTCACTGTTTACCTGATTATTGTCTCACTGTTTACCAGATTATTGTCTCACTGTTTACCTGACTATTGTCTCACTGTTTCTCTGATTATTGTCTCACTGTTTCTCTGATTATTGTCTCACTGTTTCTCTGATTATTGTCTCACTGTTTACCTGATTATTGTCTCACTTTATACCTGATTATTCACTCACTGTTTACCTGATTATTGTCTCACTGTTTACCTGATTATTGTCTCACTCTTTACCTGATTATTGTCTCACTGTTCACTTGATTATTGTCTCACTGTTTCTCTGATTATTGTCTAACTGTTTCTCTGATTATTGTCTCACTGTTTCTCTGATTATTGTCTCACTATTTACCTGATTATTGTCTCACTGTTTACCTGATTATTGTCTCACTGTTTCCCTGATTATTGTCTCACTGTTTCTCTGATTATTGTCTCACTGTTTACCTGATTATTGTCTCACTGTTTCTCTGATTATTGTCTCACTGTTTCTCTGATTATTGTCTCACTGTTTCTCTGATTATTGTCTCACTGTTTCTCTGATTATTGACCAACTGTTACTCTGGTTATTGTCTCACTGTTTCTCTGATTATTGTCTCACTGTTTCTCTGATTATTGTCTCACTGTTTCTCTGATTATTGTCTCACTGTTTCCCTGATTATTGACTCACTGTTTCCCTGATTATTGTCTCACTGTTTCTCTGATTATTGTCTCACTGTTTCTCTGATTATTGACTCACTGTTTCTCTGATTATTGTCTCACTGTTTCTCTGATTATTGTCTCACTGTTTCTCTGATTATTGTCTCACTGTTTCTCTGATTATTGACACACTGTTTCTCTGATTATTGTCTCACTGTTTCTCTGATTAGTGTCTCACTGTTTCTCTGATTATTGTCTCACTGTTTCTCTGATTATTGTCTCACTGTTTCTCTGATTATTGTCTCACTGTTTCCCTGATTATTGACTCACTTTTTACCTGATTATTTTCTCACTGTTTCTCTGATTATTGTCTCACTGTTTCTCTGATTATTGACTCACTGTTTCTCTGATTATTGTCTCACTGATTCTCTGATTATTGTCTCAATGTTTCTCTGATTATTGACTCACTGTTTACCTGATTATTGTCTCACTGTTTACCTGATTATTGTCTCACTGTTTAGCTGATTATTGTCTCACTGTTTACCTGATTATTGTCTCACTGTTTCCCTGATTATTGTCTCACTGTTTCTCTGATTATTGTCTCAAGGTTTACCTGATTATTGTCTCACTGTTTCTCTGATTATTGTCTCACTGTTTACCTGATTATTGTCTCACTGTTTACCTGATTATTGTCTCACTGTTTACCTGATTATTGTCTCACTGTTTACCTGATTATTCACTCACTGTTTACTTGATTATTGTCTCACTGTTTCCCTGATTATTGTCTCACTGTTTCTCTGATTATTGTCTCACTGTTTACCTGATTATTGTCTCACTGTTTCTCTGATTATTGTCTCACTGTTTACCTGATTATTGTCTCACTGTTTCTCTGATTATTGTCTCACTGTTTCTCTGATTATTGACCAACTGTTCCTCTGGTTATTGTCTCACTGTTTCTCTGATTATTGTCTCACTGTTTCTCTGATTATTGTCTCACTGTTTCTCTGATTATTGTCTCACTGTTTCTCTGATTATTGTCTCACTGTTTCCCTGATTATTGACTCACTGTTTCCCTGATTATTGTCTCACTGTTTCTCTGATTATTGTCTCACTGTTTCTCTGATTATTGACTCACTGTTTCTCTGATTATTGTCTCACTGTTTCTCTGATTATTGTCTCACTGTTTCTCTGATTATTGTTTCACTGTTTCTCTGATTATTGACACACTGTTTCTCTGATTATTGTCTCACTGTTTCTCTGATTAGTGTCTCACTGTTTCTCTGATTATTGTCTCACTGTTTCTCTGATTATTGTCTCACTGTTTCTCTGAATATTGTCTCACTGTTTCCCTGATTATTGAATCACTTTTTACCTGATTATTTTCTCACTGTTTCTCTGATTATTGTCTCACTGTTTCTCTGATTATTGTCTCACTGTTTCTCTGATTATTGTCTCAATGTTTCTCTGATTATTGTCTCACTGTTTCCCTGATTATTGACTCACTGTTTCCCTGATTATTGTCTCACTGTTTCTCTGATTATTATCTCACTGTTTCTCTGATTATTGTCTCACTGTTTCTCCGATTATTGTCTCACTGTTTCTCTGATTATTGTCTCACTGTTTCTCTGATTATTGACACACTGTTTCTCTGATTAGTGTCTCACTGTTTCTCTGATTATTGTCTCACTGTTTCTCTGATTATTGTCTCACTGTTTCTCTGATTATTGTCTCACTGTTTCCCTGATTATTGACTCACTTTTTACCTGATTATTTTCTCACTGTTTCTCTGATTATTGACTCACTGTTTCTCTGATTATTGTCTCACTGTTTCTCTGATTATTGTCTCAATGTTTCTCTGATTATTGACTCACTGTTTACCTGATTATTGTCTCACTGTTTACCTGATTATTGTCTCACTGTTTAACTGATTATTGTCTCACTGTTTCTCTGATTATTGTCTCACTGTTTCTCTGATTATTGACCAACTGTTCCTCTGGTTATTGTCTCACTGTTTCTCTGATTATTGTCTCACTGTTTCTCTGATTATTGTCTCACTGTTTCTCTGATTATTGTCTCACTGTTTCTCTGATTATTGTCTCACTGTTTCCCTGATTATTGACTCACTGTTTCCCTGATTATTGTCTCACTGTTTCTCTGATTATTGTCTCACTGTTTCTCTGATTATTGACTCACTGTTTCTCTGATTATTGTCTCACTGTTTCTCTGATTATTGTCTCACTGTTTCTCTGATTATTGTTTCACTGTTTCTCTGATTATTGACACACTGTTTCTCTGATTATTGTCTCACTGTTTCTCTGATTAGTGTCTCACTGTTTCTCTGATTATTGTCTCACTGTTTCTCTGATTATTGTCTCACTGTTTCTCTGAATATTGTCTCACTGTTTCCCTGATTATTGAATCACTTTTTACCTGATTATTTTCTCACTGTTTCTCTGATTATTGTCTCACTGTTTCTCTGATTATTGTCTCACTGTTTCTCTGATTATTGTCTCAATGTTTCTCTGATTATTGTCTCACTGTTTCCCTGATTATTGACTCACTGTTTCCCTGAATATTGTCTCACTGTTTCTCTGATTATTGTCTCACTGTTTCTCTGATTATTGTCTCACTGTTTCTCCGATTATTGTCTCACTGTTTCTCTGATTATTGTCTCACTGTTTCTCTGATTATTGACACACTGTTTCTCTGATTATTGTCTCACTGTTTCTCTGATTAGTGTCTCACTGTTTCTCTGATTATTGTCTCACTGTTTCTCTGATTATTGTCTCACTGTTTCTCTGATTATTGTCTCACTGTTTCCCTGATTATTGACTCACTTTTTACCTGATTATTTTCTCACTGTTTCTCTGATTATTGACTCACTGTTTCTCTGATTATTGTCTCACTGTTTCTCTGATTATTGTCTCAATGTTTCTCTGATTATTGACTCACTGTTTACCTGATTATTGTCTCACTGTTTACCTGATTATTGTCTCACTGTTTAACTGATTATTGTCTCACTGTTTACCTGATTATTGTCTCACTGTTTCCCTGATTATTGTCTCACTGTTTCTCTGATTATTGTCTCACGGTTTACCTGATTATTGTCTCACTGTTTCTCTGATTATTGTCTCACTGTTTACCTGATTATTGTCTCACTGTTTACCTGATTATTGTCTCACTGTTTACCTGATTATTGTCTCACTGTTTACCTGATTATTCACTCACTGTTTACCTGATTATTGTCTCACTATTTACCTGATTATTGTCTCACTGTTTACCTGATTATTCACTCACTGTTTACCTGATTATTGTCTCACTGTTTACCTGATTATTGTCTCACTGTTTACCTGATTATTGTCTCACTGTTTACCAGATTATTGTCTCACTGTTTACCTGACTATTGTCTCACTGTTTCTCTGATTATTGTCTCACTGTTTCTCTGATTATTGTCTCACTGTTTCTCTGATTATTGTCTCACTGTTTACCTGATTATTGTCTCACTTTATACCTGATTATTCACTCACTGTTTACCTGATTATTGTCTCACTGTTTACCTGATTATTGTCTCACTCTTTACCTGATTATTGTCTCACTGTTTACTTGATTATTGTCTCACTGTTTCTCTGATTATTGTCTAACTGTTTCTCTGATTATTGTCTCACTGTTTCTCTGATTATTGTCTCACTATTTACCTGATTATTGTCTCACTGTTTACCTGATTATTGTCTCACTGTTTCCCTGATTATTGTCTCACTGTTTCTCTGATTATTGTCTCACTGTTTACCTGATTATTGTCTCACTGTTTCTCTGATTATTGTCTCACTGTTTCTCTGATTATTGTCTCACTGTTTCTCTGATTATTGTCTCACTGTTTCTCTGATTATTGACCAACTGTTCCTCTGGTTATTGTCTCACTGTTTCTCTGATTATTGTCTCACTGTTTCTCTGATTATTGTCTCACTGTTTCTCTGATTATTGTCTCACTGTTTCCCTGATTATTGACTCACTGTTTCCCTGATTATTGTCTCACTGTTTCTCTGATTATTGTCTCACTGTTTCTCTGATTATTGACTCACTGTTTCTCTGATTATTGTCTCACTGTTTCTCTGATTATTGTCTCACTGTTTCTCTGATTATTGTCTCACTGTTTCTCTGATTATTGACACACTGTTTCTCTGATTATTGTCTCACTGTTTCTCTGATTAGTGTCTCACTGTTTCTCTGATTATTGTCTCACTGTTTCTCTGATTATTGTCTCACTGTTTCTCTGATTATTGTCTCACTGTTTCCCTGATTATTGACTCACTTTTTACCTGATTATTTTCTCACTGTTTCTCTGATTATTGTCTCACTGTTTCTCTGATTATTGACTCACTGTTTCTCTGATTATTGTCTCACTGATTCTCTGATTATTGTCTCAATGTTTCTCTGATTATTGACTCACTGTTTACCTGATTATTGTCTCACTGTTTACCTGATTATTGTCTCACTGTTTAGCTGATTATTGTCTCACTGTTTACCTGATTATTGTCTCACTGTTTCCCTGATTATTGTCTCACTGTTTCTCTGATTATTGTCTCAAGGTTTACCTGATTATTGTCTCACTGTTTCTCTGATTATTGTCTCACTGTTTACCTGATTATTGTCTCACTGTTTACCTGATTATTGTCTCACTGTTTACCTGATTATTGTCTCACTGTTTACCTGATTATTCACTCACTGTTTACCTGATTATTGTCTCACTGTTTCCCTGATTATTGTCTCACTGTTTCTCTGATTATTGTCTCACTGTTTACCTGATTATTGTCTCACTGTTTCTCTGATTATTGTCTCACTGTTTACCTGATTATTGTCTCACTGTTTCTCTGATTATTGTCTCACTGTTTCTCTGATTATTGACCAACTGTTCCTCTGGTTATTGTCTCACTGTTTCTCTGATTATTGTCTCACTGTTTCTCTGATTATTGTCTCACTGTTTCTCTGATTATTGTCTCACTGTTTCTCTGATTATTGTCTCACTGTTTCCCTGATTATTGACTCACTGTTTCCCTGATTATTGTCTCACTGTTTCTCTGATTATTGTCTCACTGTTTCTCTGATTATTGACTCACTGTTTCTCTGATTATTGTCTCACTGTTTCTCTGATTATTGTCTCACTGTTTCTCTGATTATTGTTTCACTGTTTCTCTGATTATTGACACACTGTTTCTCTGATTATTGTCTCACTGTTTCTCTGATTAGTGTCTCACTGTTTCTCTGATTATTGTCTCACTGTTTCTCTGATTATTGTCTCACTGTTTCTCTGAATATTGTCTCACTGTTTCCCTGATTATTGAATCACTTTTTACCTGATTATTTTCTCACTGTTTCTCTGATTATTGTCTCACTGTTACTCTGATTATTGACTCACTGTTTCTCTGATTATTGTCTCACTGTTTCTCTGATTATTGTCTCAATGTTTCTCTGATTATTGACTCACTGTTTACCTGATTATTGTCTCACTGTTTACCTGATTATTGTCTCACTGTTTACCTGATTATTGTCTCACTGTTTCCCTTATTATTGTCTCACTGTTTCTCTGATTATTGTCTCACGGATTACCTGATTATTGTCTCACTGTTTCTCTGATTATTGTCTCACTGTTTACCTGATTATTGTCTCACTGTTTACCTGATTATTGTCTCACTGTTTACCTGATTATTCACTCACTGTTTACCTGATTATTGTCTCACTGTTTACCTGATTATTGTCTCAATGTTTACCTTATTATTCAATCACTGTTTACCTGATTATTGTCTCACTGTTTACCTGATTATTGTCTCACTGTTTACCTGATTATTGTCTCACTGTTTACCAGATTATTGTCTCACTGTGTACCTGACTATTGTCTCACTGTTTCTCTGATTATTGTCTCACTGTTTCTCTGATTATTGTCTCACTTTTTCTCTGATTATTGTCTCACTGTTTACCTGATTATTGTCTCACTGTTTCTCTGATTATTGTCTTACTGTTTCTCTGATTATTGTCTCACTGTTTACCTGATTATTGTCTCGCTGTTTCTCTGATTATTGTCTCACTGTTTACCTGATTATTGTCTCACTGTTTCTCTGATTATTCACTCACTGTTTACCTGATTATTGTCTCACTGTTTCTCTGATTATTGTCTCACTGTTTCTCTGATTATTGTCTCACTGTTTCTCTGATTATTGACTCACTGTTTATCTGATTATTGTCTCACTGTTTCTCTGATTATTGTCTCACTGTTTCTCTGATTATTGTCTCACTGTTTCTCTGATTATTGACTCACTGTTTACCTGATTATTGTATCACTGTTTCTCTGATTATTGTCTCACTGTTTCTCTGATTATTTTCTCACTGTTTCTCTGATTATTGACTGACTGTTTACCTGATTATTGTCTCACTGTTTCTCTGATTATTGTCTCACTGTTTCTCTGATTATTGTCTCACTGTTTACCTGATTATTGACTCACTGTTTACCTGATTATTCACTCACTTTTTCTCTGATTATTGTCTCACTGTTTACCTGATTATTGTCTCACTGTTTCTCTGATTATTGACTCACTGTTTACCTGATTATTGTCTCACTTTTTCTCTGATTATTGTCTCACTGTTTCTCTGATTATTGTCTCACTGTTTCTCTGATTATTGACTCACTGTTTACCTGATTATTGTCTCACTGTTTCTCTGATTATTGTCTCACTGTTTCTCTGATAATTGTCTCACTGTTTCTCTGATTATTGTCTCACTGTTTACCTGATTATTGTCTCACTGTTTACGTGATTATTGTCTCACTGTTTCTCTGATTATTGTCTCACTGTTTACCTGATTATTGTCTCACTGTTTCTCTGATTATTGTCTCACTGTTTACCTGATTATTGTCTCACTGTTTCTCTGATTATTGTCTCACTGTTTCTGTGATTATTGTCTCACTGTTTACCTGATTATTGTCTCACTGTTTCTCTGATTATTCACTCACTGTTTACCTGATTATTGTCTCACTGTTTCTCTGATTATTGTCTCACTGTTTCTCTGATTATTGTCTCACTGTTTACCTGATTATTCACTCACTGTTTCTCTGATTATTCACTCACTGTTTACCTGATTATTGTCTCACTGTTTCTCTGATTATTGTCTCACTGTTTCTCTGATTATTGTCTCACTGTTTACCTGATTATTCACTCACTGTTTCTCTGATTATTCACTCACTGTTTACCTGATTATTCACTCACTGTTTCTCTGATTATTGACTCACTGTTTACCTGATTATTCACTCACTGTTTACCTGATTATTCACTCTCTGTTTACCTGATTATTCACTCACTGTTTACCTGATTATTGTCTCACTGTTTCTCTGATTATTGTCTCACTGTTTACCTGATTATTCACTCACTGTTTACCTGAATATTGTCTCACTGTTTCTCTGATTATTGTCTCACTGTTTACCTGATTATTCACTCACTGTTTACCTGATTAATGTCTCACTGTTTCTCTGATTATTGTCTCACTGTTTACCTGATTATTCACTCACTGTTTACCTGATTATTGTCTCACTGTTTCTCTGATTATTGTCTCACTGTTTACCTGATTATTGTCTCACTGTTTACCTGATTATTGACTCAATGTTTACCTGATTATTGTCTCACTGTTTACCTGATTATTGTCTCACTGTTTCTCTGATTATTGTCTCACTGTTTCACTGATTATTGACTCACTGTTTCTCTGATTATTGTCTCACTGTTTACCTGATTATTGTCTCACAGTTTCTCTGATTATTGACTCACTGTTTACCTGATTATTGTCTCACTGTTTCTCTGATTATTGTCTCACTGTTTACCTGTTTATTGTCTCACTGTTTCTCTGATTATTGTCTCACTGTTTACCTGATTATTGTCTCACTGTTTCTCTGATTATTGTCTCACTGTTTACCTGATTATTGTCTCACTGTTTCTCTGATTATTGACTCACTGTTTCTCTGATTATTGTCTCACTGTTTACCTGATTATTCACTCACTGTTTACCTGATTATTCACTCACTGTTTACCTGATTATTGTCTCACTGTTTCTCTGATTATTGTCTCACTGTTTCCCTGTTTATTGTCTCACTTTTTCTCTGATTATTGACTCACTGTTTCTCTGATTATTGTCTCACTGTTTCGCTGATTATTGTCTCACTGTTTACCTGATTATTGTCTCACTGTTTCTCTGATTATTGTCTCACTGTTTACCTGATTATTGTCTCACTGTTTACCTGATTATTGTCTCACTGTTTACCTGATTATTGTCTCACTGTTTCTCTGAATATTGTCTCACTGTTTACCTGATTATTCACTCACTGTTTACCTGATTATTGTCTCACTGTTTCTCTGATTATTGTCTCACTGTTTACCTGATTATTCACTCACTGTTTACCTGATTATTGTCTCACTGTTTCTCTGATTATTGTCTCACTGTTTACCTGATTATTCACTCACTGTTTACCTGATTATTGTCTCACTGTTTCTCTGATTATTGTCTCACTGTTTACCTGATTATTGTCTCACTGTTTACCTGATTATTGACTCACTGTTTACCTGATTATTGTCTCACTGTTTACCTGATTATTGTCTCACTGTTTACCTGATTATTGTCTCACTGTTTCTCTGATTATTATCTCACTGTTTCACTGATTATTGACTCACTGTTTCTCTGATTATTGTCTCACTGTTTCTCTGATTATTGTCTCACAGTTTCTCTGATTATTGACTCACTGTTTACCTGATTATTGTCTCACTATTTCTCTGATTATTGTCTCACTGTTTACCTGATTATTGTCTCACTGTTTCTCTGATTATTGTCTCACTGTTTACCTGATTATTGTCTCACTGTTTCTCTGATTATTGACTCACTGTTTACCTGATTATTGTCTCACTGTTTCTCTGATTATTGACTCACTGTTTCTCTGATTATTGTCTCACTGTTTACCTGATTATTCAATCACTGTTTACCTGATTATTCAGTCACTGTGTACCTGATTATTGTCTCACTGTTTCTCTGATTATTGTCTCACTGTTTACCTGATTATTCACTCACTGTTTACCTGATTATTCACTCACTGTTTCTCTGATTATTGACTCACTGTTTACCTGATTATTCACTCACTGTTTACCTGATTATTCACTCACTGTTTACCTGATTATTGACTCACTGTTCACCTGATTATTCACTCACTGTTTACCTGATTATTCATTCACTGTTTCTCTGATTATTTTTCTCACTGTTTCTCTGATTATTGACTCATTGTTTACCTGATTATTGACTCACTGTTTACCTGATTATTGTCTCACTGTTTACCTGATTATTCACTCACTGTTTACCTGATTATTCACTCACTGTTTACCTGATTATTGTCTCACTGTTTACCTGATTATTCAGTCACTGCTTCTCAGATTCTTCACTCACTTTTTCTCTGATTATTGAACCACTGTTTCTCACGTTATTCACCACTGTTTATCAGAATTTAACGCACTGTTTCTCTGCTTATTGACCCACTTTTTCTCAGATTACTGACCCTCTGTTTCCATGATAATTAACTCACCCATTTCTCTGATTATTGACTCACTGTTTACCTGATTATTGTCTCACTGTTTACCTGATTATTGTCTCACTGTTTCCCTGATTATTGTCTCACTGTTTTTCTGATTATTGTCTCACTGTTTACCTGATTATTGTCTCACTGTTTCTCTGATTATTGTCTCACTGTTTACCTGAATATTGTCTCACTGTTTCTCTGATTATTGTCTCACTGTTTCTCTGATTATTGACCAACTGTTCCTCTGGTTATTGTCTCACTGTTTCTCTGATTATTGTCTCACTGTTTCTCTGATTATTGTCTCACTGTTTCTCTGATTATTGTCTCACTGTTTCCCTGATTATTGTCTCACTGTTTCCCTGATTATTGACTCACTGTTTCCCTGATTATTGTCTCACTGTTTCTCTGATTATTGTCTCACTGTTTCTCTGATTATTGACTCACTGTTTCTCTGATTATTGTCTCACTGTTTCTCTGATTATTGTCTCACTGTTTCTCTGATTATTGTCTCACTGTTTCTCTGATTATTGACACACTGTTTCTCTGATTATTGTCTCACTGTTTCTCTGATTAGTGTCTCACTGTTTCTCTGATTATTGTCTCACTGTTTCTCTGATTATTGTCTCACTGTTTCTCTGATTATTGTCTCACTGTTTCCCTGATTATTGACTCACTGTTTACCTGATTATTTTCTCACTGTTTCTCTGATTATTGTCTCACTGTTTCTCTGATTATTGACTCACTGTTTCTCTGATTATTGTCTCACTGTTTCTCTGATTATTGTCTCAATGTTTCTCTGATTATTGACTCACTGTTTACCTGATTATTGTCTCACTGTTTACCTGATTATTGTCTCACTGTTTACCTGATTATTGTCTCACTGTTTACCTGATTATTGTCCCACTGTTTCCCTGATTATTGTCTCACTGTTTCTCTGATTATTGTCTCACGGTTTACCTGATTATTGTCTCACTGTTTCTCTGATTATTGTCTCACTGTTTACCTGATTATTGTCTCACTGTTTACCTGATTATTGTCTCACTGTTTACCTGATTATTCACTCACTGTTTACCTGATTATTGTCTCACTGTTTACCTGATTATTGTCTCACTGTTTACCTGATTATTCACTCACTGTTTACCTGATTATTGTCTCACTGTTTACCTGATTATTGTCTCACTGTTTACCTGATTATTGACTCACTGTTTACCTGATTATTGTCTCACTGTTTACCTGATTATTGTCTCACTGTTTCTCTGATTATTATCTCACTGTTTCACTGATTATTGACTCACTGTTTCTCTGATTATTGACCAACTGTTCCTCTGGTTATTGACTCACTGTTTCTCTGATTATTGTCTCACTGTTTCTCTGATTATTGTCTCACTGTTTCTCTGATTATTGACTCACTGTTTACCTGATTATTGTCTCACTGTTTACCTGATTATTGTCTCACTGTTTCCCTGATTATTGTCTCACGGTTTCTCTGATTATTGTCTCACTGTTTACCTGATTATTGTCTCACTGTTTCTCTGATTATTGTCTCACTGTTTACCTGAATATTGTCTCACTGTTTCTCTGATTATTGTCTCACTGTTTCTCTGATTATTGACCAACTGTTCCTCTGGTTATTGTCTCACTGTTTCTCTGATTATTGTCTCACTGTTTCTCTGATTATTGTCTCACTGTTTCTCTGATTATTGTCTCACTGTTTCTCTGATTATTGTCTCACTGTTTCCCTGATTATTGACTCACTGTTTCCCTGATTATTGTCTCACTGTTTCTCTGATTATTGTCTCACTGTTTCTCTGATTATTGTCTCACTGTTTCTCTGATTATTGTCTCACTGTTTCTCTGATTATTGTCTCACTGTTTCTCTGATTATTGACACACTGTTTCTCTGATTATTGTCTCAGTGTTTCTCTGATTAGTGTCTCACTGTTTCTCTGATTATTGTCTCACTGTTTCTCTGATTATTGTCTCACTGTTTCTCTGATTATTGTCTCACTGTTTCCCTGATTATTGACTCACTGTTTACCTGATTATTTTCTCACTGTTTCTCTGATTATTGTCTCACTGTTTCTCTGATTATTGACTCACTGTTTCTCTGATTATTGTCTCACTGTTTACCTGATTATTGTCTCACTGTTTCCCTGATTATTGTCTCACTGTTTCCCTGATTATTGACTCACTGTTTCCCTGATTATTGTCTCACTGTTTCTCTGATTATTGTCTCACTGTTTCTCTGATTATTGACTCACTGTTTCTCTGATTATTGTCTCACTGTTTCTCTGATTATTGTCTCACTGTTTCTCTGATTATTGTCTCACTGTTTCTCTGATTATTGACACACTGTTTCTCTGATTATTGTCTCACTGTTTCTCTGATTAGTGTCTCACTGTTTCTCTGATTATTGTCTCACTGTTTCTCTGATTATTGTCTCACTGTTTCTCTGATTATTGTCTCACTGTTTCCCTGATTATTGACTCACTGTTTACCTGATTATTTTCTCACTGTTTCTCTGATTATTGTCTCACTGTTTCTCTGATTATTGACTCACTGTTTCTCTGATTATTGTCTCACTGTTTCTCTGATTATTGTCTCAATGTTTCTCTGATTATTGACTCACTGTTTACCTGATTATTGTCTCACTGTTTACCTGATTATTGTCTCACTGTTTACCTGATTATTGTCTCACTGTTTACCTGATTATTGTCCCACTGTTTCCCTGATTATTGTCTCACTGTTTCTCTGATTATTGTCTCACGGTTTACCTGATTATTGTCTCACTGTTTCTCTGATTATTGTCTCACTGTTTACCTGATTATTGTCTCACTGTTTACCTGATTATTGTCTCACTGTTTACCTGATTATTCACTCACTGTTTACCTGATTATTGTCTCACTGTTTACCTGATTATTGTCTCACTGTTTACCTGATTATTCACTCACTGTTTACCTGATTATTGTCTCACTGTTTACCTGATTATTGTCTCACTGTTTACCTGATTATTGACTCACTGTTTACCTGATTATTGTCTCACTGTTTACCTGATTATTGTCTCACTGTTTCTCTGATTATTATCTCACTGTTTCACTGATTATTGACTCACTGTTTCTCTGATTATTGACCAACTGTTCCTCTGGTTATTGACTCACTGTTTCTCTGATTATTGTCTCACTGTTTCTCTGATTATTGTCTCACTGTTTCTCTGATTATTGACTCACTGTTTACCTGATTATTGTCTCACTGTTTACCTGATTATTGTCTCACTGTTTCCCTGATTATTGTCTCACGGTTTCTCTGATTATTGTCTCACTGTTTACCTGATTATTGTCTCACTGTTTCTCTGATTATTGTCTCACTGTTTACCTGAATATTGTCTCACTGTTTCTCTGATTATTGTCTCACTGTTTCTCTGATTATTGACCAACTGTTCCTCTGGTTATTGTCTCACTGTTTCTCTGATTATTGTCTCACTGTTTCTCTGATTATTGTCTCACTGTTTCTCTGATTATTGTCTCACTGTTTCTCTGATTATTGTCTCACTGTTTCCCTGATTATTGACTCACTGTTTCCCTGATTATTGTCTCACTGTTTCTCTGATTATTGTCTCACTGTTTCTCTGATTATTGTCTCACTGTTTCTCTGATTATTGTCTCACTGTTTCTCTGATTATTGTCTCACTGTTTCTCTGATTATTGTCTCACTGTTTCTCAGATTATTGACACACTGTTTCTCTGATTATTGTCTCAGTGTTTCTCTGATTAGTGTCTCACTGTTTCTCTGATTATTGTCTCACTGTTTCTCTGATTATTGTCTCACTGTTTCTCTGATTATTGTCTCACTGTTTCCCTGATTATTGACTCACTGTTTACCTGATTATTTTCTCACTGTTTCTCTGATTATTGTCTCACTGTTTCTCTGATTATTGACTCACTGTTTCTCTGATTATTGTCTCACTGTTTCTCTGATTATTGTCTCAATGTTTCTCTGATTATTGACTCACTGTTTACCTGATTATTGTCTCACTGTTTACCTGATTATTGTCTCACTGTTTACCTGATTATTGTCTCACTGTTTACCTGATTATTGTCTCACTGTTTCCCTGATTATTGTCTCACTGTTTCTCTGATTATTGTCTCACGGTTTACCTGATTATTGTCTCACTGTTTCTCTGATTATTGTCTCACTGTTTACCTGATTATTGTCTCACTGTTTACCTGATTATTGTCTCACTGTTTACCTGATTATTGTCTCACTGTTTACCTGATTATTCACTCACTGCTTACCTGATTATTGTCTCACTGTTTACCTGATTATTGACTCACTGTTTACCTGATTATTCACTCACTGTTTACCTGATTATTGTCTCACTGTTTACCTGATTATTGTCTCACTGTTTACCTGATTATTGACTCACTGTTTACCTGATTATTGTCTCACTGTTTCTCTGATTATTATCTCACTGTTTCACTGATTATTGACTCACTGTTTCTCTGATTATTGTCTCACTGTTTACCTGATTATTGTCTCACAGTTTCTCTGATTATTGACTCACTGTTTACCTGATTATTGTCTCACTGTTTCTCTGATTTTTGTCTCACTGTTTACCTGATTATTGTCTCACTGTTTCTCTGATTATTGTCTCACTGTTTACCTGATTATTGTCTCACTGTTTCTCTGATTATTGACTCACTGTTTACCTGATTATTGTCTCACTGTTTCTCTGATTATTGACTCACTGTTTCTCTGATTATTGTCTCACTGTTTACCTGATTATTCACTCACTGTTTACCTGATTATTCAGTCACTGTTTACCTGATTATTGTCTCACTGTTTCTCTGATTATTGTCTCACTGTTTCTCTGATTATTGTCTCACTGTTTCTCTGATTATTGACTCACTGTTTACCTGATTATTGTCTCACTGTTTCTCTGATTATTGTCTCACTGTTTCTCTGATTATTGTCTCACTGTTTCTCTGATTATTGACTCACTGTTTACCTGATTATTGTCTCACTGTTTCTCTGATTATTGTCTCACTGTTTCTCTGATTATTTTCTCACTGTTTCTCTGATTATTGACTGACTGTTTACCTGATTATTGTCTCACTGTTTCTCTGATTATTGTCTCACTGTTTCTCTGATTATTGTCTCACTGTTTACCTGATTATTGACTCACTGTTTACCTGATTATTCACTCACTTTTTCTCTGATTATTGTCTCACTGTTTACCTGATTATTGTCTCACTGTTTCTCTGATTATTGTCTCACTATTTCTCTGATTATTGTCTCACTGTTTCTCTGATTATTGACTCACTGTTTACCTGATTATTGTATCACTGTTTCTCTGATTACTGTCTCACTGTTTCTCTGATTATTGTCTCACTGTTTCTCTGATTATTGTCTCACTGTTTACCTGATTATTGTCTCACTGTTTCCCTGATTATTCTCTCACTGTTTCTCTGATTATTGTCTCACGGTTTACCTGATTATTGTCTCACTGTTTCTCTGATTATTGTCTCACTGTTTACCTGATTATTGTCTCACTGTTTACCTGATTATTGTCTCACTGTTTACCTGATTATTGTCTCACTGTTTACCTGATTATTCACTCACTGTTTACCTGATTATTGTCTCACTGTTTACCTGATTATTGTCTCACTGTTTACCTGATTATTCACTCACTGTTTACCTGATTATTGTCTCACTGTTTACCTGATTATTGTCTCACTGTTTACCTGATTATTGACTCACTGTTTACCTGATTATTGTCTCACTGTTTCTCTGATTATTGTCTCACTGTTTACCTGATTATTGTCTCACTGTTTCTCTGATTATTGACTCACTGTTTACCTGATTATTGTCTCACTGTTTCTCTGATTATTGACTCACTGTTTCTCTGATTATTGTCTCACTGTTTACCTGATTATTCACTCACTGTTTACCTGATTATTCACTCACTGTTTACCTGATTATTGTCTCACTGTTTCTCTGATTATTGTCTCACTGTTTCTCTGATTATTGTCTCACTGTTTCTCTGATTATTGACTCACTGTTTACCTGATTATTGTCTCACTGTTTCTCTGATTATTGTCTCACTGTTTCTCTGATTATTGTCTCACTGTTTCTCTGATTATTGACTCACTGTTTACCTGATTATTGTCTCACTGTTTCTCTGATTATTGTCTCACTGTTTCTCTGATTATTTTCTCACTGTTTCTCTGATTATTGACTGACTGTTTACCTGATTATTGTCTCACTGTTTCTCTGATTATTGTCTCACTGTTTCTCTGATTATTGTCTCACTGTTTACCTGATTATTGACTCACTGTTTACCTGATTATTCACTCACTTTTTCTCTGATTATTGTCTCACTGTTTACCTGATTATTGTCTCACTGTTTCTCTGATTATTGTCTCACTGTTTCTCTGATTATTGTCTCACTGTTTCTCTGATTATTGACTCACTGTTTACCTGATTATTGTATCACTGTTTCTCTGATTACTGTCTCACTGTTTCTCTGATTATTGTCTCACTGTTTCTCTGATTATTGTCTCACTGTTTACCTGATTATTGTCTCACTGTTTCCCTGATTATTCTCTCACTGTTTCTCTGATTATTGTCTCACGGTTTACCTGATTATTGTCTCACTGTTTCTCTGATTATTGTCTCACTGTTTACCTGATTATTGTCTCACTGTTTACCTGATTATTGTCTCACTGTTTACCTGATTATTGTCTCACTGTTTACCTGATTATTCACTCACTGTTTACCTGATTATTGTCTCACTGTTTACCTGATTATTGTCTCACTGTTTACCTGATTATTCACTCACTGTTTACCTGATTATTGTCTCACTGTTTACCTGATTATTGTCTCACTGTTTACCTGATTATTGACTCACTGTTTACCTGATTATTGTCTCACTGTTTCTCTGATTATTATCTCACTGTTTCACTGATTATTGACTCACTGTTTCTCTGATTATTGTCTCACTGTTTACCTGATTATTGTCTCACAGTTTCTCTGATTATTGACTCACTGTTTACCTGATTATTGTCTCACTGTTTCTCTGATTTTTGTCTCACTGTTTACCTGATTATTGTCTCACTGTTTCTCTGATTATTGTCTCACTGTTTACCTGATTATTGTCTCACTGTTTACCTGATTATTGACTCACTGTTTACCTGATTATTGTCTCACTGTTTCTCTGATTATTGACTCACTGTTTCTCTGATTATTGTCTCACTGTTTACCTGATTATTGACTCACTGTTTACCTGATTATTCACTCACTTTTTCTCTGATTATTGTCTCACTGTTTACCTGATTATTGTCTCACTGTTTCTCTGATTATTGTCTCACTATTTCTCTGATTATTGTCTCACTGTTTCTCTGATTATTGACTCACTGTTTACCTGATTATTGTCTCACTGTTTCTCTGATTATTGTCTCACTGTTTCTCTGATTATTGTCTCACTGTTTCTCTGATTATTGACTCACTGTTTACCTGATTATTGTCTCACTGTTTCTCTGATTATTGTCTCACTGTTTCTCTGATAATTGTCTCACTGTTTCTCTGATTATTGTCTCACTGTTTACCTGATTATTGTCTCACTGTTTACGTGATTATTGTCTCACTGTTTCTCTGATTATTGTCTCACTGTTTACCTGATTATTGTCTCACTGTTTCTCTGATTATTGTCTCACTGTTTACCTGATTATTGTCTCACTGTTTCTCTGATTATTGTCTCACTGTTTACCTGATTATTGTCTCACTGTTTCTCTGATTATTCACTCACTGTTTACCTGATTATTGTCTCACTGTTTCTCTGATTATTGTCTCACTGTTTCTCTGATTTTTGTCTCACTGTTTACCTGATTATTGTCTCACTGTTTCTCTGATTATTGTCTCACTGTTTACCTGATTATTGTCTGACTGTTTCTCTGATTATTGACTCACTGTTTACCTGATTATTGTCTCACTGTTTCTCTGATTATTGACTCACTGTTTCTCTGATTATTGTCTCACTGTTTACCTGATTATTCACTCACTGTTTACCTGATTATTCAGTCACTGTGTACCTGATTATTGTCTCACTGTTTCTCTGATTATTGTCTCACTGTTTACCTGATTATTCACTCACTGTTTACCTGATTATTCACTCACTGTTTCTCTGATTATTGACTCACTGTTTACCTGATTATTCACTCACTGTTTACCTGATTATTCACTCACTGTTTACCTGATTATTGACTCACTGTTTACCTGATTATTCACTCACTGTTTACCTGATTATTCATTCACTGTTTCTCTGAATATTTTTCTCACTGTTTCTCTGATTATTGACTCACTGTTTACCTGATTATTGACTCACTGTTTACCTGATTATTGTCTCACTGTTTACCTGATTATTCACTCACTGTTTACCTGATTATTCACTCACTGTTTACCTGATTATTGTCTCACTGTTTACCTGATTATTCACTCACTGTTTACCTGATTATTCACTCACTGTTTACCTGATTATTGTCTCACTGTTTCTCTGATTATTGTCTCACTGTTTCTCTGATTATTGTCTCACTGTTTACCTGATTATTCACTCACTGTTTACCTGATTATTGTCTCACTGTTTCTCTGATTATTGTCTCACTGTTTACCTGATTATTGTCTCACTGTTTCTCTGATTATTGACTCACTGTTTACCTGATTATTCACTCACTGTTTACCTGATTATTCACTCACTGTTTACCTGATTATTCACTCACTGCTTCTCAGATTCTTCACTCACTTTTTCTCTGATTATTGAACCACTGTTTCTCACGTTATTCACCACTGTTTATCAGAATTTAACGCACTGTTTCTCTGCTTATTGACCCACTTTTTCTCAGATTACTGACCCTCTGTTTCCATGATAATTAACTCACCTATTTCTCTGATTATTGACTCACTGTTTCTCTGATTATTGACCAACTGTTCCTCTGGTTATTGACTCACTGTTTCTCTGATTATTGTCTCACTGTTTCTCTGATTATTGTCTCACTGTTTCTCTGATTATTGACTCACTGTTTACCTGATTATTGTCTCACTGTTTACCTGATTATTGTCTCACTGTTTCCCTGATTATTGTCTCACTGTTTTTCTGATTATTGTCTCACTGTTTACCTGATTATTGTCTCACTGTTTCTCTGATTATTGTCTCACTGTTTACCTGAATATTGTCTCACTGTTTCTCTGATTATTGTCTCACTGTTTCTCTGATTATTGTCTCACTGTTTCTCTGATTATTGTCTCACTGTTTCTCTGATTATTGTCTCACTGTTTCTCTGATTATTGACTCACTGTTTCTCTGATTATTGTCTCACTGTTTCTCTGATTAGTGTCTCACTGTTTCTCTGATTATTGTCTCACTGTTTCTCTGATTATTGTCTCACTGTTTCTCTGATTATTGTCTCACTGTTTCCCTGATTATTGACTCACTGTTTACCTGATTATTTTCTCACTGTTTCTCTGATTATTGTCTCACTGTTTCTCTGATTATTGACTCACTGTTTCTCTGATTATTGTCTCACTGTTTCTCTGATTATTGTCTCAATGTTTCTCTGATTATTGACTCACTGTTTACCTGATTATTGTCTCACTGTTTACCTGATTATTGTCTCACTGTTTACCTGATTATTGTCTCACTGTTTACCTGATTATTGTCTCACTGTTTCCCTGATTATTGTCTCACTGTTTCTCTGATTATTGTCTCACGGTTTACCTGATTATTGTCTCACTGTTTCTCTGATTATTGTCTCACTGTTTACCTGATTATTGTCTCACTGTTCACCTGATTATTGTCCCACTGTTTACCTGATTATTGTCTCACTGTTTACCTGATTATTCACTCACTGTTTACCTGATTATTGTCTCACTGTTTACCTGATTATTGTCTCACTGTTTACCTGACTATTCACTCACTGTTTACCTGATTATTGTCTCACTGTTTACCTGATTATTGTCTCACTGTTTACCTGATTATTGACTCACTGTTTACCTGATTATTGTCTCACTGTTTACCTGATTATTGTCTCACTGTTTCTCTGATTATTATCTCACTGTTTCACTGATTATTGACTCACTGTTTCTCTGATTATTGACCAACTGTTCCTCTGGTTATTGACTCACTGTTTCTCTGATTATTGTCTCACTGTTTCTCTGATTATTGTCTCACTGTTTCTCTGATTATTGACTCACTGTTTACCTGATTATTGTCTCACTGTTTACCTGATTATTGTCTCACTGTTTCCCTGATTATTGTCTCACTGTTTCTCTGATTATTGTCTCACTGTTTACCTGATTATTGTCTCACTGTTTCTCTGATTATTGTCTCACTGTTTACCTGAATATTGTCTCACTGTTTCTCTGATTATTGTCTCACTGTTTCTCTGATTATTGACCAACTGTTCCTCTGGTTATTGTCTCACTGTTTCTCTGATTATTGTCTCACTGTTTCTCTGATTATTGTCTCACTGTTTCTCTGATTATTGTCTCACTGTTTCTCTGATTATTGTCTCACTGTTTCCCTGATTATTGACTCACTGTTTCCCTGATTATTGTCTCACTGTTTCTCTGATTATTGTCTCACTGTTTCTCTGATTATTGTCTCACTGTTTCTTTGATTATTGTCTCACTGTTTCTCTGATTATTGTCTCACTGTTTCTCTGATTATTGACACACTGTTTCTCTGATTATTGTCTCACTGTTTCTCTGATTAGTGTCTCACTGTTTCTCTGATTATTGTCTCACTGTTTCTCTGATTATTGTCTCACTGTTTCTCTGATTATTGTCTCACTGTTTCCCTGATTATTGACTCACTGTTTACCTGATTATTTTCTCACTGTTTCTCTGATTATTGTCTCACTGTTTCTCTGATTATTGACTCACTGTTTCTCTGATTATTGTCTCACTGTTTCTCTGATTATTGTCTCAATGTTTCTCTGATTATTGACTCACTGTTTACCTGATTATTGTCTCACTGTTTACCTGATTATTGTCTCACTGTTTACCTGATTATTGTCTCACTGTTTACCTGATTATTGTCTCACTGTTTCCCTGATTATTGTCTCACTGTTTCTCTGATTATTGTCTCACGGTTTACCTGATTATTGTCTCACTGTTTCTCTGATTATTGTCTCACTGTTTACCTGATTATTGTCTCACTGTTTACCTGATTATTGTCTCACTGTTTACCTGATTATTCACTCACTGTTTACCTGATTATTGTCTCACTGTTTACCTGATTATTGTCTCACTGTTTACCTGATTATTCACTCACTGTTTACCAGATTATTGTCTCACTGTTTACCTGATTATTGTCTCACTGTTTACCTGATTATTGACTCACTGTTTACCTGATTATTGTCTCACTGTTTACCTGATTATTGTCTCACTGTTTCTCTGATTATTATCTCACTGTTTCACTGATTATTGACTCACTGTTTCTCTGATTATTGTCTCACTGTTTACCTGATTATTGTCTCACAGTTTCTCTGATTATTGACTCACTGTTTACCTGATTATTGTCTCACTGTTTCTCTGATTTTTGTCTCACTGTTTACCTGATTATTGTCTCACTGTTTCTCTGATTATTGTCTCACTGTTTACCTGATTATTGTCTCACTGTTTCTCTGATTATTGACTCACTGTTTACCTGATTATTGTCTCACTGTTTCTCTGATTATTGACTCACTGTTTCTCTGATTATTGTCTCACTGTTTACCTGATTATTCACTCACTGTTTACCTGATTATTCAGTCACTGTTTACCTGATTATTGTCTCACTGTTTCTCTGATTTTTGTCTCACTGTTTACCTGATTATTCACTCACTGTTTACCTGATTATTCACTCACTGTTTCTCTGATTATTGACTCACTGTTTACCTGATTATTCACTCACTGTTTACCTGATTATTCACTCACTGTTTACCTGATTATTGACTCACTGTTTACCTGATTATTCACTCACTGTTTACCTGATTATTCATTCACTGTTTCTCTGATTATTGTCTCACTGTTTCTCTGATTATTGACTCACTGTTTACCTGATTATTGACTCACTGTTTACCTGATTATTGTCTCACTGTTTACCTGATTATTCACTCACTGTTTACCTGATTATTCACTCACTGTTTACCTGATTATTGTCTCACTGTTTACCTGATTATTCACTCACTGTTTACCTGATTATTCACTCACTGTTTACCTGATTATTGTCTCACTGTTTCTCTGATTATTGTCTCACTGTTTCTCTGATTATTGCCTCACTGTTTACCTGATTATTCACTCACTGTTTACCTGATTATTGTCTCACTGTTTGTCTGATTATTGTCTCACTGTTTACCTGATTATTGTCTCACTGTTTCTCTGATTATTGACTCACTGTTTACCTGATTATTCACTCACTGTTTACCTGATTATTCACTCACGGTTTACCTGATTATTCACTCACTGCTTCTCAGATTCTTCACTCACTTTTTCTCTGATTATTGAACCACTGTTTCTCACGTTATTCACCACTGTTTATCAGAATTTAACGCACTGTTTCTCTGCTTATTGACCCACTTTTTCTCAGATTACTGACCCTCTGTTTCCATGATAATTAACTCACCCATTTCTCTGATTATTGACTCACTGTTTCTCTGATTATTGACCAACTGTTCCTCTGGTTATTGACTCACTGTTTCTCTGATTATTGTCTCACTGTTTCTCTGATTATTGTCTCACTGTTTCTCTGATTATTGACTCACTGTTTACCTGATTATTGTCTCACTGTTTACCTGATTATTGTCTCACTGTTTCCCTGATTATTGTCTCACTGTTTCTCTGATTATTGTCTCACTGTTTACCTGATTATTGTCTCACTGTTTCTCTGATTATTGTCTCAATGTTTCTCTGATTATTGACTCACTGTTTACCTGATTATTGTCTCACTGTTTACCTGATTATTGTCTCACTGTTTACCTGATTATTGTCTCACTGTTTACCTGATTATTGTCTCACTGTTTCCCTGATTATTGTCTCACTGTTTCTCTGATTATTGTCTCACGGTTTACCTGATTATTGTCTCACTGTTTCTCTGATTATTGTCTCACTGTTTACCTGATTATTGTCTCACTGTTTACCTGATTATTGTCTCACTGTTTACCTGATTATTCACTCACTGTTTACCTGATTATTGTCTCACTGTTTACCTGATTATTGTCTCACTGTTTACCTGATTATTCACTCACTGTTTACCTGATTATTGTCTCACTGTTTACCTGATTATTGTCTCACTGTTTACCTGATTATTGACTCACTGTTTACCTGATTATTGTCTCACTGTTTACCTGATTATTGTCTCACTGTTTCTCTGATTATTATCTCACTGTTTCACTGATTATTGACTCACTGTTTCTCTGATTATTGACCAACTGTTCCTCTGGTTATTGTCTCACTGTTTCTCTGATTATTGTCTCACTGTTTCTCTGATTATTGTCTCACTGTTTCTCTGATTATTGTCTCACTGTTTCTCTGATTATTGTCTCACTGTTTCTCTGATTATTGACACACTGTTTCTCTGATTATTGTCTCAGTGCTTCTCTGATTAGTGTCTCACTGTTTCTCTGATTATTGTCTCACTGTTTCTCTGATTATTGTCTCACTGTTTCTCTGATTATTGTCTCACTGTTTCCCTGATTATTGACTCACTGTTTACCTGATTATTTTCTCACTGTTTCTCTGATTATTGTCTCACTGTTTCTCTGATTATTGACTCACTGTTTCTCTGATTATTGTCTCACTGTTTCTCTGATTATTGTCTCAATGTTTCTCTGATTATTGACTCACTGTTTACCTGATTATTGTCTCACTGTTTACCTGATTATTGTCTCACTGTTTACCTGATTATTGTCTCACTGTTTACCTGATTATTGTCTCACTGTTTCCCTGATTATTGTCTCACTGTTTCTCTGATTATTGTCTCACGGTTTACCTGATTATTGTCTCACTGTTTCTCTGATTATTGTCTCACTGTTTACCTGATTATTGTCTCACTGTTTACCTGATTATTGTCTCACTGTTTACCTGATTATTGTCTCACTGTTTACCTGATTATTCACTCACTGCTTACCTGATTATTGTCTCACTGTTTACCTGATTATTGTCTCACTGTTTACCTGATTATTCACTCACTGTTTACCTGATTATTGTCTCTCTGTTTACCTGATTATTGTCTCACTGTTTACCTGATTATTGACTCACTGTTTACCTGATTATTGTCTCACTGTTTCTCTGATTATTATCTCACTGTTTCACTGATTATTGACTCACTGTTTCTCTGATTATTGTCTCACTGTTTACCTGATTATTGTCTCACAGTTTCTCTGATTATTGACTCACTGTTTACCTGATTATTGTCTCACTGTTTCTCTGATTTTTGTCTCACTGTTTACCTGATTATTGTCTCACTGTTTCTCTGATTATTGTCTCACTGTTTACCTGATTATTGTCTCACTGTTTCTCTGATTATTGACTCACTGTTTACCTGATTATTGTCTCACTGTTTCTCTGATTATTGACTCACTGTTTCTCTGATTATTGTCTCACTGTTTACCTGATTATTCACTCACTGTTTACCTGATTATTCAGTCACTGTTTACCTGATTATTGTCTCACTGTTTCTCTGATTATTGTCTCACTGTTTCTCTGATTATTGTCTCACTGTTTCTCTGATTATTGACTCACTGTTTACCTGATTATTGTCTCACTGTTTCTCTGATTATTGTCTCACTGTTTCTCTGATTATTGTCTCACTGTTTCTCTGATTATTGACTCACTGTTTACCTGATTATTGTCTCACTGTTTCTCTGATTATTGTCTCACTGTTTCTCTGATTATTTTCTCACTGTTTCTCTGATTATTGACTGACTGTTTACCTGATTATTGTCTCACTGTTTCTCTGATTATTGTCTCACTGTTTCTCTGATTATTGTCTCACTGTTTACCTGATTATTGACTCACTGTTTACCTGATTATTCACTCACTTTTTCTCTGATTATTGTCTCACTGTTTACCTGATTATTGTCTCACTGTTTCTCTGATTATTGTCTCACTATTTCTCTGATTATTGTCTCACTGTTTCTCTGATTATTGACTCACTGTTTACCTGATTATTGTATCACTGTTTCTCTGATTACTGTCTCACTGTTTCTCTGATTATTGTCTCACTGTTTCTCTGATTATTGTCTCACTGTTTACCTGATTATTGTCTCACTGTTTCCCTGATTATTCTCTCACTGTTTCTCTGATTATTGTCTCACGGTTTACCTGATTATTGTCTCACTGTTTCTCTGATTATTGTCTCACTGTTTACCTGATTATTGTCTCACTGTTTACCTGATTATTGTCTCACTGTTTACCTGATTATTGTCTCACTGTTTACCTGATTATTCACTCACTGTTTACCTGATTATTGTCTCACTGTTTACCTGATTATTGTCTCACTGTTTACCTGATTATTCACTCACTGTTTACCTGATTATTGTCTCACTGTTTACCTGATTATTGTCTCACTGTTTACCTGATTATTGACTCACTGTTTACCTGATTATTGTCTCACTGTTTCTCTGATTATTATCTCACTGTTTCACTGATTATTGACTCACTGTTTCTCTGATTATTGTCTCACTGTTTACCTGATTATTGTCTCACAGTTTCTCTGATTATTGACTCACTGTTTACCTGATTATTGTCTCACTGTTTTTCTGATTTTTGTCTCACTGTTTACCTGATTATTGTCTCACTGTTTCTCTGATTATTGTCTCACTGTTTACCTGATTATTGTCTCACTGTTTCTCTGATTATTGACTCACTGTTTACCTGATTATTGTCTCACTGTTTCTCTGATTATTGACTCACTGTTTCTCTGATTATTGTCTCACTGTTTACCTGATTATTGACTCACTGTTTACCTGATTATTCACTCACTTTTTCTCTGATTATTGTCTCACTGTTTACCTGATTATTGTCTCACTGTTTCTCTGATTATTGTCTCACTATTTCTCTGATTATTGTCTCACTGTTTCTCTGATTATTGACTCACTGTTTACCTGATTATTGTCTCACTGTTTCTCTGATTATTGTCTCACTGTTTCTCTGATTATTGTCTCACTGTTTCTCTGATTATTGACTCACTGTTTACCTGATTATTGTCTCACTGTTTCTCTGATTATTGTCTCACTGTTTCTCTGATAATTGTCTCACTGTTTCTCTGATTATTGTCTCACTGTTTACCTGATTATTGTCTCACTGTTTACGTGATTATTGTCTCACTGTTTCTCTGATTATTGTCTCACTGTTTACCTGATTATTGTCTCACTGTTTCTCTGATTATTGTCTCACTGTTTACCTGATTATTGTCTCACTGTTTCTCTGATTATTGTCTCACTGTTTACCTGATTATTGTCTCACTGTTTCTCTGATTATTCACTCACTGTTTACCTGATTATTGTCTCACTGTTTCTCTGATTATTGTCTCACTGTTTCTCTGATTTTTGTCTCACTGTTTACCTGATTATTGTCTCACTGTTTCTCTGATTATTGTCTCACTGTTTACCTGATTATTGTCTGACTGTTTCTCTGATTATTGACTCACTGTTTACCTGATTATTGTCTCACTGTTTCTCTGATTATTGACTCACTGTTTCTCTGATTATTGTCTCACTGTTTACCTGATTATTCACTCACTGTTTACCTGATTATTCAGTCACTGTGTACCTGATTATTGTCTCACTGTTTCTCTGATTATTGTCTCACTGTTTACCTGATTATTCACTCACTGTTTACCTGATTATTCACTCACTGTTTCTCTGATTATTGACTCACTGTTTACCTGATTATTCACTCACTGTTTACCTGATTATTCACTCACTGTTTACCTGATTATTGACTCACTGTTTACCTGATTATTCACTCACTGTTTACCTGATTAGTCATTCACTGTTTCTCTGAATATTTTTCTCACTGTTTCTCTGATTATTGACTCACTGTTTACCTGATTATTGACTCACTGTTTACCTGATTATTGTCTCACTGTTTACCTGATTATTCACTCACTGTTTACCTGATTATTCACTCACTGTTTACCTGATTATTGTCTCACTGTTTACCTGATTATTCACTCACTGTTTACCTGATTATTCACTCACTGTTTACCTGATTATTGTCTCACTGTTTCTCTGATTATTGTCTCACTGTTTCTCTGATTATTGTCTCACTGTTTACCTGATTATTCACTCACTGTTTACCTGATTATTGTCTCACTGTTTCTCTGATTATTGTCTCACTGTTTACCTGATTATTGTCTCACTGTTTCTCTGATTATTGACTCACTGTTTACCTGATTATTCACTCACTGTTTACCTGATTATTCACTCACTGTTTACCTGATTATTCACTCACTGCTTCTCAGATTCTTCACTCACTTTTTCTCTGATTATTGAACCACTGTTTCTCACGTTATTCACCACTGTTTATCAGAATTTAACGCACTGTTTCTCTGCTTATTGACCCACTTTTTCTCAGATTACTGACCCTCTGTTTCCATGATAATTAACTCACCTATTTCTCTGATTATTGACTCACTGTTTCTCTGATTATTGACCAACTGTTCCTCTGGTTATTGACTCACTGTTTCTCTGATTATTGTCTCACTGTTTCTCTGATTATTGTCTCACTGTTTCTCTGATTATTGACTCACTGTTTACCTGATTATTGTCTCACTGTTTACCTGATTATTGTCTCACTGTTTCCTTGATTATTGTCTCACTGTTTTTCTGATTATTGTCTCACTGTTTACCTGATTATTGTCTCACTGTTTCTCTGATTATTGTCTCACTGTTTACCTGAATATTGTCTCACTGTTTCTCTGATTATTGTCTCACTGTTTCTCTGATTATTGTCTCACTGTTTCTCTGATTATTGTCTCACTGTTTCTCTGATTATTGTCTCACTGTTTCTCTGATTATTGACTCACTGTTTCTCTGATTATTGTCTCACTGTTTCTCTGATTAGTGTCTCACTGTTTCTCTGATTATTGTCTCACTGTTTCTCTGATTATTGTCTCACTGTTTCTCTGATTATTGTCTCACTGTTTCCCTGATTATTGACTCACTGTTTACCTGATTATTTTCTCACTGTTTCTCTGATTATTGTCTCACTGTTTCTCTGATTATTGACTCACTGTTTCTCTGATTATTGTCTCACTGTTTCTCTGATTATTGTCTCAATGTTTCTCTGATTATTGACTCACTGTTTACCTGATTATTGTCTCACTGTTTACCTGATTATTGTCTCACTGTTTACCTGATTATTGTCTCACTGTTTCCCTGATTATTGTCTCACTGTTTCTCTGATTATTGTCTCACGGTTTACCTGATTATTGTCTCACTGTTTCTCTGATTATTGTCTCACTGTTTACCTGATTATTGTCTCACTGTTCACCTGATTATTGTCCCACTGTTTACCTGATTATTGTCTCACTGTTTACCTGATTATTCACTCACTGTTTACCTGATTATTGTCTCACTGTTTACCTGATTATTGTCTCACTGTTTACCTGATTATTCACTCACTGTTTACCTGATTATTGTCTCACTGTTTACCTGATTATTGTCTCACTGTTTACCTGATTATTGACTCACTGTTTACCTGATTATTGTCTCACTGTTTACCTGATTATTGTCTCACTGTTTCTCTGATTATTATCTCACTGTTTCACTGATTATTGACTCACTGTTTCTCTGATTATTGACCAACTGTTCCTCTGGTTATTGACTCACTGTTTCTCTGATTATTGTCTCACTGTTTCTCTGATTATTGTCTCACTGTTTCTCTGATTATTGACTCACTGTTTACCTGATTATTGTCTCACTGTTTACCTGATTATTGTCTCACTGTTTCCCTGATTATTGTCTCACTGTTTCTCTGATTATTGTCTCACTGTTTACCTGATTATTGTCTCACTGTTTCTCTGATTATTGTCTCACTGTTTACCTGAATATTGTCTCACTGTTTCTCTGATTATTGTCTCACTGTTTCTCTGATTATTGACCAACTGTTCCTCTGGTTATTGTCTCACTGTTTCTCTGATTATTGTCTCACTGTTTCTCTGATTATTGTCTCACTGTTTCTCTGATTATTGTCTCACTGTTTCTCTGATTATTGTCTCACTGTTTCCCTGATTATTGACTCACTGTTTCCCTGATTATTGTCTCACTGTTTCTCTGATTATTGTCTCACTGTTTCTCTGATTATTGTCTCACTGTTTCTCTGATTATTGTCTCACTGTTTCTCTGATTATTGTCTCACTGTTTCTCTGATTATTGACACACTGTTTCTCTGATTATTGTCTCACTGTTTCTCTGATTATTGTCTCACTGTTTCTCTGATTATTGTCTCACTGTTTCTCTGATTATTGTCTCACTGTTTCCCTGATTATTGACTCACTGTTTACCTGATTATTGTCTCACTGTTTCTCTGATTATTGTCTCACTGTTTCTCTGATTATTGACTCACTGTTTCTCTGATTATTGTCTCACTGTTTCTCTGATTATTGTCTCAATGTTTCTCTGATTATTGACTCACTGTTTACCTGATTATTGTCTCACTGTTTACCTGATTATTGTCTCACTGTTTACCTGATTATTGTCTCACTGTTTACCTGATTATTGTCTCACTGTTTCCCTGATTATTGTCTCACTGTTTCTCTGATTATTGTCTCACGGTTTACCTGATTATTGTCTCACTGTTTCTCTGATTATTGTCTCACTGTTTACCTGATTATTGTCTCACTGTTTACCTGATTATTGTCTCACTGTTTACCTGATTATTGTCTCACTGTTTACCTGATTATTCACTCACTGTTTACCTGATTATTGTCTCACTGTTTACCTGATTATTGTCTCACTGTTTACCTGATTATTCACTCACTGTTTACCAGATTATTGTCTCACTGTTTACCTGATTATTGTCTCACTGTTTACCTGATTATTGACTCACTGTTTACCTGATTATTGTCTCACTGTTTACCTGATTATTGTCTCACTGTTTCTCTGATTATTATCTCACTGTTTCACTGATTATTGACTCACTGTGTCTCTGATTATTGTCTCACTGTTTACCTGATTATTGTCTCACAGTTTCTCTGATTATTGACTCACTGTTTACCTGATTATTGTCTCACTGTTTACCTGATTATTGTCTCACTGTTTCTCTGATTATTGTCTCACTGTTTCTCTGATTATTGTCTCACTGTTTACCTGATTATTGTCTCACTGTTTCTCTGATTATTCACTCACTGTTTAACTGATTTTTGTCTCACTGTTTCTCTGATTATTGTCTCACTGTTTCTCTCATTATTATCTCACTGTTTACCTGATTATTCACTCACTGTTTCTCTGATTATTCACTCACTGTTTACCTGATTATTGTCTCACTGTTTCTCTGATTATTGTCTCACTGTTTCTCTGATTATTGTCTCACTGTTTACCTGATTATTCACTCACTGTTTACCTGAATATTCACTCCCTGTTTCTCTGATTATTGACTCACTGTTTACCTGATTATTCACTCACTGTTTTCCTGATTATTCACTCACTGTTTACCTGATTATTCACTCACTGTTTCTCTGATTATTGACTCACTGTTTACCTGATTATTCACTCACTGTTTACCTGATTATTGTCTCACTGTTTCTCTGATTATTGTCTCACTGTTTCTCTGATTATTGTCTCACTGTTTACCTGATTATTCACTCACTGTTTCTCTGATTATTCACTCACTGTTTACCTGATTATTCACTCACTGTTTCTCTGATTATTGACTCACTGTTTCTCTGATTATTGTCTCACTGTTTACCTGATTATTGTCTCACTGTTTCTCTGATTATTGTCTCACTGTTTCTCTGATTATTGTCTCACTGTTTCTTTGATTATTGACTCACTGCTAACCTGATTATTGTCTCACTGTTTCTCTGATTATTGTCTCACTGTTTCTCTGATTATTGTCTCACTGTTTCTCTGATTATTGACTCACTGTTTACCTGATTATTGTCTCACTTTTTCTCTGATTATTGTCTCACTGTTTCTCTGATTATTGTCTCACTGTTTCTCTAATTATTGACTCACTGTTTACCTGATTATTGTCTCACTGTTTCTCTGATTATGGACTCACTGTTTACCTGATTATTCACTCACTGTTTCTCTGATTATTGTCTCACTGTTTACCTGATTATTGACTCACTGTTTACCTGATTATTCACTCACTGTTTCTCTGATTATTGTCTCACTGTTTACCTGATTATTGTCTCACTGTTTCTATGATTATTGTCTCACTGTTTCCCTGATTATTGTCTCACTGTTTCTCTGATTATTGACTCAGTGTTTACCTGATTATTGTCTCACTGTTTCTCTGATTATTGTCTCACTGTTTACGTGATTATTGTCTCACTGTTTCTCTGATTATTGTCTCACTGTTTACCTGATTATTGTCTCACTGTTTCTCTGATTATTGTCTCACTGTTCTCTGATTATTGTCTCACTGTTTCTCTGATTATTGTCTCACTGTTTACCTGATTATTGTCTCACTGTTTACCTGATTATTGTCTCACTGTTTACCTGATTATTTTCTCACTGTTTCTCTGATTATTGTCTCACTGTTTACCTGATTATTGTCTCACTGTTTCTCTGATTATTGTCTCACTGTTTACCTGATTATTGTCTCACTGTTTCTCTGATTATTGTCTCACTGTTTCTCTGATTATTGTCTCACTGTTTACCTGATTATTGTCTCACTGTTTCTCTGATTATTCACTCACTGTTTAACTGATTTTTGTCTCACTGTTTCTCTGATTATTGTCTCACTGTTTCTCTCATTATTATCTCACTGTTTACCTGATTATTCACTCACTGTTTCTCTGATTATTCACTCACTGTTTACCTGATTATTGTCTCACTGTTTCTCTGATTATTGTCTCACTGTTTCTCTGATTATTGTCTCACTGTTTACCTGATTATTCACTCACTGTTTCTCTGATTATTCACTCACTGTTTACCTGAATATTCACTCCCTGTTTCTCTGATTATTGACTCACTGTTTACCTGATTATTCACTCACTGTTTTCCTGATTATTCACTCACTGTTTACCTGATTATTCACTCACTGTTTCTCTGATTATTGACTCACTGTTTACCTGATTATTCACTCACTGTTTACCTGATTATTGTCTCACTGTTTCTCTGATTATTGTCTCACTGTTTCTCTGATTATTGTCTCACTGTTTACCTGATTATTCACTCACTGTTTCTCTGATTATTCACTCACTGTTTACCTGATTATTCACTCACTGTTTCTCTGATTATTGACTCACTGTTTCTCTGATTATTGTCTCACTGTTTACCTGATTATTGTCTCACTGTTTCTCTGATTATTGTCTCACTGTTTCTCTGATTATTGTCTCACTGTTTCTTTGATTATTGACTCACTGCTAACCTGATTATTGTCTCACTGTTTCTCTGATTATTGTCTCACTGTTTCTCTGATTATTGTCTCACTGTTTCTCTGATTATTGACTCACTGTTTACCTGATTATTGTCTCACTGTTTCTCTGATTATTGTCTCACTGTTTCTCTGATTATTGTCTCACTGTTTCTCTAATTATTGACTCACTGTTTACCTGATTATTGTCTCACTGTTTCTCTGATTATGGACTCACTGTTTACCTGATTATTCACTCACTGTTTCTCTGATTATTGTCTCACTGTTTACCTGATTATTGTCTCACTGTTTCTATGATTATTGTCTCACTGTTTCCCTGATTATTGTCTCACTGTTTCTCTGATTATTGACTCAGTGTTTACCTGATTATTGTCTCACTGTTTCTCTGATTATTGTCTCACTGTTTACGTGATTATTGTCTCACTGTTTCTCTGATTATTGTCTCACTGTTTACCTGATTATTGTCTCACTGTTTCTCTGATTATTGTCTCACTGTTCTCTGATTATTGTCTCACTGTTTCTCTGATTATTGTCTCACTGTTTACCTGATTATTGTCTCACTGTTTACCTGATTATTGTCTCACTGTTTACCTGATTATTTTCTCACTGTTTCTCTGATTATTGTCTCACTGTTTACCTGATTATTGTCTCACTGTTTCTCTGATTATTGTCTCACTGTTTACCTGATTATTGTCTCACTGTTTCTCTGATTATTGTCTCACTGTTTCTCTGATTATTGTCTCACTGTTTAACTGATTATTGTCTCACTGTTTCTCTGATTATTCACTCACTGTTTACCTGATTATTGTCTCACTGTTTCTCTGATTATTGTCTCACTGTTTCTCTGATTATTGTCTCACTGTTTACCTGATTATTCACTCACTGTTTCTCTGATTATTCACTCACTGTTTACCTGATTATTCACTCACTGTTTCTCTGATTATTGACTCACTGTTTACCTGATTATTCACTCACTGTTTACCTGATTATTCACTCACTGTTTTCCTGATTATTCACTCACTGTTTACCTGATTATTCACTCACTGTTTCTCTGATTATTGACTCACTGTTTACCTGATTATTCACTCACTGTTTAGCTGATTATTGTCTCACTGTTTCTCTGATTATTGTCTCACTGTTTACCTGATTATTGTCTCACTGTTTCCCTGTTTATTGTCTCACTGTTTACCTGATTATTGTCTCACTGTTTACCTGATTATTCACTCACTGTTTCTCTGATTATTCACTCACTGTTTACCTGATTATTCACTCACTGTTTCTCTGATTATTGACTCACTGTTTACCTGATTATTCACTCACTGTTTACCGGATTATTCACTCACTGTTTACCTGATTATTGTCTCACTGTTTCTCTGATTATTGTCTCACTGTTTACCTGAATATTGTCTCACTGTTCCTCTGGTTATTGTCTCACTGTTTCTCTGATTATTGACCAACTGTTCCTCTGGTTATTGTCTCACTGTTTCTCTGATTATTGTCTCACTGTTTCTCTGATTATTGTCTCACTGTTTCTCTGATTATTGTCTCACTGTTTCTCTGATTATTGTCTCACTGTTTCCCTGATTATTGACTCACTGTTTCCCTGATTATTGTCTCACTGTTTCTCTGATTATTGTCTCACTGTTTCTCTGATTATTGTCTCACTGTTTCTCTGATTATTGTCTCACTGTTTCTCTGATTATTGACACACTGTTTCTCTGATTATTGTCTCACTGTTTCTCTGATTATTGTCTCACTGTTTCTCTGATTATTGTCTCACTGTTTCCCTGATTATTGACTCACTGTTTACCTGATTATTTTCTCACTGTTTCTCTGATTATTGTCTCACTGTTTCTCTGATTATTGACTCACTGTTTCTCTGATTATTGTCTCACTGTTTCTCTGATTATTGTCTCAATGTTTCTCTGATTATTGACTCACTGTTTACCTGATTATTGTCTCACTGTTTACCTGATTATTGTCTCACTGTTTACCTGATTATTATCTCACTGTTTACCTGATTATTGTCTCACTGTTTCCCTGATTATTGTCTCACTGTTTCTCTGATTATTGTCTCACGGTTTACCTGATTATTGTCTCACTGTTTCTCTGATTATTGTCTCACTGTTTACCTGATTATTGTCTCACTGTTTCTCTGATTATTGTCTCACTGTTTCTCTGATTATTGTCTCACTGTTTACCTGATTATTGTCTCACTGTTTACCTGATTATTGTCTCACTGTTTACCTGATTATTGTCTCACTGTTTACCTGATTATTCACTCACTGTTTACCTGATTATTGTCTCACTGTTTACCTGATTATTGTCTCACTGTTTACCTGATTATTCACTCACTGTTTACCAGATTATTGTCTCACTGTTTACCTGATTATTGTCTCACTGTTTACCTGATTATTGACTCACTGTTTACCTGATTATTGTCTCACTGTTTACCTGATTATTGTCTAACTGTTTCTCTGATTATTATCTCACTGTTTCACTGATTATTGACTCACTGTTTCTCTGATTATTGTCTCACTGTTTACCTGATTATTGTCTCACAGTTTCTCTGATTATTGACTCACTGTTTACCTGATTATTGTCTCACTGTTTCTCTGATTTTTGTCTCACTGTTTACCTGATTATTGTCTCACTGTTTCTCTGATTATTGTCTCACTGTTTACCTGATTATTGTCTCACTGTTTCTCTGATTATTGACTCACTGTTTACCTGATTATTGTCTCACTGTTTCTCTGATTATTGACTCACTGTTTCTCTGATTATTGTCTCACTGTTTACCTGATTATTCACTCACTGTTTACCTGATTATTCAGTCACTGTTTACCTGATTATTGTCTCACTGTTTCTCTGATTATTGTCTCACTGTTTACCTGATTATTCACTCACTGTTTACCTGATTATTCACTCACTGTTTCTCTGATTATTGACTCACTGTTTACCTGATTATTCACTCACTGTTTACCTGATTATTCACTCACTGTTTACCTGATTATTGACTCACTGTTTACCTGATTATTCACTCACTGTTTACCTGATTATTCATTCACTGTTTCTCTGATTATTGTCTCACTGTTTCTCTGATTATTGACTCACTGTTTACCTGATTATTGACTCACTGTTTACCTGAATATTGTCTCACTGTTTACCTGATTATTCACTCACTGTTTACCTGATTATTCACTCACTGTTTACCTGATTATTGTCTCACTGTTTACCTGATTATTCACTCACTGTTTACCTGATTATTCACTCACTGTTTACCTGATTATTGTCTCACTGTTTCTCTGATTATTGTCTCACTGTTTCTCTGATTATTGTCTCACTGTTTACCTGATTATTCACTCACTGTTTACCTGATTATTGTCTCACTGTTTGTCTGATTATTGTCTCACTGTTTACCTGATTATTGTCTCACTGTTTCTCTGATTATTGACTCACTGTTTACCTGATTATTCACTCACTGTTTACCTGATTATTCACTCACGGTTTACCTGATTATTCACTCACTGCTTCTCAGATTCTTCACTCACTTTTTCTCTCATTATTGAACCACTGTTTCTCACGTTATTCACCACTGTTTATCAGAATTTAACGCACTGTTTCTCTGCTTATTGACCCACTTTTTCTCAGATTACTGACCCTCTGTTTCCATGATAATTAACTCACCCATTTCTCTGATTATTGACTCACTGTTTCTCTGATTATTGACCAACTGTTCCTCTGGTTATTGACTCACTGTTTCTCTGATTATTGTCTCACTGTTTCTCTGATTATTGTCTCACTGTTTCTCTGATTATTGACTCACTGTTTACCTGATTATTGTCTCACTGTTTACCTGATTATTGTCTCACTGTTTCCCTGATTATTGTCTCACTGTTTCTCTGATTATTGTCTCACTGTTTACCTGATTATTGTCTCACTGTTTCTCTGATTATTGTCTCACTGTTTACCTGATTATTGTCTCACTGTTTCTCTGATTATTGTCTCACTGTTTCTCTGATTATTGACCAACTGTTCCTCTGGTTATTGTCTCACTGTTTCTCTGATTATTGTCTCATTGTTTCTCTGATTATTGTCTCACTGTTTCTCTGATTATTGTCTCACTGTTTCTCTGATTATTGTCTCACTGTTTCCCTGATTATTGACTCACTGTTTCCCTGATTATTGTCTCACTGTTTCTCTGATTATTGTCTCACTGTTTCTCTGATTATTGACTCACTGTTTCTCTGATTATTGTCTCACTGTTTCTCTGATTATTGTTTCACTGTTTCTCTGATTATTGTCTCACTGTTTCTCTGATTATTGACACACTGTTTCTCTGATTATTGTCTCACTGTTTCTCTGATTAGTGTCTCACTGTTTCTCTGATTATTGTCTCATTGTTTCTCTGATTATTGTCTCACTGTTTCTCTGATTATTGTCTCACTGTTTCCCTGATTATTGACTCACTGTTTCTCTGATTATTGTCTCACTGTTTCTCTGATTATTGTCTCAATGTTTCTCTGATTATTGACTCACTGTTTACCTGATTATTGTCTCACTGTTTACCTGATTATTGTCTCACTGTTTACCTGATTATTGTCTCACTGTTTACCTGATTATTGTCTCACTGTTTCCCTGATTATTGTCTCACTGTTTCTCTGATTATTGTCTCACGGTTTACCTGATTATTGTCTCACTGTTTCTCTGATTATTGTCTCACTGTTTACCTGATTATTGTCTCACTGTTTACCTGATTATTGTCTCACTGTTTACCTGATTATTGTCTCACTGTTTACCTGATTATTCACTCACTGTTTACCTGATTATTGTCTCACTGTTTACCTGATTATTGTCTCACTGTTCACCTGATTATTCACTCACTGTTTACCTGATTATTGTCTCACTGTTTACCTGATTATTGTCTCACTGTTTACCTGATTATTGTCTTACTGTTTACCTGATTATTGTCTCACTGTTTACCTGATTATTGTCTCACTGTTTCTCTGATTATTGTCTCACTGTTTACCTGATTATTGTCTCACTGTTTCTCTGATTATTGACTCACTGTTTACCTGATTATTCACTCACTGTTTACCTGATTATTCACTCACTGTTTACCTGATTATTCACTCACTGCTTCTCAGATTCTTCACTCACTTTTTCTCTGATTATTGAACCACTGTTTCTCACGTTATTCACCACTGTTTATCAGAATTTAACGCACTGTTTCTCTGCTTATTGACCCACTTTTTCTCAGATTACTGACCCTCTGTTTCCATGATAATTAACTCACCCATTTCTCTGATTATTGACTCACTGTTTCTCTGATTATTGACCAACTGTTCCTCTGGTTATTGACTCACTGTTTCTCTGATTATTGTCTCACTGTTTCTCTGATTATTGTCTCACTGTTTCTCTGATTATTGACTCACTGTTTACCTGCTTATTGTCTCACTGTTTACCTGATTATTGTCTCACTGTTTCCCTGATTATTGTCTCACTGTTTCTCTGATTATTGTCTCACTCTTTACCTGATTATTGTCTCACTGTTTCTCTGATTATTGTCTCACTGTTTACCTGATTATTGTCTCACTGTTTCTCTGATTATTGTCTCACTGTTTCTCTGATTATTGACCAACAGTTCCTCTGGTTATTGTCTCACTGTTTCTCTGATTATTGTCTCACTGTTTCTCTGATTATTGTCTCACTGTTTCTCTGATTATTGTCTCACTGTTTCTCTGATTATTGTCTCACTGTTTCCCTGATTATTGACTCACTGTTTCCCTGATTATTGTCTCACTGTTTCCCTGATTATTGTCTCACTGTTTCTCTGATTATTGACTCACTGTTTCTCTGATTATTGTCTCACTGTTTCTCTGATTATTTTCTCACTGTTTCTCTGATTATTGTCTCACTGTTTCTCTGATTTTTGTCTCACTGTTTCTCTGATTATTGTCTCACTGTTTCCCTGATTATTGACTCACTTTTTACCTGATTATTTTCTCACTGTTTCTCTGATTATTGTCTCACTGTTTCTCTGATTATTGACTCACTGTTTCTCTGATTATTGTCTCACTGTTTCTCTGATTATTGTCTCAATGTTTCTCTGATTATTGACTCACTGTTTACCTGATTATTGTCTCACTGTTTACCTGATTATTGTCTCACTGTTTACCTGATTATTGTCTCACTGTTTCCCTGATTATTGTCTCACTGTTTCTCTGATTATTGTCTCACGGTTTACCTGATTATTGTCTCACGGTTTACCTGATTATTGTCTCACTGTTTACCTGATTATTGTCTCACTGTTTACCTGATTCTTGTCTCACTGTTTACCTGATTATTCACTCACTGTTTACCTGATTATTGTCTCACTGTTTACCTGATTATTGTCTCACTGTTTACCTGATTATTCACTCACTGTTTACCTGATTATTGTCTCACTGTTTACCTGATTATTGTCTCACTGTTTACCAGATTATTGTCTCACTGTTTACCTGACTATTGTCTCACTGTTTCTCTGATTATTGTCTCACTGTTTCTCTGATTATTGTCTCACTGTTTCTATGATTATTGTATCACTGTTTACCTGATTATTGTCTCACTGTTTACCTGATTATTCACTCACTGTTTACCTGATTATTGTCTCACTGTTTCTCTGATTATTGTCTTACTGTTTCTCTGATTATTGTCTCACTGTTTCTCTGATTATTGTCTCACTGTTTACCTGATTATTGTCTCACTGTTTCTCTGATTATTGTCTCACTGTTTCTCTCATTATTGTCTCACTGTTTCTTTGATTATTGACTCACTGCTAACCTGATTATTGTCTCACTGTTTCTCTGCTTATTGTCTCACTGTTTCTCTGATTATTGTCTCACTGTTTCTCTGATTATTGACTCACTGTTTACCTGATTATTGTCTCACTGTTTCTCTGATTATTGTCTCACTGTTTCTCTGATTATTGTCTCACTGTTTCTCTGATTATTGACTCACTGTTTACCTGATTATTGTCTCACTGTTTCTCTGATTATTGTCTCACTGTTTCTCTGATTATTGTCTCACTGTTTACCTGATTATTCACTCACTGTTTACCTGATTATTGTCTCACTGTTTACCTGATTATTGTCTCACTGTTTACCTGATTATTCACTCACTGTTTACCTGATTATTGTCTCACTGTTTACCTCATTATTGTCTCACTGTTTACCAGATTATTGTCTCACTGTTTACCTGACTATTGTCTCACTGTTTCTCTGATTATTGTCTCACTGTTTCTCTGATTATTGTCTCACTGTTTCTCTGATTATTGTCTCACTGTTTACCTGATTATTGTCTCACTGTTTACCTGATTATTCACTCACTGTTTACCTGATTATTGTCTCACTGTTTCTCTGATTATTGTCTTACTGTTTCTCTGATTATTGTCTCACTGTTTCTCTGATTATTGTCTCACTGTTTACCTGATTATTGTCTCACTGTTTCTCTGATTATTGTCTCACTGTTTCTCTGATTATTGTCTCACTGTTTCTTTGATTATTGACTCACTGCTAACCTGATTATTGTCTCACTGTTTCTCTGATTATTGTCTCACTGTTTCTCTGATTATTGTCTCACTGTTTCTCTGATTATTGACTCACTGTTTACCTGATTATTGTCTCACTGTTTCTCTGATTATTGTCTCACTGTTTCTCTGATTATTGTCTCACTGTTTCTCTGATTATTGACTCACTGTTTACCTGATTATTGTCTCACTGTTTCTCTGATTATTGTCTCACTGTTTCTCTGATTATTGTCTCACTGTTTACCTGATTATTCACTCACTGTTTCTCTGATTATTGTCTCACTGTTTACCTGATTATTGACTCACTGTTTACCTGATTATTCACTCACTGTTTCTCTGATTATTGTCTCACTGTTTACCTGATTATTGTCTCACTGTTTCTCTGATTATTGACTCACTGTTTACCTGATTATTGTCTCACTGTTTCTCTGATTATTGACTCAGTGTTTACCTGATTATTGTCTCACTGTTTCTCTGATTATTGTCTCACTGTTTACGTGATTATTGTCTCACTGTTTCTCTGATTATTGTCTCACTGTTTACCTGATTATTGTCTCACTGTTTCTCTGATTATTGTCTCACTGTTCTCTGATTATTGTCTCACTGTTTCTCTGATTATTGTCTCACTGTTTACCTGATTATTGTCTCACTGTTTACCTGATTATGGTCTCACTGTTTACCTGATTATTGTCTCACTGTTTCTCTGATTATTGTCTCACTGTTTACCTGATTATTGTCTCACTGTTTCTCTGATTATTGTCTCACTGTTTACCTGATTATTGTCTCACTGTTTCTCTGATTATTGTCTCACTGTTTCTCTGATTATTGTCTCACTGTTTACCTGATTATTGTCTCACTGTTTCTCTGATTATTCACTCACTGTTTACTTGATTATTGTCTCACTGTTTCTCTGATTATTGTCTCACTGTTTCTCTGATTATTGTCTCACTGTTTCTCTGATTATTATCTCACTGTTTACCTGATTATTCACTCACTGTTTCTCTGATTATTCACTCACTGTTTACCTGATTATTGTCTCACTGTTTCTCTGATTATTGTCTCACTGTTTCTCTGATTATTGTCTCACTGTTTACCTGATTATTCACTCACTGTTTCTCTGATTATTCACTCACTGTTTACCTGATTATTCACTCACTGTTTCTCTGATTATTGACTCACTGTTTACCTGATTATTCACTCACTGTTTACCTGATTATTCACTCACTGTTTTCCTGATTATTCACTCACTGTTTACCTGATTATTCACTCACTGTTTCTCTGATTATTGACTCACTGTTTACCTGATTATTCACTCACTGTTTACGTGATTATTGTCTCACTGTTTCTCTGATTATTGTCTCACTGTTTCTCTGATTATTGTCTCACTGTTTACCTGATTATTCACTCACTGTTTCTCTGATTATTCACTCACTGTTTACCTGATTATTCACTCACTGTTTCTCTGATTATTGACTCACTGTTTCTCTGATTATTGTCTCACTGTTTACCTGATTATTGTCTCACTGTTTCTCTGATTATTGTCTCACTGTTTCTCTGATTATTGTCTCACTGTTTACCTGATTATTGTCTCACTGTTTCTCTGATTATTGTCTCACTGTTTCTCTGATTATTGTCTCACTGTTTACCTGATTATTGTCTCACTGTTTCTCTGATTATTGTCTCACTGTTTAACTGATTTTTGTCTCACTGTTTCTCTGATTATTGTCTCACTGTTTCTCTCATTATTATCTCACTGTTTACCTGATTATTCACTCACTGTTTCTCTGATTATTCACTCACTGTTTACCTGATTATTGTCTCACTGTTTCTCTGATTATTGTCTCACTGTTTCTCTGATTATTGTCTCACTGTTTACCTGATTATTCACTCACTGTTTACCTGAATATTCACTCCCTGTTTCTCTGATTATTGACTCACTGTTTACCTGATTATTCACTCACTGTTTTCCTGATTATTCACTCACTGTTTACCTGATTATTCACTCACTGTTTCTCTGATTATTGACTCACTGTTTACCTGATTATTCACTCACTGTTTACCTGATTATTGTCTCACTGTTTCTCTGATTATTGTCTCACTGTTTCTCTGATTATTGTCTCACTGTTTACCTGATTATTCACTCACTGTTTCTCTGATTATTCACTCACTGTTTACCTGATTATTCACTCACTGTTTCTCTGATTATTGACTCACTGTTTCTCTGATTATTGTCTCACTGTTTACCTGATTATTGTCTCACTGTTTCTCTGATTATTGTCTCACTGTTTCTCTGATTATTGTCTCACTGTTTCTTTGATTATTGACTCACTGCTAACCTGATTATTGTCTCACTGTTTCTCTGATTATTGTCTCACTGTTTCTCTGATTATTGTCTCACTGTTTCTCTGATTATTGACTCACTGTTTACCTGATTATTGTCTCACTGTTTCTCTGATTATTGTCTCACTGTTTCTCTGATTATTGTCTCACTGTTTCTCTAATTATTGACTCACTGTTTACCTGATTATTGTCTCACTGTTTCTCTGATTATGGACTCACTGTTTACCTGATTATTCACTCACTGTTTCTCTGATTATTGTCTCACTGTTTACCTGATTATTGACTCACTGTTTACCTGATTATTCACTCACTGTTTCTCTGATTATTGTCTCACTGTTTACCTGATTATTGTCTCACTGTTTCTATGATTATTGTCTCACTGTTTCCCTGATTATTGTCTCACTGTTTCTCTGATTATTGACTCAGTGTTTACCTGATTATTGTCTCACTGTTTCTCTGATTATTGTCTCACTGTTTACGTGATTATTGTCTCACTGTTTCTCTGATTATTGTCTCACTGTTTACCTGATTATTGTCTCACTGTTTCTCTGATTATTGTCTCACTGTTCTCTGATTATTGTCTCACTGTTTCTCTGATTATTGTCTCACTGTTTACCTGATTATTGTCTCACTGTTTACCTGATTATTGTCTCACTGTTTACCTGATTATTTTCTCACTGTTTCTCTGATTATTGTCTCACTGTTTACCTGATTATTGTCTCACTGTTTCTCTGATTATTGTCTCACTGTTTACCTGATTATTGTCTCACTGTTTCTCTGATTATTGTCTCACTGTTTCTCTGATTATTGTCTCACTGTTTACCTGATTATTGTCTCACTGTTTCTCTGATTATTCACTCAATGTTTAACTGATTTTTGTCTCACTGTTTCTCTGATTATTGTCTCACTGTTTCTCTCATTATTATCTCACTGTTTACCTGATTATTCACTCACTGTTTCTCTGATTATTCACTCACTGTTTACCTGATTATTGTCTCACTGTTTCTCTGATTATTGTCTCACTGTTTCTCTGATTATTGTCTCACTGTTTACCTGATTATTCACTCACTGTTTCTCTGATTATTCACTCACTGTTTACCTGAATATTCACTCCCTGTTTCTCTGATTATTGACTCACTGTTTACCTGATTATTCACTCACTGTTTTCCTGATTATTCACTCACTGTTTACCTGATTATTCACTCACTGTTTCTCTGATTATTGACTCACTGTTTACCTGATTATTCACTCACTGTTTACCTGATTATTGTCTCACTGTTTCTCTGATTATTGTCTCACTGTTTCTCTGATTATTGTCTCACTGTTTACCTGATTATTCACTCACTGTTTCTCTGATTATTCACTCACTGTTTACCTGATTATTCACTCACTGTTTCTCTGATTATTGACTCACTGTTTCTCTGATTATTGTCTCACTGTTTACCTGATTATTGTCTCACTGTTTCTCTGATTATTGTCTCACTGTTTCTCTGATTATTGTCTCACTGTTTCTTTGATTATTGACTCACTGCTAACCTGATTATTGTCTCACTGTTTCTCTGATTATTGTCTCACTGTTTCTCTGATTATTGTCTCACTGTTTCTCTGATTATTGACTCACTGTTTACCTGATTATTGTCTCACTGTTTCTCTGATTATTGTCTCACTGTTTCTCTGATTATTGTCTCACTGTTTCTCTAATTATTGACTCACTGTTTACCTGATTATTGTCTCACTGTTTCTCTGATTATGGACTCACTGTTTACCTGATTATTCACTCACTGTTTCTCTGATTATTGTCTCACTGTTTACCTGATTATTGTCTCACTGTTTCTATGATTATTGTCTCACTGTTTCCCTGATTATTGTCTCACTGTTTCTCTGATTATTGACTCAGTGTTTACCTGATTATTGTCTCACTGTTTCTCTGATTATTGTCTCACTGTTTACGTGATTATTGTCTCACTGTTTCTCTGATTATTGTCTCACTGTTTACCTGATTATTGTCTCACTGTTTCTCTGATTATTGTCTCACTGTTCTCTGATTATTGTCTCACTGTTTCTCTGATTATTGTCTCACTGTTTACCTGATTATTGTCTCACTGTTTACCTGATTATTGTCTCACTGTTTACCTGATTATTTTCTCACTGTTTCTCTGATTATTGTCTCACTGTTTACCTGATTATTGTCTCACTGTTTCTCTGATTATTGTCTCACTGTTTACCTGATTATTGTCTCACTGTTTCTCTGATTATTGTCTCACTGTTTCTCTGATTATTGTCTCACTGTTTACCTGATTATTGTCTCACTGTTTCTCTGATTATTCACTCACTGTTTACCTGATTATTGTCTCACTGTTTCTCTGATTATTGTCTCACTGTTTCTCTGATTATTGTCTCACTGTTTACCTGATTATTCACTCACTGTTTCTCTGATTATTCACTCACTGTTTACCTGATTATTCACTCACTGTTTCTCTGATTATTGACTCACTGTTTACCTGATTATTCACTCACTGTTTACCTGATTATTCACTCACTGTTTTCCTGATTATTCACTCACTGTTTACCTGATTATTCACTCACTGTTTCTCTGATTATTGACTCACTGTTTACCTGATTATTCACTCACTGTTTAGCTGATTATTGTCTCACTGTTTCTCTGATTATTGTCTCACTGTTTACCTGATTATTGTCTCACTGTTTCCCTGATTATTGTCTCACTGTTTACCTGATTATTGTCTCACTGTTTACCTGATTATTCACTCACTGTTTCTCTGATTATTCACTCACTGTTTACCTGATTATTCACTCACTGTTTCTCTGATTATTGACTCACTGTTTACCTGATTATTCACTCACTGTTTACCGGATTATTCACTCACTGTTTACCTGATTATTCACTCACTGTTTCTCTGATTATTGACTCACTGTTTACCTGATTATTCACTCACTGTTTACCTGATTATTCACTCACTGTTTACCTCATTATTCACTCACTGTTTACCTGATTATTGACTCACTGTTTACCTGATTATTCACTCACTGTTTACCTGATTATTCACTCACTGTTTACCTGATTATTCACTCACTGTTTACCTGATTATTCACTCACTGTTTCTCTGATTATTCACTCACTGTTTACCTGATTATTCACTCACTGTTTCTCTGATTATTGACTCACTGTTTACCTGATTATTCACTCACTGTTTACCTGATTATTCACTCACTGTTTACCTGATTATTCACTCACTGTTTACCTGATTATTCACTCACAGTTTACCTGATTATTCACTCACTGTTTCTCTGATTATTGTCTCACTGTTTACCTGATTATTCACTCACTGTTTACCTGATTATTCACTCACTGTTTACCTGATTATTCACTCACTGCTTCTCAGATTCTTCACTCACTTTTTCTCTGATTATTGAACCACTGTTTCTCACGTTATTCACCACTGTTTATCAGAATTTAACGCACTGTTTCTCTGCTTATTGACCCACTGCTTCTCAGATTACTGACCCTCTGTTTCCATGATAATTAACTCACCCATTTCTCTGATTATTTACTCACTGTTTCTCTGATTATTGTCTCACTGTTTCTCTGATTATTGTCTCACTGTTTCCCTGATTATTGACTCACTTTTTACCTGATTATTTTCTCACTGTTTCTCTGATTATTGTCTCACTGTTTCTCTGATTATTGACTCACTGTTTCTCTGATTATTGTCTCACTGTTTCTCTGATTATTGTCTCAATGTTTCTCTGATTATTGACTCACTGTTTACCTGATTATTGTCTCACTGTTTACCTGATTATTGTCTCACTGTTTACCTGATTATTGTCTCACTGTTTCCCTGATTATTGTCTCACTGTTTCTCTGATTATTGTCTCACGGTTTACCTGATTATTGTCTCACGGTTTACCTGATTATTGTCTCACTGTTTACCTGATTATTGTCTCACTGTTTACCTGATTCTTGTCTCACTGTTTACCTGATTATTCACTCACTGTTTACCTGATTATTGTCTCACTGTTTACCTGATTATTGTCTCACTGTTTACCTGATTATTCACTCACTGTTTACCTGATTATTGTCTCACTGTTTACCTGATTATTGTCTCACTGTTTACCAGATTATTGTCTCACTGTTTACCTGACTATTGTCTCACTGTTTCTCTGATTATTGTCTCACTGTTTCTCTGATTATTGTCTCACTGTTTCTATGATTATTGTATCACTGTTTACCTGATTATTGTCTCACTGTTTACCTGATTATTCACTCACTGTTTACCTGATTATTGTCTCACTGTTTCTCTGATTATTGTCTTACTGTTTCTCTGATTATTGTCTCACTGTTTCTCTGATTATTGTCTCACTGTTTACCTGATTATTGTCTCACTGTTTCTCTGATTATTGTCTCACTGTTTCTCTCATTATTGTCTCACTGTTTCTTTGATTATTGACTCACTGCTAACCTGATTATTGTCTCACTGTTTCTCTGCTTATTGTCTCACTGTTTCTCTGATTATTGTCTCACTGTTTCTCTGATTATTGACTCACTGTTTACCTGATTATTGTCTCACTGTTTCTCTGATTATTGTCTCACTGTTTCTCTGATTATTGTCTCACTGTTTCTCTGATTATTGACTCACTGTTTACCTGATTATTGTCTCACTGTTTCTCTGATTATTGTCTCACTGTTTCTCTGATTATTGTCTCACTGTTTACCTGATTATTCACTCACTGTTTACCTGATTATTGTCTCACTGTTTACCTGATTATTGTCTCACTGTTTACCTGATTATTCACTCACTGTTTACCTGATTATTGTCTCACTGTTTACCTCATTATTGTCTCACTGTTTACCAGATTATTGTCTCACTGTTTACCTGACTATTGTCTCACTGTTTCTCTGATTATTGTCTCACTGTTTCTCTGATTATTGTCTCACTGTTTCTCTGATTATTGTCTCACTGTTTACCTGATTATTGTCTCACTGTTTACCTGATTATTCACTCACTGTTTACCTGATTATTGTCTCACTGTTTCTCTGATTATTGTCTTACTGTTTCTCTGATTATTGTCTCACTGTTTCTCTGATTATTGTCTCACTGTTTACCTGATTATTGTCTCACTGTTTCTCTGATTATTGTCTCACTGTTTCTCTGATTATTGTCTCACTGTTTCTTTGATTATTGACTCACTGCTAACCTGATTATTGTCTCACTGTTTCTCTGATTATTGTCTCACTGTTTCTCTGATTATTGTCTCACTGTTTCTCTGATTATTGACTCACTGTTTACCTGATTATTGTCTCACTGTTTCTCTGATTATTGTCTCACTGTTTCTCTGATTATTGTCTCACTGTTTCTCTGATTATTGACTCACTGTTTACCTGATTATTGTCTCACTGTTTCTCTGATTATTGTCTCACTGTTTCTCTGATTATTGTCTCACTGTTTACCTGATTATTCACTCACTGTTTCTCTGATTATTGTCTCACTGTTTACCTGATTATTGACTCACTGTTTACCTGATTATTCACTCACTGTTTCTCTGATTATTGTCTCACTGTTTACCTGATTATTGTCTCACTGTTTCTCTGATTATTGACTCACTGTTTACCTGATTATTGTCTCACTGTTTCTCTGATTATTGACTCAGTGTTTACCTGATTATTGTCTCACTGTTTCTCTGATTATTGTCTCACTGTTTACGTGATTATTGTCTCACTGTTTCTCTGATTATTGTCTCACTGTTTACCTGATTATTGTCTCACTGTTTCTCTGATTATTGTCTCAATGTTCTCTGATTATTGTCTCACTGTTTCTCTGATTATTGTCTCACTGTTTACCTGATTATTGTCTCACTGTTTACCTGATTATTGTCTCACTGTTTACCTGATTATTGTCTCACTGTTTCTCTGATTATTGTCTCACTGTTTACCTGATTATTGTCTCACTGTTTCTCTGATTATTGTCTCACTGTTTACCTGATTATTGTCTCACTGTTTCTCTGATTATTGTCTCACTGTTTCTCTGATTATTGTCTCACTGTTTACCTGATTATTGTCTCACTGTTTCTCTGATTATTCACTCACTGTTTACTTGATTATTGTCTCACTGTTTCTCTGATTATTGTCTCACTGTTTCTCTGATTATTGTCTCACTGTTTCTCTGATTATTATCTCACTGTTTACCTGATTATTCACTCACTGTTTCTCTGATTATTCACTCACTGTTTACCTGATTATTGTCTCACTGTTTCTCTGATTATTGTCTCACTGTTTCTCTGATTATTATCTCACTGTTTACCTGATTATTCACTCACTGTTTCTCTGATTATTCACTCACTGTTTACCTGATTATTCACTCACTGTTTCTCTGATTATTGACTCACTGTTTACCTGATTATTCACTCACTGTTTACCTGATTATTCACTCACTGTTTTCCTGATTATTCACTCACTGTTTACCTGATTATTCACTCACTGTTTCTCTGATTATTGACTCACTGTTTACCTGATTATTCACTCACTGTTTACGTGATTATTGTCTCACTGTTTCTCTGATTATTGTCTCACTGTTTCTCTGATTATTGTCTCACTGTTTACCTGATTATTCACTCACTGTTTCTCTGATTATTCACTCACTGTTTACCTGATTATTCACTCACTGTTTCTCTGATTATTGACTCACTGTTTCTCTGATTATTGTCTCACTGTTTACCTGATTATTGTCTCACTGTTTCTCTGATTATTGTCTCACTGTTCTCTGATTATTGTCTCACTGTTTCTCTGATTATTGTCTCACTGTTTACCTGATTATTGTCTCACTGTTTACCTGATTATTGTCTCACTGTTTACCTGATTATTGTCTCACTGTTTCTCTGATTATTGTCTCACTGTTTACCTGATTATTGTCTCACTGTTTCTCTGATTATTGTCTCACTGTTTACCTGATTATTGTCTCACTGTTTCTCTGATTATTGTCTCACTGTTTCTCTGATTATTGTCTCACTGTTTACCTGATTATTGTCTCACTGTTTCTCTGATTATTCACTCACTGTTTACTTGATTATTGTCTCACTGTTTCTCTGATTATTGTCTCACTGTTTCTCTGATTATTGTCTCACTGTTTCTCTGATTATTATCTCACTGTTTACCTGATTATTCACTCACTGTTTCTCTGATTATTCACTCACTGTTTACCTGATTATTGTCTCACTGTTTCTCTGATTATTGTCTCACTGTTTCTCTGATTATTATCTCACTGTTTACCTGATTATTCACTCACTGTTTCTCTGATTATTCACTCACTGTTTACCTGATTATTCACTCACTGTTTCTCTGATTATTGACTCACTGTTTACCTGATTATTCACTCACTGTTTACCTGATTATTCACTCACTGTTTTCCTGATTATTCACTCACTGTTTACCTGATTATTCACTCACTGTTTCTCTGATTATTGACTCACTGTTTACCTGATTATTCACTCACTGTTTACGTGATTATTGTCTCACTGTTTCTCTGATTATTGTCTCACTGTTTCTCTGATTATTGTCTCACTGTTTACCTGATTATTCACTCACTGTTTCTCTGATTATTCACTCACTGTTTACCTGATTATTCACTCACTGTTTCTCTGATTATTGACTCACTGTTTCTCTGATTATTGTCTCACTGTTTACCTGTATATTGTCTCACTGTTTCTCTGATTATTGTCTCACTGTTTCTCTGATTATTGTCTCACTGTTTACCTGATTATTGTCTCTCTGTTTCTCTGATTATTGTCTCACTGTTTCTCTGATTATTGTCTCACTGTTTACCTGATTATTGTCTCACTGTTTCTCTGATTATTCACTCACTGTTTAACTGATTTTTGTCTCACTGTTTCTCTGATTATTGTCTCTCTGTTTCTCTCATTATTATCTCACTGTTTACCTGATTATTCACTCACTGTTTCTCTGATTATTCACTCACTGTTTACCTGATTATTGTCTCACTGTTTCTCTGATTATTGTCTCACTGTTTCTCTGATTATTGTCTCACTGTTTACCTGATTATTCACTCACTGTTTCTCTGATTATTCACTCACTGTTTACCTGAATATTCACTCCCTGTTTCTCTGATTATTGACTCACTGTTTACCTGATTATTCACTCACTGTTTTCCTGATTATTCACTCACTGTTTACCTGATTATTCACTCACTGTTTCTCTGATTATTGACTCACTGTTTACCTGATTATTCACTCACTGTTTACCTGATTATTGTCTCACTGTTTCTCTGATTATTGTCTCACTGTTTCTCTGATTATTGTCTCACTGTTTACCTGATTATTCACTCACTGTTTCTCTGATTATTCACTCACTGTTTACCTGATTATTCACTCACTGTTTCTCTGATTATTGACTCACTGTTTCTCTGATTATTGTCTCACTGTTTACCTGATTATTGTCTCACTGTTTCTCTGATTATTGTCTCACTGTTTCTCTGATTATTGTCTCACTGTTTCTTTGATTATTGACTCACTGCTAACCTGATTATTGTCTCACTGTTTCTCTGATTATTGTCTCACTGTTTCTCTGATTATTGTCTCACTGTTTCTCTGATTATTGACTCACTGTTTACCTGATTATTGTCTCACTGTTTCTCTGATTATTGTCTCACTGTTTCTCTGATTATTGTCTCACTGTTTCTCTAATTATTGACTCACTGTTTACCTGATTATTGTCTCACTGTTTCTCTGATTATTGACTCACTGTTTACCTGATTATTCACTCACTGTTTCTCTGATTATTGTCTCACTGTTTACCTGATTATTGACTCACTGTTTACCTGATTATTCACTCACTGTTTCTTGATTATTGTCTCACTGTTTACCTGATTATTGTCTCACTGTTTCTATGATTATTGTCTCACTGTTTCCCTGATTATTGTCTCACTGTTTCTCTGATTATTGACACAGTGTTTACCTGATTATTGTCTCACTGTTTCTCTGATTATTGTCTCACTGTTTACGTGATTATTGTCTCACTGTTTCTCTGATTATTGTCTCACTGTTTACCTGATTATTGTCTCACTGTTTCTCTGATTATTGTCTCACTGTTCTCTGATTATTGTCTCACTGTTTCTCTGATTATTGTCTCACTGTTTACCTGATTATTGTCTCACTGTTTACCTGATTATTGTCTCACTGTTTACCTGATTATTTTCTCACTGTTTCTCTGATTATTGTCTCACTGTTTACCTGATTATTGTCTCACTGTTTCTCTGATTATTGTCTCACTGTTTACCTGATTATTGTCTCACTGTTTCTCTGATTATTGTCTCACTGTTTCTCTGATTATTGTCTCACTGTTTACCTGATTATTGTCTCACTGTTTCTCTGATTATTCACTCACTGTTTACCTGATTATTGTCTCACTGTTTCTCTGATTACTGTCTCACTGTTTCTCTGATTATTATCTCACTGTTTACCTGATTATTCACTCACTGTTTCTCTGATTATTCACTCACTGTTTACCTGATTATTGTCTCACTGTTTCTCTGATTATTGTCTCACTGTTTCTCTGATTATTGTCTCACTGTTTACCTGATTATTCACTCACTGTTTCTCTGATTATTCACTCACTGTTTACCTGATTATTCACTCACTGTTTCTCTGAGTATTGGCTCACTGTTTACCTGATTATTCCCTCACTGTTTACCTGATTATTCACTCACTGTTTTCCTGATTATTCACTCACTGTTTACCTGATTATTCACTCACTGTTTCTCTGATTATTGACTCACTGTTTACCTGATTATTCACTCACTGTTTAGCTGATTATTGTCTCACTGTTTCTCTGATTATTGTCTCACTGTTTACCTGATTATTGTCTCACTGTTTCCCTGATTATTGTCTCACTGTTTACCTGATTATTGTCTCACTGTTTACCTGATTATTCACTCACTGTTTCTCTGATTATTCACTCACTGTTTACCTGATTATTCACTCACTGTTTCTCTGATTATTGACTCACTGTTTACCTGATTATTCACTCACTGTTTACCGGATTATTCACTCACTGTTTACCTGATTATTCACTCACTGTTTCTCTGATTATTGACTCACTGTTTACCTGATTATTCACTCACTGTTTACCTGATTATTCACTCACTGTTTACCTCATTATTCACTCACTGTTTACCTGATTATTGACTCACTGTTTACCTGATTATTCACTCACTGTTTACCTGATTATTCACTCACTGTTTACCTGATTATTCACTCACTGTTTACCTGATTATTCACTCACTGTTTCTCTGATTATTCACTCACTGTTTACCTGATTATTCACTCACTGTTTCTCTGATTATTGACTCACTGTTTACCTGATTATTCACTCACTGTTTACCTGATTATTCACTCACTGTTTACCTGATTATTCACTCACTGTTTACCTGATTATTCACTCACTGTTTCTCTGATTATTGTCTCACTGTTTCTCTGATTATTGTCCTACTGTTTCTCTGATTATTGACACACTGTTTCTCTGATTATTGTCTCACTGTTTCTCTGATTAGTGTCTCACTGTTTCTCTGATTATTGTCTCACTGTTTCTCTGATTATTGTCTCACTGTTTCTCTGATTATTGTCTCACTGTTTCCCTGATTATTGACTCACTGTTTACCTGATTATTTTCTCACTGTTTCTCTGATTATTGTCTCAGTGTTTCTCTCATTATTGACTCACTGTTTCTCTGATTATTGTCTCACTGTTTCTCTGATTATTGTCTCAATGTTTCTCTGATTATTGACTCACTGTTTACCTGATTATTGTCTCACTGTTTACCTGATTATTGTCTCACTGTTTACCTGATTATTGTCTCACTGTTTACCTGATTATTGTCTCACTGTTTCCCTGATTATTGTCTCACTGTTTCTCTGATTATTGTCTCACGGTTTACCTGATTATTGTCTCACTGTTTCTCTGATTATTGTCTCACTGTTTACCTGATTATTGTCTCACTGTTTACCTGATTATTGTCTCACTGTTTACCTGATTATTGTCTCACTGTTTACCTGATTATTCACTCACTGCTTACCTGATTATTGTCTCACTGTTTACCTGATTATTGTCTCACTGTTTACCTGATTATTCACTCACTGTTTACCTGATTATTGTCTCACTGTTTACCTGATTATTGTCTCACTGTTTACCTGATTATTGACTCACTGTTTACCTGATTATTGTCTCACTGTTTCTCTGATTATTATCTCACTGTTTCACTGATTATTGACTCACTGTTTCTCTGATTATTGTCTCACTGTTTACCTGATTATTGTCTCACAGTTTCTCTGATTATTGACTCACTGTTTACCTGATTATTGTCTCACTGTTTCTCTGATTTTTGTCTCACTGTTTACCTGATTATTGTCTCACTGTTTCTCTGATTATTGTCTCACTGTTTACCTGATTATTGTCTCACTGTTTCTCTGATTATTGACTCACTGTTTACCTGATTATTGTCTCACTGTTTCTCTGATTATTGACTCACTGTTTCTCTGATTATTGTCTCACTGTTTACCTGATTATTCACTCACTGTTTACCTGATTATTCAGTCACTGTTTACCTGATTATTGTCTCACTGTTTCTCTGATTATTGTCTCACTGTTTCTCTGATTATTGTCTCACTGTTTCTCTGATTATTGACTCACTGTTTACCTGATTATTGTCTCACTGTTTCTCTGATTATTGTCTCACTGTTTCTCTGATTATTGTCTCACTGTTTCTCTGATTATTGACTCACTGTTTACCTGATTATTGTCTCACTGTTTCTCTGATTATTGTCTCACTGTTTCTCTGATTATTTTCTCACTGTTTCTCTGATTATTGACTGACTGTTTACCTGATTATTGTCTCACTGTTTCTCTGATTATTGTCTCACTGTTTCTCTGATTATTGTCTCACTGTTTACCTGATTATTGACTCACTGTTTACCTGATTATTCACTCACTTTTTCTCTGATTATTGTCTCACTGTTTACCTGATTATTGTCTCACTGTTTCTCTGATTATTGTCTCACTATTTCTCTGATTATTGTCTCACTGTTTCTCTGATTATTGACTCACTGTTTACCTGATTATTGTATCACTGTTTCTCTGATTACTGTCTCACTGTTTCTCTGATTATTGTCTCACTGTTTCTCTGATTATTGTCTCACTGTTTACCTGATTATTGTCTCACTGTTTCCCTGATTATTGTCTCACTGTTTCTCTGATTATTGTCTCACGGTTTACCTGATTATTGTCTCACTGTTTCTCTGATTATTGTCTCACTGTTTACCTGATTATTGTCTCACTGTTTACCTGATTATTGTCTCACTGTTTACCTGATTATTCACTCACTGTTTACCTGATTATTGTCTCACTGTTTACCTGATTATTGTCTCACTGTTTACCTGATTATTCACTCACTGTTTACCTGATTATTGTCTCACTGTTTACCTGATTATTGTCTCACTGTTTACCTGATTATTGACTCACTGTTTATCTTATTATTGTCTCACTGTTTCTCTGATTATTATCTCACTGTTTCACTGATTATTGACTCACTGTTTCTCGGATTATTGTCTCACTGTTTACCTGATTATTGTCTCACAGTTTCTCTGATTATTGACTCACTGTTTACCTGATTATTGTCTCACTGTTTCTCTGATTTTTGTCTCACTGTTTACCTGATTATTGTCTCACTGTTTCTCTGATTATTGTCTCACTGTTTACCTGATTATTGTCTCACTGTTTCTCTGATTATTGACTCACTGTTTACCTGATTATTGTCTCACTGTTTCTCTGATTATTGACTCACTGTTTCTCTGATTATTGTCTCACTGTTTACCTGATTATTGACTCACTGTTTACCTGATTATTCACTCACTTTTTCTCTGATTATTGTCTCACTGTTTACCTGATTATTGTCTCACTGTTTCTCTGATTATTGTCTCACTATTTCTCTGATTATTGTCTCACTGTTTCTCTGATTATTGACTCACTGTTTACCTGATTATTGTCTCACTGTTTCTCTGATTATTGTCTCACTGTTTCTCTGATTATTGTCTCACTGTTTCTCTGATTATTGACTCACTGTTTACCTGATTATTGTCTCACTGTTTCTCTGATTATTGTCTCACTGTTTCTCTGATAATTGTCTCACTGTTTCTCTGATTATTGTCTCACTGTTTACCTGATTATTGTCTCACTGTTTCTCTGATTATTGTCTCACTGTTTCTCTGATTATTGTCTCACTGTTTACCTGATTATTGTCTCACTGTTTCTCTGATTATTGTCTCACTGTTTACCTGATTATTGTCTCACTGTTTCTCTGATTATTGTCTCACTGTTTACCTGATTATTGTCTCACTGTTTCTCTGATTATTCACTCACTGTTTACCTGATTATTGTCTCACTGTTTCTCTGATTATTGTCTCACTGTTTCTCTGATTTTTGTCTCACTGTTTACCTGATTATTGTCTCACTGTTTCTCTGATTATTGTCTCACTGTTTACCTGATTATTGTCTCACTGTTTCTCTGATTATTGACTCACTGTTTACCTGATTATTGTCTCACTGTTTCTCTGATTATTGACTCACTGTTTCTCTGATTATTGTCTCACTGTTTACCTGATTATTCACTCACTGTTTACCTGATTATTCAGTCACTGTGTACCTGATTATTGTCTCACTGTTTCTCTGATTATTGTCTCACTGTTTACCTGATTATTCACTCACTGTTTACCTGATTATTCACTCACTGTTTCTCTGATTATTGACTCACTGTTTACCTGATTATTCACTCACTGTTTACCTGATTATTCACTCACTGTTTACCTGATTATTGACTCACTGTTTACCTGATTATTCACTCACTGTTTACCTGATTATTCATTCACTGTTTCTCTGAATATTTTTCTCACTGTTTCTCTGATTATTGACTCACTGTTTACCTGATTATTGACTCACTGTTTACCTGATTATTGTCTCACTGTTTACCTGATTATTCACTCACTGTTTACCTGATTATTCACTCACTGTTTACCTGATTATTGTCTCACTGTTTACCTGATTATTCACTCACTGTTTACCTGATTATTCACTCACGGTTTACCTGATTATTGTCTCACTGTTTCTCTGATTATTGTCTCACTGTTTCTCTGATTATTGTCTCACTGTTTACCTGATTATTCACTCACTGTTTACCTGATTATTGTCTCACTGTTTCTCTGATTATTGTCTCACTGTTTACCTGATTATTGTCTCACTGTTTCTCTGATTATTGACTCACTGTTTACCTGATTATTCACTCACTGTTTACCTGATTATTCACTCACTGTTTACCTGATTATTCACTCACTGCTTCTCAGATTCTTCACTCACTTTTTCTCTGATTATTGAACCACTGTTTCTCACGTTATTCACCACTGTTTATCAGAATTTAACGCACTGTTTCTCTGCTTATTGACCCACTGCTTCTCAGATTACTGACCCTCTGTTTCCATGATAATTAACTCACCCATTTCTCTGATTATTTACTCACTGTTTCTCTGATTATTGTCTCACTGTTTCTCTGATTATTGTCTCACTGTTTACCTGATTATTGTCTCACTGTTTCTCTGATTATTGTCTCACTGTTTCTCTGATTTTTGTCTCACTGTTTACCTGATTATTGTCTCACTGTTTCTCTGATTATTGTCTCACTGTTTACCTGATTATTGTCTCACTGTTTCTCTGATTATTGACTCACTGTTTACCTGATTATTGTCTCACTGTTTCTCTGATTATTGACTCACTGTTTCTCTGATTATTGTCTCACTGTTTACCTGATTATTCACTCACTGTTTACCTGATTATTCAGTCACTGTGTACCTGATTATTGTCTCACTGTTTCTCTGATTATTGTCTCACTGTTTACCTGATTATTCACTCACTGTTTACCTGATTATTCACTCACTGTTTCTCTGATTATTGACTCACTGTTTACCTGATTATTCACTCACTGTTTACCTGATTATTCACTCACTGTTTACCTGATTATTGACTCACTGTTTACCTGATTATTCACTCACTGTTTACCTGATTATTCATTCACTGTTTCTCTGAATATTTTTCTCACTGTTTCTCTGATTATTGACTCACTGTTTACCTGATTATTGACTCACTGTTTACCTGATTATTGTCTCACTGTTTACCTGATTATTCACTCACTGTTTACCTGATTATTCACTCACTGTTTACCTGATTATTGTCTCACTGTTTACCTGATTATTCACTCACTGTTTACCTGATTATTCACTCACGGTTTACCTGATTATTGTCTCACTGTTTCTCTGATTATTGTCTCACTGTTTCTCTGATTATTGTCTCACTGTTTACCTGATTATTCACTCACTGTTTACCTGATTATTGTCTCACTGTTTCTCTGATTATTGTCTCACTGTTTACCTGATTATTGTCTCACTGTTTCTCTGATTATTGACTCACTGTTTACCTGATTATTCACTCACTGTTTACCTGATTATTCACTCACTGTTTACCTGATTATTCACTCACTGCTTCTCAGATTCTTCACTCACTTTTTCTCTGATTATTGAACCACTGTTTCTCACGTTATTCACCACTGTTTATCAGAATTTAACGCACTGTTTCTCTGCTTATTGACCCACTGCTTCTCAGATTACTGACCCTCTGTTTCCATGATAATTAACTCACCCATTTCTCTGATTATTTACTCACTGTTTCTCTGATTATTGTCTCACTGTTTCTCTGATTATTGTCTCACTGTTTCCCTGATTATTGACTCACTTTTTACCTGATTATTTTCTCACTGTTTCTCTGATTATTGTCTCACTGTTTCTCTGATTATTGACTCACTGTTTCTCTGATTATTGTCTCACTGTTTCTCTGATTATTGTCTCAATGTTTCTCTGATTATTGACTCACTGTTTACCTGATTATTGTCTCACTGTTTACCTGATTATTGTCTCACTGTTTACCTGATTATTGTCTCACTGTTTCCCTGATTATTGTCTCACTGTTTCTCTGATTATTGTCTCACGGTTTACCTGATTATTGTCTCACGGTTTACCTGATTATTGTCTCACTGTTTACCTGATTATTTTCTCACTGTTTACCTGATTCTTGTCTCACTGTTTACCTGATTATTCACTCACTGTTTACCTGATTATTGTCGCACTGTTTACCTGATTATTGTCTCACTGTTTACCTGATTATTCACTCAATGTTTACCTGATTATTGTCTCACTGTTTACCTGATTATTGTCTCACTGTTTACCAGATTATTGTCTCACTGTTTACCTGACTATTGTCTCACTGTTTCTCTGATTATTGTCTCACTGTTTCTCTGATTATTGTCTCACTGTTTCTATGATTATTGTATCACTGTTTACCTGATTATTGTCTCACTGTTTACCTGATTATTCACTCACTGTTTACCTGATTATTGTCTTACTGTTTCTCTGATTATTGTCTTACTGTTTCTCTGATTATTGTCTCACTGTTTCTCTGATTATTGTCTCACTGTTTACCTGATTATTGTCTCACTGTTTCTCTGATTATTGTCTCACTGTTTCTCTCATTATTGTCTCACTGTTTCTTTGATTATTGACTCACTGCTAACCTGATTATTGTCTCACTGTTTCTCTGCTTATTGTCTCACTGTTTCTCTGATTATTGTCTCACTGTTTCTCTGATTATTGACTCACTGTTTACCTGATTATTGTCTCACTGTTTCTCTGATTATTGTCTCACTGTTTCTCTGATTATTGTCTCACTGTTTCTCTGATTATTGACTCACTGTTTACCTGATTATTGTCTCACTGTTTCTCTGATTATTGTCTCACTGTTTCTCTGATTATTGTCTCACTGTTTACCTGATTATTCACTCACTGTTTACCTGATTATTGTCTCACTGTTTACCTGATTATTGTCTCACTGTTTACCTGATTATTCACTCACTGTTTACCTGATTATTCACTCACTGTTTACCTGATTATTGACTCACTGTTTACCTCATTATTCACTCACTGCTTCTCAGATTATTGACTCACTGTTTACCTGATTATTCACTCACTGTTTACCTGATTATTCACTCACTGTTTACCTGATTATTCACTCACTGTTTACCTGATTATTCACTCACTGTTTCTCTGATTATTCACTCACTGTTTACCTGATTATTCACTCACTGTTTACCTGATTATTCACTCACTGTTTACCTGATTATTCACTCACTGTTTCTCTGATTATTGTCTCACTGTTTACCTGATTATTCACTCACTGTTTACCTGATTATTCACTCACTGTTTACCTGATTATTCACTCACTGCCTCTCAGATTCTTCACTCACTTTTTCTCTGATTATTGAACCACTGTTTCTCACGTTATTCACCACTGTTTATCAGAATTTAACGCACTGTTTCTCTGCTTATTGACCCACTGCTTCTCATATTACTGACCCTCTGTTTCCATGATAATTAACTCACCCATTTCTCTGATTATTTACTCACTGTTTGTCTGATTATTGTCTCACTGTTTCTCTGATTATTGTCTCACTGTTTCTCTGATTATTGTCTCACTGTTTCTCTGATTATTGTCTCACTGTTTCTCTGATTATTGTCTCACTGTTTCCCTGATTATCGACTCACTGTTTCTCTGATTATTGTCTCACTGTTTCTCTGGTTATTGACTCACTGTTTCTCTGATTATTGACTCACTGTTTCTCTGATTATTGACTCACTGTTTCTCTGATTATTGACTCATTGTTGCGCTGATTATTGTCTTCCTGTCTCCCTGATCATTGACCAAAGCTTTCACAGATTATTGAGTCAGAGTTTGCCAGATTATTGACTGAGTTTTTCCCTGATTATTTCCTCACAGTTTCCGTGATTATTGACCCACATCTTCTCTGATTAATGACCCGCTATTTCTCAGTTTATTTACCCACTGTTTCTCTGATTATTGACTCCCTATTTCTCTGATTATTCACTCACTGCTTCTCTGATTATTCACACACTTTTTCTCTGATTACTGAACCACTGTTTCTCTCATTATTCACCACTGTTTATTGATTATTGACGCACTGTTTCTCTTTTTATTGACTCTGTTTCTCTGATTTTTGACTCGCTCTTTCTTAGATTAATGACTCACTCTTTCTCAGATTACTGACCCTCTGTTTCTCTGATAATTAACTGACTGTTTCTCTGATTATTGACTCACTGTTACCCTGATTATTGACTCCCTGATTCCCTGATTATTGACCAATGCTTTCTCAGATTATTGACTGTAATTTGCCAGATTATGCATTCAATCGTTCCCTGATTTTTTACACATTGTTTGCCTGATTATTCACTCACATTTTCTCTGATTAATGGCCGTCTATTTCTCAGATCAGTAACCCATTGTTTCTCTGATTATTGACGCGCTGTCTCCCTGATCATTGGCTCCCTGTTTCGCTAATTAATGACTCATTCTTTCCCTGATTATTGACCTGCATTTTGTCTGATTATTGACTCACTTTCTATGATGTTTAACAAACTGCTTCTCTGATCTTTGATTCAGTCTTTCTAATTAGTATCCTGCTGTTTCTCAGATTTTTGACCCAGTGTTTCTCTGAATATTGACCCACTGCTTTTCAGATTATTGACGCACTGTTTATCAGATTTTTGTTCCGCTGTTTCTCAGATTATTGATTCACAGTCACCCTGATTATTGACTCACTGTTTTTCTGATTATTGACTCACTGTGTCCTGATTATTGACTCACTCTTTCTCTGATTATTGACTCACTGTATCCTGATTAGGGACACACAGTTTTTCTGATTATTGACCAACTGTTTCTCAGATTGTTGACTCAATGTTTCCCTGATTATTGAGTAACTGTTTCTCTGATTTTCGACCCACTTTTACTCTGATTATTCAGTCACTGCTTCTCTGATTATACACCCATTGTTTTTCTGATTATTGGACCACTGTTTCTCTGAGTATTGACCCGCTGTTTCTCAGATTAGTTACTCACTCTTTCTCAGAGTAGTGATGCTCTGTTTCTATGATAATTTACTCACTGCTTCTCTGATTATTGTCACTGTTTCTCTGATCTTTGATTCACTGCTTCTAATTATTGTCCCGCTGTTTCTCATATTATTGACCCACAGTTTATCTGATTATTGACCAACCAATTGTTTCCCTCATTATTCACTTCTGTTTCTCTGCTAATTCACTCAATGTTTTTCAGGTTATTGATTTGTTGTTGCTCCAATCATTAACCCGCTGTTTCTCTTATTATTGAGCAGCTGTTTCTCAGATTAGCGACTCACTCTTTCTCAGATTATTGAACTTCTGTTTCTCTGATTATTGTCTCACTGTTTACCTGAATATTGGCTCACTGTTTCTCTGATTATGACCTCACTGTTTCTCTGATTATTGTCTCACTGTTTACCTGATTATTGGCTCACTGTTGCTCAGATTATTGACACACCTTTTCTTCAGATTATTGATGCATAGCTTCACTGATTATTAACTCACTGTTTCTCTGATTATTTACTCACTGCTTCTCAGATCCTTCACTCACTTTTTCTCTGATTATTGAACGATTATTTCTCTCAGTATTCACCACTGATAAGATTATTGATGCACTGTTTCTCTGCTTATTGACCCACAGTTTCTCTAATTATTGACCTCCTGTCTCCCTGAACATTGACTCCATCTCTCCCTCATTTATGAATCACTGTTTCCCTGATTACTGACCTCTATTTTGTCTGATTATTGACTCACTGTACCTCAGATTATTGACTCGACATTTCTATGATTATTAACACACAGTTTCTCTAATCTTTGATGCACTGCTTCTAATTATTGTCCCGCTGTTTCTCAGATTATTGACCCACTGTTTCTCTGATTATTGACCCACAGTTTCTCTGAATATTGACCCACTATTCTACAGATTATTGACTCACTGTTTACCATATTTTTGACTCACAGTTTCTCTGAAAATTGGCCAGCTGTTTCTGTGATTATTCACTCGTTGTTTCTCTGATTATTCTCTCAATGTTTCTCTGATTATTGACCCTTTGTTTCTCTCATTCTTGACCAAAGGCTTCGCTGAATATTCACTCACTGTTTCTCTGATTATTTACTCTCCGTTTCACTCATTTTTGAATCACTGTTTCACTGTTTATTCCCGATCTTCCCCAAATTATTGATCGGCTGTTTTCCTGAATATTCACTCAGTGTTTCTCTGAAAATTCACGGGCTCTTGCTCTGATTATTCACTCGATTTTTCTCTCATTATTGACCCACTGTTTCTCTGATTATTGAACAACTGTTTCTCTCATTATTGACTCACAGTTTCACTGATTATTAACTCACTTTTGCCGTGATTATTGACTCCCTGTCTCCGAGATGATTGACTCACTGACTCACATTTTCCCTGATTATTGAACGCTTTTTCTCTGATTATTCACTCACTGTTTATCTCATTATTGACCACTGATTCTCATTTAATCACCCACTTTTCCTCAGGTTATTTTTTCGCTGACTCTCGGATTATTGTCCCGCTGTTCCTCTGATTATTCACTCACTGTTTCTCTGATTATTGACCCACTATTTCTCTGTTGTTTTACCGAAAATTTCTCTGATTATTCACTCACTGGTTCTCTGATTATTTACTCTCAGTTTCAATGATTTTTGAATCACTGTTTCACTGATTATTGTTGATGTTCCCCTAATTATTGACCCAAGGTTTTCTTGATTAGTCACTTACTGTTTCTCTGATTATTCACTCACTGTTTCTCTGATTATTCACTCGCTGTTTCTCTGCTTATTTACCCTATGTTTCCCTGATTTTGGAATCACTGTTTCAATGATTTTTGTCACTGTTCCCCTAATTAGTGCCCCACCATTTTCCTGAAAATTCACTCATTGTTTCTCTGATTATTAACTCACTGTTTCTCTGATTATTCACTCCCTGTTTCTCTGATTATTTTCTCAATGTATCTCTGATTAATGACCCAATGTTTCTCTCATTTGTTACCAAACGTTTCTCTGATTATTCACTCACTCATTTTTCTCTGATTTGTCATTCAATGTTTCTTTGATTATTGACCCACTGTTTCTCTGATTTGTTACCAAACGTTTCTCTGATTATTCACTCACTCATTTTTCTCTGATTATTCACTCAATGTTTCTCTGATTGTTGACCCACTATTTCTCTGATTTTTTTACCGAAAGTTTCTCTGATTATTCACTCCATGGTTCTCTGATTATTTACTCTCAGTTTCAATGATTTTTGAAACACTGTTTCACTGATTATTGTTGCTATTCCCCTCATTATTGACCCAGAGTTTTCATGATTAGTCACTCACTGTTTCTCTGATTATTCACTCACTGTTTCTCTGATTATTGAGTCATTTATTCTCTGCTTATTTACTCTACGTTTCACTGATTTTTGAATCACTGTTTCACTGATTATCGTCGCTGATCCGATAATTATTGACCCACCATTTTCCTGAATATTCACTCAATGTTTCTCTGATTATTCACTCACTGTTTTTCTGATCATCCACTGTCTATTTCTGTGAATATTCTCTCAATGTTTCTCAGATTATTGAGCCGCTTTTTCTCTGATTATTTACCAACTTTTCCTATGACCATTGACTCACTGTTTCACTGATTATTGACTCGCTGTTATCCTGATTATTGACTCCCTGTCTCCCTGATTATTGACCAACTGCTTCTCAGATTATTGACTCACTGTTTCATGATTATTGACTCACTGTTTATCTGATTATTGAACCACTTTTTCTCTAATTATTCGCTCACTGCTTCTCCAATTATTCACTCACTGTTTCTCTGATTGTTGGAGCACTGTTTCTCTGATTAGTCACCCACTCATTCCCAGGTTATTGATTCCCTGTTTCTCCGATTATTGACCCGATGGTTCTCTGATTATTGACCCTCTGGTTCTCTGATATTTGACCCGCTGATTCTCAGATTAGCAACTCACTGTTTCTCAGATTACTGACCCACTGTTTCTCTCATAATTTACTCACTGTTTCTCTGATTATTGTTTCACTACTTCCCTGATGATTGACTCACGGTTGCTCAGATTATTGACCCACTGTTTATCAGATTATTGACGCAATTTTTCTCTTATTATTGTATCACTCTTCCTCTGATTATTCACTCACTGTTTCTCAGATTAATGACCCACGGTTTATCAGGTTATTGACGCATTGTTTCTCTGATTTTTGACCCGCTGTTCCTCTGATTATTGACTCACTGTTTCACTGATTATTGACCAAAGGATTCTCAGATTATTGACTCACTGTTTCCCTGATTATTGACACACTGTAGCTCAGATTACTGACCCACTGTTTATCAGACTATTGACGCACTTTTTCTCTTATTATTGAATCACTGTTGATATGATTATTCACTCACTGTTTCTCAGATTAATGACCCAATCTTTATCCGATTTTTGACGCACTGTTTCTCTGATTATTGTATCAGTAGTTCTCTGATTATTCGCTCACTGTTTCTCAGATTTATGACCCAATGTTTATCAGGTTTTTGAATCGCTGTTTCTCTGATCTTTCACTCACTGCTCCTAAATATAGACATACTGTTTCTATGAATACTGACTCATTTATGTTCTGATTATTCCCTGACAGATTCTATGTTTATTGAGCCACTGTTTCTCTGAATTTTTACTGAAAGTTTCTCTAATTATTCACTCAATGTTTCTCTGATTATTCACTCACTGTTTTCCTGATTATTCACTTTCTATTTCTCTGATTATTCACTCACTGTTTTTCTAATTATTGAGCCACTGTTTCTCTGTTTATTGACCAACCTTTACTATGACAATTGATTGGCTGTTTCACTGATTATTGACTCACTGTTACCCTGATTATTGACTCCCTGTCTCCCTGATTATTGATTCACTATTTATCTGATTATTGAACCACTGTTTATCTGATTATTGTATCACTGTTTCCCTGATTATTCACTCACTCTTTCTCAGATTAATGACCCAATGTTTATCAGGTAATTGACACACTGTTTATCTGATTATTGACCCGCTGTTCCTTTGATTGTTGACTCGCTTTTTCTCTGATATTTGACCCACTGCTGCTAATTATAGACATAGTGTTTCTCTGATTGTTCCCTCAATGTTTATCCGATTATTGACCCAATGTTTCTCTAATTTCTTACCAAAGGTTTCTCACTACTTCTCTGATTATTCACTCATTTTTCTCTGATTGTTTCCCCACTGTTTCTCTGAGTTGTTACCAAAGGCTTCTCTGATTATTCACTCATTGGTTCTCTGGATATTTCCTCTCTATTTCACTGATTTTTGATTCACTGTTTCTCTGATTATTCACCCACTGTTTCTCAGGTTATTGATTTGCTGTTTCACTGTTTTTTGACTCGTTGTATCTCAGATAAGCGACTCGCTGTTTCTCAGATTACCGACCCTCTGTTTCTCTGATAATTAACTCACTGTTTCTCTGATAACTGATTCACTGTTTCTCTAATTATTGCCTCACTGTTTATCTGATTATTGACTCACTGTTTTCAGATTATTGACCCACTGTTTATCAGATTATTGACGCACTGTTCCTCTAATTATTGCCCCACTGTTCCTCTCATTATTGCCTCACTGTTTCTCTGATCTTGACCCACTGCTTCTAATTATTGACTCACAGTTTATCTGATTATTGAACCACTTTTTCTCTGATTATTCTCTCACTGTTTCTCCGATTAATGGATCACTGTTTCACAGATTAGTCAACCACTCATCCGCTGGTTTTTGATTCCCTGTTTCTCCGATTATTGACCTGCTGGTTCACTGATGTTCGACAAGCTTTTCTTCAGATTTGCAACTCACTCTTTCTGAGATTACTGACCCTCTGTTTCTCTGAGCATTAACTCATTGTTTCTCTGATTATTGACTCACTGTTTCTATGATTATTGTTTCATTGCTTCCCTGATTATAGACTCATTGTTGCTCAGAATATTATCCCACTGTTTCTCTGATTATGGTATCACTGTATCTCTGATTATTCACTGATTCTTTCTCAGATTAATGAACCAATGTTTATCAGGTTATTGACTCACTGCTTCTCTGATTATTGACCCACTGTTATTCCGATTATTGACTCGCTGTTTCTCTGATCTTTGACTCACTGCTTCTAATTATAGACACAGTGTTTCTCCTATTATTGACTCATTTATTTTCTGATTATTGACCCACGGTTTCTCTGATTGTTGATTCTCTGTTTCTCTGATTATTCACTCACTGTTTCTCTGATTATTGACTCGCTGGTTCTCTGATCTTTGACTCACTTCTCCTAATTATACACATAATGTTTCTCTGATCAATCTCTCAATGTTTCTCTGAATATTGACCCAATGTTTCTCTGATATCTTACCAAAGGTTTCTCTGATTATTCACTCACTTATTCTCTGATTATTCAGTCAATGTTTCTCTGATTATTGACACAATATTTCTCTCATTATTGACCAAACGTTTCTCTGATTATTCACTCATGGTTTCTCTGGTTATTTGTTTTCCTTTCATAGATTTTTGAAACCCTGTTTCACTGATTATAGCGGCAGTTGCCCGAATTGTTCACCCACCGTTTTCCTGAATATTCACTCAATGTTTATCTGATTATTCACTTACTGTTTTCCTGATTATTCACTTTCTATTTCACTGAATATTCTCTCAATGTTTCTCCAATTATTGAGCCACTGTTTATCTGATTATTGAACCACTGTTTCTCTGATTTGGAATCACTGTCTCTCTGATTATTCACACTCTTTTTCAGATTAATCACCCAATGTTTATCAGGTTATTGACTCACTGTTTCTCTGATTATTGACCCGCTGTTCCTTTGATTATTGACTCGCTGTTTCTCTGATCTTTGTCTCACTGCTGCTAATTATAGACAGTGTTTCTCTGATTATTCTCTCAATGTTTCTCTGAATATTCACCCAATGTTTCTCTGATTTCTTACCAAAAGTTTCTCTGATTATTCACTCACTTCTTCTCTGATTATTCACTCATTTTTTCTCTGATTATTCACTCAATGTTTCTCTGATTATTGACCCATTGTTTCTCTGAATTTTTACCAGTGGTTTCTCTGATTATTCACTCATTGGTTCTCTGGTTATTTCCTCTCCATTTCACTGATTTTTGAATCACTGTTTCACTGATTATTGTCACTGTACCGATAATTACTGACCCACCATTTTCCTGAATATTCACTCAATGTTTCTCTTATTATTCACTCACTGTTTTTCTGATCATCCACTGTCTATTTCTCTGAATATTCTCTCAATGTTTCTCGAATTATTGAGCCACTTTTTCTCTGATTATTGACCAACTTTTCCTATGACCATTGACTCACTGTTTCACTGATTATTGACTCGCTGTTATCCTGATTATTCACACCCTGTCTCCCTGATTATTGACCAACTTCTTCTCAGATTATTGACTCACAGTTCACCTGATTATTGACTCACTGTTTCATGATTATTGACTCACTGTTTATCTGATTATTGAACCACTTTTTCTCTGATTATTCGCTCATTGCTTCTCCAATTATTCACTCACTGTTTCTCTGATTATTGGAGCACTGATTCTCTGATTAGTCACCCACTCATTCTAAGGTTATTGATTCACTGTTTCTCTGATTATTGACCCGATGGTTCTCTGATTGTTGACCCTCTGGTTCTCTGATATTTGACCCGCTGTTTCTCAGATTAGCAACTCCCTGTTTCTCAGATTACTGACCCTCTGTTTCTCTCATAATTTACTCACTGTTTCTCTGATTATTGACTCACTGTCTCTCTGATTATTGTTTCACTGCTTCCCTGATGATTGATTCACGGTTGCTCAGATTATTGACCCACTGTTTATCAGATTATTGACGCAATTTTTCTCTTATTATTGTATCACTGTTCCTCTGATTATTCACTCACTGTTTCTCAGATTAATGACCCACGGTTTATCAGGTTATTGACGCATTGTTTCTCTGATTTTTGACCCGCTTTCCCTCTGATTATTGACTCTCTGTTTCACTGATTATTGACCCAAGGATTCTCAGATTATTGACTCACTGTTTCCCTGATTATTGACACACTGTTGCTCATATTACTGACACACTGTTTATCAGACTATTGACACACTTTTTTCTCTTATTATTGAATCACTGTTGATATGATTATTCACTCACTGTTTCTCAGATTAATGGCCCAATCTTTATCCGATTTTTGACACACTGTTTCTTTGATTATTGTATCAGTAGTTCTCTGATTATTCACTCACTGTTTCTCAGATTTATGACCCAATGTTTATCAGGTTTTTGACTCGCTGTTTCTCTGATCTTTCACTCACTGCTCCTAAATATAGACATACTGTTTCTATGAATACTGACTCATTTATGTTCTGATTATTCCCTGACAGGTTCTATGTTTATTGAGCCACTGTTTCTCTGATTTTTTACTGAAAGTTTCTCTAATTATTCACTCAATGTTTCTCTGATGATTCACTCACTGTTTTCCTGATTATTCACTTTCTATTTCTCTGAATATTCTCTCAATGTTTCTCTAATTATTGAGCCACTGTTTCTCTGTTTATTGACCAACCTTTACTATGACAATTGATTGGCTGTTTCACTGTTTATTGACTCACTGTTACCCTGATTATTGACTCCCTGTCTCCCTGATTATTGATTCACTGTTTATCTGATTATTGAACCACTGTTTATCTGATTATTGTATCACTGTTTCCCTGATTATTCACTCACTCTTTCTCAGATTAATGACCCAATGTTTATCAGGTAATTGACACACTGTTTATCTGATTATTGACCCGCTGTTCCTTTGATTGTTGACTCGCTTTTTCTCTGATATTTGACCCACTGCTGCTAATTATAGACATAGTGTTTCTCTGATTGTTCTCTCAATGTTTATCCGATTATTGACCCAATGTTTCTCTAATTTCTTACCAAAGGTTTCTCACTACTTCTCTGATTATTCACTCATTTTTCTCTGATTGTTTCCCCACTGTTTCTCTGAGTTGTTACCAAAGGCTTCTCTGATTATTCACTCATTGGTTCTCTGGATATTTCCTCTCCATTTCACTGATTTTTGATTCACTGTTTCTCTGATTATTCACCCACTGTTTCTCAGGTTATTGATTTGCTGTTTCACTGTTTTTTGACTCGTTGTATCTCAGATAAGCGACTCGCTGTTTCTCAGATTACCGACCCTCTGTTTCTCTGATAATTAACTCACTGTTTCTCTGATAACTGATTCACTGTTTCTCTAATTATTGCCTCACTGTTTATCTGATTATTGACTCACTGTTTTCAGATTATTGACCCACTGTTTATCAGATTATTGACGCACTGTTCCTCTAATTATTGCCCCACTGTTCCTCTCATTATTGCCTCACTGTTTCTCTGATCTTGACCCACTGCTTCTAATTATTGACTCACAGTTTATCTGATTATTGAACCACTTTTTCTCTGATTATTCTCTCACTGTTTCTCCGATTAATGGATCACTGTTTCACAGATTAGTCAACCACTCATCCGCTGGTTTTTGATTCCCTGTTTCTCCGATTATTGACCTGCTGGTTCACTGATGTTCGACAAGCTTTTCTTCAGATTTGCAACTCACTCTTTCTGAGATTACTGACCCTCTGTTTCTCTGAGCATTAACTCATTGTTTCTCTGATTATTGACTCACTGTTTCTATGATTATTGTTTCATTGCTTCCCTGATTATAGACTCATTGTTGCTCAGAATATTATCCCACTGTTTCTCTGATTATTGTATCACTGTATCTCTGATTATTCACTGATTCTTTCTCAGATTAATGAACCAATGTTTATCAGGTTATTGACTCACTGCTTCTCTGATTATTGACCCACTGTTATTCCGATTATTGACTCGCTGTTTCTCTGATCTTTGACTCACTGCTTCTAATTATAGACACAGTGTTTCTCCTATTATTGACTCATTTATTTTCTGATTATTGACCCACGGTTTCTCTGATTGTTGATTCTCTGTTTCTCTGATTATTCACTCACTGTTTCTCTGATTATTGACTCGCTGGTTCTCTGATCTTTGACTCACTTCTCCTAATTATACACATAATGTTTCTCTGATCAATCTCTCAATGTTTCTCTGAATATTGACCCAATGTTTCTCTGATATCTTACCAAAGGTTTCTCTGATTATTCACTCACTTATTCTCTGATTATTCAGTCAATGTTTCTCTGATTATTGACACAATATTTCTCTCATTATTGACCAAACGTTTCTCTGATTATTCACTCATGGTTTCTCTGGTTATTTGTTTTCCTTTCATAGATTTTTGAAACCCTGTTTCACTGATTATAGCGGCAGTTGCCCGAATTGTTCACCCACCGTTTTCCTGAATATTCACTCAATGTTTATCTGATTATTCACTTACTGTTTTCCTGATTATTCACTTTCTATTTCACTGAATATTCTCTCAATGTTTCTCCAATTATTGAGCCACTGTTTATCTGATTATTGAACCACTGTTTCTCTCATTTGGAATCACTGTCTCTCTGATTATTCACTCACTCTTTTTCAGATTATTCACCCAATGTTTATCAGGTTATTGACTCACTGTTTCTCTGATTATTGACCCGCTGTTCCTTTGATTATTGACTCGCTGTTTCTCTGATCTTTGACTCACTGCTGCTAATTATAGACATAGTATTTCTCAGATTATTCTCTCAATGTTTCTCTGAATATTCACCCAATGTTTCTCTGATTTCTTACCAAAGGTTTCTCTGATTATTCACTCACTTCTTCTCTGATTATTCACTCATTTTTTCTCTGATTATTCACTCAATGTTTCTCTGATTATTGACCCATTGTTTCTCTGAATTTTTACCAGTGGTTTCTCTGATTATTCACTCATTGGTTCTCTGGTTATTTCCTCTCCATTTCACTGATTTTTGAATCACTGTTTTACTGATTATTGTCGCTGTACCAATAATTATTGACCCACCATTTTCCTGAATAATCACTCAATGTTTCTCTCAATATTCACTCACTGTTTTTCTGATCATCCACTGTCTATTTCTCTGAATATTCCCTCAATGTTTCTCGAATTATTGAGCCACTTTTTCTCTGATTATTGACCAACTTTTCCTATGACCATTGACTCACTGTTTCACTGATTATTGACTCGCTGTTATCCTGATTATTGACTCCATGTCTCCCTGATTATTGACCAACTGCTTCTCAGATTATTGACTCACAGTTCACCTGATTATTGACTCACTGTTCATGATTATTGACTCACTGTTTATCTGATTATTGAACCACTTTTTCTCTGATTATTCGCTCACTGCTTCTCCAATTATTCACTCACTGTTTCTCTGATTATTGGAACACTGTTTCTCTGATTAGTCACCCACTCATTCTCAGGTTCTTGATTCCCTGTTTCTCTGATTATTGACCCTCTGGTTCTCTGATATTTGACCCGCTGTTTCTCAGATTATCACCCTCTGTTTCTCTCATAATTTACTCACTGTTTCTCTGATTATTGACTCACTGTTTCTCTGATTATTGTTTCACTGCTTCCCTGATGATTGAGTCACGGTTGCTCAGACTATTGACCCACTGTTTATCAGATTATTGACGCAATTTTTCTCTTATTATTGTATCACTGTTCCTCTGATTATTCACTCACTGTTTCTCAGATTAATGACCCACGGTTTATCAGGTTATTGACGCATTGTTTCTCTGATTTTTGACCCGATGTTTTTCTGATTATTGACTCACTGTCACTGATTATTGACCAAAGGATTCTCAGATTATTGACTCACTGTTTGCCTGATTATTGACACACTGTTGCTCAGATTATTGACCCACTGTTTATCAGACTATTGACGCACTTTTTCTCTTATTATTGAATCACTGTTGCTCTGATTATTCACTCACTGTTTCTCAGATTAATGACCCAATGTTTATCCGATTTTTGACGCACTGTTTCTTTGATTATTGTATCACTAGTTCTCTGATTATTCGCTCACTGTTTCTCAGATTGATGACCCAATGTTTATCAGGTTTTTGACTCGCTGTTTCTCTGATCTTTCACTCAGTGCTCCTAAATATAGACATACTGTTTCTATGAATACTGACTCACTTATGTTCTGATTATTCCCTGACAGATTCTATGTTTATTGAGCCACTGTTTCTCTGACTTTTTACTGAAAGTTTCTCTAATTATTCACTCAATGTTTCTCTGATGATTCACTCACTGTTTTCCTGATTATTCACTTTCTATTTCTCTGATTATTCACTCACTGTTTCTCTGCTTATTTACTCTACGTTTCACTGATTTTTGAATCACTGTTTCACTGATTATTGTCGCAGGTCCCCGAATTATTGACCCACTGTTTTCCTGAATCTTCACTCAATGTTTCTCTGATGATTCACTCACTGTTTTCCTCATTATTCACTTTCCATTTCTCTGAATATTCTCTCAATGCTTCTCTAATTATTGAGCCACTGTTTCTCTGATTATTGACCAACATTGGCCATGACAATTGACTAGCTGTTTCACTGATTATTGGCTCACTGTTACCCTGATTATTGACTCCCTGTCTCCCTGATTATTGAATCACTGTTTATCTGATTATTGAACCACTGTATCTTTGATTATTGTATCACTGTCTCCCTGATTATTCACTCACTCTTTCTCAGATTAATGACCCAATGTTTATCAGGTTATTGACTCACTGTTTCCTTGATTATTGACTCACTCTTTCTCTGATCTTTGACTCACTGCTGCTTATTATAGACATAGTGTTTCTCAGATTGTTCTCTCAATGTTTCTCTGACTATTGACCCAATGTTTCTCTAATTTCTTACCAAAGGTTTCTCACTACCTCTCTGATTATTCACTCATTTTTCTCTGATTATTCACCCACTGTTTCTCTGAGTCGTTACCAAAGGCTTCTCTGATTATTCACTCATTGGTTCTCTGGTTATTTCCTCTCCATTTCACTGATTTTTGATTCACTGTTCCTCTGATTATTCACCCACTGTTTCTCAGGTTATTGATTTGCTGTTTCACTGTTTTTTGACTTGTTCTATCTCAGATTATCGACTCGCTGTTTCTCAGATTACCGACCCTCTGTTTCTCTGATAATTTACTCACTGTTTCTCTGATTATTGCCTCACTGTTGCTCAGATTATTGACCCACTGTTTATCAGATTATTAACGCACTGTTCCGCTGATTATTGCCCCACTGATCCTCTCATTATTGCCTCGGTGTTTCTCTGATCTTTGACTCACTGCTTCTAATTATAGACACAGTGTTTCTCCGATTATTGACTCATTTATTTTCTGATTATTGACCCACGGTTTCTCTGATTGTTGATTCTCTGTTTCTCTGATTATTCACTCACTGTTTCTCTGATTATTCAGTCAAGATTTCTCTGATTATTGACTCGCTGGTTCTCTGATCTTTGACTCACTTCTCCTAATTATACACATAATGTTTCTCTGATCAATCTCTCAATGTTTCTCTGAATATTGACCCAATGTTTCTCTGATATCTTACCAAAGGTTTCTCTGATTATTCACTCACTTATTCTCTGATTATTCAGTCAATGTTTCTCTGATTATTGACACAATATTTCTCTCATTATTGACCAAAGGTTTCTCTGATTATTCACTCATGATTTCTCTGGTTATTTGTTTTCCTTTCATAGATTTTTGAATCCCTGTTTCACTGATTATAGCCGCAGTTCCGCGAATTGTTCACCGACCGTTTTCCTGAATATTCACTCAATGTTTCTCTGATTATTCACTTACTGTTTTCCTGATTATTCACTTTCTATTTCACTGAATATTCTCTCAATGTTTCTCCAATTATTGAGCCACTGTTCATCTGTTTATTGAACCACTGTTTCTCTGATTTGGAATCACTGTCTCTCTGATTATTCACTCACTCTTTTTCGGATTATTCACCCAATGTTTATCAGGTTATTGACTCACTGTTTCTCTGATTATTGACCCGCTGTTCCTTTGATTATTGACTCGCTGTTTCTCTGATCTTTGACTCACTGCTGCTAATTATAGACATAGTGTTTCTCTGATTATTCTCTCAATGTTTCTCTGAATATTCACCCAATGTTTCTCTGATTTCTTACCAAAAGTTTCTCTGATTATTCACTCACTTCTTCTCTGATTATTCACTCATTTTTTCTCTGATTATTCACTCAATGTTTCTCTGATTATTGACCCATTGTTTCTCTGAATTTTTACCAGTGGTTTCTCTGATTATTCACTCATTGGTTCTCTGGTTATTTCCTCTCCATTTCACTGATTTTTGAATCACTGTTTCACTGATTATTGTCGCTGTTCCGAAAGTTATTGACCCACCATTTTCCTGAATATTCACTCAATGTTTCTCTGATTATTCACTCACTGTTTTTCTGATTATCCACTGTCTATTTCTCTGAATATTCTCTCAATGTTTCACGAATTATTGAGACACTTTTTCTCTGATTATTGACCAACTTTTCCTATGACCATTGACTCACTGTTTCACAGATTATTGACTCACTGTTATCCTGATTATTGACTCCCTGTCTCCCTGATTATTAACCAACTGCTTCTCAGATTATTGTCCAAAGGTTTCTCTGATTATTCACTCACGTTTCTGCAATACGTTTCTCTCTGTTGCCCTGATTTTTCAATGAATTTTCACAGATTATTGTCGCTCTTCCCATAATTATTGACACACTGTTTTCTTGATCCTTCACTAACTGTTTCTGGGATTATTTACTCACTGTTTCTCTGATTATTCAGTCAACGTTTCTTTAATTATTGACTCACTGTTTCTCTGATTATTCACCAGAAGTTTCTCTGATTATACACTGACTGTTTCTTCGATTTTTTGCTCTCTCTTATACTTATTTTTGAATCACTTTTTCACTGATTGTTGACCCTGTTCTGCGAATTATTGACCCACAGTTTTCCTGATTATTCACTCACTGTTTCTCTGATTATTCACTCACATTTTCTCAGGTTATTGATTCGCTTTCTTTCTGTTTATTGACCCGCTGTTTCTCTGATTATTGTCCCATTGTTTCTCTGATTATTGACCTGCTGTTTCCCAGATTAGTGACTAACTGTTTCTGAGATTCCTACACACTGTTGCTCTGATTATTGACTCACTGTTTCTCTCTTTACAGAATCACTGTTACCCTGATTAGTGACTCAGTATTTCCCCGATTATTGACTCATTGTTTCTCTGATTATTGAATCACTGTTTCTCTGATTATTGACTCATTGTTTCTCTGATTATTGAATCACTGTTTCTCTGATTATTGACACATTGTTTCTCAGATTACTGACCAACAGTTTATTAGATTATTGACGGACTGCTTCTCTGGCTTATTGACCCGCTGTTTCTCTGACTATTCACCAATTATTTTTCAGATTATTGCCTCACTATGACCCTGATAATTCACTCACTGTTTCTCTGATTATTGACTCAATGTTTCTCTGATGATTGACCCACTGCATTTCTGATTATTAACCAAATGTTTCTCTCATTTTTCACTCACTGTTTCTCCGATTATTTGCTCTCTGTTTCATTTATTTTGGAATCACTGTTTCACTGACTGTTGTCGCTGATCTTCTAATTATTGACCCACTGCTCCCTGATTATTGACTCAGAGTTTACATGATTTTTGACTCACTTTTTCTCTGATTATTGACCCTTTTTCTTCCCAGATTATTCACTCAAGGCTTCTATGATCATTCACTCACTGTTTCTCAAACTATTCTCTGATTATTCACCTATTATCTCTGAGTTCATTGATTCGCGTTCTCTCTGATTATTGACCCGCTCGTTCTCTCATTATTGTCCCATTGTTTCCAAGATTATTGACCTGTTGTTTCTCAGATTAGCGACTCACTTTTTTTGACATTCATGACCCACTCTTGCTCTGATTATTGACTCGCTGCTTCTCTGTTTATAGACTCACTGTTACCATGATTATTGACTCATTATATCCCTGATTATTGACCATCTTTTTCTCTGATTATGGACCAAATGTTTCTCTGATTTTTCACTCACTGTTTCTCTGAGATTCACCAGAAGTTTCTCTGATTATGCACTGACTGTTTCTCCGATTACTTGCTCTCTGTTTCACTTATTTTTGAAACATTGTTTCACTGACTGTTGCCGCTGTTCTGCTAATTATTGACCCACAGTTTTCTCATTAATCTCTGGCTGTTTCTCTGATTATTCACACAATGTTACTATGACGTTTGAACCACTGCATCTCAGATTATTGACTAAATCTTTCTCTGATTTTTCACTCATTGTTTCTCCGATTATTTGCTCTCAGGTTCACTTATTTTTGAATCACTGTTTCACTGATTGTTGCTGCTGCTCTCCTAATTATTGACCTCCATTTAACTGATTATTCACTCACGGTTTCTCTCATTATTCACTCACTGTTTCTCTGATTATTGACTCACTGTTTCACTGATTATTGTCCCACTTTTTCCCAGATTATTCACTCAAGGCTTCTCTGATCATTCACTCACTGTTTCTCGGACAATTGGCCCACAGATTCTCTGACTATTCACCTACTATCTCTGAGTTTATTGATTCGCTTTCTCTCTGATTATTGACCCGCTCTTTCTCTGTTTATTGCCCACTGTTTCTGTGATTATTGACCCACTGTTTCTCAAATTAGCGACTCACTTTTTCTGAGATTCATGACCCACTCTTGCTCTGATTATTGACTCGCTGCATCTCTGTTTATATACTCACAGTTACCCTGATTATTGACGCATTATATCCCTGATTATTGACTCAGTGTTTCTCTGAATATTGACCCAAAGTTTTTCAGATTATTGACCAACTGTGTATCAGAACTTTCACCCGCTGTTTTACAGATTATGTCTCACACTTACACTGATTATTGACTCACTGTTTCTCTGATTACTGACTCACCGTTTCTCTGATTATTGACTCACTGTTTCTCTGATTATTTACTCACTGCTTCTCTGATTATTCGCTCAATGTTACTCTGATTATTGACCCAGTCTTTCTCTCATTTTTGACGCGGATTTTCTGTGATTATACACTCACTTTTTGTCTGATTATTCACTCAATGTTTTTCAGGTTATTGATTCGCTATTTCTCTGATTATTGTCTCACAGTTTACTTGATTATTGGTATACTGTTGCTCAGATTATTAACCCACTGTTTATCGGATTATTGACACACTGTTTCTCTGATTATTGAACTACTGCTTCACTGAATTTTAACTCACTGGTACCCTGATTATTCATTTGTTTTCTCCCTGATTATTGTCCAATGGTTTCTCCGATTATTGACTCAGTGTTTGCCTGATTATTGACTCACTGTTTCTCTGATTATACACTCACTGCTTCTCAGATTAATCACTCCCTATTGCTCTTATTATTGAACCACTGTTTCTCTGATTATTCACCCACTTTTTCTCAGGTTAGTTATTAGCTGTTTCCCTGATTTTTGACCCGCTGTTTCTCAGATTAGCAACTCACTATTTCTCAGAGTACTGACCCACTGTTTCTCTGATAATGAACTCACTTTTTCTCTGATAATTCTCCCACTGTTACCCGATTATTGGCTAACTATTGCTCAGATTATTGACAAACTGTTTCCCTGATTATTGTGTATTTCTGAATATTGACTCAATGTTTTTCAGATTATTGAACCATTGTTTCTCCGATTTATGACCCGCTGTCTCTTACATTATTGACTGAAACTTATCCTGATTATTGAATCACAGTTTCTCTGATTATTGACCACAGTTTCTCTGATTATTGACCAATTGTTTCTCATTTTATTGACTCAATGTTTCCCTGATTATTCAATTACTGTTTCTCTGATTTTTGACCAGCTCTTTTTCAGATTAGCGACTGAATATTTCTCAAAGTACTGACTGACTGTTACCCTCATTATTAACTCCCTGTCTCCTGGAATATTGACCAATTGTTTCCCTGACTATTGACTCACTTTTTGACTGATTATTGACAAACTGTTTCCCGATTATTGACTCACTATGTACCTGATTATTGATTCACTGTTTCATTGATTATACCCTCACTGCTTCTCTGATTATTCGCTCACTGTTTCTCTGAATATTGAACCACTGTTTCTCTGGTTATTCACCTGCAGTTTCTCTGATTTTTGACCCCTTGTTTCTCAGATTAGCCACTCACTGTTTCTCAGATTACTGACCCTCTGTTTCTCTGATAATTAACTCACTATTTCTGTGATTATTGTCTAACTGTTTCTCTGTTTATTGTCTCAACGTTTACCTGATTATTGGCTCACAGTTACTAAGATTATTCACCCAATCTTTCTCCGATTATTGACCAACTGTTCCTCTGATTACTGACTCATAGTTTCACTGATTATTGACTCACTGTTACCCTGATCATTGACTACCTGCCTCCCAGATTATTGACCCAGTGTTTCTCTGTTTGTTGACCCACTGTTTCTCAGATTACTGACGCTCTGTTTCTCTGATAATTAACTCGCTATTTCTCTGATTATTGGCTAACTGTTTCTCTGTTTATTGTCTCACTGTTTACCTGATTATTGGCTCACAGTTGCGAAGTTTATTCACCCACTGTTCCTCTGATTATTGACTCATAGTTTCACTAATTATTGACTCACTGTTACCCTGATCATTGACTACCTGCCTCCCTGAATATTGACAAACGATTTCGCAGATTACTGTCTCAGAGTTTCCCTGATTATTGACTCAATGTTTCCCTGATTATTGACTCACTGTTTCCCCGATTATTGATGCACATTTTCTCTGATTAATGACCCGATGTTTCTCAGATTATTAACCCACTGTTTCTCTGATTATTGACTTCCTGTCTCGCTGATCATTGACTCTCTTTTTCGCTGATTAATGACTCACTTTTTCCCTGATTATTTACCAGCGGTTTCTCAAATTATTGACCTACTGTTTCTCTGAAAATTCACTCACTGTCCATAATAATTAATAGACAGTTTCTCTGATCTTTGATTCACTGCTTCTAATTATTGTCCCGCTGTTTCTCAGATTATTGACCCACTGTTTCCCTTATTATTGACCCAGAGTTTCTCTGAATATTGACTCGCTGTTTTTCAGATTATTGACCCACTGTTTCTCAGATTTTTGACCCGCTGTTTCTTACATTATTGATTCACAGTTACCCTGATTATTGACTCTCGGTTTCTCTAATTATTGACTCACAGTTTTTCTGATTATTGACCAAACGTTTCTCTGATTATTGACCAAATGTTTCTCTTTTTTTTCAAACAATGTTTCTCTGATTATTGACCCAGACTTTTGCTCATTAAAGAAAAGATTTTTCGCTGATTATTCACTCGCTGTTCCTCTGATTATTAACCCACTGTTTCTCTGATTATTTGCTCACTGTTTCTATGATTATTAACACACTTTCTCTCTGATCTCAGATTCACTGCTTCTAATTATTGTCTCGCTGTTTCTCAGATTATTGACCCATTTTTCTCTAATTATTGACACAGTGTTTCTCTGAATATTGACCCACTGTTTTTCACATTATTGATCCACTGTTTATCATATTTTTGACACCCTATTTTCAGAATTTTGAGTGACAGTTACCTGATCATTGACTCACGGTTTCTCGGATTATTCACCCACTGGTTCTTTGATTATTGAATCACTGTTCCTCTGATTATTGACCCACAGTTTCTCTGATTTTTGACTCACTGTTACCCTGATTATTGACTACCTGCCTCCCTGATAATTGACCAACGCGTTCTCAGATTATTGACTCAGAGTTTGTCTGATTGTTGACTCAATGTTTCCCTGATTATTGACACACTTTTTCCCTGATTATTGACCCACACTTTCTCTGATTAATGAACCGATGTTTCTCCGATTATTAACCCACTGTTTCTTTGATTATTGACTTCCTGTCTCCCTGATCATTGACTCTCTGTTTCACTGATTAATGACTCACTGTTTCCCTGATTATTGACCAGCCGTTTTTCTGATTATTGACCCACTGTTTCTCTGATACTTCACACATTGTCCATTATAATTAAAACACGGTTTCTCTGATCTTTGATTCACTGCTTCTAATTATTGTCCTGCTCTTTCTCGGATTATTGACGTACTGTTTCCCTGATTATTGACCCAGAGTTTCTCTGAATATTGACTCACTGCTTTTCAGATTATTGACCCACTGTTTCTCTGGTACTTCACACATTGTCCATAATAATTAAAACACGGTTTCTCTGATCTTTGATTCACTACTTCTAATTATTGTCCTGCTGTTTCTCTGATTATTGACTCACTGTTTCGCTTCTTATTGACCCACTTTTTCTCTGATTTTTGACCCATGGTTTATCTAATTATTGACAAAGTGTTTCTCTGAATATTGACCCACTGTTTTTCACATTATTGATCCACTGTTTAACATATTTTTGACCCGCTTTTTAAAGATTATTGACTCGCAGTTACACTGATTATTGACTCACATTTTCTCTGATTATTGACTCACTGTTACCATGATTACTGACAACCTGTCTCCCTGATTAATGACAAATGCTTTCTCAGATTATTGACTCACAGTTTGCCTGATTATTGACTCACTGTTTCCCTTATTATTGACTCACATTTTCTCTGAATAATGACAGGCGATTTCTCACACTATTGACCCACTGTTTCTCTGATTATTGACTCACTGTCGCTCTGATGATTGACTCCCTGTTTCCCTGATTAATGACTCACTATTTCTATGATAATTAACAGACTTTTCACCTGATCTTTGATTCAATGATTTTCATTATTGTCCCGCTGTTTCTCAGATCAATGACCCATTTTTTTCTCGACTATTTACCCAGTGTTTCTCTGAATATTGACCCAAAGTTTTTCAGATTATTGACCAACTGTGTATCAGAACTTTCACCCACTGTTTTGCAGATTATGTCTCACACTTACACTGATTATTGACTCACTGTTTCTCTGATTATTGACTCACCGTTTCTCTGATTATTGACTCACTGTTTCTCTGATTATTTACTCACTGCTTCTCTGATTATTCGCTCAATGTTACTCTGATTATTGACCCAGTCTTTCTCTCATTTTTGACGCGAATTTTCTGTGATTATACACTCACCTTTTGTCTGATTATTCACTCAATGTTTTTCAGGTTATTGATTCGCTATTTCTCTGATTATTGTCTCACAGTTTACTTGATTATTGGTATACTGTTGCTCAGATTATTAACCCACTGTTTATCGGATTATTGACACACTGTTTCTCTGATTATTGAACTACTGCTTCACTGAATTTTGACTCACTGGCACCCTGATTATTCATTTGTTTTCTCCCTGATTATTGTCCAATGGTTTCTCTGATTATTGACTCAGTATTTGCCTGATTATTGACTCACTGTTTCTCTGATTATACACTCACTGCTTCTCAGATTAATCACTCCCTGTTGCTCTTATTATTGAACCACTGTTTCTCTGATTATTCACCCACTTTTTCTCAGGTTAGTTATTAGCTGTTTCCCTGATTTTTGACCCGCTGTTTCTCAGATTAGCAACTCACTATTTCTCAGAGTACTGACCCACTGTTTCTCTGATAATGAACTCACTTTTTCTCTGATAATTCTCCCACTGTTACCTGATTATTGGCTAACTATTGCTCAGATTATTGACAAACTGTTTCCTTGATTATTGAGTATTTCTGAATATTGACTCATTGTTTTTCAGATTATTGAACAATTGTTTCTCCGATTTATGACCCGCTGTCTCTTACATTATTGACTGAAACTTATCCTGATTATTGAATCTCAGTTTCTCTGATTATTGACCACAGTTTCTCTGATTATTGACCAATTGTTTCTCATTTTATTGACTCAATGTTGCCCTGATTAGTCAATTACTGTTTCTCTGATTTTTGACCAGCTGTTTTTCAGATTAGCGACTGAATATTTCTCAAAGTACTGACTGACTGTTACCCTCATTATTAACTCCCTGTCTCCTGGAATATTGACCAATTGTTTCCCTGATTATTGACTCACTTTTTGACTGATTATTGACAAACTGTTTCCTGATTATTGACTCACTATGTACCTGATTATTGATTCACTGTTTCACTGATTATACCCTCACTGCTTCTCTGATTATTCGCTCACTGTTTCTCTGAATATTGAACCACTGTTTCTCTGGTTATTCACCTGCAGTTTCTCTGATTTTTGACCCCTTGTTTCTCAGATTAGCCACTCACTGTTTCTCAGATTACTGACGCTCTGTTTCTCTGATAATTAACTCGCTATTTCTCTGATTATTGGCTAACTGTTTCTCTGTTTATTGTCTCACTGTTTACCTGATTATTGGCTCACAGTTGCGAAGTTTATTCACCCACTGTTTCTTTGATTATTGACCCACTGTTCCTCTGATTATTGACTCATAGTTTCACTAATTATTGAATCACTGTTACCCTGATCATTGACTATCTGCCTCCCTGATTATTGACAAACGATTTCGCAGATTACTGTCTCAGAGTTTCCCTGATTATTGAATCAATGTTTCCCTGATTATTGACTCACTGTTTCCCCGATTATTGATGCACATTTTCTCTGATTAATGACCCGATGTTTCTCAGATTATTAACCCACTGTTTCTCTGATTATTGACTTCCTGTCTCGCTGATCATTGACTCTCTTTTTCGCTGATTAATGACTCACTTTTTCCCTGATTATTTACCAGCGGTTTCTCAAATTATTGACCCACTGTTTCTCTGAAAATTCACTCACTGTCCATAATAATTAATAGACGGTTTCTCTGATCTTTGATTCACTGCTTCTAATTATTGTCCCGCTGTTTCTCAGATTATTGACCCACTGTTTCCCTTACTATTGACCCAGAGTTTCTCTGAATATTGACTCGCTGTTTTTCAGATTATTGACCCACTGTTTCTCTGATTTTTGACCCGTTGTTTCTTACATTATTGATTCACAGTTTCCCTGATTATTGATTCACGGTTTCTCTAATTATTTACTCACTGCTTCTCTGATTATTCACCCACTGTTTCTCTGGTTAGTGACTCACTTTTTCTGAGATTACTGTGCCCCTGTTTCTCTCATAATAAACTAACTTTTCCTCTGATTATTGACCCACTGTTTCCCTGATTATAGACCAATTCTTTCTCATATTATTAACTCACTGTTTCCCTGATTATTCAATCACTGCTTCTCTGATTATTGACCCGCTGTTTCTCTGATTTTTGAACCTCTGTTTCTCAGATTAGCGACTCACTTTTTCTCAGATTACTGACCCTCTGTTTCTCTGATAATTCACTCACTATTTGACCAACGTTTTCTCAGATTGTTGACTCACGGTTTGCCTGATTATTGACTCACTGTTTCTCTGATTATTCACTCACTGCTTCTCTGATTATTCACTCACTGTTTCTCTGAATATTGAACCAGTGTTTCTCTGATTATTCACCCACTGTTTCTGACGTTATCTATTACCTGTTTCTCAGATTAGTGACTCACTGTTTCTCAGATTACTGACCGTCTGTCTGTCTGATAATTAAAACGCTGTTTTTCCGATTATTGACTCACAGTTTCTCTGATTATTGTCTCACTGTTCACCTGATTATTGGCTCACAGTTGCTCAGATTATTGACCCACTTTGTCTCTGATTATTGACCAACTGTTCCTCTGATTATTGACTCAATGTTTCACTGATTATTGACTCATTGTTACCATGATTACTGACAACTTCTCTCCCTGATTAATGGCAAATGCTTTTTCAGGTTATTGACTCACAGTTTGCCTGATTATTGACTCACTGTTTCCCTGATTATTGACCCACATTTTCTCTGAATAATGACATGCAGTTTCTCAAATTATTAACGCACTGTTTCTCTCTTTATTGACTCACTGTCGGCCTGATCATTGATTCCCTGTTTCCCTGATTAATGACTCAACGTTTCTATGATAATTAACACACTTTTTCCCTGATCTTTGATTCACTGATTCTAATTATTGTACCGCTGTTTGTCAGGTTAGTGACCCATTTTTTCTCTGAATATTGACCCAGTGTTTCTCTGAATATTGACCCACTGTTTACCGGATTTTTCACCCGCTGTTTCGCAGTTACATTGAATATTGACTCATTGTTTTTCTGATTATTTAGTCACTGTTTCTCTGATTATTCACTCAATGTTTCTCTGATTATTGACCCACTGTTTCTCTGATTATTGACTCTTTGTTTCTCTGATTATTTAGTCACTGTTTCTCTGATTATTGACCCAGTCTTTCTCTCATTTTTGACACCAATTTTCTCTGAGTATTCACTCACTTTTTCTCTGATTGTTCACTGAATGTTTTTCACGTTATTGATTCGCTTTTTCTCGGATTATTGTCTCAATGTTCACCTCATTATTGGCATACTGTTTCTCTGATTATTGAACTACTGCTTCACAGATTTTTGACTCACTGGTACCCTGATTATTCACTTGTTTTCGCCCCGATTATTGTCCAATGGTTTCTCCGATTATTGACTAATTTTTTGCCTGATTATTGACTCACTGTTTCCCTGATTATTGACTGACTGTTTCTCTGATATTCACTCATTGCTTCTCAGATTATTCACTCCCTGAAGCTCTTATTAGTGAACCACTGTTTCTCTGATTATTCTCCCACTGTTTCTCAGGATAGTTATTAGCTTTTTCTCTGATTTTTGACCAGTTGTTTCTCAGATTAGCGACTCACTGTTTCTCAGAGTACTGACCCACTGTTTCTCTGATAATGAACTCACTTTTTCTCTGATAATTCTCCCACTGTTGCCTGATTATTGGCTCACTGCTGCTCAGATTATTGACCCACAGTTTCCCTGATTATTGACCCGGAGTATCTCTGAATATTGACTCACTGTTTTTCAGATTATTGACCCACTGCCTCTCTGATTTTTGAACCACTGTTTCTCTGATTATTGACTCACTGTTTCTGTTATTATTGACCCACGTTTTCTCTGATTATTGACCAATTGTTTCTCATATTATTGACTCATTGTTTCCATGATTATTCAATCACTGTTTCTCTGATTAAAGACTCACTGTTTCTCAAGTTATTGCCTCCATGTTTACCTGATTATTGGCTCACTGTTGCTTAGTTTATTGACTCACTGTTACCCTGATTATTGACTCCCTGAGTCCCTGATTATTGACCCACTGTTTCTCTGATTATTGACCAATTGTTTCCCATATTATTGACTGACTGTTTCGCTGATTATTCAATCACTGCTTCTCTGAATATTGACCCGCTTTTACTCTGATTTTTGACCCACTGTTTCTGCGAATTGCGACTCACTGTTTCTCAGATTACTGATCCACTATTTCTCTGATAATGAACTCACTGTTTGTTTTATAATTGTTTCACTGTAGCCTGATTATTGGTTCACTGTTGCTCAGGTTATTGACCCACTGTTTATCAGATAATTGTCGGACCGTTTCTCTGATTATTGTCCTACTGTCTCACTGACTATTGACTCACTGTTACCCTGATTATTATCTCCCTGTCTGCCTGACTGTTGACCAACTTTTTCTCAGATTATTGACTCACGGATTGCCTGATTATTGATTCAGTGTTTCCCTGATTATAGAATCACTGTTACTCTGATTATTCACTCACTGCTTCTCTGATTATTCACTCACTGATTCTTAGGTTATTTATTAACTGTTTCTCTGATTATTGACCCGCAGTTTCACAGATTTTTGACCCGCTGTTTCTCAGATTAGTGACTCACTGTTTCTCAGATTACCGACTCTCTGTTTGTCTGATAATTAACTCGCTGTTTCTCTGATTATTGACTCAAAGGTTCTCTGATTATTGTCTCACTGTTCACCTGATTATTGGCTCACAGTAGCTCAATTATTGACCCACTTTGTCTCTGATTATTGACCAAAAGTTCCTCTGATTATTGACTCAGTGTTTCACTGATTATTGACTCACTGTTACCATGATTACTGACAACCTGTCTCCCTGATTAATGACAAATGCTTTCTCTGATTATTGACTCACAGTTTTCCTGATTATTGACTCACTGTTTCCCTTATTATTGACTCACTGTTTCCCTTATTATTGACCCACATTTTCTCTGAATAATGACAGGTGGTTTCTCAGACTATTGACCCACTGTTTCTCTGATGATTGACTCACTGTTTCCCTGATTAATGACTCATTATATCTGTGATAATTAACAGACTTTTTCTCTGATCGTTGATTCAATGATTCTTATTATTGTCCCGCTGTTTCTCTGATTAATGACCCATTTTTTCTCAACTATTGACCCAGTGTTTCTCTGAATATTGACCCACTGTTTTTCAGATTATTGACCAACTGTTTATCAGAACTTTCACCCACTGTTTTGCAGATTGAGTCTCACAGTTACACTGATTATTGACTCACTGTTTCTCTGATTATTGACTCACTGTTTCTCTAATTATTCACCCACTGTTTCTCTGATTATTGACTCAATGTTTCCCTAATTATTTACTCACTGTTTCTCTGATTATTCGCTCAATGTTACTCTGATTATTGACCCAGTCTTTCTCTCATTTTTGACGCGAATTTTCTCTGATTATAAACTCACTTTTTCTCTGATTGTTCACACAATGTTTTTCAGGTCATTGATTCGCTGTTTCTCCGATTATTTAGTCACAGTTTACTTGATTATTGGTATACTGTTGCTCAGATTATTAACCCACAGTTTATCGGATTATTGACACACTGTTTCTCTGATTATTGAACTACTGCTTCACTGAATTTTGACTCACTGGTACCCTGATTATTGACTTGTTTTCTCCTGGATTATTGTCCAACGGTTCCTCCGATTATTGACTCAGTGTTTGCCTGATTATTGACTCACTGTTTCTCTGATTATTCACTTACTGCTTCTCAGATTAATCACTCCCTGTTGCTCTTATTATTGAACCACTGTTTCTCTGATTATTCACCCACTGTTTCTCAGGTTAGTTATTAGCTTTTTCCTGATTTTTGACCCGCTGTTTCTCAGATTAGCGACTCACTGTTTCTCAGAGTACTGACCCACTGTTTCTCTGATAATGAACTCACTTTTTCTCTGATAATTCTCCCACTGTTACCTGATTATTGGCTAACTGTTGCTCAGATTACTGACAAACTGTTTCCCTGATTATTGAGTATTTCTGAATATTGACTCATTGTTTTTCAGATTATTGACCCATTGTTTCTCCGATTTATGACCCACTGTCTCTTACATTATTGACTCACACTTATCCTGATTATTGAATCACAGTTTCTCTGATTATTGACCGCAGTTTCTCTGATTATTGACCAATTGTTTCTCATTTTATTGACTCAATGTTTCCCTGATTATTCAATTACTGTTTCTCTGATTTTTGAACCGCTGTTTTTCAGTTTAGTGACTCAATATTTCTCAAAGTACTGACTGACTGTTAACCTCAATATTAACTCCCTGTCTCCCTGAATATTGACCTATTGTTTCTCAGATTATTGACTCACTTTTTGACTGATTATTGACAAACTGTTTCCTGATTATTGACTCACTATGTACCTGATTATTGAATCACTGTTTCACTGATTATACCCTCACTGCTTCTCTGATTATTCGCTCACTGTTTCTCTGAATATTGAATCACTGTTTCTCTGGTTATTCACCTGCAGTTTCTCTGATTTTTGACCCCTTGTTTCTCAGATTAGCCACTCACTGTTTCTCAGATTACTGACCCTCTGTTTCTCTGATAATAACTCACTATTTCTCTGATTATGGTCTAACTGTTTCTCTGTTTATTGTCTCACTGTTTACCTGATTATTGGCTCACAGTTACTAAGATTATTCACCCAATCTTTCGCCGATTATTGACCAACTGTTCCTCTGATTATTGACTCATAGTTTCACTGATTATTGACTCACTGTTACCCTGATCATTGACTACCTGCCTTCCAGATTATTGACCCAGTGTTTCTCTGTTTGCTGACCCACTGTTTCTCTGATTATTCATCCACTGTTTCTTAGGTTAGTTATTAGCTGTTTCTTTGTTTTTTGACCAGCTGTTTCTCAGGCTAGCAACTCGCTGATTCTCTGATTACTGACAAAATGTTTCTCTAATAATGAACTCACTTATTCTCTGATTATTCTCCCACTGTTACCTGATTCTCACTTTATTTATTAGCTGTTTCTCTGATTATTGACCTGTAGTTTCTCTGATTTTTGACCCTTTGTTTCTCAGATTACTGACCCTCTGTTTCTCTGGTAATTAACTCACTATTTCCCTGATTATTTACCAGCAGTTTCTCAAATTATTGACCCACTGTTTCTCTGAAAGTTCACTCACTGTCCATTATAATTAATAGACGGTTTCTCTGATCTTTGATTCACTGCTTCTAATTATTGTCCCGCTGTTTCTCAGATTATTGACCCACTGTTTCCCTTATTTTTGACCCAGAGATTCTCTGAATATAGACTCGCTGTTTTACAGATTATTGACCCACTGTTTCTCCGATTTTTGACCCGCTGTTTCTTACATTATTGATTCACAGTTACCCTGATTATTGACTCATGGTTTCTCTAATTATTGACTCATAGTTTTTCTGAATATTGACCAAAAGTTTCTCTGATTATTGACCAAATGTTTCTGTTAATTCAATCAATGTTTCTCTGATTATTGACCCACACTTTCGCTCAAAAAAGCGGGTCAAAAATATGCTAAACAGTGGATCAATAATGTGAAAAACAGTGGGTCAATATTCAGAGACACACTTTGTCAATAATTAGATAAACAATGGGTCAAACATCAGAGAAAAAGTGGGTCAATAAGAAGAGAAACAGTGAGTCAATAATCAGAGAAATAGTGGGTCAAAAGTGGTAAAGCAGTTGGTCAATAATCTGAAAAGCAGTGAGTCAATATTCAGAGAAACTCTGAATTTTTCGCTGATTATTCACTCACTGTTCCTCTGATTATTAACTCACTGTTTCTCTGATTATTTGCTCACTGTTTCTATGATTATTAACACACTTTCTCTCTGATCTTAGGTTCACTGCTTCTAATTATTGTCTCGCTGTTTCTCAGATTATTGACCCACTGTTTCCCTGATTATAGACCCAGAGTTTCTCTGAATATTGCCGCACTGTTTTTCAGATTATTGACCCACTGTTTCCCCGATATTTGACCCTCTTTTTATTACATTATTGACTCACAGTTACCCTGATTATTGACTCACTGTTTCTCTGATTATTGACCCAATGTTTCTCTGATTATTGACTCACTGTTTCTCTGATTATTGACCTACTGTTTCTCTGATTATTGACAAATTGTTTCTCATATTATTGACTCAGAGTTTCCCTGCTTATTCAATCACTGTTTCTCTGATTATTGACACACTCTTTCAGTCATTAGTGAAAAGATTTTTCTCTGATTATTCAATCACTGTTCCTCTTATTATTGACCTACTGTTTCCCTGATTATTGACTCACTGTTTCCCTGATTATTCAATCACTGTTTCTCTGATTATTGGACTACTGTTTCTCTGATTATTCACCCACTGTTTCTCCGATTATCGACCAATTCTTTCTCATATTATTGACTCAGTCTTTCACTGATTATTCAATCACTGTTTCTCTGATTATTGGACTACTGTTTCTCTGATTATTCACCCACTGTTTATCTGTTTATTGACTCACTGTTTCTCAGATTATTGTCTCACTTTTTGCCTGATTATGGGCAAACGGATGCTCAGATTATTGATTAACTGCTAGCCTGATAATTGACTGCCTGACACCCTGATTATTGACCATCGCTTTCTCAGATTATTGACTCAGGGTTTCCCTCATTATTGACTCAATGTTTCCCTGATTATTGACTCATTCTTTCCCTGATTATTGACACACATTTTCTCTGATTAATGACACGCTGTTTCTCAGACTATTAACCCACTGTTTCTCAGATTATTGACTCACTGTCGCCCTGATTATTGACTCACTGATGCTCACATTATTGACTCACTGTTTCTCAGATTATTGACTGACTGCTACCCTGATATTGACTATCGGTTACACTGATTATTGACTCACTGTTTCTCTGATTATTCACCCACTGTTCCTCTGATTATCGACCAATTCTTTCTCATATTATTGACTCACTGTTTCCCTGATTATTCAATCACTGTTTCTCTGATTATTGGACTACTGTTTCTCTGTTTTTTTCACCAACTGTTACTCTGATTATCAACCAATTCTTTCTCCTATTATTGACTCACTGTTTCCCTGATTATTCAATCACTGTTTCTCTGACTATTGGACTACTGTTTCTCTGATTTTTCACCCACTGTTTCTCTGTTTATTGACTCGCTGTTTCTCAGATTATTGTCTCACTCTTTACCTGATTATTGGCTCACGGTTGCTCAGATTATTGACTAACTGTTACACTGATTATCGACTCCCTGACTCCCTGATTATTGACCCTCACTTTCTCAGATTATTGACTCAGTGTTTCCCTGATTATTGATTCAATCATTTGCCAGAATATTGACCCACATTTTCTCTGAATAATGACACGCTGTTTCTCAGACTATTAACCCACTGTTTCTCTGATTATTGACTCACTGCCGTCCTGATCATTGACCCCCTGTTCCCCTGATTAATGACTCACTGTTGCTAAGATAATTAATTCACTTTTTCTCTGATCTTTGATTCACTGCTTATAACTATTGTCCCGCGGTTTCTCAGATTATTGACCCACTGTTTCTCTGATTATTGACTCACTGTTTCTCTGATTATTCACTCACTGTTTCTCTGATTATTGACCAATTCTTCCTCATATTATTGACTCGTTGTTTCCCGGATTATTCAATCACTGTTTCTCTGATTATGACCTGCATTTTCTCTGATTATTGACCCACTCTTTCTCTGATTATTGACCCACTATTTTTCAGATTAATGACCCACTGTTTATCAGATTTATTACCCGCTGTTTCCCAGGTTATTAACTCACAGTTACTCTGATTATTGACTCACAGTTTCTCTGATTATTGACTCACTGTTTCTCTGATTATTCACTCACTGTTTCTCTGATTATTGACCAATTCTTCCTCATATTATTGACTCGTTGTTTCCCGGATTATTCAATCACTGTTTCTCTGATTATTGGACTACTGTTTCTCTGATTTTTCACCCACAGTTTCTCTGTTTATTGACCCGCTGTTTCTCAGATTATTGTCTCACTGTTTACCTGATTATTGGCTCACTGTTTACCTGATTATTGGCTCAATGTTGCTCAGATCATTGACTAACTGTTATACTGATTATCGACTCCCTAACTCCCTGATTATTGATCCTCACTTTCTCAGATTATGGACTCAGTGTTTCCCTGATTATTGATTCAATGTTTCCCTGATTATTGACTCTTTCTTTTGCCAGAATATTGACCTACATTTTCTCTGAATAATGACACGCCGTTTCTCAGACTATTCACCCACTGTTTCTCTGATTATAGACTCACTGTTGCCCTGATCATTGACTCACTGATGCTCAGATTATTGACCACTGTTTATCAGATTTTTGACCCGCTGTTTCTCAGTTTATTGATTCACAGTTTCCCTCATTATTGACTCACTGTTTCTCTGATTTTTGACTCACTGTTTCTCTGATTTTTGACTCACTGTTTCTCTGATTATTGGCCCCCAGTTTCTCTCATTATTGACCAATTGTTTCTCAGATTATTGACTCACTCTTTCCCTGATTATTGAGTAAATGTTTCTCTGATTATTGACTCACTTTTTCTCTGATTAGTGACTCACTTTTTCTCAGATTACTGAGCCCCTGTTTCTCTCATAATAAACTCACTTTTTCTCTGATTATTGACTCACCGTTTCTCTGATTATTGACTCACCGTTTCTCTGATTATTGTCTCACTGTTTACCTGATTATTGACCCACTTTTTATCGAATTATTGACCAACTCTTTCACTGATTATTGACTCACTGTTACCCTGATTATTGACACCCTGTCTCCATGATTATTCACCAAAACCTTCTCAGAGTAAAGACTCACCGTTTGCCTGATTATTGACTCAATGTTTCCCTGATTATTGACTCACTGTTTCCCTGATCATTTACTCGCTCCTTCCCTGATTATTGACTCACTGTTTCCCTGATTGGTGACCAGAATTTTCTATCATTTTTGACATACGATCTCCCTGATCATTGACTCCCTGTTTCTCAGATTATTGACCCAGATGTTCTCTGAATATTGACCCACTGTTTTTCCGATTATTGACTGACTGTTTCTCGAATTTTGGACCCGCTATTTCTTAGATTATTGACCACATTACCCTGATTATTAACTCACGGTTTCCCTGATTATTGACTCACAGTGTTTCCTGATTATTGACCAACTGTTTCTCTGATTATTCACTCAATGTTTCTCTGATTATTCACCCACTCGTTCTCTCATTATTGAAAAGATTTTTCTCTGATTATTCACTCGCTGTTCCTCTGATTATTGCCGCATGATTTCTCTGCTTCTTTACTCAATTTTTTTATGATTATTAACACACTGTTTCTCTGATCTTTGGTACACTGTTTCTAATAATTTCCCGCTGCTTCTCAGATTAATGACACACTGTAACTCGGATTATTGACACAGCGTCTCTATGAATATTGACCCACTGTTTTTCACATTATTCATCCATTGTTTATCAGATATTTGACCCGCTTTTTCTCAGATTATTGACTGACAGTCACCCTGATATGGACTATTGGTTACTCTGATTATTGACTCACTGTTTCTCTGATTATTCACCCACTTTGTCTCTGATCATTGACCAATTTTTTTCATATAATTGGCTCGCTGTTTCCCTGATTATTCAATCACTGTTTCTCTAATTATTGGACTACTGTTTCTCTGATTTTTTACGCACAGTTTCTCTGATTATTGACCAACTGTTTCTCTGATTATTCACTCCCTGTTTCTCAGACTATTCACTCAATGTGTCTCTGCTAATTGACCCACTCTTGCTCGCATTATTGACGGGAGTTTTCTCTGATTATTCGCTCACTTTTTCTCTGATTATTCACTCAATGTTTTTCAGGTTATTGATTTGCTTCCTCTCTGATTATTGACCTGCTGTTTATCAGATTATTAACTCACTGTTTCCTTGATTATTGTCTCACAGTGTACGTGATTATTGGTTCACTGTGGCTCAGATTATAGATACGCTGTTTATCAGATTATTGATGCAATCTTTTTCTCATTATTGATCGACAGCTTCACTGATTTTTGACTCCCTGGTACACTGATTATTAACTCGTTGTCTCCCTGATTATTGTCCAACAGTTTCTCCGATTATTGACTCACTGTTTCCCTGATTATTGACCCACATTTTGTCTGATTAATGACCCGATGTTTCTCCGATTATTAACCCTCTGTTTCTCTGATTATTGTCTTCCTGTCTCCCTGATCATTGACTCATTGTTTCCCTGATTAATGAATCACTGTTTCTCTGATTAATGACCAGCAATTTATCTGACTATTGACCTTCTGTTTCCCTAATTATTGACTCACTGTCCAGAATAATTAACAGAATGTTTCTCTGAACTTTGATTCATTGCTTCAAATTATTGTCCTGCTGTTTCTCAGATTATTGACCCATTGTTTCTCCGATTATTGACCCAGAGTTTTTTTTGATTTTTGACCCGCTGTTTCTTAGATTATTGTCACACAATTACACTGGTTATTGACTCACTGTTTCTCTGATTGTTGACTCACAGTTTTTCTGATTATTGAGTCACTGTTTCTCTGATTATTGACCCACTGTTTCTCTGATTATTGACCAACTGTTTCTCATATTATTGACCCATTGTTTCCCTGATTATTCCATCACTGTTTCTATGAATATTGATCTGCTTTTTCTCTGATTCTTGACCGTTCATTTCTCAGATGACTGATCCACTCTTTCTCTGATAATGAACTCACTGTTTCCCTGATAATGAACTCACTGTTTCCCTGATTATTGACTTACTGTTTCTCTGATTATTTACCCAGAGTTTCTCTGAATACTGACACGTTTTTTTTCAGATTATTGACCCACTGTCTCTCTGATTTTTGACGTGTTGTTTCTTAGATTATTGTCACACAGTTACCCTTATTATTGACTCACGGTTTCTCTGATTATTTACTCACACTTTTTCTGATTATTGACTCAGTGTTTCTATGATAATTAACACACTGTTTTTCTGACCTTTGATTCACTGCTTCTAATTATTGTCTCGCTGTTTCTCAGATTATTGACCCATTTTTTCTATGATTATTTACCCAGTGTTTCTCTGAATATTGACCCACTGTTTTTTTCAGATTATTGACCCGCTGTTTATCAGATTTTTGACCCGCTGTTTCTCAGATTATTGACTCACAGTTACACTGATTATTGACCATCTGTTTCTCTGATCATTCACTCACTGTTTCGTTGATTATTGATTCACTCTTTCTCTATTTATTGATGGGAGGTTTCTCTGATTATTCACTCACTGTTTCTATGATTATTGCCTCACAGTTTACCTGATAAGTGGCTCAATGTAGCTCAGATTATTGATTCGCTGTTTATCAGATTATTGAAAGACCGTTTCTCTGATTATTGACCAACTGCTTCACTGATTTTTGACTCACTGGTACCCTGATTATTAACTCATTGTCTCCGTGAATATTGGCCAACAGTTTCTCCGATTATTTACTCACTGTTTCCCTGATTATTGACACACATTTTCTCTGATTAATGTCCCGATGTTTCTCAGATTATTCACTCAATCTTTCTTTGATTATTGACCCATTCCTTCCCTCATTATTGACGGGAGTTTTCTCTGATTACTCACTCACTGTTTCTCTGATTATGGTCTCACAGTTTACCTGAATAGTGGCTCACTGTAGCTCAAAGTATTGACCACTGCTGCTTGTTGACGCATTGTTTCTCTGATTATTGAACTAATGCTTCACTGATTTTTGACTCACTGGGACCCTGATTATGAACTCGTTGTCTCCGTGATTATTGACCCACATTCTCTCTGATTAATGACTCGATGTTTCTCCGATTATTAACCCTCTGTTTCTCTGATTATTGAATTCCTGTCTCCCTGATCATTGGCTCCCTGTTTCCCTGAATAGTGACTCACTGTTTCTCTGATTAATGACCAGCAAGTTCTCTGATGTTTGACCCACAGTTTCTCTGATTATTGACCAACTGTTTCCCTGATTATAGAATCAATGTTTCTCTCGTTATTGACCCAGTGTTTCCCTCATTACTGAAAAGATTTTTCTCTGATTATTCACTCCCCGTTGCTCTGATTAATGACTGACTGTTTGCCTGATTATTGACCAGCATTTTCTCTGACTATTGACCCACTGTTTCTCTGATTATTGACTCACTGTTTAGAATAATTAACAGACTGTTTTTCTGATCTTTGATTCACTGCTTCTAATTTTTGTCCCACTGTTTCTCAGGTTATTGACCCACTGTTTCTCTGATTTCTCACACGCTGTTTCTTAGATTATTCACTCACAGTTACCCTCATTATTGACTCATGGTTTCTCTGAATATTGACTCAGTTTTTCTGATTATTTACTCACTGTTTCTATGATTATTAACAGACTGTATCTCTGATCTTTGATCCACTGCCTATTGTTATCGTTCCGTTGTTTGTCAGATTATTGACCTACTGTTTCTCATATTATTGACAGATTTTTTCTCTGATTATTACCTCTCAGTTTCTCTGATTATAGACTCACTGTTCCTCTGATTATTGACCCACAGTTTCTCTGATTATTGACCACATCTTTCTCTGATTAGTCGCTCACTGTTTCTCTGATTATTCACTCAATGTTTCTTTGATTATTGACCCATGCGATCTGTCATAATTGACAGGAGTTTTCTCTGATTATTCACTCACTGTATCTCTGATTATTCATTTAATGTTTTTCAGGTTATTGATTCGCTGTTTCTCTGAATATTGACCCGCTGTTAATCAGATTATTCACCCGCTGTTTCTGTGATTACTGTCTCACAGCTCACTGTAGCTCAGATTGTTGACCCACTGTTTATCGAAGTATTTACGCACTGTTTCTCTGATTATTGACCTACTGATGTAGTGAGTTTTGCCTCACTGGCACCCCGAGTATTAACTCGTTGTCTCCCTGATTATTGTCCAATGGTTTCTCCGATTATTGACTCATGGTTTGCCTGATTATTGACTCTGTTTCCCTGATTATTGACTCACTGTTTATCTGATTATTCACTCAATGCTTCTCAGAATATTGACTCACGGTTGGTCTTATTAGTGAACCATTATTTAACTGATTATTCACCCACTGTTTCTCTGATTTTGTCCCGATGTTACTCGGATGTTTGACCTGCTTTTTCTCAAATTAGCGACTTAGTCTTTCTCAGTGCTGACCCAATGATTCTCTGATAATGAACTCACTGTTTCTCTGATAATTGTCTCACTGTTACCTAATTATTGGTTCACAGTTTACAGATTATTGACCCACTGTTTCCATAATTATTGAATCACTGATTCCCTGATTATTCACTCACTGCTTCTCTGACTTTTCATCCACAGTTTCTCAGGTTATTTATTAGCTGTTTCTCTGATTATTGACCCGCTGCTTCTCAGATTAGTGAAACGGCATTTCTCAGATTACTGACCCTCTGATTCTCTGATAATTAACGCGGAGTTTCTCTGATTATTGTCTCACTGTTTTCCTGATTATTGGCTCACAGTTGCTCAGATTATTAACCCGATGTTTCTCTGATTATTGACCAACTGTTCCTCTGATTATTGACTCACTGTTTCACTGATTATAGACTACCTGTCTCCCTGATTATTGGCAAGTGCTTTCTCAGATTATTGACTCACAGTTTCCCTGATTAATGACTCACTGTTTCCATGATTATTCACCCACATTTTCTCTAATTAATGACCCGATGTTTCTCAGGTTCTTAACCCACTGTTTCTCTGATTATTGACTTCCTGTCTCCCTGATCATTGACTCCCTGTTTCCATGATTAACGACTCACTGTTTCTGATTATTGACGTGCACTTTCTCAGATTATTGACCCACTGTTTCTCTAATTATTGACTCAATGACTATAATAATTAACAGAGTGTTTCTCTGATCTTTGATGCACTGCTTCTTATTATTGTCCCACTGTTTCTCAGATTATTGACCCACTGTTTCTTTGATTATTGACCCAGAGTTCCGCTGAATATTCACCCCCTCTTTTTCAGATTATTGGCCCACTGTTTCTCTGATTTTTGAGCCGCTGTTTCCTACATTATTGACTCAAAGTTACCCTAATTATTGACTCACGGTTTCTCTGATTATTGACTAACAGTTTTTCTGATAATTGACCTACAGTTTCTCTGAATATTGACCAACTGGTTCTCTGATTATTCACTCAATGTTTCTATAATTATTGACACACTGTTTCTCTGATCTTTGATTCACTGCTTCTATTTATTGTCCCGCTTTTTCTCAGATTATTCACTCATTGTTTATCTGATTATTGACAAAGCGTTTCTCTGAATATTGACCCAAAGTTTTTCACACTATTGATCAAATGTTTATCAAATTTTTGACCCACTTTTTCTCAGATTATTGACTGGTAGTTACCCTGATATTGACTCCCTGTTTCTCTGATTATTGACTCACTGTTTCTCTGTATATTGACCCAATGTTTCTCTGATTATTGACCAATTGTTTCTCATGTTATTGACTCACTGTTTCCCTGATTATTCAATCACTTTTTCTCTGATTATTGGTCAACTTTTTCTCTGATTATTCCCCTATTGTATCTCTGATTTTTGACTCACTGTTTCTCAGATTTTTATCTCATTGTTTCACTGTGGCTCAGATTATTGATTCGCTATTTATCGGATTTTTGATGCACTGTTTCTCTGATTATTGACCTACTGCTTCATAGATTTTTGACTCACTGTTATGCTGATTATCAACTCGTTGTCTCCCTGATTATTGTCCAACGCTTTCTTCGATTATTCACTCCCTGTTTCCCTGATTATTGACACACATGTTCACTGATTAAAGACCCGATGTTTCTCAGATAATTAACCCACTGCTTCTCTGATTATTGACTTCCTGTCTCCCTGATCATTGGCTCCCTGTTTCCCTGATTAGTGACTCACTGTTTCTCTGATTAATGACCAGCATGTTCTCTGACGTTTGACCCACAGTTTCTCTGATTATTGACAACCTCTTTCCCTTATTATTGAATCAGTGTTTCTCTCGTTATTGACCCACTCTTTCCCTCATTATTGAAAAGATTTGTCTCTGATTATTCACTCCCCATTGGTCTGATTAATGGCTCACTGTTTGCCTGATTATTGACCATCATTTTCTCTGACTATTGACCCACAGTTTCACTGATTATTGACTCACTGTCCTAAATAATTAACAAACTGTTTTACTGGTCTTTGATTCACTGCTTCGAATTTTTGTCCCGCTGTTTCTCAGGTTATTGACCCACTGTTTCTCTGATTTCTCACACGTTGTTTCTTAGATTATTCACTCACAGTTACCCTGATTATTGACTCACGGTTTCTCTCAATATTGACTCACAGTTTTTCTCATTATTTTCTCACTGTTTCTATGATTATTAACAGACTGTTTCTCTAATCTTTGATTCACTGCTTCTAATTATTGTTCCGCTGTTTCTCAGATTATTGACCCACTTTTTCTCTGATTATTGACACAGCGTTTCTCTGAATAGTGACCCACTGTTTTTCACATTATTCATCCACTGTTCATCAGGTTTTTGAATAGCTTTTTCTCAGATTATTGACTGACAGTTATGCTGATTATTGACTCGCTGTTTCGCTGATTATTGACTCACATTTTCTCTGATTATTAACCCACTGTTTCTCTGATTATTGACTGACTGTTTCTCTGATTATTAACCCACGCTTTCTCTGATTATTGACCAATTGTTTCTCATATTATTGCCTCATTGTTTCCCTAATAATTCAATCACTGTTTCTCTGAATATTGAGCCGCTGTTTCTCTGATTTTTGACCCTCTGTTTCTCAGATTAGCGACTCAATGTTTCTCAGATTACTGACCCTCTCGTTCTCTGATAATTAACTCAAAGTTTCTCTGATTATTGACTCACTGATTCTCAGATTATTGTCTCACTGTTTATCTGATTATTGACTCCCTGGCTCACTGATTATTGACTAACGGTTTCTCAGATTATTGACTCAGAGTTTCCCTAATTATTGACACAATGTTTCCCTGATTATTGAAATCTCTCTGAATAATGACACGCTGTTTCTCAGACTATTAACCCACTGTTTCATTGATTTTTGACTCACTGTCACCCTGATCATTTTCTCCACTGTTTTGATGAGAATTAACGCACATTTTGACTAATCTTAGATTCACTGCCTATTATTATTGTTCCATTGTTTCTCAGATTATTGACCTACTGTTCTCTGATTATTGACCTGCATTGTCTCTGATTATTGACTCACTGTTTCTATGATAATTAACACACTGTTTCCCTGATCTTTGATTTACTGCTTCTAATTATCGTCCCGTTGTTTCTCATATTATTGACACATTTTTCTCTGATTATTGACCCACTCTTTCTCTGATTATTCGCTCAATGTTTCTTTGATTATTGACCTATGCTATCTCTCATTATTGACGGGACTTTGCTCTGATTTTTCACTCACTGTTTCTCTGATTATTCATTTAATGTTTTTCAGGTTATAGATTCTCTGCTTCTCTGAATATTGACCCGCTGTTAATCAGATTATTCACCCGCTGTTTCTCTGATTATTGTCTCACGGTTTGCCTGATTATTGGCTCACAGTAGCTCAGATTTGTTGACCCACTGTTTATCGGATTATTGACGCACTGTTTTTGATTATTGACCTACTGATTTACTGATTTTCGACTCACTGGTACCCCGAGAATTATTGTCCAATGGTTTCTCCGATTATTGACTCATGGTTTGCCTGATTATTGACTCACTGTTTCCCTGATTATTGACTCACTGTTTCCCTGATTATTCACTCAATGCTTCTCAGATTATTGACTCACTGTTGCTCTTTTTATCGAACCATTATTTACCTGATTATTTACCCATTGTTCCGCAGGGTATTTATTAGCTGTTTCTCTGATTATTGCCCCGCTGTTACTCGGATGCTTGTCCCGCTGTTTCTCAGATTAGCAACTCACTGTTTCTCAGGGTGCTGACCCAATGATTCTCTGATAATGAGCTCACTGTTTCTCTGATAATGGTCTCACTGTTAACTAATTATTGGTTTAGTTTACAGATTATTGACCCACTGTTTATCAGATTATTCTCGCACTTTTTCTCTGATTATTGACCACTGTTTCACTGATTATTTACACACTGTTAACCTGATTTATAACTCGCTGTCTCCCTGATTATTGACCAACGGTTTCTCAGTTTATTGACTCACTGTTTGCTTGATTATTTACTCACTGTTTCCCTGATTACTGAATCACTGATTCCCTGATTATTCGCTCACTGCTTCTCTGTTTAATCATCCACAGTTTCTCAGGTTATTTATTAGAAGTTTCTCTGATTATTGACCCGCAGGTTCTCTGATTTTTGACCCGCTGCCTCTCAGACTAGTGAAACAGTGTTTCTCAGAATACTGACCATTTGTTTCTCTGATAATTAACGCGCAGTTTCTCTGATTATTGTCTCACTGTTTACCTGATTATGGGCTCACAGTTGCTCAGATTATTGACCCACTGTTTCTCTGATTATTGACCAACTGTTCCTCTGATTATTGACTCACTGTTTTACTGATTATTGACTCACTGTTACACTGATTATAGACTACCTGTCTCCTTAATTATTGGCAAGCGCTTTCTCAGATTATTGACTCACAGTTTGCATAATTATTGACTCAAAGTTTCCCTGATTATTCATCCACAATTTCTCTGATTAATGACCAGATGTTTCTCCGATTATAAACCCACTGTTTCTCTGATTTTTGATTTCCTGTCTCCCTGATCATTCACTCCCTGTTTCCCTGCTTAATGACTCACTTTTTCTCTGATTATTGACCTGCACTTTCTCGGATTTTTGACTCAGTGTCTATAAGAATTAACAGAGTGTTTCACTGATCTTTGATTCACTACTTCTAATTATAGTCCCGCTGTTTCTCAGATTATTGACGCAGAGTTTCTCTTACTATTCAACCCCTCTTTTTCAGGTTATTGACCCACTGTTTCTCTGATTTTTGACCCGATGTTTCTTACATTATTGACTCACAGTTACCCTGATTATTGACTCATAGTTTCTCTGATTATTGACTCACAGTTTTTCTGATTATTGACCCACAGTTTCTCTGATTATTGACCAAACGGTTCTCTGATTATTTACTCAATGTTTCTCTGATTATTGACCCACTCTTTCTCTCATTAGTGAATACATCTTTCTCTGATTATTCACTGGCTGTTCCTCTGATTATTCATCCACTGTTTCTCTGATTATTCACTGGCTGTTCCTCTGATTATTCATCCACTGTTTCTCTGATCTTTGATTCACTGCTTCTAATTATTGTCCCGCTGTTTCTGAGATTATTGACCCACTGTTTCTCTGATTATTCACCCACTGTTTTTTACATTATTGGTCCAATGTTTATCAGATTTTTGACTGAAAGTTGCCCTGATATTGACTCACTGTTTCTCTGATTATTGACTCACTGTTTCTCTGATTATTGACCCAATGTTCCTCTGATTATTGGCCAATTGCTTCTCATGTTATTGACTCACTGTTTCCCTGATTATTCAATCACTGTTTCTCTGATTATTGGACAACCGTTTCTCTGTTTATTCCCCCATTGTTTCTCAGATTATTGTCTCACTGTTTACCTGATTATTGGCTCACTGTTTCTCTGAATATTCACTCACTGCTTCACAGATTATTCACTCACTGTTGCTCTTATTATTGAACCATTATTTCCCTGATTATTCACCCACTGTTTCTCAGGGTATTTATTAGCTGTTTCTTTGATTATTGATCCGCGCTTATCTCGGATGTTTGACCCACTGTTTCTCAGAATAGCGACTCACTGTTTTTCAGAGATCTGACCCAGTGATTCTTTGATAATGAACTCACTGTTTCTTTGATAGTTGCTCACTGTTACCTAATTATTGGTTACAGTTTACAGATTATTGGCTCACTGGTTATCAGATTATTGTCGCACTGTTTCTCTGATTATTGACTCACTGTTTTCCTGATTATTGGCTCACAGTTGCTCAGATTATTAACCCGTTGTTTCACTGATTATTGACCAACTGTTCCTCTGATTATTGACTCACTGTTTCACTGGTTATAGACTACCTGTCTCCCTGATTACTGGCAAGCGCTTTCTCAGATTATTGACTCACATTTTGCCTGATTATTTACTCAAAGTTTCCCTGATTAATGACTCACTTAATCACTCACATTTTCTCTAATTAATGACCTGATGTTTCTCAGATTATTAACCCACTGTTTCTCTGATTATTGACTTCCTGTCTCCCTAATCATTGACTCCCTGTTTCCCTGATTAATGCCTCACTGTTTCTGATTATTGACGTGCACTTTCTCAGATGATTGACCACTGTTTCTCTGATTATTGACTCACTGACCATAATAAATAAGAGTGTTTCTCTGATCTTTGATGCACTGTTTCTAATTATTGTCCCACTGTTTCTCAGATTATTGACCCACTGTTTCTTTGATTTTTGACCCAGACCTTCTCTGAATATTCACCCCCTCTTTTGCAGGTTATTGGCCCACTGTTTCTCTTATTTTTGAGCCGCTGTTTCTTACATTATTGACTCAAAGTTACACTAATTATTGACTCACGGTTTCTCTGATTATGAACTAACAGTTTTTCTGATTATTGACCCACAGTTTCTTTGAATGTTGACCAACTGGTTCTCTGATTATTCACTCAATGTTTCTTTGATTATTGAACCACTCTTTCTCTCATTATTGAAAAGATTATTCTCTGATTATTCACTTGATGTTCCTCTGATTGTTCATCCATTGTTTCACTGATTATTTACTCACTGTTTCTATGATTATTAGCACACTGTTTCTCTGATCTTTGATTCATTGCTTCTAATTATTGTCCCGCTCTTTCTCAGATTATTGACACACTGTTTATCTGATTATTGACAAAGCTTTTCTCTGAATATTGACCCATTGTTTTTCACATTATTGATCTAATGTTTATCAGATTTTTGACCCGCTTTTTCTCAGATTATTGACTGACAGTTACCCTGATATTGGCACCCTTTTTCTCTGATTATCGACTCCCTGTTTCTCTGATTGTTGACCCAATGTTTCTCTGATTATTGACTCACAGTTTCCCTAATTATTCAGTCACTGTTTCTCCGATTATTGGTTAACTGTTTCTCTGATTATTCCCCCATTGTTTCTATGATTTTAGACTCACTGTTTCTCAGATTATTGTCTCACTGTTTACCTGATTATTGGCTCACTGTAGCTCAGATTATTGATTCGCTATTTATCGGATTTTTGATGCACTGTTTCTCTGATTATTGACCTACTGCTTCACTGATTTTTGACTCACTGTTACGCTGAATATTAACTCGTTGTCTCCCTGATTATTGTCCAACGGGTTCTCAGATTATTGACTCACTGTTTCCCTGATTGTTGTCACACATTTTCTCTGATTATTGACCCGATGTTTCCCAGATTATTAACCCACTGCTTCTCTGATTATTGACTTCCTGTCTCCCTAATCATTGACTCTCTGTTTCCCTGAATAATGACGCACTGTTTCTCTGAATATTGACGAGCATTTTCTCTGACTATTGACCCACTGTTTCTCTGATTATTGAATCACTGTGCAGAATAATTAACAGTCTGTTTCTCTGACCTTTGATTCATTGCTTCTAATTATTGTCCCGCGGTTTCTCAGATTATTGACCCATTCTTTCTCAGATTATTGACCCAGTGTTTTGCTGAATATTGAACCACTTTTTTTCCCATTATGGACCCACTGTTTATCAGATTTTTGACACGCTGTTTCTCAGAATATTGACTCACAGTTACACTGATAATTGACTCACAGTGAGACTGATTGTTGACTCAATGTTTCTCAGATGATTTACTCACTGTTACCCTGATTATTGACTCACTTTCTATGATAATTAACGCACTTTTTATCTGACCTTTGATTCAATGCTTCTAATTATTGCCCCAATGTTTCTAAGATTATTGACCCACTGTTTCTCTGCTTCTTGGCCTGCATTTTCGGCAATTAGTGACCCATTCTTTTTCTGATTATTGACCCACTGTTTCTATGTTAATTAACTCACTGTTTCTCTTCTCTTTGATTCACTGATTCTAATTATTCTCCCGCTGTTTCTCAGATTATTGATCCATTTTTTCTCTGATTATTGACCCAGTGTTTCTCTGAATATGGACCCACTGTTCTTCAGATAAGTGACCCACGGTTTATCAGATTTTTGACCCGCTGTTTCTCAGATTATTGACTCAAAGTTACCCTGATTATTGTCTCAGTTTCTCTGGTTATGGACTCACTGTTTCTCTGATTATTGACCCACAGTTTCTCTGATTATTCACCAATTGTTTGTCAGATTATAGGCCCAATGATCAGATTATTGAAGCACTCTTTCTCTGATCATTGACCTACCATTTCGCTAATTATTAACTCACTCTTACCCTGATTCTTAACTCCCTGTCTCCCTGATTATTGACGAATGGTTGCTCAGATTATTGACTCACAGTTTTCCTGATTATTGACTCACTGTTTCAGTGATTATTCACTTATTGCTTCTGCGACTAATCACTCACGTTTTCTCTGATTATTGAAACACTGTATCTCTGATTATTCACCCATTGACGTATTGTTTCTCTGCTTATTGGCCCGCTGTTTCTCTGATTTTTGACCTGCTGTTTCTCAGATTAGCGACCCACTGTTTCTCAGATTACTGACCTTCTGTTTCTCTGATAATTTACTCACTGTTACTCTGATTATTGACTCACTGTTTCTCTGATTATTGTCTCACTGTTTATCTGATTAGTGGCTCACCTTGCTCAGATTTTTGACCCATTGTTTATCAGATTATTGAGCAACTGTTCCACTGATTATTGACGCACTGTTTCCCTGATTATGCACTCACTATTTCTCTGATTATTGACTCACTGTTTCCCTGACTATTGAGTAAATGTTGCTCTGATTAATGACCCACTTTTTCTTATTCATTCACTCCTTTTCCGATTATTCACTCGCTGTTTCTCTGATTATGGGACATTTGTTTCTCTGATTATTGACCAGCTGTTTCTCAGATTAGTGACTCACTGTTTCGCAGATTACTGACCCCCTGTTTCACTGATAATGAAATCACTGCTTCCCTGATTATTGACTGACTGTTACTCTGATTATTGGACCACTGTTTCTCTGATTATTCACCTACTGTTTCTCTGATTATTGACCCGCTGTTTATCAGAATATTGACCACTGTTGATCAGATTATTGACCAATGGTGCCTCTGATTATTGAATCCCTGTCTCCCTGATTATTGACCAATGCTTTCTAAGATTATTGATTCACCGTTTGCCTGATTATTAACTCAATGTTTCCCAAATTATTGACCCACATTTTCTCTGAATAATGACCCACTTTTTCTCAGATTATTAACCCACTATTTCTCTGAATCTTGACACCCTCTCTCCCTGATCATTGACTCCCACTTTCCCTGATTATTGACTCAGTGTTTCCCTCATTATTGACCAGCATTTTCTCTGATTTTGACCCACTGTCTCCCTGATCATTGACTCGCTGTTTCTCAGATTAGCGACTCACTGTTTCTCAGATTGCTGACGCTCTGTTTCTCTGACAATTAACCCACGTTTTCTCTCATTATTGTCACTGTTTCTCTGATATTGGATTCAATGCTTCTAATTATTGTCCCGCTGTTTCTCTGGTTATTGACCCACAGTTTCTCAAATTATTGACCGAACAACTGTTTCCCTGATTATTCACTCACTGTTTCTCTGATTAATCACTCAATGTTTCTCTGATTAATCACTCAATGTTTCTCTGGTTTATGACCCACTGTTTCTCTCATTATTGAAGATAGCTTTCTCTGATTATTCACTCACTGCTTCTCTGCTTATTCACTCAATGTTGTTTTAGTTATTGATTCGTTGTTCCTCCGATTATTAACCCGCTGTTTCTCTTATTATTGACTCACTGTTTCTCTGATTATTGGCTCACTGTTGCTCAGTTTATTGACCCATGGGTTGTCAGATTATTGACGCACAGCTGCACTGATTGTTGACTCACTGTTACCCTGATTATTAACGCCCTGTCTCCCTGATTATTGACCAATGGTTTCTCATGTCATTGACTCACTGTTTTCCTGATCATTGAGTTATTGTTTCCCTGATTATTTACCCACCGTTTCTCAGGTTATTTAGCAGCTGTTTCTCTGATTTTTGACACGCAGTTTCTCAGATTAGCGACTCTCTGTTTCTCGGAATACAAACCCTCTGTTTCTCTGATAGTTAACTCACTGTTTCTCTGATTATTGTCTCACTGTTGCTCAGTTTATTGACCCACGGGTTGTCAGATTATTGACGCACATTTTCACTGATTGTTGACTCACTGTTAGGCTGATTATTAACGTCCTGTCTCCCTGATTATTGACCAATGGTTTTTCATGTCATTGACTCACTGTTTTCCTGATCATTGAGTTATAGTTGCCCTGATTATTGACTCCCTGCCTCCCTGATTATTGACCAATGCTTTCCCGGAATATTGACTCACCGTTTGCCTGATTATTAACTCAATATTTCCCTGATTATTGACTCACTGTTTATCAGATTATTGACCAACTGTTCCTCTGATTATTGATTCACTGTTTCCCTGATTATTAACGCCCTATCTCCCTGATTATTGACCACTGGTTTCTCATATTATTGACTCACTGTTTCCATAATCATTGAGTCACTGTTTCTCTGATTATTGACTCACTGTTTTTCTGATTATTGAGTAATTGTTTCTCTGATTATTGACTCACTGTTTTTCTGATTATTGAGTCACAGTTTCTCTGATTATTGACCCACTTTTCCTTTCATTATTCACCCACTGCTTTTCTGATTTTTTAACGGCTGTTTCTCTGATTTTTGACCCACTGTTTCTCAGATTAGCAACTCAATCTCTCTCTGATTTCTGACCGTCTTTTTATCTGATAATTAAGTCACTGTTTCTCTGATCATTTACTCACTGTTTCCTGAATATTCACTCACTGATGCTCAGATTAATGACTCACTTTTTATCAGATTTTTTACCCACTGTTTCTCAGATTATTGACTCACAGTTAGCCTTATTACTGACTCGCTGTTTCTCTGATTATTGAATAACTGTTTCTCTGATTATTGGCCCCCAGTTCATCTGATTATTGACCAATTTCTTTCTCAGATTATTGACTGACTGTTTACCTGATTATTGAGTCAATACATCTCTGATTATTGACCCACTTTTTCTCTGATTATTCATTCTTTGCTTTTCTCATTACTCACTCACTGTTTCTCTGATTTATGGACAAATGTTTCACTAATTATTCACCCGCTGCTTACAGATTATTGATGTATGGTTTCTCTGATCATTGACCTACTGTTTCACTGTTAATTGACTCACTGTTACCCTGATTATTAACGCCCTTTCTCCCTGATTATTGACCAATGATTTCTCTGATTATTGACTCACTGTTTCTCTGAATATTCACTCACTGCTTCACAGATTATTCACTCACTGTTGCTCTTATTATTGAACCATTATTTCACTGATTATTCACCCGCTGTTTCTTTGATTTTTGACCCAGAGTTTCTCTGAATATTCACCCCCTCTTTTGCAGGTTATTGGCCCACTGTTTCTCTTATTTTTGAGCCGCTGTTTCTTACATTATTGACTCAAAGTTACACTAATTATTGACTCACGGTTTCTCTCATTATTAACTAACAGTTTTTCTGATTATTGACCCACAGTTTCTCTGAATCTTGACCAACTGGTTCTCTGATTATTCTCTCAATGTTTCTTTGATTATTGACCCACTCTTTCTCTCATTTTTGAAAAGATTATTCTCTGATTATTCACTCGATGTTCCTCTGATTATTCATCCACTGTTTCACTGATTATTTACTCACTGTTTCTATGATTATTAGCCCACTGTTTCTCTGATCTTTGATTCACTGTTTCTAATTATTGTCCCGCTCTTTCTCAGATTATTGACACACTGGTTATCTGAGTATTGACAAAGCGTTTCTCTGAATATTGACCCATTGTTTTTCACATTATTGATCCAATGTTTATCAGATTTTTGACCTGCTTTTTCTCAGATTAATGACTGACAGTTACCCTGATATTGGCACCCTTTTTTCTCTGATTATTGACCCAATGTTTCTCTGATTATTGACCAAATGTTTCTCATGTTATTGACTCACAGTTTCCCAGATTATTCAGTCACTGTTTCTCTGATTATTGGTTAACCGTTTCTCTGATTATCGTTAATTATCACTATAACGTTACCCTGATATTGACTGACTGTTTCTCTGATTATTGACCCACTGTTTCTCTGATTATTTGACCAATTGTTTCTCATATTACTGACTCATTGTTTCCCTGATTATTGAGTCACTGTTTCACTGATTATTGAGCCAATTTTCCTTTGCTTATTCACTCACTGTTTCTCTGATAATTAACTCACTGTTTCTCTGATTAATGATTCACTGTTTCCCTGATTATTGGCTCACTGATGCTCAGAATATTGACCTACTGTTTATCAGATTTTTGAACCGCTGTTTCTCAGATTATTGACTCACAGTTACCCTTATTATTGACTCATTGTTTCTCTGATTATTGACTCACTGTTTCTCTGATTATTGGCCCCCAGTTCAACTGATTATTTACCAATTTTTTCTCAGATTATTGTGTCACTGTTTCACTGATTATTGAGTAAATTTTGCTCTGGTTATCGACACATTTATCTCTGATTATTCATTCACTGCTTATCTGATTATTCACTCACTGTTTCTCAGATTTTGGGACCATTATTTCACTGATTATTCACCCGCTGTTTCTCTGATTATTGAATCCCTGTCTCCCTGATCATTGGCCAACGCTATCTCACATTATTGACTCACCATTTGCAGGATTATTAACTCACTGTTTCCCTGATTATTTCCTCACTGTTTCCCTGATTATTGACCCACATGTTCTCTGATTAATGACCCACATTCTCTCAGATTAATAACCCACTGTTTCTCTGATTATTGCCTCCCTGCCTCCCTGAGCATTGACTCCCTCTTTCCCTGATTATTGACTCACTGTTTCCCTGAGTATTGACTTGCATTTTCTCTGATTTTTGACCCACTGTCTCCCTGATCATTGACTCCCTGTTTCTCAGATTATTGACTCACTGCTTCTATGATAATTAACGCGCTGATTCCCTGATCTTTGATTGACTGTTTCTCATTATTGTCCCACTGTTTCTCAGATTATTGATCCATTTTTTCTCTGATTATTGACCCAGTGTTTCTCTGAATATGGACCCACTGTTCTTCAGATAAGTGACCCACGGTGTATCAGATTTTTGACCCGCTGTTTCTCAGATTATTGACTCAAAGTTACCCTGATTATTGTTTCGGTTTCTCTGGTTATTGATTCACTGTTTCTCTGATTATTGACCCACAGTTTCTCTGCTTATTGGCCCGCTGTTTCTCTGATTTTTGATCTGCTGTTTCTCAGATTAGCGATCCACTGTTTCTCAGATTACTGACCTTCTGTTTCTCTGATAATTTACTTACTGTTACTCTGATTATTGACTCACTGTTTTTCTGATTATTGTCTCACTGTTTATCTGATTATTGGCTCACCTTGCTCAGATTTTTGACCCATTGTTTATCAGTTAATTGAACAAATGTTCCTCTGATTATTGACACTCTGTTTCCCTGATTATGGACTCACTATTTCTCTGATTATTGACTCACTGTTTCCCTGATTATTGAGTAAATGTTGCTCTGATTAAGGACCCACTTTTACTCTGATTATTCATTCACTCCTTTTCTGATTATTCACTCGCTGCTTCTCTGATTATGGGACATTTGTTTCTCTGATTATTGACCAGCTGTTTCTCAGATTAGTGACTCACTGTTTCGCAGATTACTGACCCCCTGTTTCACTGATAATGAAATCACTGCTTCCCTGACTATTGACTGACTGTTACTCTGATTATTGGACCATTGTTTCTCTGACTGTTCACCTACTGTTTCTCTGATTATTGACCCGCTGTTTATCAGATTATTGACCACTGTTTATCAGATTATTGATCAACGGTTCCTCTGAGTATTGAATCCCTGTCTCCCTGATTATTGACCAACGCTTTCTCAGATTATTGACTCACCGTTTGCCTGATTATTAACTCAATGTTTCCCTGATTATTGACTCACTGTTTCCCAGATTATTGACCCACATTTTCTCTGATTAATGACCAGCTTTTTCTCAGATTATTAACCCACTGTTTCTCTGAATCTTGACACCCTCTCTCCCTGATCATTGACTTCCTCTCTCCCTGATTATTGCCTCAGTGTTTCCCTGATTATTGACCAGAATTTTCTCTGGTTTTGACCCACTGTCTCCCTGATCATTGACTCGCTGTTTCTCAGATTAACAACTCACTGTTTCTCAGATTACTGACGCTCTGTTTCTCTGACAATTAACTCACAGGTTCTCTCATTATTGTCACTGTTTCTCTGATATTTGATTCAATGCTTCTAATTATTGTCCCACTGTTTCTCTGGTTACTGACCCACAGTTTCTCAGATTATTGACCAAACAACTGTCTCCCTGGTTATTCACTCACTGTTTCTCTGATTAATCACTCAATGTTTCTCTGAATATTGACCCATTGTTTCTCTAATTATCGAAGATAGCTTTCTCTGATTATTCACTCACTGCTTCTCTGCTTATTCACTCAATGTTGTTTCAGTTATTGATTCGTTGTTCCTCCGATTATTAACCCGTTGTTTCTCTTATTATTGACTCACTGTTTCTCTGATTATTGGCTCACTGTTGCTCAGTTTATTGACCCACGGGTTGTCAGATTATTGACGCACAGCTTCACTGATTGTTGACTCACTGTTACCCTGATTATTAACGCCCTGTCTCCCTGATTATTGACCAATGGTTTCTCATGTCATTGACTCACTGTTTTCCTGATCATTGAGTTATTGTTTCCCTGATTGTGTACCCACCATTTCTCAGGTTATTTAGGAGCTGTTTCTCTGATTTTTGACACGCAGTTTCTCAGATTAGCGACTCACTGTTTCTCGGAATACAAACCCTCTGTTTCTCTGATAGTTAACTCACTGTTTCTGTGATTATTGACTCACTGTTTCTCTAATTATTGACTCACTGTTACCCTGTTTATTGACTCCCTGACTCCCTGATTATTGACCAACACTTGCTCAGAATATTGACTCACTGTTTCTCTAATTATTGACTCACTGTTACCCTGATTATTGACTCCCTGACTCCCTGATTATTGACCAACACTTTCTCGGAATATTGACTCTCAATATTTCCCTGATTATTGACTCACTGTTTATCAGATTATTGACCAACTGTTCCTCTGATTATTGATTCACTGTTACCCTGATTATTAACGCCCTGTCTCCCTGATTATTGACCACTGGTTTCTCATATTATTGACTCACTGTTTCCATGATCATTGAGTCACTTTTTCTCTGATTATTGACTCACTGTTTTTCTGAATATTGAGTCACTGTTTCTCTGATTATTGACCCACTTTTCCTTTCATTATTCACCCAAAGCTTCTCTGATTATTTAATGGCTGTTTCTCTGATTATTGACCCACTTTTTCTCTGATTATTCATGCTTTGCTTTTCCGATTATTCACTCACTGTTTCTCTGATTTATGGACAAATGTTTCGCTAATTATTCACCTGCTGCTTATCAGATTATTAACATACGGTTTCTCTGATCATTGACCTACTGTTTCACTGTTAATTGACTCACTGTTACCCTGATTATTAACGCCCTTCCTCCCTGATTATTGACCAATGATTTCTCTAATTATTGTCTCACTGTTTCTCTGATTATTCACTCACTGCTTCTGCGCCTATTCACTGACATTTTCTCTGATTATTGAACCGCTGTGTCTCTGATTATTCACCCTTTGCTTCTCAGATTGTTGACGTATTGTTTCCCTGCTTATTGGTCCGCTGTTCCTCTGGTTTTGACCCGCTGTTTCTCAGATTAGCGACTCACTGTTTCTCAGATTACTTACCCTCTGTTTCTTTCATAATTATTTCACTGTTCCTCTGAAAATTGACTCACTGTTTCTCGGATTATTGTCTCACTGCTTACCTGCTTATTGGCTCACTGTTGCTCAGATTGTGGACCAACTGTTTTTCTGATTTTTAACCAAATCTTCCCCTCGTTATTGACTGAATGTTTCTCTAATTATTGAGTCACTGCTATCCTGATTTTTGACTCCCTGTCTCCCTGATAATTGACCAACGTTTCTCAGATTTTTGACTCACAGTTTGCTTAATTGTTGACACAATTTTTCCCTCATTATTGACTCACTGTTTCCCTGATTATTAACCCACATTTACTCTGAAAAATGACCCGCTCTTTCTCAGATTATTAACACACTGTTTCTCTGATTATTGACTCCCTGTCTCCCTGATCATTGACTCCCTGTTTACCTGATTAATGACCTGCATTTCCTCGGATTATTGACCCAAAGATTCTCTGATTATTGACTCACATTTTCCATGATTATTAACACACTGTTTCTCTGATTTTTGATTCACTGCTCCTAATTACTGTCCCGCTGTTTCTCATATTATTGACCCACTGTACCTCAGATTATTGACCCAGTGTGTCTCTGAATATTGACCCACTGTTTCCCTGATTATTGACTCACTGTTTCTCTTATTATTGGACCACTGTTTCTCTGATTATTCACCCACTGTTTCTCTGATTATTGACGCGCTGTTTATCAGATTATTGACCACTGTTTATCAGATTATTGACCAACGGTTCCTCTGATTATTGAATCCCTGTCTCCCTGATTATTGACCAATGCTTTCTCACATTATTGACTCACCGTTTGCCTGATTATTAACACAGTTTTTCCTTGATTATTGACTCACTGTTTCCCAGATTATTTACGCACATTTTCTCTGATTAATGACCCGCTTTTTCTATGATTATTAACCCACTGTTTCTCTGATTCTTGACACCCTGTCTCCCTGATCATTGACTCCCACTTTCCCTGATTATTGACTCAGTGTTTCCCTGATTATTGACCAGCTTTTTCTCTGATATTGACCCACTGTCTCCCTGATCATTGGCTTGCTGTTTCTCAGACTAGCAACTCACTGTTTCTCAGATTACTGATGCTCTGTTTCTTTGGCAATTAGCCCACAGTTTCTCTCATTATTGTCACTGTCTCTCGGTATTTGATTCAATGCTTCTAATTATTGTCCCGCTGTTTCTCTGGTTATTGACCCACAGTTTCTCAGATTATTGACCAAACAACTGTTCCCCTGATTATTCACTCACTGTTTCTATGATTAATCACTCAATGTTTCTCTGATTAATCACTCAATGTTTCTCTGATTATTGATCCACTGTTTCTCTCATTATTGAAGATAGCTTTCTCTGCTTATTCACTCAATGTTGTTTTAGTTATTGTTTCATTGTTCCTCCGATTATTAACCCGCTGTTTCTCTTATTATTGGACCTCTATTTCTCTGATTATTGACTCACTGTTGCTCAGTTTATTGACCCACAGTTTGTTAGATTATTGACGCACAGCTTCACTGGTAGTTGACCCCCTATCTCCCTGATTATTAACTCCTTGTCTCCGTGATTATTGACCAATGGTTTCTCATGTCATTGATTCACTGTTTGCCTGATTATTGAGTTATTGTTTCCCTGATTATTTACCCACTGTTTCTCAAGTTATTTAGGAGCTGTTCCTCTGATTTTTGACACGCTGTTTCTCTGATTAGCGACTCACTGTTTCTCGGATTACAAACCCTCTGTTTCTCTGATAGTTAACTCACTGTTTCTGTGATTATTGACTCACTGTTTCTCTAATTATTGTCTCATTGTTTACCTGATTTTTGGCTCACTGTTGCTCAGATTATTGACCCACTGTTTATAAGATTATTGACCAACTGTTCCTCCAATTATTGACTCACTGTTTCACTGATTATTGACTCACTGTTACCCTGATTATTGATTCCGTGCCTCCGTGATTATTGACCAACGCTTTCTCAGATTATTGACTCACCGTTTGCCTGATTATTAACTCAGTTTTTCCCTGATTATTGACTCGCTGATTCACTGATTATTGTCTCACTCTTACCCTGATTATTGATTCCGTGCCTTCCTGATAATTGACCAACGCTTTCTCAGATTATTGACTCACCGTTTGCCTGATTATTAACTCAATGTTTCCTAGATTATTGACTCACTGTTTCCCAGATTATTGACCCACATTTTCTCTCATTAATGACCCGCTGATTCTCAGATTATTAACCCATCATTTCCCTGATTATTGACTCACTGTTTCCCAGATTATTGACCCACATTTTCTCTCATTAATGACCCGCTGATTCTCAGATTATTAACCCATCATTTCCCTGATTATTGACTCACTGTTTCCCTGATTATTGACCCACATTTTCTCTCATTAATGACCCGCTGATTCTCAGATTATTAACCCATCATTTCTCTGATTATTGACTCCCTGTCTCTCTGATTATAGACCGGCATTTTCTCTGATCTTTGACCTACTGTCTCATCTGATCATTGACGCCCTGTTTCTCAGATTATTGACTCACTGTTTATGTGATAATTAATGTTTCTCTGTTCTTTGATTCACTGCTTCCTATAATTGTCCCGCGGTTTCTCAGAATATTGATCCACTGTTTCTCTGATTATTGACCCAATATTTTTCTAAATATTGACCCATTGTTTTTCAGATTTTTGACCCACGGTTTATCAGATTATTGACCAACTGTTCCTCCAATTATTGACTCACTGTTTCACTGATTATTGACTCACTGTTACCCTGATTATTGATTCCGTGCCTCCGTGATTATTGACCAACGCTTTCTCAGATTATTGACTCACCGTTTGCCTGATTATTAACTCAGTTTTTCCCTGATAATTGACTCGCTGTTTCACTGATTATTATCTCACTCTTACCCTGATTATTGTCTCCCTAATAATTGACCAATGCTTTCTCAGATTATTGACTCACCATTTCCCTGATTATTAACTCAATGTTTCTCTAATTACTGAACGACTGTTTCTCTGATTATTTACCCACCATTTCTCAGATTATTTATGATATGTTTCTCTGCTTATTGACTCACTGTTGTCAAATTATTCGCCAACTGTGTATCAGATTATTGACGCATTGTTTCTCTGATTATTGACGTACTGTTTCACTGATTATTGACTCACTGTAACCCTGATTATTGACTACCTGACTCCCTGATAATTGACTGGCAGTTTCTCAGATTACTGACCCTCTGTTTCTCTGGTAATGAACTCACCGTTTCTCTGATTATTGTCTCACTCTTTCTCGGATTATTGACTAACTGTTTCTCGGATCATCGACTCACTGTTTCCATGATTATTGACCCACAGTTTCTCTGATTATTCACCAATTGGTTGTCAGATTATTGACCCACTGTTTATCAGATTATTCCATCACTGCTTCTGTGATTAATCAATCAATTTTTGTCTGATTATTGAACCACTGTTTCTCTGATTATTCACCAACTGCTTATCAGATTATTGACATATTGTTTCTCTGCTTACTGACCCGCTTTTTCTCTGATATTTGACACGCTGCTTCTCATGTCACCGACTCACTCTTTCTCAGATTACTAACCCTCTGTTTCTCTCATAATTAACTCACTGTTTTTCTGATTATTGACTCACTGTTTCTCTGAATATTGTCTCACTGCTTAGCTGATTATTGGCTCACTGTTACTCAGATTATTGACCCACTGTTTCGCTGATTTTTAACCAACTGGTTCTCTGGTTATTGACTCACTGTTTCTCTGATTATTGACCAACTTTTCTCAGATTATTGAGTCACAGTTTGCCTGATTATTGACTCACTGTTTCCCTGATTATTGAAGCACTGTTTCCCTGATTATTGACCCATGGTCTCTCTGAATATTTACACATTGTTTCTATGGTTATTAAAACACTGTTTCCCTGATCCTTGATTCAATGCATCTAATTATTGTCCCGCTCTTTCTCTTATTAATGAGCCAATGTTTCTCTGATTATTGACCAAGGCTTTCTCAGATTATTGACTCTCTGTTTCTCTGATTATTGACCCAATTTTTCACCGATTATTCACTCACTGATTATTCAGTCACTGCTTCTGTGAGTTTTCATTCACGTTTTCTCTGATTATTGAACCACTGTTTCTCTGATTGTTCATCCACTGTTTATCAGATTATTGACTTACTCTTTCTGTGCTCATTACCTGCTGTTTCTCAGATTACTGACCCTCTGTTTCTCTGATAATTAACTCAGCGTTTCTCTGATTATTGACTCACTGGTTCTCTGATTATTGTCTCACTGCTCACCTGATTACTGGCTCACTGTTGCTCAGATTATTGACGCACTGTTTCGCTAATTTTTAACCAACTGTTCCTCTGGTTATTGACTCACTGTTTCTATGATTATTGACTCACTATTACCCAGATTATTGACTCCCTGTCTCCGTGATTATTAACCAACGGTTCTCAGATTATTGACTCACAGCTTGCCTGATTATTGACTCCATGTTTCCCTAATTATTGAAGCACTGTTTCCCTGGCTATTGATCCACATTTTCTCTGAATAATGACGCGCTCTTTCTTATATTATTAACCCACTGTTTCTCTGATTATTGACTCCCTGTCTCCCTAATCATTGACTCCCTGATTCCCTGATTAATGACTCACTGTTTCCTGATTATTGACCTGCATTTCCTCAGAAAATTGACCCACTGTTTCTCTGATTATTTATTCACTCTTTCTTTGTTGATTCAAGCATTGTTTCTCTGATCTTTGACTCACTGCTTCTAATTATTGTCCTGCTCTTTCCCTTATTATTAACCCACTGTACCTCTGATTATTGACCCAGTGTGTCTCTGAATTTTGAACCACTGGTTTTCAGATTATTGACCCACTGTTCCTCTGATTATTGCCCAACTGTTTCTCTGATTATTTTCAGGTTATTGATTCGTTGTTCCTCCGATTATTAACCCCATGTTTCTCTTTTTTTGACCCGCTGTTTCTCAGATTAGCACCTCGCTGTTTCTCTGATTACTGACCCTCTGTTCCTCTGATAATGAACTCACTGTTTCTCTGATTATTGACTCACTGTTTCTCTGATTATTCACTCACTGTTTCTCTAATTATTCACTCACTGTTTCTGATTATTGACCCACTGTTTCTCTGATTACTCACCCACTGTTTATCAGATTATTGACTCAATGTTTCCCTGATTATTGAAGCATGTTTCCCTGATTATTGACCCACATTTTCTCTGAATAATGACGCGCTCGTTCTCAGATTGTTAACCCACTGTTTCTCTGATCAATGAGACACTGTTTCCCTGATTAATGACAAACTGGTCCCTGATTATTGACCTGCATTTCCTCTGCTTATTGACCCACTGTTTCTCTGATTATTTACACACTGTTTGTCAGATCTTTAATTCACTGTTTCTTATTATTGATGATCAATCAGTTAAATGATGATCAAACAGTTAAATGTTTATCTAATTATGTACTCACTGTTCCAAGATTATTGATCCACTGTTTCTCTGATTATTCACCAACTGTTGCCCTGATTATTCACACACTCTTCCTCTGATTATTCACTCACTGGTTCTCTGATTTTTGGAATGCTTTTTCACTGATTATATCCCCGCTGTTTCTCAGATTATTGACTCACTTATAACCTGATTATTGACTCATTCTTTCTCTAATTATTGACTCACTCTTTTTCTGATTATTCACTCACTGCTTCCCTGATTATTGACTCATTATTACCCTGATTATGTAGATACTCCAACTAGGAACGGGGCAATACTGTACCTAGTATTAGGAATGGACATGGCCTGTTAATCGAAGTTTCAGTAGGGACGCGTTTCGGGAAAAATTCAGTAAGTTCCCAGGTAGTGTTGGATAAGTATAACGGGAATCCTCAGGGTAAGCTCTTTAATTGTGGATGGCTAATTTTATCAATATTACGCAATTCCCACTGTTTCTCTGATTATTGACCCGCTGTTTTTTAGATTAGTGACTCACTGTTCCTCAGATAACTCTTCTCTGATTATTGACTAACTGTTACCCTGATTATTGACTCGCTTATTTTCCAGATTATTGAATCACTTTTCCGCTGAAGATTGAATCACTGTTTCTCTGATTATTGACTCACTGTTTCTCTGATTATGCACAAACACTTTCTCTGATTATTCACTCAATGTTTTCCTGATTAATGATCCACAGCTTCACTGATTATTGACCAAATGTTTCTCTGAATATTCTCTCACTGTTTCTCTGATTGGTCACTCAATGTTTCACTGATTATTGACCCACTGTTTCTCTGATTATTGACCAACTGTTTCTCAAATTATTCACTCAAATATTCTCTGATTTTTGAGTCGCTGTTTAATTGATTATTGTCTCTGTTAACCTAATGATTGATTCACTGCTTCCATGATTATTGACTCACAGTTTGCCTGATTATTGACCCACTGTTTATGCGATCATTAACTTTGATCATTTACCCACAGTTTCTCTGAATATTCACTCCCTGTTTCTCTCATTATTGATCCTTTGTTTCTCAGATTAGCAACACACTGTTTCTAAGATTATTGACCCACTGTTTCTCGGATTATTGACTCACTGTTACGTGATTATTGACGCACTGTTTCTCAGATTATTGACCCACTGTGTCTCTGATTATCGACTCACCGTTTCTCTGATTATCGACTGAATATTGACTCACTGTTTCTCTCATTAATGAAACAATGTTTTTCTGATTATTGACACAATGTTTCTCTGAATATTCACTCCCTGTTTATCTTATTATTGACCCGCTGTTTCTCAGATTAGCGACCCATTGTTTCTCAGATTATTGACTCACCGTTTCTCTGATTATTGACTCACTGTTACCCTGATTCCTGACTCACTATTTTTTTGATTATTGACACACTAATTTCTGAGTATTTGCTCCCTGCTAATCTTAGTACTGACCCGCTGTTTCTCAGATTAGCGACTGATTTTTTTTAGATTATTGATACACTGTTTTTCTGATTATTGACCTACTGTTTCTCTGATTTTGACTCACTGCTTCTAATTACAGAAACACTGTTTCTCTGATTAGTGACCCAGTTTTCCTCTGATTATTGTTCCACTCTTTTCCTGCCTATTGACTGACTGACTCTCTGATTATTGATTCACTGTTTCTCTGATCTTTGACTCGCTGCTTCAAATATAGACAAGCTGTTTCCCTGTTTATTTACGCATTCATATTCTCCTGATTATTGACCCATTCGTTTTCTGGTTATTGCCCCACTATTTCCATCATTACTGACCAACTGATTCTCTGATTATTCACTCACTCTTTCTCTGATTTTTGAATCACTGTTTCACTGATTGTTTTCGCTGCACCCCTGGTTATTGACTCACTGGTTCCCTGATTATTGACTAACTGATTCCTGATTATTGGTGCACTGTTTATATGATTATTTACTCACGGTTTCTCTGATAATTCTCCCAGAGTTTCTCTAAATGTTCACTCCCTGTTTCTCTCATTATTGATCCGTTGTTTCTCAGATTAGTGACTCACTGTTTCTCAGATTATTGAACCATTGTTTCTCTGATTATTGACTCACTATTCTCCGATTATTGACTCACTGTTACCTTGATTATTGACTCACTTTTTCTCTGAATATACACCCCCTGTTTCCCCCATTATTGACCCGTTGTTTCTCAGATTAGCGTCTCATTGTTTCTTAGATTATTGACCCACTGTTTCTCTGATTAATGACTCACTGTTGTCCTGATTATTGATTCACTGTTTCTCTGATTATTGACACCAAGTTTCTCTGAATATTGGCTCACTGTTTCCCTGATTATTGACTCACTGATTTTCTGATTATTGCCCCTCTATTTCCCTTATTGTTGACCAACTGATTCTCTGATTGTTCACTCATTGTTTCCCTGATTATAGACCAATTCTTTCACTGATTATTGACCAACTGTTCCCCTGATTATTCACTCTGGTTATTGACTCACTGTTTCTCAGATTAGCGACTCACTTTTTCTCAGATTATTGACACATTGTTTCTCTGATTATTGTCCCGTTATTTCTTAGATTATTGACCCACTGTTGATTAGATTATTGACGCACTGTTTCGCTGATTATGGACTCACTGCTTCTCTGATTTTTGACTCACTGTTTTTCTGATTATTCTCTCACTTTTTCTCTGATTATTGACTCATTGTTTCCCTGATTACGTAGAATCTCCAACTAGGGAAGGGGCAATACTGGACCAGGCATTATGGAATGAACCCGACCTGTTGATTAAAGGTACTGTAGGCACACATTTCGGGATTATTGACGCACTGTTCCTCTGATTTTAATTTCACCGCTTCTAGTTATTGACCCACAGTTTCTCAGATTATTGTCCCACTGTTTCTCTGATTATGGACTCTGATTTTTGACCCAGTTTTCCACGATTATTGCCTCACAGTTACTCAGATTATTGACCCCATTTTTCTCAGATTATTGAGACACTGCTTCACTGACTATGGACCCACTGTTTCTCTGATTATTGATTCACTGTTTCCCTGATTGTTAACCCACTGCTTATGTGATTATTTACTCACGGTTTCTCTGATTATTGATTCAATGTTTCTCTGAATATTCACTCCCTGTTTCTATCATTATTGACTCGTTTTTTCTCAGATTAGCGACTCATTGTTTCTCAGATTATTGACCCACTGTTTCTCTGAGTATCGACTCACTGTTACCCTGACAATTGACTCACTGATTCTCTGATTATTGACTTCATATTTCTGTGAATATTGACTCACTGTTTCACTGGTTATTAACTCGATGATTCTATGGTTATTGAATGACTGTTTCTCCGATTATTGACTCACTGTTACCCTGATTATTGACTCACCGTTTCTCTGATTATTGCCTCCATTTTATTTCTGAATATTGACTCACTGTTTCCCTGATTATTGACTCAATGATTCTCTGGTTATTGACTCACTGTTTCTTCGATTATTGACACACAGTTTCTCAGATTATTGACCCACAGTTTATCAGGTTATTGCCGCACTGTTTCTCTGCTTACTGAGCCGCTGTTCCTGAGATTATTGTCCCATTGTTTATCAGATTATTGACGCACTGTTTCTCTGATTATTGACCCGCTGTTTCTCTGATTATTGACCCGCTTTTTCTGAGATTATTAACTCACTGTTACCCTGATTATTGATTCACTGTTAATTATAGAAACTCTGTTTTTTTCTGATTAGTGGCCCAGTTTTTCTCTCATTATTGTTCCACTGTTTCGCGGACTATTGCCCCACTGTTTCTCTGATCTTTGACTCGCTGCCTCTAATTTTAGACATGGTATTTCCCTGATTATTGACTCATTGTTTTTCTGATTATTGCCGCACAATTTCCCAGAATGTGGCCCACTGCTTATGTGATTATTTACTCATGATGTCTCTGATTATTGACTCAATGTTTCTATGAATATTCACTCCCTCTTTCTCTCATTATGGACCCGTTGTTTCTCAAATTAGCGACTCATTGTTTCTCACATTATTGACTCCCTTTTTCTCTGATTATTGACAGACTGTTTCTCTGAATATTCACTCCCTGTTTCTCTCATTATTGACATGTTTTTTCTTACATTAGCGACTCATTGTTTCTGAGGTTATTGACCAGCTGTTTCTCAGATTATTGGCTCACGGTTACCCTGATTATTGACGCACTGTTGCTCTGATTTTTGATTCACGGTTTTTCTGATTAGTCACTCACTCTTTCTCTGATTATTGACTCATTGTTTCCCTAATTATGTAGATACTCCAATTAGGGAACGGGCAATATTGGACCTGGCATTATGGAATGAACCCGACCAACTGATCGAAGTTTTTGTAGGAAAGCATTTTGGGAAAAGTGACCTTTATTCAGTAGGTTTCCAGGTAATGGTGGATAAGTATAAAAGGAGTCCTTGGGTTAAGCTCCGTAACTGGGGAAGGGTAATTTTAACAACATTAGGAAATTACAGTCGCCACTTTACGTGTAGGATATGTTTCCCTCATTAGTGACTCTCCATTTCACTGATTATTGTCACACTTTTTCTCTGATTATTGATGCATTGTTCCTCTGATTTTGATTTCACTGCTTCTAGTTACTGACCCACTGATTCTCTGATTATAGACCCACTGTTTCTCTAATTATTGTCCCAATTTCTCGATACTTATTGACTCAATTTTCTCTCTGAATGATAACTCACTGTTTCTATGATCTTTGATTAACTGCTTCTAATTATTGACCCACTTTTTCTCTGATTTTGACCCAGATTTTCCCTGATTACTGCCTCACGGTTTCTCTGAATATTGACCCCCTGTTTCTCAGATTATTGAGACATTATTTCCCTGACAATGGACCCACTGTTTCTCTGATTATGACTCACTGTTTCTCTGATTTTGAGTCACTGCCTCTAATTATTGATACACTGTTTTTTTCTGAGTAGTGACTCAGTTTTTCTCTCATTATTGTTCCACTCTTTCTCGGACTATTGACCCCTGTATCTCTGATTTTTGACTCAGTATCTCTCTGATCTTTGACTCACTGTTCTAATTATAGACACGGTATTTCCCTGATTATTGACTCATTGATTATCTGATTATTGCCCCACTCGGTCCCTGATTGTTGACCCAGTGCTTATGTGATTATTTACTCACAGTTTCTCTGATTATTGACTCACTGTTTCTCTGAATATTCGCTCCCTGCTTCTCTCAGTATTGACCCGTTGTTTCGCAGATTAGCGACTCATTGTTTCTCACATTATTGACCCGCTGATTCTCTGATTATTGACTCATTATTTCTCTGATTATTGACTCACTGTTACCCTGATTATTAGCTCACATTTTCTCTGATTAGTGACGCGCTGTTTCTCTTAATATTCACTCCCTGTTTCTCTCATTATTGACCCTGTGCTTCTCAGATTAGTGACTCACTGTTTATCAGATTATTGACCCACTGTTCCTCTGATTATTAATTCACGGTAACCCTGATTATTGACTCAGATTCTCTCTGATTATTGACTCATTGTTTCTCTGAATAGTCACTCCCTGTTTCTCTCATTATTGACCCTCTATCTCTCGGATTAGTGACTCATTGTTTCTCAGATTATTGACCCACTGTTTCTCTGATTATTGTCTCACTATTTCTCAGATTATTGACTAAGTATTACCCTGATTATTGACTCACTGTTTCTCTGAATATTGACACAATGTTGCCCGGCATATTCACACTCTGTTTCTCTCATTTTTGACCCACTGTTTCTCAGATTATTGACTCACTGTTACCCTGATTGTTGACAAACTTTTTCTCTGATTTTTGACTCACCGTTTTTCTGTTTATTCTCTCACTCTTTCTCTGATTATTGACTCATTGTTTCCCCAATTATGTAGATACTCCAATTAGGGAACGGGCAATACTGGACCTTGCATTATGGAATGAACCCGCCCTGTTGATCGAAGTTTCTGTCGGAATGCATTTCGGGAAAAGTGACCATAATTCAGTAGGATTCCAGGTAATGGTGGATAAGTATAAAAGGAGACCTTGGGTTAAGCTCGTTAACTGGGGAAGGGTAGTTTTAGCAACATTAGGAAATTCCGGTCGCCATATTACCAGTATGATATGTTTCCCTCATTAGTGACTCTCCATTTCCCTGATTATTGTCTCTCTTTTTCTCCAATTATTGATGCATTGTTCCTCTGATTTTGATTTCACTGCTTCTAGTTACTGAGCCACTGTTTCTCTGATAATAGACCCACTGTTTCTCTGATTATTGCCCCACTTCCTCGATACTTACTGACTCAATTTATTCTCTGAATGATAACTCACTGTTTCTATGATCTTTGACTCACTGCTTCTAATTATTGACCCACTGTTTCTCTGATGTTGACACAGTTTTTCCCCGATTACTGCCTCACCGTTTCTTTCATTATTGACCCCCTTTTTCTCAGATTATTGAGACACTATTTCCCTGACAATGGACCCACTGATTCTCTGATTACTGACTCACTGCTTCTCTGATTTTGACTTGCTGCTTCTAATTATAGAAACACTGTTTTTTTCTGATTAGTGACCCAGTGTTTCTCTCATTATTGTTCCACTCTTTCCCGGACTATTGCCCCACTGTTTCTCTAATATTTGACTCACTTCTTCTCATTATAGACATGGTGTTTCGCTGATTATTGACTCATTGATTTTCTGAGCATTGCCCCACTCTTTCCCTGATTGTTGACCCACTGCTGATGTGATTACTTACTCACAGTCTCTCTGATTATTGACTCACTTTTTCTCTGAATATTCACTCCTTGCTTCTCTCATTATTGACCACACTGTTTCTCTGATTATTGACTCACTGTATCTCTGCTTACTGACTCTATTTTTTACTCTGAATATTGACTCACTTTTTCCCTGATTACTGACACAATGATTCTCTGGTTATTGAATCACTGTTTCTCCTAATATTGACTCACCCTTTCTCAGATTATTGACACACTGTTGATCAGATTATTGACGCACTGTTTCTCTGATTATTGACACGCTGTTTCTCAGATTATTGGCTCACTGTTACCCTGATTATTGACTCACTTTTTCTGTGATTTTTGACTCACTATTTCTTTGACTTTGTCTAGCTGCTTCTAATTGTAGAAACACTGTTTTTTCTGATTAGTGACCAAGTTTTTTCTCATTATTGTTCACTGTTTCCCGGATGATTGCCCCACTGTTTCTCTGATCTTTGCCTCGCCGCTTCTAATTATAGATACGTTGTTTCCCTGATTATTGACTCATTGATTTTCTGAATATTGCCCCACTCTTTCCCTGATTGTTGACCCACTGCTTATGTGATTATTTACTCACAGTCTCTCTGATTATTGACTCACTGTTTCTCTGATCTTTGCCTCGCCGCTTCTAATTATAGATACGTTGTTTCCCTGATTATTGACTCATTGATTTTCTGATTATTGCCGCACTCTTTCCCTGATTGTTGACCCACTGCTTATGTGATTATTTACTCACAGTCTCTCTGATTATTGACTCACTGTTTCTCTGAATATTCACTCCCTGCTTCTGTCATTATTGACCCTCTGTTTCTCCGAATATTGACTCATTGTTTCTCAGACTAGTGACTCACTATTTCTCAGATTATTGACCCACTGTTACTCTGACTACTGACACAGTTATTCTCTGGTTATTGAATCACTGTTCCTCCGATTATTGACTCACTGGTTCTCAGATTATTGATTCAGTGTTTATCAGATTTTTGTCCCTAATTTCTCTGATTATTGACCCATTATTTTCTCAAATTATTGACACACTGTTCATCAGATTATTGACCCACTGTTTCTATGATTATTGAACAGCTGTTTCTCAGATTATTGGCTCACTGTTACCCTAATTTAGACTCAGTTTTCCTCTGAGTTTTGACTCACTGTTTCTTTGACTTTGACTCACTGTTTCTTTGACTTTGACTCACTGCTTCATATTATAGAAACACTTTTTTTCTGATTATTCACCCAGTCTTTCTCCCATTATTGTTCCACTGTTTCCCGGACTATTGCCCCACTGTTTCTCTGATCTTTGACTCACTGCTTCTAATTATAGACATGGTGTTTCCCTGATTATTGACTCATTGATTTTCTGAGCATTGCCCCAAACTTTCCCTGATTGTTTACCCACTGCTTATGTGATTATTTACTCACAGTTTCTCTGATTATTGACTCACTGTTTGTCTGAACATTCACTCGTTGCTTCTTTCATTCTTGACCCCTTGTTTCTCAGATTAGCGAATCATTTTTTCTCAAATTATTGACCCACTGTTACTTTGATTATTGACTCACCATTTCATTGATTATTGACTCACTATTACGCTGATTTTTGTCCCGCTTTTTCTCTGATTATTGACACACTGTTTCTCTGACTATTCATTCCCTGTTTCTCCCATTAATGACCCTGTGTTTCTAAGATTAGTGACTCACTGCTTCTCAGATCATTGACCCACAGTTTCTCTGATCATTGACCCACTGTTACCCTGATCATTGACTCACTTTTTCTCTGATTATTGACTCACTGTTTCTCTAAATATTCACTCCTAGTTTGTCTCATTTTGGAACCTTTGTTTCCTAGATTAGCGACTCATTGTTTCTTCATTATTTACTCACTGTTTCTCTGATTATTGACTCAAATTTTCTGTGATTATGAACACACTGTTTCTCTGAATATTCACTCCCTGTTTCTCTCATTATTGACACTCTGTTCCTCAGATTACTGATGCACTGTTTCGCAGATTATTGACCCACTGTTTTTCTGAATATTCACTCCCTGTTCATCTCTTTATTGACACGCTGTTCCTTAGATTAGCGGCTCATTTTTTCTCAGGTTATTGACCCACTGTTTCTCAGATTATTGGCTCACCGTTACCCTGATTATTGACTCACTGTTGCAATGATTTTTGATTCACCATTTTTCTGATTAGTCACTCACTCTTTCTCTGATTATTGACTCATTGTTTCCCTAATTATGTAGGTACTCCAATTAGAGATCGGGCAATACTGGACCTGGCATTATGGAATGAACCTGATCTGTTGATCGAAGTTTTTGTAGGAAAGCATTTTGGAAAAAGTGACCTTTATTCAGTAGGTTTCAGGTAATGGTGGATAAGTATAAAAGGAGTCCTTGGGTTAAGCTCGTTAAGTGGGGAAGGGTAATTTTAACAACATTAGGAAATTACAGTCACCACATTACCTGTGGGATATGTTTCCCTCATTAGTGACTCTCCATTTCACTGATTATTGTCACACTTTTTCTCTGATTATTGATGCATTGTTCCTCTGATTTTGATATGACTGTTCTAGTTCTGACCCACTGTTTCTCTGTTTATAGACTCACTGTTTCTCTGATTATTGTCCCAATTTCTCGATTCTTATTGACTCAATTTTTTCTCTGAATGATAACTCACTGTTTCTATGATCTTTGATTAACTGCTTCTAATTGTTGACCCACTGTTTCTATGATTTTGACCCTGATTTTCCTGGATTACTGCCTCACGGTTTCTCTGAATATTGACCCCCTGTTTCTCAGATTATTGAGACATTATTTCCCTGACAATGAACCCATTGTTTCTCTGATTATGACTGACTGTTTCTCTGATTTTGAGTCACTGCTTTAAATTATGGAAACACTTTTTTTCTGAGTAGTGACTCAGTTTTCTCCCATTATTGTTCCATTCTTTCTCGGACTATTGACTCCCTGTTTCTCTGATTATTGACTCAGTATCTCTCAGATCTTTGACTCACTGTTCTAATTATAGACACGGTCTTTCCCTGATTATTGACTCTTTGATTATCTGATTATTGCCCCACTCTTTCCCTGATTGTTGACCCAGTGCTTATGTGATTATTTACTCACAGTTTCTCTGATTATTGACTCCCTGTTTCCCTGGATATTGACTCACTGTTTCCCTGATTACTGACACAGTTATTCTCTGGTTATTGAATCACTGTTCCTCCAATTATTCACTCACTGTTTCTCAGATTATTGATCCAATGTTTATCAGAATATTGTCGCTTGTTTCTCTGATTATTGACCCCTTATTTTCTCAGATTATTGACACACTGTTTATCAGATTATTGACCCACTGTTACTATGATTATTGAACAGCTGTTTCTCAGATTATTGGTTCACTGTTACCCTGATTATTGACTCAGTTTTCCTCTGATTTTTGACTCACTGTTTCTTTGATTTTGACAGGCTTCTTCATATTATAGAATCACTGTTTTTTTCTGATTATTCACCCAGTCTTTCTCTCATTAATGTTCCACTGTTTCCCGGACTATTGCCCCACTGTTTCTCTGATCTTTGACTCACTGCTTCTAATTATAGACACGGTGTTTCCCTGATTATTGACTCATTGATTTTCTGATCATTGCCCCACTCTTTCCCTAATAGTTTACCCACTGCTTATGTGATTACTTACTCAGGTTCTCTGATTATTCACTCACTGTTTCTCTGAATATTCACTCATTGCTTCTTTCATTATTGACCCCTTGTTTCTCAGATTAGCGACTCATTGTTTCTCACATTATTGACCCACTGATTCTCTGATTATTGACTCATTATTTATCTGATTATTGACTCACTGTTACCCTGATTATTAGCTCACATTTTCTCTGATTATTGACGCACTGTTTCTCTTAATATTCACTCCCTTTTTCTCTCATTATTGACCCTGTGTTTCTCAGATTAGTGACTCACTGTTTATCAGATTATTGACCCACTGTTTCTCTGATTATTGCCTCACTATTTCTCAGATTATTGACTAAATATTACCCTGATTATTGACTCACTGTTTCTCTGAATATTGACACAATGTTGCCCGGCATACTCACACTCTGTTTCTCTCATTTTTGACCCACTGTTTCTCAGATTATTGACTCAATGTTACCCTGATTATTGACTCATGTTTTCTCTGATTATTGACTCCAGTTTTCTCTAAATATTGACTCATGTTTCCCTGATTATTGAATCCATGATTCTCTGTTTATTGAATCACTGTTTCTCCCAATATTGACTCACTGTTTCTCTGATTAGTGACTGTTTCTCAGATTATTGACCCACTGTTTACCTTAATATTCACTCACTGATTCTTTGATTATTGACTCCATGTTTCTCTGAATATTGACTCACTGTTAACCCTGTTTACTGACACAATGATTCCCTGGTTATGGAATCACTGTTTCTCCTATTATTGGCTCACTGTTTCCCAGATTATTGACCCATTGTTTATCAGATTATTGATGCAGTTTCTCTAATTATTGACCCGATTTTTCTCAGATTATTGACACAATGTTTATAAGATTTTTGACGCACTGTTGCTCTGATTATTGATCCGTTGTTTCTCAGATGATTGGCTCACTGTTACCCTGATTATTGACTCACTTTTTCTCTGATTTTTGACTCATTGTTTCTTTGATTTTGACTTGCTGCTTCTAATTATAGAAACACTGTTTTTTTCTGATTAGTGACCCAGTGTTTCTCTCATTATTGTTCCACTCTTTCCCGGACTATTGCCCCACTGTTTCTCTAATATTTGACTCACTTCTTCTCATTATAGACATGGTGTTTCGCTGATTATTGACTCATTGATTTTCTGAGCATTGCCCCACTCTTTCCCTGATTGTTGACCCACTGCTGATGTGATTACTTACTCACAGTCTCTCTGATTATTGACTCACTGTTTCTCTGAATATTCACTCCCTGCTTCTGTCATTATTGACCCTCTGTTTCTCCGAATATTGACTCATTGTTTCTCAGACTAGTGACTCACTATTTCTCAGATTATTGACCCACTGTTACTCTGACTACTGACACAATTATTCTCTGGTTATTGAATCACTGTTCCTCCGATTATTGACTCACTGGTTCTCAGATTATTGATCCAGTGTTTATCATATTATTGTCGCTAGTTTTTCTGATTATTGACCCCTTATTTTCTCAAATTATTGACACACTGTTGATCAGATTATTGACCCACTGTTTCTATGATTATTGAACAGCTGTTTCTCAGATTATTGGCTCACTGTTACCCTGATTATTGACTCAGTTTTCCTCTGATTTTTGACTCACTGTTTCTTTGATTTTGACTCGCTGCCTCATATTATAGAAACACTGTTTTTTTCTGATTATTCACCCAGTCTTTCTCCCATTATTGTTCCACTGTTTCCCGGACTATTGCCCCACTGTTTCTCAGATCTTTGACTCACTGCTTCTAATTATAGACACGGTATTTCCCTGATTATTGACTCATTGATTTTCTGAGCATTGCCCCACTCTTTCCCTGATTGTTTACCCACTGCTTATGTGATAATTTACTCACAGTTTCTCTGATTATTGACTCACTGCTTCTCTGAACATTCACTTGTTGCTTCTTTCATTCTTGACCTCTTGTTTCTCAGATTAGCGACTCATTTTTTCTCAAATTATGGACCCACTGTTCCTCTGATTATTGACTCACCATTTCATTGATTATTGACTCACTATTACCCTGAGTTTTGTCCTGCTTTTTCTCTGATTATTGACACACTGTTTCTCTGACTATTCGTTCCCTGTTTCTCCCGTTATTGACCCTGTGTTTCGAAGATTAGTGACTCACTGCTTCTCAGATTATTGACCCACAGTTTCTCTGATCATTGACCCACTGTTACCCTGATTATTGACTCACTTTTTCTCTGATTTTTGACTCACAGTTTCTCTGAATATTGACTCCCAGTTTGTCTCATTATGGACCCTTTGTTTCTCAGATTAGCGATTCATTGTTTCTTCATTATTTACTCACTGTTTTTCAGATTATTGACCCACTGTTTTTCTGATTATTCACTCCCTGTTTATCTCATTATTGACACATTGTTCCTTAGATTAGCGGCTCATTGTTCCTCAGGTTATTGACCCACTGTTTCTCAGATTATTGGCTCACCGTTACCCTGATTATTGACTCACTGTTGCTCTGATTTTGGATTCACCATTTTTCTGATTAGTCACTCATTCTTTCTCTGACTCTTGACTCATTGTTTCCCTGATTATGTAGATTCTCAAATTAGAGATCGGGCAATACTGGACCTGACATTATGGAATGAACCCGATCTGTTGATCAATGTTTTTGTAGGAAAGCATTTTGGGAAAATTGACCTTTATTCAGTAAGTTCCCAGGTAATGGTGGATAAGTATAATAGGAGTCCTTGGGTTAAGCTCGTTAAGTGGGGAAGGGTAATTTTAACAACATTAGGAAATTACAGTCGCCACATTACCTGTGGGATATGTTTCCCTCATTAGTGACTCTCCATTTCACTGATTATTGTCACACTTTTTCTCTGATTATTGATGCATTGTTCCTCTGATGTTGATATGACTGTTCTAGTTCTGACCCACTGTTTCTCTGTTTATAGACCCACTGTTTCTCTGATTATTGTCCCAATTTCTCAATACTTATTGACTCAATTTTTTCTCTAGATGATAACTCACTGTTTCTATGATCTTTGATTAACTGCTTCTAATTATTGACCCACTGTTTCTTTGATTTTGACCCTGATTTTCCTGGATTACTGCCTCACGGTTTCTCTGAATATTGACCTCCTGTTTCTCAGATTATTGAGACATTATTTCCCTGACAATGAACCCATTGTTTCTCTGATTATGACTGACTGTTTCTCTGATTTTGAGTCACTGCTTTTAATTATTGAAACAGTGTTTTTTTCTGAGTAGTGATTCAGTTTTTCTCTCATTATTGTTCCACTCTTTCTCGGACTATTGACCCCTGTATCTCTGATTTTTGACTCAGTATCTCTCTGATCTTTGACTCACTGTTCTAATTATAGACACGGTATTTCCCTGATTATTGACTCATTGATTATCTGATTATTGCCCCACTCGGTCCCTGATTGTTGACCCAGTGCTTATGTGATTATTTACTCACAGTTTCTCTGATTATTGACTCACTGTTTCTCTGAATATTCACTCCCTGCTTCTCTTATTATTGACCCGTCGTTTCGCAAATTAGCGACTCATTGTTTCTCACATTATTGACCCGCTGATTCTCCGATTATTTACGCATTATTTCTCTGATTATTGACTCACTGTTATCCTGATTATTAGCTCACATTTTCTCTGATTATTCACACGCTGTTTCTCTTCATTTTCACTCCCTGTTTCTCTCATTATTGACCCTGTGTTTCTCAGATTATTGACCCACTGTTTCTCTGATTATTAATTCATGGTAACCCTGATTATTGACTCAGATTTTCTCTGAATATTGACACAATGTTGCTCGGCATATTCACTCTCTGTTTCTCTCATTATTGACCCTCGGTGTCTCAGATTATTGACTCACTGTTTCTCTTATTATTGACTTCAGGTTTCTTTGAATATTGACTCACTGTTTCCCTGATTATTGAATCCATGATTCTCTGGTTATTGAATCACTGTTTCTCCCAATATTGACTGACTGTTTCTCTGATTAGTGACTGACTGTTTCTCAGATTATTGACCCACTGTTTATCTTAATATTGACTCACTGATTCTTTGATTATTGACACATGTTTTATTGACCCACTGTTTATCTTAATATTGACTCACTGTTAACCCTGTTTACTGACACAATGGTTCCCTGATTATTGAATCACTGTTTCTCCTATTATTGACTCACTGTTTCTCAAATTATTGACCCATTGTTTATCAGATTAATGACGCAGTTTCTCTGATTATTGAACCGTTTTTTTCTCGGATTATTGACACACTGTTGATCAGATTCTTGGCGCACTGTTTCTCTGATTATTGACCCATTGTTTCTCAGATGACTGGCTCACTGTTACCCCGATTATTGACTCACTTCTTCTGTGATTTTTGACTCTCTGTTCCTTTGATTTTGATTGGGTTCTTCTGATCATAGAAACACTTTTTTTTTCTGATTGGTGGCCCAGTTTTTCTCTCATTATTGTTCCACTGTATCCCGGACTATTGCCCCACTGTTTCTCTGATCTTTGACTCACTGCCTCTAATTATAGACACGGTATTTCCCTGATCATTGACTCATAGTTTTTCTGATTATTGCCGCGCACTTTCCCTGATTGTTGACCCACTGCTTATGTGATTATTTACTCACGATGTCTCTGATTAATGACTCAGTGTTTGTCTGAATATTCACTCCCTGTTTCTCTCATTATGGACTCGTTGTTTCTCAGATTAGCGACTCATTGTTTCTCACATTATTGACTCAATTTTTTCTCTGATTATTGACTGAAAGTTTCTCTGATTATAGACGCAATGTGAATATTCACTCCCTGTTTCTCTTATTATTGATCCTCTGTTCCTCAGATCACTGACTCACTGTTTCTCAGACTATTGACCAATGTTTCTCTGATTACTGACTGACCATTACCCTGATTATTGATTCTCTCTTTCTCTGATTTTTGACTCATTGTTGTTCTGATTATTCACTCACTCGTTTTCTGATTATTGGCACATTGTTTCCCTAAATATGTAGATACTACAATTTGCGAACGGGCAATAATGGACCTGGCAATATGGAATGAACCCGACCTGTTGATTGAAGCTCCAGAAGGAAAGCATTTCTGGAAAAGTGACCATAATTTAGTATGTTTGCAGGTAATGGGGGATAAGTATAAAAGGAGACCTTGGGTTAAGCTCCTTAACTTGGGAAGGTTAATTTTAACAACATTAGGAAATTCCTGTTGCCACATAACCAGTAGGATATGTTTCCCTCATTAGTGACTCTCCGTTTCCCTGATTATAGTCACACTTTTTCTCTGATTATTGACGCATTGTTCCTCTGATTTTGATTTCACTGCTTCTGATTACTGACCCACTATTTCTATGATATAGACCCACTGTTTCTCTAATTATTGTCCCACTTTCTCGATACTTATTGTATCAATTTTTTCTCTGAATGATAACTCACTGTTTCTATGATCTTTGATCCACTACATTTAATTATTGACCCACTGTTTCACTGATTTTTGAACCAGTTGTTCCCTGATTACTGCCTCATGGTTTCTCTGAATATTGAACCCCTGTTTCTTAGATTACTGAGACACTATTTCCCTGATAATGGACCCACTGTTTCTCTGATTATTGACTCACGGTTTCTCTGATTTTGACTCGCTGCTTCTAATTACTGAAACACTGTTTTTTCTGATTAGTGACCAAGTTTTTCTCTCATTATTGTTCCACTGTTTCCCAGACTATTTACCCACTGTTTCTCTGCTTATGTACTCATGGTTTCTCTGATTATTGACTCACTGTTTCTCTGAATATTCACTCACTGCTACTTTCATTATTCATACGTTGTTTCTCAGATTAGCAACTCATTGTTTCTCAGATTATTGACCCCTTGCTTCTCTGATTATTGACTCACTATTAACCTGATTATTGACTCACTGTTTCTCTAATTATTGACTCACTGTTTCTCTGAATATTCACTCCCTGTTTCTCTCATTGTTGACACGTTGTTTCTCAGATTAGTGACTCATTGTTTCTCAGATTATTAACCCCCTGATTCTCAGATTATTGACTCACTGTTTCTCTGATTTTTGACTCACTGTTTTTCTGATTAGTCACTCAGTCTTTCTCTGATGATTGACTCATTGTTTCCCTAATTATGTAGATACTCCAATTAGGGAACGGGCAATACTGGACCCGGCATTATGGAATGAACCCGACCTTTTGATTGAAGTTTCTGCAGGAAAGCATTTCGGGAAAAGTGGCCATAATTCAGTAGGTTTCGAGGTAATGGTGGATAAGTTTAAAAGGAGACCTTGGGTTAAGCTCGATAACTGGGGAAAAGTAAGTTTGACAACATTAGGAAATTTCGGTCACCACGTTACCAGTAGGATAAGTTTCCCTCATTAGTGACTCTCCGTTTCGCTGATTATTGTCACACCTTTTCTCTGATTATTGATGCATAGTTCCTCTGATTTTAATTTCACTGCTTCTAGTTACTGAGCCACTGTTTCTCTGATTATTGTCCCACTTTTACGATACTTATTGACTAAATTTTTCTCAGAATGATAACTCACTGTTCCTATGATCTTTGATTCACTACTTCTAATTAATGCCCCACTGTTTCTCTGATTTTTGATGCAGAATTTCCCCGATTACCGCCTCACGGTTTCTCTGAAATTGAACACCTGTTTCTCAGATTATTGGGACACTATTTCCCTGAAAATGGACCCACTGTTGCTCTGATTGACTCTCTGTTTCTCTGATTTTGACTCGCTGCTTATAATTATTGTAACAAAGTTTCTTCTGTTTAGTGACCCAGTTATTTTCTTATTATTGTTCCACTGTTTTCCGGACTATTGACCCACTGTGTCTCTGATTATTGACTCACTGTTTCTCTGATCTTTGCCTCGCTGTTCGAATTATAGACACGGTATTCCCCTGATTATTGACTCATTTATTTTCTGGTTATTGCCCCACTCTTTCCCTGATTGCTGACCTACTGCTTATGTAATTATTTACTCACAGTTTCTCTGATTATTGACTCACAGTTGCTCTGAATATTCAGTCCCTGCTTCTCTCATTATTGACCCGTTGTTTCTCAGATTAACGACTCATTGTTTCTCAGATTATTGACCCGCCATTTCTCTGATTATTGAAACATTATTTCTCTGATTACTGACTCACTGTTACCCTGATCATTGACTCACATTTCCTCTGATTATTGGCATACTGTTTCTCTGAATATGCACTCCCTGTTTCTCTCATTATTGACCCTGTGTTTCTCAGATTAGTGACTCACTGATTCTCAGATTATTGACCCACTGTTTCTCTGATTATTGACGCATGGTTACCCAGATTATTGACTCACATTTTCTCTGATTATTTACTCATTGCTTCTCTGACTATTCACTCCCTGTTTCTCTCATTATTGACCCTGTGTTTCTCAGATTAGTGACTCACTGATTCTCAGATTATTGTCCCGCTGCTTCTCTGATTATTGACGCACGGTTACCCTGATTATTGACTCACATTTTCTCTGATTATTGACTCATCGCTTCACTGACTATTCACTCCAGGTTTCTTTCATTATTGATCCGTGGTTTCTCAGGTTAGCAACTCATTGTTTCTCAGATTATTGACTCATTGTTTCTCTGATTATTGACTCATTATTTCTCAGATTATTGACACATTGTTGCCCTGATCATTAGCTCGCTGTTTCCCTGATATTGACTCACTGATTCTCTGAATATTGACACTCTGTTGCTCTGTATATTCACTCCCTGTTTCTCAAAATATGGACCCTCTGTTTCTCAGATAAGTGACTCACTCTTTCTCAATTTATTGACAGAATGTTTCTCAGAATATTGACTCACTGTTACCCTGATTATTGACTCACTATTTCCCTGATTATTGAATCCATGATTCTCTGGTTATTGAATCACTGTTTCTCTAATGATTGACCCTTAGTTTCTTAGATTAGTGACTCACTGTTTCTCAGATTATTGACCCACTGTATCTCTGATTATTGACTCACTGTTTCTCTGATTATTGACCCCATGTTTCTCTGAATATTGACTCACTCTTTCCCTGATTAATGTCACAATGATTCTCTCGTTATTTAATCACTGTTTCTCCGATTACTGACTCACTGTTTATCAGATTATTGACGCAGTTTCTCTGATTATTGACCCGTTTTTTTTTCAGATTATTGTCACACTGTTGATCAGATTATTGACACACTGTTTCTCTGATTATTGACCCGCTGTTTTTCAGATTATTGGCTCACTGTTACCCTGATTATTGACTCACTGTTTCTTTGATTTTGACTAGCTTCTTCTACTTATAGAAACACTGTATTTTCTGATTAATGACAGAGTTTTTTCTCATTATTGTTCCGCTGTTTATCGGACTATTGCCCCACTGTTTCTCTGGTCTTTGACTCGCTGCTTCTACTTGTAGACACGGTGTTTCCCTGATTATTGACTCTTTGATTTTCTGATTATTGCCCCACTCTTTCCCTGATTGTTGACCCACTGCTTATGTGAATATTTACTCACTGTTTCTCTGATTATTGACTCACTGCTTCTGTGAATATTCACTCCCTGCTTCTCTCATTATTGACCCATTGTTTCTCAGATTATTGACTTGTTACTTCTCTGATTATTGACTCACTGTTACCAGATTATTGACTCCCATTTTCTCTGATTATTTACCCACTGTTTCTCTGAATATTTACTCTATGTTTCTCTCATTATTTACCCTTTGTTTCTCAGATTAACGACTCGTTGTTTCTCAGAGTACTTACCCACTGTTTCTCTGATTATTGACTCACTACTTCTCATATTATTGACTAATTGTTACCCTGATTATTGAGTTACTTTATATCTAGAAAGTGACACACTGTTGCTCTGATTATTGACCCCATGTTTCTCTGAATATTGACTCACTCTTTCCCTGATTAATGTCACAATGATTCTCTCGTTATTGACCCTCTGCTTCTCAGATTAGTGACTCACTGCTTCTCAGGTTATTGACTCATGGTTTATCTGAATATTCACTCCCTGTTTTCTGATTATTGCCACGTTGTTTCTTAGTTTAGCGACTCATTGTTTCTCAGATTATTGACCCGCTGTTTCTCAGAATATTGGCGCACTGTTACCTAATTATTGACCCACTGTTTCTCTGATTTTTGAATCACCGTTTTTCTGATTATTCACTCACTCTTTCTCTGATTATTGACTCATTGTTTCCCTAATTATGTAGATACTGCAATTAGGGAACGGGCAATACTGCACCTGGCATTATGGAATGATCCCGACCTGTTGATCGAAGATTCTGTTGGAAAGCATTTCGGCAAATGTGACCATAATTCAGTAGGTTTCCAGGTAATGGTGGATAAGTATATAATGAGTCCTTGGGTTAAGCTCCTTAACTGGGGAAGGGTAATTTTAACAAGATTATGAAATTCTGGTCCCCACATTACCATTAATGTTTCCCTCATTAATAAATCTCCATTTCCCTGATAAATGTCACAGTTTTTCTCAGATTATTGATGCATTGTTCCTCTGATTTTGATTTCACTGCTCCTAGTTACTGACCCACTGTTTCTCTGATTATAGACCCACTGTTTCTCTGATTGTTGTCCCAATTTCCCGATACTTATTGACTCAATTTTTTCTCTGAATGATAACTCACTGTTTCTATGATCTTTGATTCACTGCTTCTAATTATTGACCCACAGTTTCTCAGATTTATGACCCCATTTTTCCTGGATTAATGCCTTCTGGTTTCTCCGAATAATAAACCCCTGTTTCTCAGATTATTGAGACACTATTTCCCTGACAATGGACGCACTGGTTCTCTGAATATTGACTCACTGTTTCTCTGATTTTGAGTCTCTGCTTTAACTTACTGAAACACCGTTTTTTCTGATAGTGACCCAGTTTTTCCAACATTATTGTTCCACTGTTTCCCGGTCTATTGTCCCACGGTTTCTCTGATTATTGACTCAGTGTTTCTCTGATCTTTGACTCACTGCTTCTAATTATAGACACGGTGTTTCCCTGATTATTGACTCATTGATTTTCTGATTACTGCCCCATGCTTTCCCTGATTGTTGACCCACTGCTTACGTGATTATTTACTCACAGTTTCTCTGATTATTGACTCACTGTTTCTCTGAATGTTCACTCCCTGCTTCTCTCATTATAGTTGTTACTCAGATTAGCGACTCATTGTTTCTCAGATTATTGACCCACTGTTTCTCTGATTATTGACTCGTTATTTCTCTGATTATTGACTCACATTTTCTCTGATTATTGACCCACTGTTTCTCTGAATATTCAATCCATGTTTCTCTCATTATTTAACCGTTGTTTCTCAGATTAGCGACTCGTTGTTTTTCAGAGTATTTACCCACTGTTTCTCTGATTATTGACTCACTATTTCTCATATTATTGACTAATTGTTACTCTGCTTATTGAGTCACTTTTTATCTAAAAAGTGACACACTGTTGCTCTGCATATTCACTCCCTGTTTCTCTCATTATTGACCCTCTGCTTCTCAGATTAGTGACTCACTGTTTCTCAGATTATTGTCCCGCTGCTTCTCTGATAATTGACTCACTGTTACCCTGATTATTGACTCACTGTTTCTGATTATTGACTCAGTGTTTCTCTGAATATTCAATCCCTGTTTTCTCATTATTGAGACGTTGTTTCTTAGATTAGTGACTCATTGTTTCTCAGATTATTGACCCACTGTTTCTGTGATTTTTGACTCAATGTTACCCTGATTATTGACCTGCTGTTTTTCAGATTAATGATTTACTGTTCCACTGATTATTCACTCACTGTTTCTCTAATTATTGACTCATTGTTTCCCTAATTATGTAAGTACTCCAATTTGGGAATGGGCAATACTGGACCTGGCATTACGGAATGAACCCGACCATTTGATCGAAGTTTCTGTAGGAAAGCATTTCAGAAAAAGTGACCATAATTCAGGTTTCCAGGTAATGGTGAAGTATAATAGGAAACTTTGGGTTAAGCTCCTTAACAGGGGAAGGGTAATTTTAACAAGATTATGAAATTCCGCTGGGCACATTACCAGTAGGATATGTTTCCCTCTTAGTGACTCTCCGTTTACCTGATTATTGTCAAACTTTTTCTCTGATTATTGATGCATTGTTCCTCTGATTTTGATTTCACTGCTCCTAGTTACTGAGCCACTGTTTGTCTGATTATAGACCCACTGTTCTTCTGATTATTGTCCCACTTTCCCGATAGTTATTGACTCAGTTCTTTCTCTGAATGGTAACTCACTGTTTCTATGATCTTTGACCCATTTTTTTCCGATTCCTGCCTCACGGTTTCTCTGAATATTGAACCCAATTTCTCAGATTATTGACACACTATTTCCCTGACAATGGACCCACTCTTTCTCTTATTATGGAGTCACTGTTTCTCTGAATTTGACTCGCTGCTTATAATTACTGAAACACTATTTTCTGATTAGTGACCCAGTTTTTCACTCCTTATTGTCCGACTGTTTCCAGGACTATTGACCCACTGTGTCTCCGATTATTGTCTCAATGTTTCCCTGATCTTTGACTCTCTGCTTCTAATTATAGACACGGAGTTTCCATGATTATTGACTCATTGATTTTCTGATTAATGCGCCACACTTTCCCTGATTGTTGACCCAATGCTTATGGGATTACTTACTCGCAGGATCTCTTGTTTCTCTGAATATTCACTCCCACTTTCTCTCATTATTGCCCAGTTGTTTCCCAGATTAGCGACTCATTGTTTCTCAGATTATTGACCCACTGCTTTTCTGATGATTGAAACACTATTTCTCTGAAAATTGACTCACTATTACCCTGATTATTGACTCAATGTTTCTCTGATTATTGACAAACTGTTTCTCTGAATATTCAGTCTCTGTTTCTCTCATTATTGACCCTGTGTTTCTCAGATTAGTGACTCACTGCTATTAGATTATTGAACCACAGTTTCTCTCATTATTGACTCACTGTTACCCTGCTTATTGACTCACTTTTTCTCTGATTATTGAGTCACTGTTTCTCTGAATGTTCACTCCCTGTTTCTCTCATTATGGACCCGTTGTTTCTCAGATTAGTGACTCATTGTTTCTCACATTATTGACTCAAAGTTTCTCTGATTATAGACACACTGTTTCTCTGAATATTCACTCCCTATTTCTCTCATTATTGACCCTCTGTTCCTCAGATTACTGACTCACTGTTTCTCAGATTATTCACCCACTGTTTCTCTGAATATTGACTCACTGTTACCCTGATTATTGAGTCACTGATTCTCAGATTATTGACTCACTGTTTCTGTGAATTTTGGCTCACCGTTTTTCTGATTATTCACTCACTCTTTCTCTGATGATTGACTCATTGTTTTCCCTAATTATGTAGATACTCCAATTAGGGAATGGGCAATACTGCACCTGGCTCACATTTTCTCTGATCATTGACCCACTGTTTCTCTGAATATTCACTCCATGTTTCTCTCATTATTTACCTTGAGTTTCTCCGATTAGGGTCTCACTGTTTCTCAGATTATTGACCCATTGTTTCTCTGATTATTACTCATGGTTACCCTGATTATAGACTCACATTTTCTCTGATTATGGACTAATTGTTTCTCTGATTATTCACTCTTTGTTTCCATCATTATTGACCTGTTGTTTCTCCGATTAGTGACTCATTGTTTCTCAGATTATTGACCCACTGTTTCTATGATTATTGACTCACTATTGCTCTAATTATTGACTAACTGTTAGCCTGATTATTGTCTCAATGTTTCTCAGATTAGTGACTCAACGTTTCTTAAATTATTAACCCACTGTTTCTCTGATTATTGACTCATTGTTTCACTGATTACTGACTCCATGTTTCTCTGAATATTGACTCACTGTTTCCCTGATTACTGACACAATGATTCTCTGGTTAATGAGTCATTGTTTCCCAGATTATTGACCGACTGTTTATCAGATTATTGACGCAGTTTCTCTCATATTGACCCGTTTTTTTCTCAGATTATTGACACACTGTTGATCAGATTATTGACGCAATGTTTCTCTGATTGTTGACCCGCTATTTCACAGATTATTGTCTCACTGTTACCCTGATTATTGAATCACTTTTTCTCTGATTTTTGACTCACTGTTTTTTGGATTTGACTCGCTGCATCTAATTTTGGAAACACTGTTATTTTCTCATGAGTAACCCAATGTTTCTCTCATTATTGTTCCACTCTTCCCGGACTATTGTCCACTTTTTCGCTGATATTTGACTCTCTGCCTCTAATTATAGACACGGTGCTTCCCTGATTATTGACTCATTGATTTTCTGATATTTGCCCCACTATCTCCCTGATTGTTGTGATTATTTCCTCAGGGTTTCTCTGATTATTGACTCACTGTTTCTCTGAATATTCACTAGCTGCTTCTTTCATTATTCACACGTTGTTTCTCAGATTAGCGGCTCATTGTTTCTCACATTATTGACCCACTGTTTCTCTGATTATTGACTCACTGTTACCATGATTATTGACTCACTTTTTCTCTGATTATTGACCCACTGTTTCTCTAAATATTCACTCCCTGTTTCTCTCATTATTGACGCTGTGTTTCTCAGATTAGTGGATCACTGCTTCTCTGATTATTGTCTCATTTTTTCTCTGATTATTGACTCACTGCCTCTGTCATTATGGACCCGTTGTTTCTCAGTATAACTACTCATTGTTTCTCACATTATTGACTCACTGTTACCCTGCTTATTGACTCAAATTTTCTCTGATTAGAGACACACTGTTTCTCTGAATATTCAATCCCTGTTTCTCTCCTTATTGAACCTCTGTTCCTCCAATTATTGACTCACTGTTTCTCTGATTATTGACTCACTGTTTCTCTGAATGTTGACACACTGTTCCTCTGCATATTCACAAAATGTTTCTCTCATTATTGACCTTCTGTTTCCCAGATTAGTGACTCACTGTTTCTCAGATTATTGACCCACCGTGTCTCTGATCATTGACTCAAAGTTTCCCTGATTATTGACACACTGTTTCCCTGAATATTCACTCCCTGTTTCTCACATTAGTGACTCACTGTTTCTCTGATTACTGACTCACTGTTTCTCTGAATAGTCACTCCCTGTTTTCTGATTAGTGCCACGTTGTTTCTTAGTTTAGCGACTCATTGTTTCTCAGATTATTGACCCGCTGTTTCTCAGAATATTGGCGCACTGTTACCCTAATTATTGACTAACTGTTTCTGTGAATTTTGAATCACCGTTTTTCTGATTATTCCCTCACTCTTTCTCTGATGATTGACTCATTCTTTTCCCTAATTAAGTAGATACTCCAATTAGGGAATGGGCAATACTGCACCTGGCTCACATTTTCTCTGATTATTGACCCACTGTTTCTCTGAATATTCACTCCATGTTTCTCTCATTATTTACCTTGTGTTTCTCAGATTAGTGTCTCACTGTTTCTCAGATTATTGACCCACTGTTTCTCTGATTATTACTCATGGTTACCCTGATTATAGACTCACATTTTCTCTGATTGTGGACTCATTATTTCTCTGATTATTCGCTTCCTGTTTCCATCATTATTGACCCGCTGTTTCTCCGATTAGCGACTCATTGACTCACTGTTTCTCAGATTATTGACCCCCTGTTTATCAGATTATTGAAGCAGTTTCTCTGATTATTGACCCGTCTTTTTCTCAGATTATTGACACGCTGCTGATCAGATTATTGACGCAATGTATCTCTGATTATTGACACGCTGTTTCTCAGATTATTGGCTCACTTTTTCTCTCATTTTTGACTCAATGTTTCTCAGATATTGACTCGCTACTTCGAATTATAGAAACGCTATTTTTTCTAATTTTTTTTCTCTCATTATTGTTCCACTTTTTTCTGGACTATTGCCCCACTGTTTCTCTGTTTATTGACTCACTGTTTCTCTGATCTTTGAATTGCTGCTTCTAATTATAGACATGGTGTTTCCCTGATTATTGACTCATTGATTTTCTGATTATTGCCCCACACTTTGGCTGATTGTTGACCCACTGCTTATGTGATTATTTACTCACCATTTTTCTGATTATTGACTCACTGTTTCTCTGATTATTCACTCCCTGCTTCTCTCATTATTGACCCGTTTTTTCTCAGATTAGCGTCTCATTCTTTCTCAAATTATTAACCCACTGTTTCTCAGATTATTGACCCACTGTTTCTCTAATTATTGAGTCACTTTTACCATGATTATTGTCTCACTGTTTCTCTGATTATTGACTCCCTGTTTCTCTCATTATTGACCCGTTGTTTCTCAGATTAGCGACTCATTGTTTCTCAGATTATTGACTCATATTTTATTATTGTCCCACCGTGTCTCTGATTATTGACTCACTGTTTCTCTGATTATTGACACACTGTTTCTTTGAATATTCACTCCCTGTTACTCTCATTATTAACCCACTGTTTCTCAGATTATTGACTCACTGTTTCCAAGCTTATTGACCCACTGTTTCTATAATTCTTGAAACATTGTTTCTCAGATTATTGACACGCTGTTTCTCTGATTATTGGCTCCCAGTTACCCTGATTATTGACTCACTGTTTCCCTGATTACTGACACAATGATTCTCTGATGAATGAGTCATTGTTTCCCAGATTATTGACCCACTGTTTGTCTCATTATTGACTCACTGTTACCCTGATTATTGTCTCACTTTTTCTCTGATTATTGACTCACTGTTTCTCTGAATATTCACTTCCTGTTGCTCTAATTATTGACCCGTTGTTTTTCAGATTAGTGACACATTGTTTCTCAGATTATTGTCCCGCCGTGTCTCTGATTATTGGCTCAACGTTTCTCTGATTATTGACACACTGTTTCTCTGAATATTCACTCCCTGTTTCTCACATTAGTGACTCACTATTTCTCAGATTATTGACTCACTGTTTCTCTGTTTATTGACTCCATGTTTCTCTGAATATTGACTCACTGTTTCCCTGATTACTGACACAATGATTCTCTGGTTATTGAATCACTGTTTCTCCGATTATTGACTCACTGTTTCTCAGATTATTCACCCAATGTTTATCAGATTACTGAGGCAGTTTCTCTGACACGTCCTTTTCTCGGAGTATTGACACACTGTTGTTCAGATTATTGACGCACTGCTTATTTGATTATAGACCCGCTGTTTCTCAGATTAATGGCTCACTGTTACCCTGATTATTGACTGATCTTTCTCTGATTTTTGACTCACTGTTTCTCAGATTTTGACTCGCTGCTTCTAATTATAGAGACACTGTTTTTTCTGATTGTTTTTCTCTCATTATTGTTCCACTGTTTCCCAGACTATTGCCCCACTATTTCTCTGATTATTGACTCACTGTTTCTCTGATCTTTAACTCACTGCTTCTAATTATAGGCACGGTGTTTCCCTGATTATTGACTCATTGATTTTCTGATTATTGCCGCACTCTTTCCCTGATTGTTGACCCACTGCTTATGTGATTATTTACTCACTGTTTCTCTGATTATTGACTCACTGTTTCCCAGATTATTGACTCACCGTTTCTCTGAATATTGAAACACTGTTGCTCTACATATTCACAAACTTCTTCTCTCATTATTGACCCCCTGTTTCTCAGATTAGTGTCTCACTGTTTCTCAGATTATTGACACACTGTTTCTTTGATTATTGACTCATTGTTACCCTGATTATGGACTCACTGTTTCTCTGATTATTGACTCGATGTTTCTCTGAATATTGACTCACTGCTTCCTTGATTACTGACGCAATGATTTATTCATTATTGAGTCACTGTTTCTCCGATTATTGACTCACTGTTTCTCTGAATATTCACTTCCTGTTTCTCAATTATTGACCCGTTGTTTCTCAGATTAGCGACTCATTGTTTCTCAGATTATTGTGCCACCGTGTCTCTGATTATTGACTCAAAGTCTCTCTGATTATTGACACACTGTTTCTCTGAATATTCCCTCCCTGTTTCTCACATTAGTGACTCACTGTTTCTCAGATTATTGACTCACAGTTTCTCTGTTTATTGACTGCATGTTTCTCTGAATATTAACTCACTGTTTCCCTGATTACTGACACAATGATTCTCTGGTTATTGAATCACTGTTTCTCCGACTATTGACTCACTGTTCCTCAGATTATTCACCCAATGTTTATCAGATTACTGACGCAGTTTCACTGAGACATGGACCCGTCTTTTTCTCAGAGTATTGAAACTGTTGTTCAGAATATTAACGCACCGCTTATTTGATTATAGAACCGCTGTTCCTCAGATTAATGGCTCACTGTTACCTGGATTCTTGACTCATTTTTCTGTGATTTTTGAGTCACTGTTTCAAAGATTTTGACTCGCTGCTTCGAATTATAGAGACACTGTTTTTTTCTGATTGTTTTTCTCACATTATTGTTCCACTGTTTCCCGGACTGTTTCTCCTCTGTTTCTCTGTTTATTGACTCACTGCTTGCAATTAGAGACACGGTGTTTCCCTGATTATTGACTCATTGATTTTCTGATTATTGCCGCACTCTTTCCCTGATTGTTGACCCACTGCCTATGTGATTATTTACTCACTGTTTCTCTGATTATTGACTCACTGTTTCCCAGATTATTGACTCACTGTTTCTCTGATAATTGACGCACCGTTTCTCTGAATATTGACACACTGTTGCTCTGCATATTCACAAACTTTTTCTCCCATTATTGACGCCCTGTTTCTCAGATTAGTGTCTCAATGTTTCTCAGATTATTGACACAATGTTTCGTCGATTATTGACTCACTCTTACCCTGATCACTGACTGTGTGATTCACTGGTTATTGAATAACTGTTTCTCCGAATATTGACTCACTGTTTCTCACATTAGTGACAAAATTTTTCTTCGATTATTGAGTCACTGTTTCTCTGATTATTGACTCCATGTTTCTCTGAATATTGACTCACTGCTTCCCAGATTACTGAAGCAATGATTCTCTGGTTATTGAGTCATGGTTTCTCCGATTATTGACCCACGGTTTATCAGATTATTGACACAATTTCTCTGATTATTGACCCGTTTTTTTCTCAGATTATTGACATGCTGCTGATCAGATTATTGATGCACTGTATCGCTGATTATTGACACACTGTTTCTCAGATTAATGGCTCACCTTTTCTCTCATTTTGACTCACTGTTTCTCAGATTTTGACTCGCTGCTTCTAATTATAGAAACACTATGTTTTCTAATTTTTTTTCTCTCATTATTGTTCCACGTTTTCCCGGATTATTGCCCCACTGTTTCTCTGATTATTGACTCACTGTTTCTCTGATCTTTGACTCGCTGCTTCTAAGTATAGACACGGTGTTTCCCTGATTATTGACTCATTGATTTTCTGATTATTGCCGCACTCTTTCCCTGATTGTTCACCCGCTGCTTATGTGATTATTTACTCACTGTTTCTCTGATTATTGACTCACTATTTCCCAGATTATTGACTCACTGTTTCTCTGATTATTGACGCACCGTTTCTCTGAATATTGAAACACTGTTGCTCTACATATTCACAAACTACTTCTCTCATTATTGACCCCTGTTTCTCAGATTAGTGTCTCACCGTTTCTCAGATTATTGACACACTGTTTCTTTGATTATTGACTCACTGTTACCCTGATTATGGACTCACTGTTTCTCTGATTATTGACTCCATGTTTCTCTGAATATTGACTCACTGCTTCCTTGATTACTGATGCAATGATTCATTGGTTATTGAGTCACTGTTTCTCCGATTATTGACTCACTGTTTCTCAGATTATTGACCCACTGTTTCTCAGATTATTGACCCACTGTTTATCAGATAATTGACCCAGTTTCTCTGATTATTGACCCTTTGTTTCTCAGATTAACGACTCATTCTTTCTCAAATTATTAACCCAATGTTTCTCTGATTATTGACTCACTGTTTCTCTGATTAGTGACTCAACATTGCCGTGATTGATGACTCACACTTTCTCAGATTATTGACACACTGTTTCTCTGAATATTCACTCCCTGTTTCTCTCATTATTGACCCTGTGTTTCTCAGATTAGTGACTCACTGTTTCTCAGATTATTGACCCATTGTTTCTCTAATTATTGACTCACTGTTACCCTGATTATTGTCCCACTTTTTCTCTGATTATTGACTCACTGTTTTTCTGAATATTCACTCCCTATTTCTCTCAATATTGACCCATTGTTTCTCAGATTATTGACCCACTGTGTCTCTGATTATTGAGTCACTGTTTCTCTGATTATTGACACACTGTTTCTCTGAATATTCACTCCCTGTTTCTCTCATTATTAACCCACTGCTTCTCAGATTATTGACTCACTGTTTCCCAGTTTATTGACCCAATGTTTCTGTAATTATGGAAACATTGTTTCTCAGATTATTGACGTGCTGTTTCTCTGATTATTGACTCCCAGTTACCCTGATTATTGACTCACTGTTTCCCTGATTACTGACACAATAATTCTCTGGTAATGAGTCATTGTTTCCAAGGTTATTGACCCACTGTTTCTCTAAATATTGACTCACTGTTACCCTGATTATTGTTTCACTTTTTCTCTGATTATTGACTCACTGTTTCTCTGAATATTCACTTCCTGTTTCTCAATTATTGACCGGTTGTTTCTCAGATTAGCGACTCATTGTTTCTCAGATTATTGTCCCACCGTGTCTCTGATTATTGACTCAAAGTCTCTCTGATTATTGACACACTGTTTCTCTGAATATTCACTCCCTGTTTCTCACATTAGTGACTCACAGTTTCTCTGTTTATTGACTGCATGTTTCTCTGAATATTAACTCACTGTTTCCCTGATTGCTGAGAAAATGACTCTCTGGTTATTGAATCACTGAGACATGGACCCCTCTTTTTCTCAAAGTATTGACACACTGTTGTTCAGAATATTAACGCACCCCTTATTTGATTATAGAACCGCTGTTTCTCAGATTAATGGCTCACTGTTCTTGACTCATTTTTCTGTGATTTTTGAGTCACTGTTTCAAAGATTTTGACTCGCTGCTTCGAATTATAGAGGCACTGTTTTTTTTCTGATTGTTTTTCTCACATTATTGTTCCACTGTTTCCCGGACTGTTTCCCCTCTGTTTCTCTGTTTATTGACTTACTGTTTCTCTGATCTTTGACTCACTGCTTGTAATTATAGACACGGTGTTTCCCTGATTATTGACTCATTGATTTTCTGATTATTGCCGCACTCTTTCCCTGATTGTTGACCCACTGCCTATGTGATTATTTACTCACTGTTTCTCTGATTATTGACTCACTGTTTCCCAGATTATTGACTCACTGTTTCTCTGATAATTGACGCACCATTTCTCTGAATATTGACACACTGTTGCTCTGCATATTCACAAACTTTTTCTCCCATTATTGACGCCCTGTTTCTCAGATTAGTGTCTCAATGTTTCTCAGATTATTGACACAATGTTTCGTTGATTATTGACTCACTGTTACCCTGATCACTGACTGCGTGATTCACTGGTTATTGAATAACTGTTTCTCCGAATATTGACTCACTGTTCCTCACATTAGTGACAAAGTTTTTCTTAGATTATTGAGTCACTGTTTCTCTGATTATTGACTCCATGTTTCTCTGAATATTGACTCACTGCTTCCCAGATTACTGACGCAATGATTCTCTGGTTATTGAGTCACGGTTTCTCCGATTATTGACTCACTGTTTCTCAGATTATTGACCCACTGTTTATCAGATTATTGACACGCTGCTGATCAGATTATTGACGCACTGTATCGCTGAATATTGACCCGCTGTTTCTCAGATTATTGACTCACTTTTTCTTTCATTTTGACTCACTGTTTCTCAGATTTTGACTCGCTGCTTCTAATTATAGAAATGCTACGTTTACTAATTTTTTTCTCTCATTATTGTTCCACATTTTCCCGGACTATTGCCCCACAGTTTCTCTGATTATTGACTCACTGTTTCTCTGATCTTTGACTCGCTGCTTCTAAGTATAGACACGGTGTTTCCCTGATTATTGACTCGTTGATTTTCTGATCATTGCTCCACACTCTCCCTGATTGTTGACCCACTGCTTATCTGATTATTTACTCACAGTTTTTCTGATTATTGACTCACTGTTTCTCTGAATATTCACTCCCTGCTTCTCTCATTACTGACCCGCTGTTTCTCAGATTAGCGACTCATTTTTTCTCAAATTATTAACCCACTGTTTCTCTGATTATTGACTCACTGTTTCTCTGATTAGTGACTCAATATTACCCTGATTGTTGACTCACATTTTCTCTGATTATTGACACACTGTTTCTCTGAATATTCACTCCCTGTTTCTCTCATTATTGACCCTGCGTTTCTCAGATTAATGACTCATTGTTTCTCAGATTATTGACCCATTGTTTTTCTAATTATTGACTCTTTGTTACCCTGATTATTGTCTCACTTTTTCTCTGATTATTGACTCACTGTTTCTCTGAATATTCACTCCCTGTTTCTCTGATTATTGACCCGCTTTTTCTCAGATCATTGACTCATTGTTTCCCAGTTTATTGACCCACTGTTTCTATAATTATTGACTTACTGTTTCTCAGATTATTGACCCACTGTTTCCCTGATTATTGACTCCCAGTTACCCTGATTATTGACTCACTGTTTTCCTAATTACTGACACAATGATTCTCTGTCTAATGAATCATTGTTTCCCAGATTATTGACCCACTGTTTATCAGATTATTGACGCAGTTTCTTTTAGTATTGACCCATTTTTTTCTCAAATTATTGACACACTGTTGATCAGATTATTGACGCAGTGTTTCTCTGATTATTGACTAACTTTTTCACAGATTATTGTCTCACTGTTACCCTGATTATTGACTCAGTTTCTCTCTGTATTTGACTCACTGTTTCTTTGAATTTGACTCACTGCTTTTAATTATATAAACACTTTTTTTTCAAATGAGTAACCCAGTTTTTCTCTCATTATTGTTCCACTGCCTCCCAACTATTGCCCCATATTTTCTCTGATATTTGACTCTCTGCTTCTAATTATAGACATGGTGTTTTGCTGATTATTGACTCATTGATTTTCTGATCTTTGCCCCACTATTTCCTTGACTGTTGACCCACTGCTTATGTGATTATTTACTCAACGTTTCTCTGATTATTGACTAGCACTAGCTGCTTCTTTCATTATTCACCCGTTGTTTCTAAGATTAGCGGCTCATTGTTTCTCAGATTATTGACCCACTGTTTCTATGATTATTGACTCGCTATTTCTCTGATTATTGACTCACTATTACCTTGATTATTGACTCACTTTATCTCTGATTATTGACACACTGTTTCTCTGAATATTCACTTCCTGTTTCTCTCATTATTGACCCTGTGTTTCTCAGATTAGTGAATCACTGTTTCTCAGATTATTGACCCACTGTTTTTCTAATTATTGACACACTGTTACCCTGATTATTGTCACGCTTTTTCTCTGATTATTGACTCACTGTTTCTCTGAATATTCACTCCCTGTTTCTCTCATTATTGACCCGTTGTTTTTCAGATTAGCGACTCATTGTTTCTCAGATTATTGTCCCACCATGTCTCTGATTATTGACACAGTTTCTCTGAATATTCACTCCCTGTGTCTCTCATTATTAACCCGCTGTTTCTCAGATTATTGCCTCACTGTTTCCCAGCTTATTGACCCAATGTTTCTATAATTATTGAAACATTGTTTCTCAGATTATTGACTCACTGTTTCTCTGATTATTGAAACCAGTTACCCTGATTACTGACTCACTGTTTTCTGATTACTGACACATTGATTCTCTGATGAATGAGTCAGTGTTTCCCAGATAATTGATCCACTGTTTTTCTAATTATTGACTCACTGTTACCCTGATTATTGTTTCACTTTTTCTCTGATTATTGACACACTGTTTCTCTGAATATTCACTCCCTGTTTCTCTCATTATTGACCCTGTGTTTCTCAGATTAGTGACTCACTGTTTCTCAGATTATTGACCCACTGTTTTTCTAATTATTGACTCACTGGTACCCTGATTATTGTCTCACTTTTTCTCTGATTATTGACTTACTGTTTCTCTGAATATTCACTCCCTGTTTCTTTCATTATTGACCCGTTGTTTTTCAGATTAGCGACTCGTTGTTTCTCAGATTATTGTCCCACCGTGTCTCTGATTATTGACTCACTGTTTCTCTGATTATTGACACACTGTTTCTCTGAATATTCACTCCCAGTTTCTCTCATTATTAACCCGCTTTTTCTCAGATTATTGCCTCACTGTTTCTCAGGTTATTGACAATCTGTTTATAATTATTGAAACATTGTTTCTCAGATTATTGACGCACTGTTTCTCGGATTATTGACTCCCAGTTACCCTGATTATTGACTCACTGTTTTCGGATTACTGACACAATGATTCTCTGGTTAATGAGTCATTGTTTCCCAGATTATTGACACACTGTTTCTCTCATTATTGACTCACTGTTACCCTGATTATTGTCTCACTTTTTCTCTGATTATTGACTCACTGTTTCTCTGAATATTCATTCCCTGTTTCTCTCATTATTGACCCGCTGTTTCTCAGATTATTGACTCATTGTTTCCCAGTTTATTGACCCACTGTTTCTATAATTATTGACTCACTGTTTACCAGCTTATTGACCCACTGTTTCTATAATTCTTGAAACATTGTTTCTCTGATTATTGACTCCCAGTTACCCTGATTATTGACTCACTGTTTTCCTGATTACTGACACAATGGTTCTCTGTTTAGTAAGTCATTGTTTCCCAGATCATTGACCCACTGTTTCTCTAATTATTGACTCACTGTTACCCTGATTATTTTCTACCTTCTTCTCTGATTATTGACTCACTGTTTCTCTGAATATTCACTTCCTGTTTCTCTAATTATTGACCCGTTGTTTCTCAGATTAGCAACTCATTCTTTCTCAAATTATTGTCCCACCATGTCTCTGATTATTGACTCACTGTTTCTCTGAATATTCCCTCCCTGTTTCTCACATTAGTGACTCACTGTTTCTCAGATTATTGACTCACAGTTTCTCTGTTTATTGACTCCATGTTTCTCTGAATATTGACTCAGTGTTTCCCTGATTACTGACACAATGATTCTCTGGTTATTGAATCACTGTTTCTCCGACTATTGACTCACAGTTTCTCAGATTATTCAACCAATGTTTATCAGATTACTGACGCAGTTTCTCTGACATATTGACCCGTCTTTTTCTCAGAGTATTGACACAATGTTGTTCAGATTATTAACGCAATGCTTATTTGATTATAGACCCGCTGTTTCTCAGATTAATGGCTCACTGTTACCCTGATTATTGTCTCATTTTTCTCTGATTTTTCACTCACTGTTTCACAGATTTTCACTCGCTGCTTCTAATTATAGAGACACTGTTTTTTCTGATTGTTTTTCTCTCATTATTGTTCCACTGTCTCCCGGACTATGGCCCCTCTGTTTCTCTGTTTGTTGACTCACTGTTTCTCTGATCTTTGACTCACTGCTTGTAATTATAGACACGGTGTTTCCCAGATTATTGACTCATTGATTTTCTGATTATTGCCACACTCTTTCCCTGATTATTTCTCTGATTATTGACTCAATGTTACCCTAATTATTGAGTCACTGTTTCTTTAATTAATGACACACTGTTTTTCAGAATATTTACTCTCTGTTTCTCTTATTAATGAACTGCTCTTTCTCAGATTAGCGACTCACTCTTTCTCAGATTATTGACCCACTGTTTCTCTGGGTATTGACGCACTGTTTCTCTGATTATTGATGCACTGTTTCTCTGATTATTGACACACTGTTTCCCTGATTATTGAATAACTGTTTCCCTGATTATTGACCCTCTGTTTCTTTGTATATTGGCTCACTATTTCGCTGATTATTGACTCACTATTACCCTGATTATTGACACACAGTTTCTCAGAATATTCACTCACTGTTATGCTGATTATTGACTCAATGTTTCTCTGAATATTCACTCAATGTTACCCTGATTATTGAATCACTGTTTCTCTGATTGCTGACTCAAATTTTCGCTGTATAATAACTCACGGTTTCCCTGATTTTTGACTCAATGTTTCTCTGGTTATTGAATCACTGTTTCTCAGGTTATTGACTCACTGTCTGTCAGGTTATTAACCCACTGTTTATGTGATTATTTACTCAATGTTTCTATGATTATTCACCCACAGTTTCTCTGAATATTCTCTCCCTGTTTCTCTCACTATTGATCTGTTGTTTCTCAGATTAGTGACTCACTGTTTCTCTGGTGTTGGACCCACTGTTTCTCTGATTATTGACTAACTATTTGTCTGATGATTGACTCACTGTTATGCTGATTATTGATTCAATGCTTCTTTGAGTATTTACACACTGTTTCTCTGAATATTATCTCTCTGTTTCTCTCATTATTGACCAGTTGTTTCTCAGATTATTGACCCACTGTTTGTCAGATTATTGACACACCATTTCTCTCCTTATTGTCCCGCTATTTCTCTGATTATTGACTCAATGATTCTCGGGATATTGACTCACTCTTTCTCCGATTATTGACTCACTTTTTCTGATTGTTGTCCCGCTGTTTCTCATATTATGGACCCACAGTTTATCAGATTATTGATGCACTGTTTCTCTGATAATTGACCCACTGTTTCTGTGATTATTGACCCTCTGTTTCTCACATTAATGAGTCTCTGTGACCCTGATTATTGACTCATTGTTGCTCCGATTTTTGACTGGCTGTTTTTCTTTTTTTTCACTCACTCTTTCTCTGATTATTGACTCATTGTTTCCCTGATTATGTAAATAGTCCAACTAGGGAAGGGGCATTACTCAACCTGGCATTATGGAATGAATCCGACCTGTTGATCGAAGTTCCTTTACGGAAGATTTTCAGGAAGCGTGGCCATAATTCTTTCGGTTGCCAGGTAATGTTGGAGAAGTATAGCAGGGTTCTTGTGTTAAGCTCCGTAACTGGGCAAGAGTAATTTTAACAACATTAGGAAATTCCGGTCGCCACATTACCAGCAGGATATGTTTCCCTGCTTACTGACTTTGTGTGTCCCTGATTATTGTCACAATTCTTTTCTGATTATTGACGCACTGTTCCTCTGATTTTGATTTCACTGCTTCTACTTATTGTCCCACTGTTTCTCAGATTATTGACCGACTTTTTCTCTGATTGTTGTCCCACTTTCACGCTGCTTATTGAATCAATTTTTCTCTGATCGATAACTCACTGTCTCTCTGATCTTTGGTTCACTGCTTCTAATTATTGCCCCACGGTTTCTCCGATTTCTGACCCAGTTTTTCCCTGATTATTGCCTCACGGTTTCTCTCATTATTGACCCACTGTTTCTCAGCTTACTGGCACACTGTTACCCTAAATATGGACCCATTGTTTCTCTGATTAATTGTCTCACTGTTTCTCTGATTTTGACTCTTTGCTTCCAATTATATAAACACTCTTTTTCTGATTATTGACCCAGTTATTCTCTTATTATCGTCGCACTGTTTCCCTGACAATTGACCAACTGATTCTCTGATTATTCACTCACTGATTCCTTGATTATTGACCCATTCTTTCTGTGATTATTGACCAACTGTTTCTCTGATTATTCACTTACTGTTTCTTTGAATATTCACTTACTCTTTCTCTGATTTGGGAATCGCTGTTTCACTGATTATTTTCACTGTTCCACTCATTATTGACACATTGGTTCCCTGATTATTGAATAACTGTTTCTTTGATTCTTGACCCAAGGTTTATGTGATTATTTACTAACTGTTTCTCTGACTATTCAACCACAGTTTCTCTGAATTTTCACTCCCATTTTCTTTCATTATTAATCCGTTGTTTTTCAGATTAGGGACTCACTGTTTCTCAGATTATTGACCCGCTGATTCTCTGATTCTCGCCTCACGATTTCTCTGATTATTGACTCACTGTTACCCTGATTATTGAGTCACTGTTTCTCTAATTAATTACACGCTGTTTCTCTGAATATTTACTCCCTGTTTCTCTTGTTAATGACCCGCTGTTTCTCAGATTAGCGACTCACTTTTCTCAGATTATTGACCAACTGTTTCTCTGATTATTGACTCACTATTTCTGATTATTGACTGACTGTTACCTTATTTATTGACTCACTGTTTCTCTGAGAATTGACACAATGTTTTTCTGAATATTCACTCCCTGTTTCTCTCATTATTGACTCGCTGCTTCACAGATTAGCAATTTACTGTTTCTCAGATTATTGACCCACTGTGTCTCTGATTATTTACTCGCTGTTTCTTTCATAATTGATTCACTGTGACCCTGATTATTGACTGACAATTTCTCTGATTATTGACTGAATATTTCTCTGAATATTGACTCACTGTTTCCCTGATTTTTTCACTCAATGCTTCTCTGGTTATTGATTCACTTGTTCCCTGATTTATGACTAATTGTTTCCATGATTATTAACCCTCTGTTTCTCTGATTATTGATTTACTATTTCGCTGATTATTGACTCACTGTTACCCTGATTATTGACAAACTGTTTCTCAGATTATTGACCCACTGTGTCTCTGCTTATTGACTCTCAGTTTCTCTGAATATTCACTCACTGTTACCCTGATTATTGACTCACTGTTTCTCTGATTGTGGACTCAGGTTTTCACTCTATATTAACTCACTGTTTCCCTGAAAATTGACTCATTGTTTGTCAGATTATTGACGCACTGTTTATGTGAATATTCACTCGTTGTTTCTCTGATTATTCACCCACCGTTTCTCTGAATATTCACTCCCTGTTTCTCTCATTATTGGTCCGTTTTTTCTCAGATTAGCGAACCACTCTTCCTCAGGATATTGGCCCACTGTTTCTCTGATTATTGCATCACTATTTCTCTGATGATTGACTCACTATTAACCTGAATATTGACTAACTGTTTCTCTGATTATTTACACACAGTTTCTCTGAATATTCACTCCCTGTTTCTCTCATTATTGATCCGTTGTGTCTCAGATAAATGTCCCGCTGTTTCTCAGATTATTGACCCATTGCTTTTCAGATTACTGACGCACCATTTCCCTGATTTTTGACCCGCTGTTTCTCTGATTATTGCCCCGCTGTTTCTGAGATTATTGATTCACTGTTATCCTGATTATTGACTCACTGTTTCTCTGACTATTGACTCACTGTTTTTCTGAATTTTCACTCCCTGTTTCCTTCATTATCGATCCGTTGTTTCTCAGATTAAAAACTCACTGTTTCTCAGATTATTGACCCACTGTTTCTTTGATTATTGCCTGATGATTTCTCTCATTATTGTCTCACTGTTACCCTGATTATTGGGTCACTGTTTCTTTAATTAATCACACACTGTTTCTCAAAATATTTACTCCCTGTTCCTCTCATTAATGAACCGCTCTTTCTCAGATTAGCGACTCACTCTTTCTCAGATTATTGACGCACTGTTTCTCTGATTATTGACACATTGTTTTTCTGCATATTCGCTCCCTGTTTCTCTCATTATTGACTTGTGTTCACAGATTAGCGATTTACTGTTTCTCAGATTATTGACCCACCATTTCTCTGATTATTTACTCACTGTTTCTTTGATTATTGACTCACAGTTTCTCTGATTATTGACTCAATGTTTCTCTGAATATTGACTCACTGTTTCCCTGATTATTCACTCATTGTTTTTCTGGTTATTGACTCATTGGTTCCCTGATTATTGACTAACTGTTTCCCTGTTTCCTGACCCTCTGTTTCTTTGATTATTGACTCACTATTTTGCTGATTATTGACTCACTGTTATCCTGATTATTGACTCACTTTTTCTCTGGTTAATCACTCACTGTTACCCTGATTATTGACTCAATGTTTCTCTGAGTATTGACAAAAATTTTCGCTGTATATTAACTCACGGTTTACCTGATTTTTGACTCAATGTTTCTCTAGTTATTGAATCACTGTTTCTCTGATTATTGACTCACTGTTTCTCAGGTTATTAACACACTGTTTATGTGATTATTTACTCAATGTTTCTCTGATTATTCACCCACCGTTTCTCTAAATATTCACTCCCTGTTTCTCTCACTATTCACCCGTGGTTTCTCAGATTAGTGACTCACTGTTTCTCAGGTTGTTGACCCACTGTTTCTCTAATCATTGACTAACCATTTCTCTGATGATTGACTCACTGTTACGCTGATTATTTACTCAATGTTTCTCTGATTATTTACACAATGTTTCTCTGAATATTCACTCTCTTTTTCTCTGATTATTGACCCGTTGTTTCTCGGATTAGAAACTCACTGTTTCTCAGATTATTGACCCACTGTTTTTCTGATTATTGCCTCGTGATTTCTCTGATTATTGACTCACTGTTACCCTGATTATTGAGTCAGTGTTCCTTTAATTAATGACACACTGTTTCTCTGAATATTTACTCCCTGTTTCTCTCATTAATGAACTGCTCTTTCTCAGATTAGTGACTCACTCTTTCTCAGATTATTGACCCACTGTTTCTCTGATTATTGACATACTATTTCTCTGATTATTGACTGACTGTTACCTTAATTATTGACTCAACGTTAATATGAGTATTGACGCACTGTTTCTCTGATTATTGACACACTATTTTTCTGCATATTCGCTCCCTGTTTCTCTCATTATTGACTTGTGCTTCACAGATTAGCGACTTACTGTTTATCAGATTATTGACCCACCGTGTCTCTGATTATTGACTCACTGTTTCTTTGATTGACTCGCAGTCTCTCTGATTATTGACTCAATGTTTCTCTGAGTATTGACTCAAATTTTCACTGTATATTAACTCACGGTTTCCCTTATTTTTGACTCAATGTTTCTCTAGTTATTGAATCACTGTTTCTCTGATTATTGACTCACTGTTTCTCAGCTTATTAACACACTGTTTATGTCATTATTTACTCAATGTTTCTCTGATTATTCACCCACCGTTTCTCTGAATATTCACTCCATGTTTCTCTCACTAATGATCTGTTGTTTCTCAGATTTTTGACTCACTGTTTCTCAGGTTGTTGACTCACTGTTTATCTAATTATTGACTCACTATTTATCTGATGATTGACTCACTGTTACGCTGATTATTTACTCAATGCTTCTCTGATTATTTACACAATGTTTCTCTGAATATTCACTCTCTGTTTCTATCATTATTGACCCATTGTTTCTCAGATTAATGTCCCACTGTTTCTCAGATTATTGACCCACTGTTTGTCAGATTATTGACGCACCATTTCTCTGATTATTGATCCACTGTTTTCTGATTTTGACCCACTGCTTCTCATATTATTGATTCACTATTACCCTGATTATTGACTCACTCTTTCTCAGACTCTTGACTCACTGTTGCTGTGAATATTCAATCCCTGTTTCTCTCATTATTGACCCATTGTTTCTCTGATTAATGTCCTTCTGTCTCTCAGAAAATTGACCCACTGTTTGTCAGGTTATTAACGCACCGTTTCTCTGATTATTGACGCGCTGTTTCACGGATTATTGACCCGCTGTTTCTCAGATTATTGATTCACTGTTACCCTCATTATTCACTCACTGTTTCTCTGATTATTGTGTCATTGTTTCCCTCAAAATGTAGATACTCCAAGAAGGGAATGGGCAATACTGGACCTCGTATTATGGAATGTACCCGACCTGTTGTTCGAAGGTTCAGTAGGGAAGCACTTCGGGAAAAGTTACCATAATTCACCAAGTTTCCAGCTGCTAGTGGATAAGTATAACAGGAGACCACGGGTTAGGCTCCTTAACTGGGGAATGTTGATTTTAACAATATTAGGAAATTCTGGTCGCCACATAACCAGTAGGATGTGTTTCCCTCATTACTGACTCTCTGTTTCCCTGATTCTTGACACACTTTTTCATCTGAGCAATGATTCATTGCTTCTAGTTATTGACCCAACATTTCTTAGATTATTGACACATTTTTTCACTGATTCATGTCCCAATTTTTCTCTGCTTAAAACTCACTGTTTCTCTGATCTTTGATTCACTGCTTCTAATTGTTGACCCAATGTTTCTCTGTTTATTCACCCAGCATTTCTCTGAATATTCACTCCCTGTTTCTCTCTTTATTGATCTGTTGTTTCTTAGATTAGCAACTCACTGCTTCTCAGATTATTGACCAACTGTTTCTCTCTTTATTGACTAACTATTTCTCTGATGAATGACTCACTGTTGCCCTGATTATTGACTCACTGTTTCTCTGATTATTGACTCACTGTTCCTCTTAATATTCACTCCCTGTTTCTCAGAATGTTTACCCACAGTTTGTCAGATTATTGACGCACTGTTTCTCTAATTATTGACTCGATGATTCTCTGATTATTGACCCACTTTTTTCACGTTATTGATTCACTGTTGCCCTGATTATTGACTCATTGTTTCTCTGACTATTGACTCACTGTTTCTTTCTGATTATTCATTCAATGTTTCCCTGATTATGTACATACTCCAAGAAAGGAATGGGCAATACTTGACCTTGTACTATGGAAGTAACCCCACCTGTTGATCAAAGGTTCAGTAGGGAAGCACTTCGGGAAAATTTATCATAATACAGCATGTTTCCAGGTGCCCGTGGTTAAGAATAAGAGGAGACTATGGGTTAGGCTCCTTAACTGGGGAATGTTAATTTTAACAATATTAGGAAATTCTGGTCGCCACATAACTTTAGGATTTGTTTCCCTCATTACTGAATCTCTGTTTCCATGATTATTGATACACTTTTTCATCTGAGCATTGATTCATTTCTCAGATTATTGACCGATTGTTTCTCAGATTATTGTCCCACTTTTTCTATGTTTATTGACTCACTGCTTCTCTGATCTTTGATTCATTGCTTCTAATTATTGACCCACTGCTTCTCTGATTATTGCCTCAAGGTTTCCCTGATTATTGACCCACTGTTTATGTGATTATTTACCCACAGTTTCACCAAATATTCACCCACAGTTTCACTGAATATTCACTCCCTGTTTCCCTCTTCATTGATCCGTTGTTTTTTTGATTAGCATCTCATAGTTTCTCAGATTTTTGACCCACTGTTTCTCTGATTATTAAATCACTATTTCCCTGATTATTGACTTAGTATTACCCTCATTATTGACTCACTGCTTCCTTGATTATTGACACTGTTTCTCTGATTATTGACACACTGTTTCTCTGAATATTCACTCCCTGTTTGTCTCATCATTGACCCACTGTTTCTCAGATTAGCGACACACTGTTTCTCAGATTATTGATCCACTGTGTCTCTGATTATTGACTCAACATTCCTCTGATTATTTACTCACTGTGACCCTGATTAATGACTCACAGTTTCTTTGTTTATTGACTCCATGTTTCTCTGAATATTGGCTCACAGTTTCCCTGATTATTGACTCAATGATTCTCGGGATATTGACTCACTCTTTCTCCGATTATTGACTCAGTGTTTCTCTGATTGTTGATGCACTGTTTCTCTGGCTATTGACCCACTGTTCCTCTGATTATTGACCCACTGTTTCTCACATTAATGACTCTCTGTGAACCTGATTATTGACTCATTGTTGCTCAGGTTTTGACTGGCTGTTTTTCTGTTTATTAACTCACTGTTTCTCTGACTATTGACTCATTGTTTCCCTGATTATGTAGATTCTCCAATTAGGGAAGGGGCATTACTCGACCTGGCATTATGGAATGAACCTGACCAGTTGATCGAAGTTTCTTTAGGGAAGCATTTCAGGAAACGTGGCCATAATTCAGTAGGTTTCCAGGTAATGTTGAATAAGTATCACAGGATTCCTTGGGTTAAGCTCTGTAACTGGGCAAGGGTAATTTTAACAACATTATGAAATTCCGGTTGCCAAATTGCCAGTAGGATGTGTTTCCCTGATTACTGACTGTGTGTCCCTGATTAATGCCACAATTTTTTTCTGATTATTGACGCACTGTTCCTCTGATTTTGATTTCATTGCTTCTAGTTATTGTCCCACTGTTTCTCAGATTATTCACCCACATTTTTTTCTGATTATTGTCTCATTTCACACTGCTTATTGACTCAATTTTTCTCTGATTGATAACTCACTGTCTCTCTGATCTCTGATTTACTGCTTCTAATTGTTGACCCACTGTTTCTCCGATTTCTGACCCATTTTTCCCTGATTATTGCCTCACGGTTTCTCTTATTATTGACCCACTGTTTCTCAGGTTATCCAGAGACTCTTTCCCTGAATATGGACCCATTGTTTCTCCGATTAATTGTCTCACTGTTTCTCTGATTTTGACTCGCTGTTTCTAATTATATAAACAATCTTTCCCTGATTATTGACCCAGTTATTCTCTTATTATCGTCGCACTGTTTCCCTGACAATTGACCAACTGATTCTCTGATTATTCACTCACTGGTTCCCTGATTATTGACCCATTCTTTCTGTGATTATTGACCAACTGTTTCTCTGATTAATCACTTACTGTTTCTTTGAATATTCAATTACTCTTTCTCTGACTTGGGAATCTCTGTTTCACTGATTATTATCACTGTTGCACTCATTATTGACTCACTGGTTCCCTGATTAGTGACTAACCGTTTCCTTGATTCTTGACCCAGGGTTTATGTGATTATTTACTAATTGTTTCTCTGATTATTCAACCACAGTTTCTCCAAATTTTCACTCCCAATTTCTTTCATTTTTGATCCGTTGTTTTTCAGATTAGTGACTTACTGTTCCTCAGATTATTGACCCATTGATTTTCTGATTATTGCCTCACGATTTCTCTGATTATTGACTCACTGTTATCCAGATTATTCAGTCACTGTTTCTCTAATTAATTGACGCAGTTTCTCTGAATATTTATTGTCTGTTTCTCTCATTAATGACCCGTGGTTTCTCAGATTAGCGACTCACTCAGTGAAACAGTGATTCAAAAATAATTGAACCAGAGGGTAAATAATCAGAAAACATTGATTGAATAATCAAAGAAACCTTCGTCAATAATGGGAGAAACAGTGGGTCAATAATCAGGGAAACACTGAGTGAATAATCAGAGAAACAGTACGTGAATAATCAGGGAAAAAGTGAAAACAATCAGAGAAACCATGGGGCAATAATCAGAAATTAATTAGTAAATAATTTAAGAAACAGTGTCTATAAATAGAAGCAGTGAGTCAATGATCAGAGAAATGGCGAGTCAATTATCAGAGGAACACTGGGTCAATAATCAGAGAAGCAGTGCATCAATAATCTGAGAAACAGTGAGTTACTTATCAGAGAAACAGACGGTTGCTGATCTGAGATACAGTGGGTCAGAAATCAGAGAAACAGTGGGTCAATTATCAGAGAAACAGCGAAACAATATTCTGAGAAACAATGGGTGAATAATCAGAGAAACAGTGGTCCAATAATCAGAAAAACAGTGAGTAAATAATCAGAGAATAAGAGGGTCAATAATGTGTGAAACAGTGACTCAATAATCAGGAAAACAGTGAGTCAATAATCAGAGGAACAGTTGGTCACTAACCAGAGAAACAGTGAGTCAATAATCAGATAAACAGTGAATCAATAACCAGAGAAACAGTGAGTCAATAATCAGATAAACAGTGAATCAATAACCAGAAGAACAGTGGGTGAATAATCTGAGCAACAATGATCCAATAATCAGGAAAACAGTGAGTCAATATTCAGAGGAACAGTTGGTCACTAATGAGAGAAACAGTGAGTCAATAGTCAATAAACAGTGAATCAATTATCAGAGAAACAGTGAGTCAATAATCAGTGAAACAGTGAGTTAATTATCAGAGAACCAAATCTGAGAAAGACTGAGTCGCTAATCTGAGAAACAGCGGGTCAAAAATCAGAGAAACAGCGGGTCAATAAGCAGAGAAACAGTGTGTCAATAATCTGATAAACAGTGGTGAATAATGGGAGAAACAATGGTTCAATAATCAGAGAAAAAGTGAGTGAATAATCAGAGAAACAGTGAGTCAATACTTAGAGAAACATTGAGTGAATAATCTGAGAAACAGTGAGTGAGTAATCAGAGAAATAGGGAGTGAATGATTCGGATAACAATGGGTAAATATTTGGGGGACCAGCAACAATAATCAGTGAAACAGTTATTCAAAATCAGTGAAACGAGAGTAAATAATCAGAGAAACTGTGAGTGAATAATCAGAGTAACAGTTGGTCAATAAGCAGAGAAAAAGAGGGTCAATAATGAGTGAAACTCTGGCTCAATAATCAGGAAAACAGTGAGTCAATAATCAGATAAACAGTGAATCAATAACCAGAGAAGCAGTGAGTCAATAATCAGTGAAACAGTGAGTTAATTATCAGAGAACCAAATCTGAGAAAGACTGAGTCGCTAATCTTAGAAACAGCGGGTCAAAAATCAGAGAAACAACGGGTCAATAAGCAGAGAAACAGTGTGTCAATAATCTGATAAACAGTGGTGAATAATGGGAGAAACAATGGTTCAATAATCAGAGAAAAAGTGAGTGAATAATCAGAGAAACAGTGAGTCAATAATTAGAGAAACATTGAGTGAATAATCTGAGAAACAGTGAGTGAGTAATCCGAGAAATAGGGAGTGAATGATTGGGATAACAGTGGGTAAATATTTGGGGGACCAGCAACAATAATCAGTGAAACAATTATTCAAAATCAGTGAAACGAGAGTAAATAATCAGAGAAACTGTGAGTGAATAATCAGAGTAACATTTGGTCAATATTCAGAGAAACAGTTGGTCAATAATCAAAGAAATATTGACTTAATTATCAGAGAAACTGAGGGTGAAAAATCAGAGAAACAGTGAGTGAATAGTGAGGAAAACGGTGGGTCAATAATTAGGGGAACAGCAGAAATAATCAGTTAATCAGTGATTCAAAAATCATTGAAACGGAGAGTAAATAATCAGAGAAACAGTGAGTGAATAATCAGAGAAACGTTCGGTCGATAATGAGAGAAACATTGGTTCAATAATCAGAGAAAAATTGAGTGAATAATCAGAGAAACAGGGAGTGAATTATGAAGGAAAAAGTGAGTCAACAATCAGAGAAACCGTGGGGCAATAATCAGAAAGTAAATGAGTAAATAATCAGAGAAACAGTTTTTCTAAAATTAGTAGCAGTGAGTCAATAATCAGCGAAACAGTGCATGAATACTCAGAGAAACAGTGAGTTAATTATCAGAAAAAGAGAGGGTGGATAATCTGAGATACCGCGGGTCAAAAATCTGATAAACCGTGGGTCAATAATCTGGAAAACAGTGGGTCAATGTTCAGAGAAATAGTCGGTCAATAATCAGAGAAACAGTGGTCCAATAATCAGAGAAACAGTGAGTGAATAATCAGAGAAGTATTTAGTGAATAATCGGAGAAAAAGTGGATCAATAATGAGAGAAACAGTGACTCAATAATCCGTAAAACAGTGAGTCAATAATCAGAGGAACACTTGGTCACTATTCAGAGGAACAGTGAGTCAATAATCAGAGAAACATTGAGAGAATAATTAGAGAAAGATTGAGTAAATAATCAGAACAAGAGTAAGTGAATAATCAGGAAAACAGTGGGTCAATATTTAGGCAGACGGGGCGTCAATTATTAGGGCAACTGTTAGTCAATAATCAGTTAAACAGTGAGTGAATAATCAGAGAAACAGTGAGTGAATAATCAAGAAAACTCTGGGTCAATAATTGGGGTGAACAGCGACAATAATCAGTGAAACAGTGATTCAAAAATCATTTAAACATAGAGTAAATAATCAGAGAACCAGTGGGTGAATAATTATGGAAACTGTGAGGGAATCATCAGAAAATAAATGAATCAATAATCAGAGAAACAGTATGTATATAATTAGGAGCAGCGATTGAAAGATCAGAGAAACAGCGAGTGAATAATCAGAGGAATAGCAGGTCAATAATCAGAGAAACAGTTTGTCAATAATCAGGGAGACAGGGAGCCAATAATCAGAGAAACATTGAGAGAATATTCAAAGAAATAATGAGTGAATAATCAGAAAAACAGTGAGTGAATAATCAGAGAAATATTGAGAGAATATTGAGAAAAATGATGGATGAATAATTCGGAGAAATGCGGGATTAATCAGTGAAACAGTGATTCAAACATCAGTGAAACAGAGAGTAAATGACCAGAGAAACTGTGAGTGAATAATCAGAGAAACATTTGGTCAATAATGAGAGAAACATTGTGTCAATAATCAGAGAAACATTGAGTGAATTAGTAGCTAAACAGAGAGTCAACAATCAGAGAAACCGTGGGTCAATCATCAGAAAATAAATGAGTGAATAATCAGAGAAACAGTGTGCCTATAATTAGAAGCAGTGAGTCAAAGATCAGAGAAACAGTGAGGCAATAATGATAGGAACAGTGGGGTCAATAATCTGATAAACAGTGGGTCAATAATCTGAGCAACAGTGAGTCAATATTCAGATAAACAGTGAGACAATAATCAGAGAAACAATGAGTCAATAATTAGAGAAACAGTGAGTTAATTTTCAGAGAAACAGAGGGTTGGTAATCTGAGAAACAGTGAGTCGTTAACCTGCGATACAGCTTGTCAAAAATCAGACAAACAGCAAATCAATAACCTGAGAAACAGTGGGTGAATAGTCAGCAAATCAGTGGTCCAATAATCAGAGAAACTGTCAGTGAATATTCAGAGAGGTAGTGGGTGAATAATCAGAGAAAATGTGGGTCAGCAATCAGAGAAACAGTGACTCAATATGGAGGGAAACAGTGAGTTAATAATCTGAGAAAGCTTTGGTCAATAATCAGGGAGACAGGGAGTCCACAATCAGGGTAACCTTGAGTCAATAATCAGTGAAAGCTGGGTCAATAATCAGAGGAACAGTTGGTCACTAATCAGGGAAACAGCTGCTAGATAATCAGAGAAACATTGAGAAAAAAATCAGAGAATCATTTAGTGAATAATCAGAAAAACAGTGAGTGAATAATCAGGAAAAGAGTGGGTCAGTAATTTGGGAGACAGGGATTCACTTATCAGGGTAACAGTGAGTCAATAATCAGTGAAACAGTGAGTGAATAATCAGAGAAATAGTGATTGAGTAATCAGAGAAACATTGAGTGACTTTTCAAGAAAACTGTTGCTCAATAATAGGAGAACAGCGACAATAATCAGTGAAACAGTGATTCAACAATCAGTGAAATGGAGAGGAAACAATCAGAGAATCAGTGAGTGAATAATCAGAGAAACTTTTGGTAAAAATTCAGAGAAAAGTTGGGTCAATAATCAGAGAAACATTGAGTGAATAATCAGAGAAAAATGAGTGAAGAATCAGAGAAACAATGAGTGAATTTTCAGGAAACTGGTGGGTCAATAATTAGGGGAAGAGCAGCAATAATCAGTGAAACATTGATTCAAAAATCAGTGAAAAGTAGAGTAAATAAGCAGAGAAACAGTGGGTGAATGATCAGAGAAAATGTTGGTCAATATTGAAAGAAACATTGGGTCAATAATCAGTGAAACATTGTGTGAATAATCAGAAAAACAGTGAGTGCAAATTCTGGGAAACAGTGAGTCAACTGTGGTGCAATAATTGGAAAATAAATGAGTCAATAATCAGAGAAACAGTGTGTCTATATTTAGAAACTTTGAGTCAATACTCAGTAAAACAGCAAATCAATAACTTGAGAACCAGTGGGTGAATAATCAGAGAAACAGCAAATCAATAACTTGAGAACCAGTGGGTGAATAATCAGAGAAACAGTTGTCCAATAATCAGAGAAACAGTGAGTGAATAATCAGAGAAGCAGTGAGTCAATAATCAGGGTAAGTGTGAGTCAATAATCAGTCAAACAGTGAGTCAATAATCAGGGAAACAGTTGCTCAATAATCAGAGAAACATTGAGAGAAGTATCAAAGAAACATTTAGTGTATAATCAGAAAAGCAGTGAGTCATAAGCAGGAGAGCAATGGAGTCAATAATTTGGGAGACAGGGAGTCTATAATCAGGATAACGGTGAGTCAGTAATCAGTGAAACAGTGAGTGAATAATCAGAGAAACAGTGAGCGACCTATCAAGAAAACAATGGGTCAATAATTAGGGGAACTGCGACAATAATCAGTGAAACAGTGATTCAAAAATCAGTGAAATGGAGAGGAAATAATCAGACAACCAGTGAGTGAATAATCAGAGAAACTGTTGCTAAAAATTCAGAGAAGCAGTGAGTCAATAATCAGAGAAACATTGAGTGAATAATCAGAGAAATAAATGAATGAATAATCAAAGAACAAGTGAGTGAATAATCTGAGAAACTTTTGGTAAAAATCAGAGAAACATTGGGTGAATAATCTGAGAAACATTGAGAGAATAATCAGAGAAAGAGGGAGTGAATACTCAGCGAAACAGTTAGTGAATACTCAGAGAAACAGTGAGGGAATTTTCAGGAAAATGGTGGGTCAATAATTAGGGGAGCAGCAGCAATAATCAGTGAAACAGTGATTCAAAAATCAGTGAAATGTAGAGTAATCAAGCAGAGAAACAGTGAGTGAATAATCAGAGAAAATGTTGGTCAATAATGAGAGAAACATTGGGAAAATAACCGGTGAAACATTGAGTGAATAATCAGAGAAACAGTGAATGAATAATCAGGGAAACAGTGAGTCAACAATCAGAGAAACTGTGGGGCTTTAATCAGTAAATAAATGAGTCAATACTCAGAGAAACAGTGTGTCTATTATTAGAAACATTGAGTCAAAGATCAGAGAAACAGCGAGTCAATAATCAGAGAGACAGAAAAAGAATAACCTGAGAAAAAGTGGGTGAATAAGCAGAGGAACAGTGAGTGAGTAATCAGAGAGAATTTTGGTCAAAAATGAGAGAAACATTGGATCAATAATCACTGAAACATTGAGTGAATAATTAGAGAAACAGTGAGTCAATAGTCAGAGAAACTTTGGGGCAATTAGCAGAAAATAAATGAGTCAATAATCAGAGAAACAGTGTGTCAATAATTAGAAACATTGTGTCAAAGATCAGAGAAACAGTGAGTCAATAATCAAAGGAACAGCGGGTCAATTATCAAAGAAACAGAAAATCAATAATCTGAGAATCAGTGGGTGAATAATCAGAGAAACATTGAGTGAATAATCCTAGAAGCATTGATAGAATAATCAGGGAAAAAGTGGGTCAGTAATCAGAGAAACAGTGACTAAATAACCAGGGAAACAGTGAGTCAATAATCTGAGAAACTTTTGGTCAATAATCAGGGAGACAGGGAGTCAATAATCAGGGTAACTGTGAGTCAATAATCAGTGAAACAGTGAGTGAATAATCAGAGAAACAGTGAGTGAATAATCACAAAACATTGAGTTCATTATCAGAGAAACAGAGGGTCAGTAATCTGAGAAACAGTGGGTCAATATTCAGAGAAACACTGGGTCAATAATCAGAGTAACAGTGGGTCAATAATATGAGAAACAGCGGGACAATAATTAGAAGCAGTGAATCAAAGATCGGAGAAACAGTTTGTTAATAATCATAGAAACAGTGGGTCAATACTCAGAGAAAATGCAGGTCAATAATCAGGGAAACAGTGAATCATTAATCAGGGAAATAGGGAGTCAATAATCACGGAGACAGGGAGTCAATAATTAGAGAAACAGTGGGTTAATAATCTGAGAAAGAGCGGGTTATTATTCAGAACAAATGTGGGTCAATAATCAGGGAAAGATTGAGTCAATAATGAGGCAAACTAAGACAATAATCTACAAAACGTTGGTCAATAATCAGGGAGACAATAATCAAGGAAACAGTGAGTCAATAATCAGAGAAACAGTGAGTCAATAACCAGATGAACAGTTGTTTAATAATCAGAGAAAAAGTGGGTCAAAAATCTGAGCAACAGTGAGACAATAATCAGATAAACAGTGAGACAATAATCAGAGAAACAGTGAGTCAATAATCCGAGAAACAGTACGTCAGTAATCTGATAAACAGTGGGTCAATAATCAGACAAACAGCGAGCCAATAATCAGATAAATAGTGAAACAGTAATTGGAGAAATAGTCAGTCAATAATCAGAGAAAAAGTGAGTGAATATTAAGAGAAGCAGTGATTGAATAAACAGAGAAACAGTGTGGCAATAATCAGGGAAGCTGTGAGTCAATATACTGAGAAACCATTGTTAAATAATCAGGGAGACAGGTAGTTAAAAATCGGGGTAACTGTGAGTCAATAATCCAAGAAACAGCGGGTCAAAATTAGATAAACTGTGAGTCAATAATATGAAAAACCGTGGGTCAATATTCAGAGAAATACAGGGTCAATAATCAGGTAAGAAGTGGGTCAATAATCTGAGAAACAGCGGGACAATAATTAGAAGCAGTGAATCCACGATCAGAGAAACAGTGTGTTAATTAGCATAGAAGCAGTGAGTCCATAATCTGAGAAAGAGGGAGTCGATGATCAGAGAGACAGTGGGTCAATAATCAGAGAAATTGCAGGTCAATAATCAGGGAAACAGTGATAATTGTCAGAGAAACAGAGCGTCAGGAATCTGAGAAACAGTGAGTCGCTAATCTGAGAAACAGCGGGTGAATAATCAGATAAGCAGTGAGTGAATAATCAGAGAGACAGTGGGTCAATAATCAGAGAAATTGCAGGTCAATAATCAGGGAAACATTGATAATTGTCAGAGAAACAGAGCGTCAGGAATCTGAGAAACAGTGAGTCGCTAATCTGAGAAACAGCGGGTGAAGAATCAGATAAGCAGTGAGTGAATAATCAGAGAAGAAGTGGGTCAATAATCAGAGAAACAGTGAGTGAATAATCAGAGAAATAATGAGTGAATAATCAGTGAAAGAGTGAGTGACTAATCAAGAAAACATTCAGTCAATAATTAGGGGAACAGTGACAATAATCAGTGAAAAAGTGATTCAAAATTCAGTGAAATGGAGAGTAAATAATAAGAGAACCAGTGAGTGAATAATAAGAGAAAGAATGATTCCACAGTCAGGGAAACAGTGAGTCAATAATCAGGCAAACAGTGAGTCAATAATCTGAAAAACCGTTGGTCAATAATCAGGGAGTCAGGGAGTCAATAATCAGCGTTATAGCGAGTCAATAATCAGTGAAACAGTAGATCAATACTCAGAGAAACAATGCGTCAATAATCTGCTAAACAGTGGCCCAATAATCTGACCAACAGTGAGCCAATAATTAGGTAAATAGTGAGACAATAATCAGAGAAACAGTGAGTCAATAATCAAAGAAACATTTGATGGTCTGTAATCCGAGAAACAGTGCGTCGCAAAACTGAGAAAGGGCAGGTCAAGAATGAGAGAAAAAACATGTCAATAATCAAAGAAACAGCTCATAAATGACCTGAGAAAGCGTGGGTGAATAATCAGAGAAACAGCGGTTCAATAATCAGAGAAACAGCGAGTCAATAATCAAAGGAACAGCGTGTCAATTATCAGAGAAACGGAAAATCAATAATCTGAGAAACAGTGAGTGAATAATCAGAGAATCAGTGAGTTCATTATCAGAGAAACAGAGGTTCAGTAATCTGAGAAACAATGGTTCAATATTCAGAAAAAACACTGGGTCAATAATGTGAGAAACAGCGGGATAATAATTAGAAGCATTGAATCAAAGATCGGAGAAACAGTGTGTTAATAATCATAGAAACAGTGAGTCAATAATCAGAGAAACAGTGGGTCAATAATCAGAGGAAAGGTGGGAAAATAATCAGAGAGACAGCAAAACAATAACCAGAAAAATGTTGGTGAATAATCAAAGAAGCAGTTTGTGAGCAATCAGAGAAAAAGCGTTCAATAATCAGAGAAAATGTGAGTCAGTGAGTCAATAATCAGGGAAACAGTGAGTCAATAATCAGTGAAACAGGGAGTGAATATTCTGAAAAACTGTTGGTCAATAATCTCGGAGAGAGGGATTCAGTAATTGGGGCAGAAACGAGTCAATAATCATAGAAACAGTGAGTCAATAATCAGAGGAACAGTGGGTCAATAATCAGACAAAATGCAGGACAATAATCAGGGAAAGAGGGAGTCAATGATCAGGGAGACAGGAAGTCAATTATGAGAGAAAATGTGGGTCAATAATTAGAGAAAAAGTGAGCCAATAATCAGGGAAACATTGAGTCAATAATCAAGCAAACTGCGAGTCAATAATCTGAGAAAGCGTTGGTCAATAATCAGGGGGACAGAGATTCAATAATCCCGGTAACAGTGAGTCAATAATCAGTGAAACAACGAGTCAATAATCAGAACAACAGTGGGTCAATAATTAGAGAAACATTGAGAGAATAATCAGAGAGACAATGAGTGAATAATCAATGAAACAGCTGGTCAATAATCAGCGAAACTGAGGGACAATAATCAGAGAAACAGTGAGTCAATAATCAATGAAACAGTGAGTGAATAATCAGAGGAACAGTTGGTCAATAATCAAAACAACAGTGGGTCAATAATCAGAGAAACATTGAGAGAATAATCAGAGAGACAATGAGTGAATAATCAATGAAACAGCTGGTCAATAATCAGTGAAACTGAGGGACAATAATCAGAGAAACAGTGAGTCAATAATCAATGAAACAGTGAGCGAATAATCAGAGAAACAGTGAGTGAATAATCAGAGGAACAGTTGGTTAATAATCAGAACAACAGTGGGTCAATAATCAGAGAAACATTGAGAGAATAATGAGAGAAACATTGAGTGAATAATCAGAGAAATAATGAGTGAATAATCAGAGTAAGAGTGAGTGACTAATCAAGAAAACATTCGGTCAATAATTAGGAGAATAGCGACAATAATCAGTGAAAAATTGATTCAAAATTCAGTGAAATAGAGAGAAAATAATCAGAGAACCAGTGCGTGAATAATAAGAGAAAGAATGATTCCACAGTCAGGGAAACAGTGAGTCAATAATCAGGCAAACGGTGAGTCAATAATCTGAAAAACCGTTTTTCAATAATCAGGGAGTCAGGGAGTCAATAGTCAGGGTTATAGTGAGTCAATAATCAGGGAAACGGTGAGTCATTAATCAAGGAAACAGGGAGTCAATAATCAGAGAAACAGTGGGTTAATAATCTGAGAAAGAGCGGGTCATTATTCAGAACAATTGTGGGTCAATAATCAGGGAAACAGTGAGTCAATACTCAGGGAAACATTGAGTCAATAATGAGGCAAACTAAGACAATAATCTGAGAAACATTGTTCAATAATCAGGGAGACAATAATTAAGGAAACAATGAGTCAATAATTAGAGAAACAGTGAGTCAATAACCAGACGAACAGTTGGTTAATAATCAAAGAAGAAGTGGGTCAAAAATCTGAGCAACAGTGAGACAATAATCAGGTAAACAGTGAGACAATAATCAGAGAAACAGTGAGTCAATAATCCGAGAAACAGTACGTCAGTAATCTGATAAACAGTGGGTCAATAATCAGACAAACAGCGAGCCAATAATCAGATAAACAGTGAAACAGTAATTGGAGAAATAGTGAGTCAATAATCAGAGAAAAAGTGAGTGAATATTAAGAGAAGCAGTGATTGAATAAACAGAGAAACAGTGTGGCAATAATCAGGGAAGCTGTGAGTCAATATACTGAGAAAACGTTGCTAAATAATCAGGCAGACAGGTAGTTAATAATCGGGGAAACTGTGAGTCAATAATCCAAGAAACAGCGGGTCAAAAATTGGATAAACTGTGAGTCAATAATGTGAAAAACTGTGGGTCAATATTCAGAGAAATGCAGGGTCAATAATCAGGTAAGAAGTGGGTCAATAATCTGAGAAACTGCGGGACAATAATTAGAAGCAGTGAATCCACGATCAGAGAAACAGTGTGTTAGTTAGCAATAGAAACAGTGAGTCAATAATCTGAGAAAGAGGGAGTCAATGATCAGGGAGACAGTGGGTCAATAATCAGAGCAATTGCAGGTCAATAATCAGGGAAACAGTGAGTTAACTGTCAGAGAAACAGAGCGTCAGTAATCTGAGAAACAGTGAGTCGCTAATCTGAGAAACAGCAGGTGAATAATCAGAGAAACAGTGGCTGAATAATCAGAAAAACAGTGGGTGAATAATCAGATAAGCAGTGAGTGAATAATCAGAGAAAAAGTGGGTCAATAATGAGAGAAACAGTGGGTGAATAATCAGAGAAACAGTGGTCCAACAATCAGAGACACAATGAGTGAATAATCAGATAAGCAGTGAGTGAATAATCAGAGAAAAAGTGGGTCAATAATGAGAGAAACAGTGGGTCAATAATCAGAGAAAGAGTGAGTTAGTAACGAGAGGAACAGTTGGATAAAAATCTGAGAAACAATGGGTCAAAAATCAGAGAAACAGCGAGTCAATAAGGAGAGAAACAGTGCGTCAATAATCCGATAAACAGTGGGTCAATAATCTGACAAACAATTGGTGAATAATCAGAGAAACTATAGGTCAATAATCAGAGAAACAGTCAGTCAATAGTCAGAGAAATGGTGAGACAGTAATCATTATAACTGTAAGTCAATATTCTGAGAAACAGCGGGTCAAAAATCTGATAAACCGTGGGTCAATAATCTGAAAAACAGTGGGTCAATATTCAGAGAAATACTGGGTCAAAAATCCGAGAAAAATTGTTCAATAATCTGAAAAAAAGGGAGTCAATGATCAGGGGGACAATGAGTGAATAATCAGGGAAAGAGGGAGTAAATGAACAGGGAGACAGGGGATCAATAATCAGAGAAACATTGGGTTAATAATCTGAGATACAGCAGGTCATTCATCAGAGAAAATGTGTGTCAATAATCAGGGAAATAATGAGTCAATAATCAGGGAAACCTTGAGTCAATAATGAGGCAAAAGGTGAGTCAATAATCTGAGAAAGCATTGGGCAATAATCAGGGTAAGATTGAGTCAATAATCAGTGAAATAGTGAGTCATTAATCTGAGGAACTGATGGTCAATAATCGGATAAACTGTGGGTGAATCATCTGAGCAACAGTGAGCCAATAATCAGGTAAACTATGATTCAATAATCTGAGGAAGAGTTGGTCAATAATCTGATAAACAGTGGGTCAATAATCTGAGCAACAGTGAGCCAATAATCAGGTAAACAGTGAGACAATAATCAGTGAAACAGTAAGTTCATTATCAGAGAAACAGGGGTCAGTAATCTGAGAAACCATTAGTCAATTATCAGTGTGTCAGGGAGTCAATAATCAGGGTTACAGTGAGTCAATAATCAGTGAAGCAAAAGTTCAATAATTAGGGAAACAGTGCGTCAATAATCTGATAAACAGTTGGCCAATAATCTGACCAACAGGGAGTCAATAATCAGGTAAGCAGTGAGACAATAATCAAAGAAACATTGAGTCAATAATCAGAGGAACAGTGCATTAATTATCAGAGAAACAAAGGGTCTGTAATCCGAGTAACAGTGAGTTGCTAATCAGAGAAACAGCGGGTCAAAAATCAGAGAAACGGTGAGTTAATAATCAGGGAAACAATAAGTCGATAATCAGGCAAACAGTGAGTCAATAACATGAGAAACCACTGGTCAATAATCAGGGAGACCAGGGAGTTAATAATCAGGGATACAGTGAGTCAATAAACAGTGAAAATGTGTGTCAATAATCTGGCAATTAGTGCACCAATAAACTTAGCAACAGTGAGCCAATAATTAGAGAAGCAGTGAGTCAATAATCAGAGAAACAGTGAGTTCATTATCAGAGAAACAGAGGGTCAATATTCTGAGAAACATTGAGTCGCTAATCTGAGAAACACTTTTCAATAATGAGAGAAACAGTGGGTCAATAATCAGAGAAACATTGAGTGAATAATCAGAGAAACATTGAGTTAATAATAAGAGAAACAGTGAGTGAATAATCAGGGAAAGAGTTGGTTGGTCAATAAACTGAGACACAGTGGGACAATAATTAGAAGTATTGAATCAAAGATCAGAGAAACAGTGACAATAATCTGAGAAACAGGGAGTTAATTGTCAGAGAAACAGAGCATCAGTAATCTGAGAAGCAGTGAGTCACTAATTTGAGAAACAGTGGGTCAATAATCCGAGAAACAGTGGGTCAATAATCCGAGAAACAATGTGTGAATAATCAGAGAAACAGTGGTCCAATAATCAGAGAAACAATGAGTGAATAATCAGAGAAGCAGTGAGTGAATAATCAGAAAACAGTGATCCAATAATCAGAGAAACAATGAGTGAATAATCAGAGAAGCAGTGAGTGAATAATCAGAAAAAATGTGGGTCAATAATCAGAGGAAATGCAGGTCAATAATCAAGGAAACATTGAGTCATTAATCGGAATCAGGGAGTCAAAGATCAGGGAGTCAGGGAGTCAATAATCAAAGAAACAGTGGGTTAATAATCTGAGAAAAAGCGGGTCATTATTCATAGAAATTGTGGATCAATAATCTGGGAAAGAGTGTTCAATAATCATGGAAACATTGAGTCAATAATCAGGCAAACTGTGAGTCAATAATCTGAAAAACATTGGTCAATAATCAGGGAGACAGGGAGTCAATAATCAGGGTAATAGTGAGTCAATAATCAGAGAAACAGTGCGTCAATAATCAGGGAAACAATAAGTCTGTAATCAGGCATTCAGTGAGTCAATAACATGAGAAACCAATGGTCAATAATCAGGGAGACAGGGAGTTGATAATCACTGTAACAGTGAGTCAATAAACAGTGAAGCTGTGCGTCAATAATCTGACAATCAGTGGGTCAATAAACTGAGCAACAGAGAGCCAATAATCAGAGAAACACTGAGTCAATAATCAGAGAAACTTTCTGCCTACAATTTGTAGCAGTCAGTCAAAGTTCAGAGAAACAGCAAGTTAATAATCAGAGGAACAGCGGGTCAATAATCTGGAAAACAGTGGGTCATTAATTGGAGAAAAAATGAGTCGATAATCAGAGAAACAGTGATACAATAATCAGAGAATCAGTGAGTGAATAATCAGAGAGACTTTGAGTTAATTATCAGAGAAACAGAGGGTCAGTAATCTGAGAAACAGTGAGTCGCTAAAGACGGAAACACGGGTCAATAATAAGAGAAACAGCGGGTTAATAATCGGAAGAATAACAAATCAATAACCTGAAAAACAGTGAGTGAATATGCAGAGAAACAGTGAGTGAATAATCAGAGAAAACTATCGCTTATAAAGAGAGAAACAGTGGGTCAATAATCAGAGAAACAGTGAGTTAATAATCAGACAAACAGTTGGTTACAAATCAGAGAAACAGTTGGTCAATAATTTGAGAAACAGTGAGTTGCTAATCTGAGATACAACGGGTCAAAAATCAGGGAAACAGAGGGTCAATAAGCAGAGAAATAGTCTGTTAATAATCTGATAAGCAGTGGGTCAATAATTTGACAAACAATTGGTGAATAATCAGAGAAACTGTGGGTCAATAATCAAAGAAACAGTGAGTCAATAATCGGAGAAACAGTGAGACAATAATCAATATAACTGTCAGTCAATATTCTGAGAAACAGCGCGTCAAAAATCTGATAAACCGTCGGTCAATAATCTGAAAAACCGTGGGTCAATATTCAGAGAAATACTGGGTCAAAAATCCGAGAAACAATGGGTCAATAATCTGAGAAACAGGGAGTCAATGATCAGGGAAGCAATGAGTCAGTAATCGGGGAAAGAGTGAGTCAATAACATGAGAAACCATTGGCCAATAATCAGGGAGACCATGGAGTTAATAATCAGGGATACAATAAGTCAATAAACAGTGAAAATGTGTGTCAATAATCTGACAATCAGTGCATCAATAAACTGAGCAACAGTGAGCCAATATTCAGAGAAACAGTGAGTCAATAATCAGAGAAACAGTGAGTTCATTATCAGAGAAACAGATGGTCAGCAATCTGAGAAACAGTGAGTCGCTAATCTGAGAAACACTTGTCAATAATAAGAGAAACAACGGGTTAATATTCGAAGGAACAACAACCTGAAAAACATTGAGTGAATAAGCAGACAAACAGTGAGACAATAATCAGAGAAACAGTGAGTTAATGATCAGAGAAACAGTCTCTTTAATCTGAGAAACAGTGAGTTGCTAATCTGAGAAACAGCGTGTCAAAAATCAGAGAAACAGCAGGTCAATAAGCAGAGAAACATTACATCAATTATCTGACAAACAGTGGGTAAATAATCAGAGAAAAAGTGATTGAATAATTACAGAAGCAGTGAGTGAATAATCAGGGAGACTGTGAGTTAATAATCTGAGAATCCGTTGCTCAATAATCAGGAAGACAGCAAGTTAATAATCAGGATAATTGTGAGTCATTTATCTGTGAAACAGTAGGTCAATGATCTGAGAAACAGTGCGTCAATAATCTGATGAACAGTGTGTGAATCATCTGACAAACAATTGGCGAATATTCAAAGAATCTGTGGGTCAATAATCAGAGAAAGAGTGAGACAATACCCAGAGAAACAGTGAGACAATAATCAGAGAAACAGTGAGATCATTACCAGAGAAACAGTGGGTCAGTAATCTGAGAAACACTGAGTCGCTAGTCTGAGAAACAACGGGTGAAAAATCTGATAAACCGTGGGTCAATAATCTGAAAAAACAGTGCGTCAATATTCAGAGAAATATTGGATCAATAATTAGAGAAACAGTGGGTCAACAATCTGCGAAACAGGGCATCAATGATGAGGGAGACAGTGAGTTAGTAATCAGGAAAAGAGGGAGTAAATGATCAGGAGGACAGGGAATCAATAATCAGAGAAACAGCGGGTTAATAATCTGAGAAAAAGCGGGTCATTAATCGGAGAAAATGTCGGTCAATAATCAGGGAAAAAGTGAGTCAAAAATCTGAGAGATCGAGGGTCAATAATCAGGGAGACAGGGAGTCAATAATCAGGGTAAGAGTGAGTCAATAATCAGTGAAATAGTGACTCAATAATCTGAGGAACAGTTGGTCAATAATCTGATAAACAATGGGTGAATAATCTGAGCAACAGTGAGCCAATAATCAGGTAAACAGTGAGACAACAATCTGAGAAAGAAGGAGTTCACTATCAGAGAAACAGGGGGGTCAGTAGTCTCAGAAACCGTTAGTCAATTATCAGTGAGTCAGGGAGTCAATAATCAGGGTTACAGTGAGTCAATAATCAGTGAAACACTAGGTCAATAATGAGGGAAACAGTCCGTCAACAAACTGATAAACAGTTGGCCAATAATCTGACCAACAGTGAGCCAATAATAAGGTATACAGTGAGACAATAATCAGAGAAACAGTGAGTCAATAATCAGAGAAACAGTGACTTTATTGTCAGAGAAACAGAGCGTCAGTTATTTGGGAAACAGTGAGTCACTAATCTGAGACACAGCGGGTCAATAATCAGAGAAACAGTGGGTGAACAGTCAGAGAAACAGTGGTCCCATAATCAGAGAAACAATGAGTGAATAATCAGAGAAGCAGTGAGTGAATAATCATAGAAAAATGGGTCAATAATCAGAGATACAGTGACTCAATAATCAGCAAAACAGTGAGTCAATAGTCTAAGAAAGAGTTGGTCAATAATCAGAGAAACAGTGGGTCAATAATCTGAAAGACAGTGGGTCAATATTCAGAGAACACTGGGTCAATATGCAGAGATACAGTGGGTCAATAAAATGAGCCACAGCGGGACAGTAATTAGAAGCAGTGAATCAAAGATCAGAGATACACTGTGTTAATTATCATAGAAACAGTGAACCAATAATCTGAGAAACAGTTAGTCAATAATCAGAGGAACAGTTGGTCAATAATCCGATAAACATTGGGCAATAATGTAAGCAACAGTGAGCCAATGATCAGGTAAGCAGTGAGACAATAATCAGAGAAACCATGAGTTCACTATCAGAGAAACAGGGAGTCAGTAATCTAAGGAAAAAGTTGGTCAATTATCAGGGGGTCAATAATCAGGGTTGCAGTGAGTCAATAATCAGTGAAACAGTAGGTCAATAATCAGAGAAACAATGCGTTAATAATCTGATAAACAGTTGGCCAATAATCTGACCAACAGTGAGCCAATAATCAGGTAAACAGTGAGACAATAATCAGAGAAACAATGCGTCAATATTCCGAGAAACCAAGAGTTAATTATCAGGGAAACAGAGGGTTTGTAATCCGAGAGACAGTGAGTTGCTGATCTGAGAAACGGTGGGTGAAAAATCAGAGTAACAACGGGTGAATAATCAGAGAAACATCTCAGAAATAACCTGAGAAATGGTGGGTAATTAAGCAGTGAAACAGTGGTTCAATAATCAGAGAAACAGTGAGTGAATAATCAGAGAAAGAATGCGTGAATAATCAGAGAATCAGTAAGTCAATAATCAGGCAAACTGTGAGTCAATTACATGAGAAACCATTGGTCAATAATCAGCGAGACAGGGAGTTAATAATCAGAGGAACATTGAGTCAATAATCGGTGAAGCTGTGCATCAATAAAATGACAAACAGTGGGCCAATAAACTGAGCAACAGTGAGCCAAAAATCAGAGAAACAGTGAGTCAATAATCAGAGAAACAGTGAGTTCATTATCAGAGAAAGAGAGGATCAGTCCTTGAGAAACAGTGAGTCACTAATCTGAGAAACATCGGGCCAATAATAAGAGAAACATCGATTTAATAATCGGAGGAACAACGAATCAGTAACGTGAAAAACATTGAGTGCATAAACCGAGAAAAAGTGATTGAATAATCAGAGAAAATAATCGTCAATAATGAGACAAACAGTGGGTCAATTATCAGAGAAATATCGAGTGAATAATCAGAGAAACACTGAGTGAATAATCAGTGAAACAATGAGTGAATAATCAGAGAAAAAGGTGGTTGGTCAATAATCTGAGAAACTGTGGGTCAATAATCTGAAAAACAGTGGGTCAATATTCAGAGACACACTGGGTCAATATTCAGAGATACAGTGGGTCAATAATGTTAGAAAAGCAGGACAATAATTAGAAGCAGTGAGTCAAAGATCAGAGAAACAGTGTGTGAATTATCATAGAAACAGTGAGTCAATAATCTGAGAAACAGTGAGTCAATAATCAGAGGTAGAGTTGGTCAAAAATGTGATAAACTTTGGGCAATAATCTGAGCAACAGTCAGCCAATAATCAGGAAAGCAGTGAGACAATAATCAGAGAAACCGTCAGTTCATTATGAGATAAACAGGGGGTCAGTAATCTGAGAAAAAGTTGGTCAATTATCAGGGAATCAATAATCATAGTTACAGTGAGTCAATAATCAGTGAAACAGTAGGTCAATAATCAGAGAAACAATGCGTCAATAATCTGATAAACAGTTGGCCAACAATCTGACCAACAGTGAGCCAATAATCAGGCAAACAGTGGGACAATAATCAGAGAAACAATGGGTCAATAATCAGAGAAACCAAGAGTTAATTACCAGAGAAACAGAAGTTTTGTAATCCGAGAAACAGTGAATTGCTGATCTGAGAAACAGTGGGTGTAAAATCTGAGAAACAACGGGTCAATAATCAGAGAAACATTTCAGAAATAACCTGAGAAACGGTGGATAAATAATCAGAGAAACAGTGGTTCAATAATCAGAGAAACAGTGAGTGAATAATCAGAGAAACAGTGAGTGAATAATAAAAGAAACAGTAAGTCAATAATCAGGGAAACAATACGACAATAATTATGCAAACGGTGAGTCAATAACATGAGAAACCATTGGTCGATAATCAGGGAGACAGGGAGTTAATAATCTGATGAACATTGAGTTAATAATCAGTGAAGTTGTGCGTCAATCTGAGAAACAGTGAGTCGCTAATCTGAGAAACAGGGGGTCAATGATGAGAAAAACCAGAGTGAATATTCAGAGAAACAGTGTGTCAATCATCAGAGAATCAGTGTGTCAATAATCAAAGAAGCAGTGAGTCAATAATTAGGGTAATAGTGAGTCAATATTCAGGCAAATAGTGATTTAATGATCAGAGAAACAAAGGGTCAAAAATCTGAGAAACAATGAGATGCTAATTGACAAACAACGGATCAATGAAGAGCGAAACAGGGAGTGAATATTCAGTGAAACTGTGGGTGAATATTCAGTGAAACTGTGGGTAAATAATCACATAAACAGTGGGTCAATAATCCTGGAAACCTTGAGGCAATAATCAGAGAAACAGTGGGTCAATATTTAGAAGCAATGAATCAAAGATCACAGTCAATAAGCAGAGAAAAAGTGGGACAATAATCTGAGAAACAATGGGTCAATAATCTGAGAAACGGTGGGTCAATAACAAGAAGCAATGAATCAATGCTCAGATGAAAAAGTGTGTCTATAATCATGGAAACTGAGAGTCAGTGATGAGGGAAACACATCCTACTGGTTATGCGGCGACCAGAATTTCCTAATATTGTTAAAATTAACATTCCCCAGTTAAGGAGCCTAACCCATGGCCTACTTTTATTCTTATCCACTGGAACCTGGAAACTTGCTGAATTATGGTAACTTTTCGTGAAGTGCTGCCCTACTGAACATTTGATCAACAGGTCGGGTTCATTCCATAATACGAGTCCAGTATTGCCCATTCCTTTCTTAGAGTATCTACATAATCAGGGAAACATTGACACAATAATCAGAGAAACAGTGAATGAATAATCAGAAAAAACAGTGTGTTAATAGTCAGAGAAACAGTGAGTCAATAATCAGGCTGACAGTGAATCAATAATCTGAAAAACAGTGGGTCAATAATCAGAGAAACAGTGCGTCAATAATCTAACAAACTGTAGGTCAATATTCTGAGAAACTGGCGATGAATATTCAGAGAAACAGTGAGTCAATAATCAGGGCAACAGTGAGTCATTCATCAGAGAAATAGTTAGTCAATAATCAGAGAAACAGTTGATCAATAATCTGAGAAACAGTGAGTCGCTAATCTAAGAAACAACAGATCAATAATGAGAGAAACAGGGAGTGAATACTCAGAGAAACGGGGAGTGAATAATCAGAGAAACATTGGGTCAACAATTAGAAGCAGTGAATCAAAGATCAGAGAAACAGTGAGTCAATAAGCAGAGAAAAATTGGGACAATAATCAAAGAAAAAATGGGTCAATAATCTAAGAAATGTTGGGTCAATAACTAGAAGCAATGAATCATTGCTCAGATGAAAAAGTAATCAGGGAAACAGAGAGTCAGTAATGAGCGAAATACATCCTACTGGTTATGTGGTGACCAGAATTTCCTAACATTGTTAAAATTAACATTCCCCAGTTAGGAGCCTAACCTGTGGTCTCCTGTTATACTTATCCACTAGCAGCTGGAAACTTGCTGAATTATGGTAACTTTTCCTGAAGTGCTTCCATACTGAAGCGTCAATCAACAGGTTGGGTTCATTCATAATACGAGGTCCAGTACTCCCTTCTTGGTGTATCTACATAATGAGGGAAACAATGACACAATATTCAGAGAAACAGTGAGTGAATAATCAGTGTAACAGTGAATCAATAATCTGATAAACAGCGGTTCAATAATCCGAGAAACAGCGGGTCAATAATCAGAGAAAAGGTGCGTCAGTAATCTGACAAACAGTTGGTCAATATTCTGAGAAACAGCGGGACATTAATCAGAGAAACAACGGGTCAATAATGAGAGAAAGAGGGATTGAATATTCAGAGAAATAGTGAATCAATAGTCAGAGAAAGAGTGAGTCAATAATCAGGTTATTGTGAATCAATAATCTGAGAAACAGCGGGTCAAAAATCAGAGAAACAGCGGGTCAATAATCAGAGAAATGGTGCGTCAATAATCTGACAAAAAGTGGGTCAATAATCAGAGAAACAGTGGGACATTAATTTCAGAAACAGCAGGTCAATAAAGGGAGAAACAGAGTGTTAATATTCATAGAAACAGTGTGTAAATAATCAGAGAAGCATTGAGTAACAGTGAGTCAATCATCAGAGAAATAGTTAGTCAATAATACTGGCAATGTGACGACCGGAATTTCCTAATGTTGTTAAAATTACCCTTGCCCAGTTATGGAGCTTAACCCAAGGAATCCTGTTATACTTATCCAACATATCCTGGAAACCTACTGAATTATGGCCACGTTTCCTGAAATGCTTCCCTAAAGAAACTTCGATCAACTGGTCGGGTTCATTCCATAATGCCAGGACGAGTAATGCCCCATCCCTAGTTGGAGAATCTACATAATCAGGGAAACAATGAGTCAATAATCAGAGAAACAGTGAGGGAATAAACAGAAAAACAGCCAGTCAAAAATCAGAGCAACAATGAGTCAATAATCAGGGTCACAGAGAGTCATTAATGTGAGAAACCGTGGGTCAATAATCAGAGAAACAGTGGGTCAATAATCAGAGAAACAGTGCATCAATAATCTGATAAACTGTGGGTCAATAATGTGAGAAACGACGGGTCAACAATCAGAGAAACAGTGAGTAAATAATCGGAGAAACAGTGAGTCAATATCCCGAGAATCATTGAGTCAATAATCAGAGAAATGGTGCGTCAATAATCTGACAAACAGTGGGTCAATAATCTGAGAAACAGTTGGACATTAATCTGAGAAACAAAGGGTCAATAATGAGAGAAAGAGAGAGTGAATATTCAGAGAAACAGTGTGTAAATAACCAGAGAAGCATTGAGTCAATAATTAGCGTAACAGTGAGTCAATCATCAAGAAATATTCAATAATTAGAGAAGCAGTGGGACAACAACCTGAGAAACAGAGAGTCACTAATCTGAAAAACAAGGGATCAATAGTGAGAGAAACAGGGGAGTGAATATTCAGAGAAATGGTGAGTGAATAATCAGAGAAACATTTAGCAAATAATCACATAAACAGTGGGTTAATAACCTGAGAAACAGTGAGTCAATAATCAGAGAAACAGTGATTCAATAACTAGAGAAACATTGAGTCAAAAATCAGGGAAACCGTGAGCTAATATGCAGCGAAGATTTGAGTCAATACTCAGAGAAACACTGAGTCAATAATCAGGGTAACAGTGAGTCAATAATCAGCAAAATAGTGAGTCAATAATCAAAGAAACAGAGGGTCAGTAATCAGGGAAACAGTTAGTCAATAATCAGGGAACCAATGAGTCAATAACCAGAAAAACAATGAGTGAATAATCAGGGAAACAGTGTGTCAATATTCAGAGAAACATTGAGTCAGTAATCAGAGAAACTGTGAGTCAATAATCAAAGAAACAGTGAGTAAATAATCAGAGAAACTGTGAGTCAATAATCAAAGAAACAGTGAGTAAATAATCAGAGAAACTGTGAGTCAATAATCAAAGAAACAGTGAGTAAATAATCAGAGACACGGTGGGTCAATAATCTGAGAAACAGTAAGTCGCTAATTAGGGAAGCACAAGTCAATCATGAGTGAAACAGGGAGCGAATATTGAGGAAAACAGTGTGTCAATAATCAGAGAAACAGTGTCTCAATACTCATATTAACAGTGAGTCAATAATTAAGGTAACAGTCAGTCAATAACCAGAGAAATAGTGTGTCAATAATCAGAGAAACAGTGGGTCAATAATCTGAGAAAGAGTGAGTCGCTAATCTGAGAAAGAGCAGTTCATTAATGAGAGAAACAGGGAGTAAATATTCAGAGAAAGAGTGTGTCATTAATTAAAGAAACAGTGACTCAATAATCAGGGTAACAGTGACTCAATAATCAGAGAAATCATGTGGCAATAATCAGAGAAACAGTGGGACAGTAGTCTGAGAAACAGTGAGTCAATCATCAGGATGACAGTGAATCAATAATCTCAGAAACAGCTAGGCAATAATCAGAGAAACAGCGGGTCAATAATCAGAGAAACGGTGCGTCAATAATCTGAAAAACAATGGGTCAATAATCTGAGAAACAGCGGGACATTTATCTGAGAAACAACTGGTCAATAATGAGAGAAACAGAGAGTGAATATTCAGAGAAACTGTGTGTAAATAATCAGACAAACAGTTAGTCAATATTCAGGGTAATAGTGAGTCAATCATCAGTGAAATAGTGATGCAATAATCAGAGAAACAGTGGGCCAATAACCTGAGAAAGAGTGATTCGCTAATCTGAGAAAAAGAGGATCAATAATGAGAGAAACAGTGAGTGAATATTCAGAGAAACGATGGGTGAATAAGCAGAGAAACAAGGAGTGAATAATCACATAAACAGTGGGTTAATAATCTGAGAAACAGTGAATCAATTTTCAGGGAAACAGTGAGTTAATATAGAGCGAAAATTTGAGTCAGCAATCAGAGAAACAGTGAGTCAATAATCAGGGTAACAGTGAGTGAATATTCAGAGAAACTGTGAGTCAATAATCAGAGACACAATGGGTCAATAACCTGAGAAACAGTTTGTCAATAATGAGGGTAACTGTGAGTAAATAATCAGTGGAATAGTAAGTCAATAATCAGAGAAACAGAGGGTTAATAATCAGGGAAACAATTAGTCAATAATCAGGGAATCAGTGAGTCAATAACCAGAGAAACATTGAGTGAATAATCAGGGAAACAATGAGTCAATAGTCAGAGAAACAGTGAGTCTATCATCAGGATAACAGTGAGTCAATTATTGTCAGTCAATAATCAGGGTCACAGTGAATCAATAATGAAAGAAAGAGCGAGTAAATAATGAGAGGCACAGTGGGTCAATAATCTGAGAAACAGTAAATTGCTAATCTGTGAAGCAGCGAGTAAATAATGAGAGAATCAGGGAGCAAATATTCAGAGAAACGGTGTGTCAATACTCAGAGAAACAGTGAGTCAATAATTAAGGCAACAGTCAGTCAATAATCAGAAATAATGAGTCAATGATCAGAGAAACAGTGGGTAAATAATCTGAGAAAAGTGAGTCGCTAATCTGAGAAACAGCGGGTCATTAATGAGAGAAGCGGGAAGTAAATATTCAGAGAAACAGCATGTAATTAATTAGAGAAACAGTGACTCAATAATCAGGGTACCAGTGAGTCAATAATCAGAGAAATCGTGAGGCAATAATCAGAGAATCAGTGGGTCAATAATCTGAGAAACAGTGACTTTCTAATCTGAAAAACAACGGATCAATAATGAAAGAAAATGGGAGTGAAAATGCAGAGAAACTGCTGTTGAATAATCAGTGAAACAGTGAGTAAATAATCACATAAATCCTGGGTCAAGAATCAAAGAAACAGTTATTTAATAATCAGGGAATCAGTGGGTCAATAATGAGTGGAACAGTGAAAATAAACAGCGATTCCCAAATCAGAGAAGGAGTAAGAGAATATTCAAAGAAACAGTAAGTGAATAATCAGAGAAACAGTTGGTCAATAATCACAGAAAGAATGGGTCAATGATCAGGGAACCAGTGAGTGAGTAATCAGAGAATCAGTTGGTCAATCGTCAGGGAAACAGTGCGACGATAATAAGAGAATAATTGGGTCAATAATCAGAGAAAGAGTGTTTATATAATTAGAAGCAGTGAGTCAAAATCAGAGAAACCGTGAGACAATTAATCAGAGAAACAATGGGTCCATATTCAGGGAAACAGTGTCTCAATAACCTGAGAAACAGTGGGTCAATAATGAGAGAAACGGTGAGGCAATAATCAGGGAAAAACTGGGTCAGAAATCGGAGAAACGGTGAGGCAATAATCAGGGAAAAACTGGGTCAGAAATCGGAGAAACGGTGAGGCAATAATCAGGGAAAAACTGGGTCAGAATTCTTAGAAACAGTGGGGCAACAATTAGAAGCAGTGAACCAAGGATCAGATAGACAGTGACTTATCGATCAGGGAAAAATTGTGTCAATAAGCAGCGCTAAAGTGGGACAATAATCAAAGAAAATGTGGGTCAAAAATCTGAGAAACATTGGGACAATAACTAGAAGCAGTGAAATCAAAATCAGAGGAACAGTGCGTCAATAACCAGAAAAAATTTGTGACAATAATCAGGGACACACAGAGTCATAAACAGGGAAACATATCCTACTGGTAATGTGGCGACCGGAATTTCCAAATGTTATTAAAATTACCCTTGGCCAGTTATGGAGCTTTACCCAAGGAATCCTGCTATAATTATCCAACATTACCTGGAAACCTACTGAAATGTGGCCACGTTTCCTGAAATGCTTCCCTAAAGAAACTTCGATCAACAGGTCGGATTCATTCCATAATGCCAGGTCGAGTAATGCCCCTTCCCTAGTTGGACTATCTACATAATCAGGGAAACAATGAGTCAATAATCAGAGAAAGAGTGAGTGATAAAAAAGAAAAACAGCCAGTCAAAAATCGGAGCAACAATGAGTCAATAATCAGGGTCACAGAGAGTCATTAATGTGAGAAACAGCAGGTCAATAATCAGAGAAACAGTGGGTCAATAAACAGAGAAATGATGCGTCAAAAATCTGACAAACAGTGGGTATTAATCTGAGAAACAATTGGTCAATAATGAGTAAAACAGAGAGTGAATATTCAGAGAAACATTGTGTAAATAATCAGAGAAGCATTGAGTCAATAATCAGCGTAACAGTGAGTCAATCATCAGAGAAATAATTAGTCAATAATCTGAGAAACAGTGGGTCAAGAACCTGCGAAACAGTGAGTCACTAATCTGAGAAACAACGGATCAATAGTGAGAGAAACAGGGAGTGAATATTCAGAGAAACGGTGGGTGAATAATCAGAGAAACATTGAGTAAATAATCACATATACACTGGGTCAATATCCTGAGAAACAGTGAGTCAATAATCAGAGAAACAGTGATTCAATAACCAGAGAAACATTGAGTCAAAAATCAGGTAAACCGTGAGTTAATATACAGAGAAAGCTTGAGTCAATAATCAGAGAAACATTGAGTCAATAATCAAGGTAACAGTGAGTGAATAATCAGAGAAGAAGTGAGTCAATAATCAAGGTAACAGTGAGTCAATAATCAGCAAAATAGTGAGTCAATAATCAAAGAAACAGAGGGTCAGTGAACAGGGAAACAGTTAGTCAATAATCAGGGAACCAATGTGTCAATAACCAGAAAAACAATGAGTGAATAATCAGGGAAACAGTGTGTCAATATTCAGAGAAACATTGAGTCTATAATCAGAGAAACTGTGAGTTAATGATCAAAAAAACAGTGAGTAAATAATCAGAGACACGGTGGGTCAATAATCTGAGAAACAGTAAGTCGCTAATTAGCACAAGTCAATCATGAGTGAAACAGGGAGCGATTATTGAGGAAAACAGTGTGTCAATAATCAGAAAAACAGTGTGTCAATACTCATATTAACAGTGAGTCAATAATGAAGCTAACAGTCAGTCAATAACCAGAGAAATAGTGCGTCAACAATCAGAGAAACAGTGGGTCAATAATCTGAGAAAGAGTGAGTCGCTAATCTGAGAAAGAGCGGTTCATTAATGAGAGGAACAGGGAGTAAATATTCAGAGAAACAGTGTGTCATCAATTAAAGAAACAGTGACTCAATAATCAGAGAAACAGTGGGTCAAAAGTCTGAGAAACAGTGAGTTTCTAATCTGAGAAACAACGAATCGATAATGAAAGAAACAGGGAGTGAAAATTCAGAGAAACAGTGAGTCAATTGTCAGAGAAACAGTGAGTCAATAATCAGGATAACAGTGAATCAATAATCAGGGAACCAGGGAGTCAATAACCAGAGAAACATTGAGTGAATAATCAGGGAAACAATGAGGCAATATTCAGAGAAACATTAAGTCAATAATCAGGGAAATTGTCAGTCAATAGTCAGGGTCACAGTGAATCAATAATGAAAGAAGCAGCGAGTAAATAATCAGAGACGCAGTCCGTCAATAAACTGAGAAACAGTAAATTGCTAATCTGTGAAGCAGCGAGTCAATAATGAGAGAAACAGGGAGCGAATATTCAGAGAAACGATGTGTCAATACTAAGAGAAACAGTGAGTCAATAATTAATGTAACAGTCAGTCAATAATCAGAGAAGTAGTGAGTCAATAATCAGAGACACAGTGGGTCTATAATCTGAGAAAAGTGAGACGCTAATCTGAAAAACAGCAGGTAATTAATGAGAGAAACAGGGAGTAAATATTCAGAGAAACAGCGTGTAATTAATTAGGGAAACAGTGACTCAATAATCAGGGTAACAGTGAGTCAATAATCAGAAATCGTGAGGCAATAATCAGAGAATCAGTGGGTCAATAATCTGTGAAACAGTGAGTCGCTAATCTGAAAATGAACGGATCAATAATGAAAGAAAATGGGAGTCAAAATTCAGAGAAACTGTGGTTGAATAATCAGAGAAACAATGAGTAAACAATCACATAAACCTTGGGTCAAGAACCAAAGAAACTGTTAGTCACTAATCAGGGAAACAGTGAGTCAATAGTGAGTGGAACAGTGAAAATCATCAGTGAAACAGCGATTCCCAAATCAGAGCAAGAGTAAGTGAATATTCAAAGAAACACTAAGTGAATAATCAGAGAAACAGTTGGTCAATAATCAGAGAAAGAATGGGTCAACAATCAGGGGACCAGTGAGTGAATAATCAGAGAATCAGTTGGTCAATTGTCAGGGAAACAGTGCGACGATAATAAGAGAATAACTGGGACAATAATCAGAGAAAGAGTGTTTATATAATTAGAAGCAGTGAGTCAAAATCAGAGAAACAATGAGACAATTAATCTGAGAAACAATGGGTCCATATTCAGGGAAACAGTGTCTCAAAAACGTGAGAAACAGTGGGTCAATAATGAGAGAAACCATGAGGCAATAATCAGGGAAAAAGTGGGTCAGAAATCGCAGAAACAGTTGTTCAATAATTAGAAGCAGTGAATCAAAGATCAGAGAAACAGTGAGTTATCGAGCAGAGTAAGATTGAGTCAATAAGCAGCATGAAATTAGTCAATAATCTGAGAAACAGTGGGATAATAAGTAAGAGCAGTGAAATCAAAATCAGAGGAACAGTGCGTCAATAATCAGAAAAAAATTGTAACAATAGTCAGGGACATGTAGAGTAAGCAATCAGGGAAACATATCCTACTGGTAATGTGGCGACCGGAATTTCCTAATGTTGTTAAAATTACCCTTGCCCAGTTAGGGAGCTTAACCCAAGGAATCCTGCTATACTTATCCAACATTACCTGGAAACCTACTGAATTATGGCCACGTTTTCTGAAATGCTTCCCTAAAGAAACTTCGATCAACTGGTCGGGTTCATTCCATAATGCCAGGACGAGTAATGCCCCTTCCCTAGTTGGAGAATCTACATAATCAGGGAAACAATGAGTCAATAATCAGAGAAACAGTGAGTGAATAAACAGAAAAACAGCCAGTCAAAAATAAGAGCAACAATGAGTCAATAATCAGGGTCACAGAGAGTCATTAATGTGAGACACCGTGGTTCAATAATCAGAGAAACAGTGGGTCAATAATCAGAGAAGATGTGCATCAATAATCTGATAAACAGTGGGTCAATAATGTGAGAAACAGCGGGACAACAATCAGAGAAACAGAGAGTGAATAATCGGAGAAACATTGAGTCAATAGCCCGAGAATCATTGAGTCAATAATCAGAGAAACAGCGGGTCAACAATCAGAGAAACAGTGAGTCAATAATCAGAGAAACAGTGAGTGAATAAACAGAAAAACAGCCAGTCAAAAATCGAGCAACAATGAGTCAATAATCAAGGTCACAGAGAGTCATTAATGTGAGAAACCATGGGTCAATAATGTGAGCAACAACGGGTCAACAATCAGTGAAACAGTGAGTCAGTATCCCGAGAATCATTGAGTCAATAATCAGAGAAACAGCGTGTCAATAATCAGAGAAATGGTGCATCAATAATCCGAGAAACAGTGGGTCAATAATCTGAGAAAGAACTGGTCAATAATGAGAGAAACAGAGAGTGAATATTCAGAGAAACAGTGTGTAAATAATCAGAGAAGCATTGTGTCAATAATGTCATATACACTGGGTTATTATCCTGAGAAACAGCGAGTCAATAATCAGAGAAACAGTGATTCAATAGTGAGTTTCTAATCTGATAAACAACGGATGGATAATGAAAGAAGCAGCGAGTGAAAATTCAGAGAAACAGTGGGTCAATAGTCAGAGAAACAGTGTCAATAATCAGGATAAGAGTGAATCAATAATCCCAGAAACAGCGGGTCAATAATCTGATAAACAGCGGGACATTTATCTGAGACACAACGGGTCAATAATGAGAGAAACAGGGAGTGAATATTCAGAGAAACTGTGTGTAAATAATCAGAGAAACAGTTAGTCAATATTCAGAGTAATAGTGAGTCAATCATCAGAGAAATAGTCATGCAATAATCAGAGAAACAGTGGGTCAATAACCTGAGGAAGAGTGATTCGCTAATCTGAGAAAAAACGGATCAATCATGAGAGAAACAGGGAGTGAATATTCAGAGAAAAGGTGGGTGAATAATCAGAGAAACAACGAGTGAATAATCACATAAACAGTGGGCTAACAACGTGAGAAACAGTGAGTCAATTTTCAGGGAAACAGTGAGTTAATATAGAGGGAAAATTTGAGTCAAGAATCAGAGAAACAGTGAGTCAATAATCAGGGTAACATTGAGTGAATATTCAGGGAAGCTGTGAGTCAATAATCAGAGACACAGTGGTTCAGTAATCTGAGAAACAGTTTGTCAATAATCAGGGTAACAGTGAGTCAATAATCAGCGAAATAGTAAGAAAATAATCAGAGAAACAGAGGGTTAATAATGAGGGAAAATGTTAGTCAATAATCAGGGAACCAGTGAGTCAATAACCAGAGAAACATTGAGCGAATAATCAGGGAAACAGTGAGTCAATATTCAGAGAAACATTGAGTCAATAATCAGAGTAATTGTCAGTCAATAATCAGGGTCACTTGGAATCAATTATGAAAGAAACAGTGAGTAAATAATCAGAGACACAGTGGGTCAATAATATGCGAAACAGTAAATTGCTAATCTGTGAAGTAGCGAGTCAATAATGAGAGAAACAGGGAGCGAATATTTAGAGAAACGGTGTGTCAATACTCAGAGAAACAGTGAGTCAATAATTAAGGTAACAGTCAGTCAATAATCAGAAATAGTGAGTCAATAATCAGAGAAACAGTGGGCCAATAATCTGAGAAAAGTCAGTCGCTAATCTGAAAAACAGCATGTCATTAATGAGAGAAACAGTGAGTAAACATTCAGAGCAACAGCGTGTAATTAATGAGAGAAACACTGACTCAATAATGAGGGTAACAGTGAGTCAATAATCAGAGATATCGTGAGGCAATAATCAGAGAATCAGTGGGTCAATAATCTGAGAAACAGTGAGTCGCTAATCAGATTAACAATGGATCAATAATGAAAGAAATTGCTAGTGAAAATTCAGAGAAACTGTTGTTGAATAATCAGAGAAACAGTGAGTAAACAATAACATAAACATTGGGTCAAGAATCAAAGAAACTGTTATTGAATAATCAGGGAAACAGTGAGTCAATAATGAGTGGAACAGTGAAAATCATCATTGAAGCAGCGATTCCCAAATCAGAGAAAGAGTAAGTGAATATTCAAAGAAACAGTGAGTGAATAATCAGAGAAACAGTTGGTCAATAATCAGAGAAAGAATGGGTCAATAATCAGGGAACCAGTGAGTGAATAATCAGAGAATCAGTTGGTCAATTGTCAGGGAAACAGTGTGACAATAATAAGAGAATAACTGGGTCAATAATCAGAGGAAGAGTGTTTATATAATTAGAAGCAGTGAGTCAAAATCAGAGAAACAGTGAGACAATTAATCAGAGAAATAATGGGTCCATATTCAGGGAAACAGTGTCTCAAAAACGTGAGAAACAGTGGGTCAATAATGAGAGAAACCGTGAGGCAATAATCAGGGAAAAACTGGGTCAGAAATCGGAGTAACAGTGGGTCAAAAATTAGAAGCGGTGAATCAAAGATCAGAGAAACAGTGAGGTATCGATCAGAGAAAAATTGAGTCAATAAGCAGCGTGAAAGTGGGACAATAATCAGAGAGAAAGTGGGTCAGTAACCTGAGAAACAGTGGGACAATAACAATAAGCAGTGAAATCAAAACCAGAGGAACAGTGCGTCAATAATCAGAAAAAATTTGTGACAATATTCAGGGACACACAGAGTCAGTAATCAGGCAAACATATCCTAATGGTAATGTGGTGACCGGAATTTCCTAATGTTGTTAAAATTACTCTCACCCAGTTACGGAGCTTAACCCAAGGAATCCGTTTATACTTATCCAAAATTAACTGGAAACCTACTGAATTATGCCCACGTTTCCTGAAATATTCCCTAAGGAAACTTCAATCAACTGGTCGGGTTCATTCCATAATGCCAGGTCGAGTAATGCCCCTTTGCCAGTTGGACTATCTACATAATCAGGGAAACAATGAGTCGATAATCAGAGAAGCAATGAGTGAATAAACAGAAAAACAGCTGATCAAATAACAGAGCAACAATGAGTCAATATTCAGGGTCACAGAGAGTCATTAATGTGAGACACCGCGGGTCAATAATCAGAGAAACAGTGGGTCAATTATCAGATAAACAGTGCATCAATAATCTGATAGACAGTGAGTCAATAATGTGAGAAACAGCGGGTCAACAATCAGAGAAACAGGGAGTAAATAATCGGCAAAACAGTGAGTCAATATCCCGAGAATCATTGAGTCAATAATCCGAGAAAAAGCTGGTCAATAATCAGAGAAATTGTGGGTCAGAAATCTGACAAAGCAGGGAGTGAATATTCAGAGAAACAGTGATTCAATAACCAGAGAAACATTGAGTCAAAAATCAGGGAAACCATGAGTTAATCTACAGCGAAAATCTGAGTCGTTAATCAGAAAACCATTGAGTTAATAATTAGCATAACAGTGAGTGAATAATTAGAGAAACTGTGAGTCAATAATCAGGGTATAAGTGAGTCAATAATCAGTGAAATAGTGAGTCAATATACAAAGAAACAGAGGGTCAATAATCAGGGAAACAGTTAGTCAATAATGAGGGAACCAATCAGTCAATAACAGTGAGTGAATATTCAGAGAAACTATGAGTCAATAATCTGGGTGTCAGTGAGTCAATAATCAGAGAAACTGTGAGTCAATAATCAAAGAAACAGTGAGTAAATAATCAGAGACACCATGGGTCAATAATCTGAGATACAGTAATTCGCTAATCTGACAAGCACAAGTCAATATTGAGAGAAACAGGGAGCGAATATTCAGAAGAAACAGTGTGTCAATAATCAGAGAAACAGTGCGTCAATACTCCGAAAAACAGTGAGTCAATAATGAAGGTAACAGTCAGTCAATAATCATAGAAACATTGGGTCAATAATCTGAGAAAGAGTGAGTTGCTAATCTGAGAAAGCGCGGTTCATTAATGAGAGAAACAGGGAGTATATATTCAGAGAAACAGTGTGTCATTAATTAAAGAAACAGTGACTCAATAATCAGGTTAACAGTGAGTCAATAATGAGACAAATCATGAGGCAATTATCAGAGAAACAGTGTGTCAACAATCAGAGAAACACTGATTCAATAATCGGAGAAACAGTGAGTCAATATCCCGAGAATCATTGAGTCAATAATCAGGGAAACAGTGAGCCAATATTCAGAGGAACATGGAGTCAATAAACAAAGAAACTGTGAGTCAATAATCAGGGTCACAGTGAGTAAATAATCAGAGAAACGGTGAGTCAATAATCAGAAACACAGTGGATCAATAATCTAAGAAATAGTGAGTCGCTAATCAGAGAAACAGCGGGTCAATAATGAGACAAACAGGGAGTGAATATTCAGAGAAACAGTGTGTCAATAATCAGGGAAAAAGTGTGTCAATTATCAAAGAAGCAGTGAGTCAATAATTAGGGTAATAGTGAGTTAATAATCAGGGAAATAGTGATTTAATAATCAGAGAAACAGTGGGTCAAATATCTGAGAAACAATGAGATGCTAATCTGACAAACAATGGATCAGAGTGAAACAGGTAGTGAATATTCAGTGAAACTGTGGGTAAATAATCACATAAACAATGGGTCAATAATCAGGGAAACCTTGAGGCAATAATCTGAGAAACAGTGAGTCACTAATCTAAGAAACAACAGATAAATAATGAGAGAAACATGGAGTGAATACTCAGAGATACGGTGGGTGAATAATCAGAGAAAAATTGGGTCAACAATTAGAAGCAGTGAATCAAAGAACAGAGAAACAGTGAGTCAATAAGCAGAGAGAAATTGGCACAATAATAAGAGAAAAAATGGGTCAATAATCTAAGAAACGTTGGGTGAATAACTAGAAGCAATGAATCATTGCTCAGATGAAAAAGTATGTCAATAATCTGGGAAACAGAGAGTCAGTATTGAGGGAAACACATCCTAATGGTTATGTGGCGACCAGAATTTCCTAATATTGTTAAAATTCACATTCCCCAGATAAGGAGCCTGACCCGTGGTCTCCTGCTGTACTTATCCAGTAGCACCTGGAAACTTGGTGAATTATGGTATCTTTTATCGAAAGTGCTTCCCTACTGAACCTTCGATCAACAGGTCGGTTTCGTTCCATAATACGAGGTCCAGTATTGCCCATTCCCTTCTTGGAGTATCTACATAATGAGGGAAACAATGACACAATAATCAGAGAAACAGTGAGTGAATAATCAGTGTAACAGTGAATCAATAATCTGAGAAACAGTGGGTCAATATTCTGAGAAACAGCAGGACATTAATCAGAGAAACAACGGGTCAATAATGAGAGAAACAGGGATTGAATATTCAGAGAAACAATGAGTCAATAGTCAGAGAAAGAGTAAATGAGAATGAGAGAAACAGTGAGCGCATATTCAGAGAAACGGTGTGTCAATACTCACAGAAACAGTGAGTCAATAATTAAGGTAACAGTCAGTCAATAATCAGAGAAATAGTGAGTCAATAATCAGAGAAACAGTGGGTCAATAATCTGAGAAAAGTGAGTCGCTAATCTGAGAAACAGCAGGTCATTAATGAGAGTAACAGTGAGTAAATATTCAGAGAAACAGCGTCTAATTAATTAGAGAAACAGTGACTGAATAATCCGGTTAACAGTGAGTCAATAATCAGAGAAATCGTGAGGCAATAATCAGAGAATCAGTGGGTCAATAATCAGAGAAACAGTGAGCCAATATTCAGAGAAACATGGAGTCAATAAACAAAGAAACTGTGAGTCAATAATCAGGGTCACAGTGAGTAAATAATCAGAGACACAGTGAATCAATAATCTGAGAAACAGTGAGTCGCTAATCTGAGAAACAGTGATGAGACAAACAGGGAGTGAATATTCAGAGAAACAATGTGTCGATAATCAGAGAAACAGTGTGTCAATAATCAAAGAAGCAGTGAGTCAATAATTAGGGTAAAGCTAAGTCAATAATCAGGCAAATAGTGATTTAATAATCAGAGAAACAGTGGGTCAAAAATCTGAGAAACAATGAAATGTTAATCAGACCAACAACGGATCAATGAAGAGAGAAACAGGGAGTGAATATTAAGTGAAACTCTGGGTGAATATTCAGTGAAACTGTGGGTAAATAATCACATTAACAGTGGGTCAATAATCAGGGAAACCTTGAGGCAATAATCAGAGAAACAGTGGGTCAGTAATTAGAAGCAATGAATCAATGATCAGAGAAACAGTGAGTCAATAAGCAGAGAAAAAGTGGGATAATAACCTGAGAAACAATGTGCCAATAATCTGAGAAACGGTGGGTCAATAACAAGAAGCAATGAATCAATGCTGAGATGAAAAAGTGTATCAATAATCATGGAAACAGAAGTCAGTATTGAGGGAAACACATCCTACTGTAATGTGGCGACCAGAATTTCCAAATATTGTTAAAATTAACATTCCCCAGTTAAGGAGCCTAACCCATAGTCTCCTCTTATTCTTAACCACTTATTCTTAGCCCATTCCTTTCTTGGAGTATCTACATAATCAGGGAAACAGTGAATGAATAATCAGAAAGAAACAGTGAGTCAATAGTCAGAGAAACGGTGAGTCAATAATGAGGCTAGCAGTGAATCAATAATCTGAAAAACAGCGGGTCAATAATCAGAGAAACATTGGGTCAATAATCAGAGGAACAGTGAGTTAAGAATCAAAGAAACAGTGAGTAAATAATCAGAGACACAGTGGGTTAATAATCTGAGAAACATTAAGCCAGTAATCTGTGAAGCAAAAGTCAATAATGAGAGAAACAGGGAGCGAATATTGAGAAAAACAGTGTGTCAATACTCATATTAACAGTGAGTCAATAATGAAGGTAAGAGTTAGTCAATAATCAGAGAAATAGTGTGTCAATAATCAAAGAAAGAGTGGGTCAATAATCTGAGAAAGAGTGAGTTGCTAATCTGAGAAAGAGCAGTTCATTAATGATAGAAACAGGGAGTAAATATTCAGAGAAACAGTGTGTCATCAATTAAAGACACAGTGACTCAATAATCAGGGTAACAGTGAGTCAATAATCAGAGAAATCATGAGACAATAATCAGAGAAACAGTGGGTCAATAATCTGAGAAACAGTGAGTTTCTAATCTGAGAAACAACGAATCAATAATGAAAGAAACAGCGAGTGAAAATTCAGAGAAACAGTGAGTCAATAGTCAGAGAAACAGTGAGTCAATAATCAGGATAACAGTGAATCAATAATCTCAGAAACAGCGGGGCAATAATCAGAGAAACAGTGGGTCAATAATCAGAGAAACGGTGCGTCAATAATCTGAGAAATGGTGCATCAATAATCTGAGAAACAGCGGGACATTTATCTGAGAAACAGCGGGTCAATATTGAGAGAAACAGGGAGTGAATATTCAGAGAAACAATGTGTAAATAATCAGAGAAACAGTTAGTCAATATTCAGGGTAATAGTGAGTCAATCATCAGAGAAATAGTGATGCATTAATCAGAGAAACAGTGGGTCAATAACCTGGGAAAGAGTGATTCGCTAATCTGAGAAAAACCGGATCAATAATGAGAGAAACAGTGAGTGAATATTCAGAGAAATGGTGGGTGAATAATCAGAGAAACAAAAAGTGAATAATCACATAAACAGTGGGTTAATAATCTGACAAACAGTGAGTCAATTTTCAGGGTAACAGTGAGTTAATATAGAGTGAAAATTTGAGTCAACAATCAGAGAAACAGTGAGTCAATAATCAGGGTAACAGTGAGTGAATATTCAGAGAAACTGAGAGTCAATAATCAGAGACACAGTGGGTCAATAACCTGAGAAACAGTTTGTCAATAATCAGGGTAACAGTGAGTCAATAATCAGTGAAATAGCAAGTCAATAGTCAGAGAAACAGAGGGTTAATAATGAGGGAAACAGTTAGGCAATAATCAGGGAACCAGTGAGTCAATAACCCGAGAAACATTGAGTGAATAATCAGGGAAACAGTGAGTCAATATTCAGAGCAACATTGAGTCAATAATCACAGTAATTGTCAGTCAATAATCAAGGTCACAGTGAATCAATTAGGAAAGATACAGCGAGTAAATAATCAGAGACACAGTGGGTCAATCATCTGAGAAACAGTAAATTGCTAATCCGTGAAGCAGCGAGTCAATAATGAGAGAAACAGGGAGTGAATATTCAGAGACAAGGTGTGTCAATACTGAGAGAAACAGTGAGTCAATAATTAAGGGAACAGTCAGTCAATAATCAGAGAAATAGTGAGTCAATAATCAGAGAAACAGTGGGTCAATAATAGAGAAAAGTGAGTCGCTAATCTGAGAAACAGCGGGTCATTAATGAGATAAACAGACAATAAATATTCAGAGAAACTGCGTCAATTAATTAGAGAAACAGTGACTGAATAATCTGGATAACAGTGAGTCAATAATCAGAGAAATCGTGAGGCAATAATCAGAAAATCAATGGGTCAATAATCTGAGGAACAGTGAGTCGCTAATCTGAAAAACAACGGATCATAAATGAAAGAAATTGGGAGTGAAAATTTGGAGAAACTGTGGTTGAATAATCAGAGAAACAATTAGTAAATAATCACATAAACCCTGGGTCAAGAATCAAGCAAACGGTTAGTCACTAATCAGGGAACCAGTGAGTCAATAATGAGTGCAACAGTGATAATAATCAGTGAAACAGCGATTCCCAAGTCAGAGAAAGAGTAATTGAATATTCAAAGAAACAGTAAGTGATTAATTAGAGAAACAGTTGGTCAATAATCACAGAAAGAATGGGTCAATAATCAGGGAACCAGTGAGTGAATAATCAGAGAATCAGTTGGTCAATTGTCAGGGAAACAGTGCGACGATAATAAGAGAATAACTGGGTCAATAATCAGGGAAAGATTGTTTATATAATTAGAAGCAGCGAGTCAAAATCAGAGAAACAGTGAGACAATTAATCGGAGAAACAATGGGTCCATATTCAGGGAAAGAGTCTCTGGATAACCTGAGAAACAGTGGGTCAATAATAAGAGAAACCGTGAGGCAATAATCAGGGAAAAATGGGTCAGAAATCGGAGAAACAGTGGGTCAACAATTAGAAGCAGTAAATCAGAGATCAGAGAGACAGTGAGTTATCAATCAGAGAAAAATTGAGTCAATAAGCAGTGTGAAATGAGACAATAATCAGAAAAAAATGTGGGTGAATAATCTGAGAAACAGTGGGACAATAACTAGAAGCAATGAAATCAAAATCAGAGGAACAGTGCGTCAATAATCAGAAAAAAATTGTGGCATTAATCAGGGACACACAGAGTCAGTAATCAGGGAAACACATCCTACTGGCAATTTGGCAACCGGAATTTCATAATGTTGTTAAAATTACCCTTGCCCAGTTACAGAGCTTAACCCAAGGAATCCTGTGATACTTATTCAACATTACCTGGAAACCTACTGAATTATGGCCACGTTTCCTGAAATGCTTCCCTGAAGAAACTTCGATCAACAGGTCAGGTTCATTCCATAATGCCAGGTCGAGTAATGCCCCTTCCCTAGTTGGAGAATCTACATAATCAGGGAAACAATGAGTCAATAGTCAGAGAAACAGTGAGTTAATAAACAGTAAAACAGCCAGTCAAAACCTGAGCAACAATGAGTCAATAATCAGGTTCACAGAGAGTCATTAATGTGAGAAACAGTGGGTCAATAATCAGAGGAACAGTGGGTCAATAGCCAGAGAAACAGTGCATCAATAATCTGATAAACAGTGAGTCAATAATCAGAGAAATTGTGAGGCAAATTCAGAGAATTAGTGGGTCAATAATCAGAGAAACAGTGAGCCAATATTCAGAGAAACATGGAGTCAATAAACAAAGAAACTGTGAGTCAATAATCAGGGTCACAGTGAGTAAATAATCAGAGACACAGTGGATCAATAATCTGAGAAACAGTGAGTCGCTAATCTGAGAAACAGTGGGTCAATGATGAGACAAACAGGGAGTGAATATTCAGAGAAACAATGTGTCGATAATCAGAGAAACAGTGTGTCAATAATCAAAAGCAGTGAGTCAATAATTAGGGTAAAGCTAAGTCAATAATCAGGGAAATAGTGATTTAATAATCAGAGAAACAGTGGGTCAAAAATCTGAGAAACAATGAAATGTTAATCAGACCAACAACGGATCAATGAAGAGAGAAACAGGGAGTGAATATTAAGTGAAACTCTGGGTGAATATTCGGTGAAACTGTGGGTAAATAATCACATTAACAGTGGGTCAATAATCAGGGAAACCTTGAGGCAATAATCAGAGAAACAGTGGGTCAGTAATTAGAAGCAATGAATCAATGATCAGAGAAACAGTGAGTCAATAAGCAGAGAAAAAGTGGGACAATAACCTGAGAAACAACGTGCCAATAATCTGAGAAACGGTGGGTCAATAACAAGAAGCAATGAATCAATGCTGAGATGAAAAAGTGTATCAATAATCATGGAAACAGAAGTCAGTATTGAGGGAAACACATCCTACTGGTAATGTGGCGACCAGAATTTCCAAATATTGTTAAAATTAACATTCCCCAGTTAAGGAGCCTAACCCATAGTCTCCTCTTATTCTTAACCACTTATTCTTAGCCCATTCCTTTCTTGGAGTATCTACATAATCAGGGAAACAGTGAATGAATAATCAGAAAGAAACAGTGAGTCAATAGTCAGAGAAACACTGAGTCAATAATCAAGCTAGCAGTGAATCAATAATCTGAAAAACAGTGGGTCAATAATCAGAGAAACATTGAGTCAATAATCAGAGAAACAGTGAGTTAAGAATCAAAGAAACAGTGAGTAAATAATCAGAGACACAGTGGGTTAATAATCTGAGAAACATTAAGCCAGTAATCTGTGAAGCAAAAGTCAATAATGAGAGAAACAGGGAGCGAATATTGAGAAAAACAGTATGTCAATACTCATATTAACAGTGAGTCAATAATGAAGGTAAGAGTTAGTCAATAATCAGAGAAATAGTGTGTCAATAATCAAAGAAAGAGTGGGTCAATAATCTGAGAAAGAGTGAGTCGCTAATCTGAGAAAGAGCAGTTCATTAATGATAGAAACAGGGAGTAAATATTCAGAGAAACAGTGTGTCATTAATTAAAGACACAGTGACTCAATAATCAGGGTAACAGTGAGTCAATAATCAGAGAAATCATGAGACAATAATCAGAGAAACAGTGGGTCAATAATCTGAGAAACAGTGAGTTTCTAATCTGAGAAACAACGAATCAATAATGAAAGAAACAGCGAGTGAAAATTCAGAGAAACAGTGAGTCAATAGTCAGAGAAACAGTGAGTCAATAATCAGGATAACAGTGAATCAATAATCTCAGAAACAGCGGGGCAATAATCAGAGAAACAGTGGGTCAATAATCAGAGAAACGGTGCGTCAATAATCTGAGAAATGGTGCATCAATAATCTGAGAAACAGCGGGACATTTATCTGAGAAACAGCGGGTCAATATTGAGAGAAACAGGGAGTGAATATTCAGAGAAACAATGTGTAAATAATCAGAGAAACAGTTAGTCAATATTCAGGGTAATAGTGAGTCAATCATCAGAGAAATAGTGATGCATTAATCAGAGAAACAGTGGGTCAATAACCTGGGAAAGAGTGATTCGCTAATCTGAGAAAAACCGGATCAATAATGAGAGAAACAGTGAGTGAATATTCAGAGAAATGGTGGGTGAATAATCAGAGAAACAAAAAGTGAATAATCACATAAACAGTGGGTTAATAATCTGACAAACAGTGAGTCAATTTTCAGGGTAACAGTGAGTTAATATAGAGTGAAAATTTGAGTCAACAATCAGAGAAACAGTGAGTCAATAATCAGGGTAACAGTGAGTGAATATTCAGAGAAACTGAGAGTCAATAATCAGAGACACAGTGGGTCAATAATCAGAGACACAGTGGGTCAATAATCTGAGAAACAGTTTGTCAATAATCTGATTATTTACTAATTATTAATTATTAATTCGCTGTTTCTCTGATAATTGACCCGCTGTTTCTCTGATTTCTGACCCGCTGTATCTCAGATCAGCGACCCTCTGTTTCTCTGATTATTAACTCACTGTTTCTCAGATTATTGAAGCACTGTTTCTCTGATTATTCACCCAGTGTTCCTCTGATAATTGACTCACCATTTCTCTGATCTTTGACTCACTGCTTCTAATTATAGACATTGTTTCTCTGATTATTTACTCATGTATTTTCTGATTATTGCCCCATGGTTTCTCTGATTGTTTTCACTTTTTCCCTGATTATTCACGTACTGTTTCTCTGATTATTGACTCAATGTTTCTCTGATTATTGACTCACTGTTTCTCTGAATAGTGACCAAGTGTTCCTCTGATTATTGACGCATTGTTTTACTGATTATTGAGTCACTGTTTCTCTCTTTATTGACCCAATTTTTCTCTGATTATTCAGTAACTACTTCTCTGATTATTCACTCACTGTTTCTTTGATTATTGGACCACTGTTTCTCTCATTATTGACCGACTAGTTCTCTGAACATTGACCCACTGTTTTTCAGATTATTGACCCACGGTTTATCAGATTTTTGAACCGCAGTATATCAGATTATCCACCCTCTCTTTTTCTGATAATTAACTCACTGTTTCTCTGATTTTTCATGCACTGTTTTGCTGATTGTTGATTCACTGCTACTAATTGTAGAAACACATTTTCTCTGATTATTTACTCATTTATTTTCTGATTATTGCCCCATGGTTTCTCTGATTGTTGACTCAATCTTTCCCTGATAATTCACTCCCTGTTTCTCTGATTATTCACTCAATTTTTCTCTGATTATTGAACCAATGTTTCTCTCATTATCGACTGATTATTCACTCGCTGTTTCTTTGATTATATACTCTGCGTTTCAATGATTTTTGAATCACTGATTAACTGATTATTTCTGCTGTTCCCCTAATTATTGACCCACCGTTTTCCTCACTATCCACTCACTGTTTCTCTGATTTTTCACCCTCTGTTTCTCTGATTATTAAGTCAATGTTTATTTGATTATTGACCAAGTGTTTCTCTGAATATTGACCAAATGTTACTCTGATCATTCACTCACAGTTTCTCTGATTATTTACTCTCCATTTCACTGATTTTGAATAACTGTTTCACTGATTATTGTTGCTGGACCCCAAATATTGACCCACTGTTATCCTGATTATTCACTCCCTATTTCTCTGATTATTTACTCAATGTTTCTCTGATTTTCACACAATGTTTCTCTAATTATTGACCCACTGTTTCTCTGATTATTCACCAACTGTTTATCAGATTATTGACTCACTGTTTCCCTGATTATTGACACAATGTTTCTCTGATTATTCACTCACTGCTTCTCTGATTATTCACTCACTTTTACACTGATTATTGAACCATTGTTTCTCCGATTATTCACCACCGTTTATCACATTATTGGCACACTGTTCCTCTGCTTATTGCCCCGCTGTATCTCTGATTTTTGACCCGCTGTTTCTCAGATTAGCGACTCAGTCTTTCTCTGATTATTGACTCACTGTTTCTCTGCTTATTGATTCACTGTTTCTCTGATTAGTGACCAACTGTTCCTCTGATTATTGACTCACCGTTTTCCTGATTATTTAGTCACTGTTTCTCTCATTATTGACGTCTTTTTTCTCTGATTATTCACTCACTGCTTCTCTGATTATTCACTCTCTGTTTCTCTGATTATTGGACCACTGTTTCTCTGATTATTGACTCACTGTTTCTCTGATTATTGCTTCACTGTTTCTCAGATTATGGACTCACTGTTGATCAGATTATTGACCCAGTGTTTATCAGATTATTGACCCACTGTTTTTCTGATTAATGTCTCACTGATTCAAATTATGGGCACACTGTTTCTCTGATGATTAGCTCGTTTATTTTCTGATTATTGCACCATGGCTTCTCTGATTGTTGACTCAATTTTTCCCTGATTATTTACTCTCTGTTTCTCTGATTATTCACTCAATGTTTCCCTGATTATTGAACCAATGTTTCCCTCATTATCGACCGATCATTTCTCTGATTATTCACACTGTTTCTCTGATTAGTTACTCTCCGTTTCAATGATTTTTGAATCACTGATTAAATGATTATTTCTGCTGTTCCCCTAATTATTGACCCACCGTTTTCCTCACTATTCTCTCACTGTTTCTCTGATTTTTCACCCTCTGTTTCTCTGATTATTAAGTCAATGATTCTTTGATTTTTGCCCAACTGTTTCTCTGAATATTGACCAAATGTTACTCCGATTATTCACTCACAGTTTCTCTCATTATTTACTCTCGTTTCACTGATTTTGAATAACTGTTTCACTGATTATTGTTGCTGGTCCCCCAAATATTTACCCACTGTTATCCAAATCATTCACTCCCTATTTCTCTGATTATTCATTCACTGTTTCTCTGATTATTGACTCACTGTTTCCCTGATTATTGACTCAATGTTTCTCTCATTATTCACTCACTGCTTCTCTGATTATTCACTCACTGCTTCTCTGATTATTCACTCACTGCTTCTCTGATTATTCACTCACTTTTTCTCCCATTATTCACCACCGTTTATCAGTATATTGATACACTGTTTCTCTGCTAATTGACCCGCTGTTTCTCTGATTTGTGACCCGCTGTTTCTCAGATTAGTGACTCAGTCTTTCTCAGATTACTGACCCTCTGTTTCACTGATAATTAACTCACTGTTTCACTGATTATTGACTCACTGTTTCTCTGGTTATTGATTCACTGTTTATCTGATTATTGACTCACTGTTTTCCTGATTATTGAGCCAGAGTTTCACTCATTATTGACCCTCTTATTCTCTGCTTATTCAATCACGGCTTCTCTGATTATTCACTCACTATTTTTCTGATTATTGGACCACTGTTTCTCTGATTATTCACGCATTGTTTCTCAGGATATTGATTCGCTGTTTCCCTGATAATTGACCAGCTGTTTCTCTGATCTCTGATCCGCTGTATCTCAGATCAGCGACCCTCTGTTTCTCTGATAATTAACTCACTGTTTCTCAGATTATGGAAGCACTGCTTCTCTGATTATTGACCCAGTGTTCCTCTGATAATTGACTCACCATTTCTCAGATCTTTGACTCACTGCTTCTAATTATAGACATTGTTTCTCTGATTATTTACTCATTTATTTTATGATTATTGCGCCATGGTTTCTCTGATTGTTTTCATGTTTTCCCTGATTATTTACGTTCTGTTTCTCTGATTATTCACTCAGTATTTCCCTGATTATTTACCCAATGTTTCTCCCATTATTGACGAATGTTTCTCTGATTATTCACTCACTGCTTCTCTGATTATTGAACCATTGTTTCTCCCATTATTCACCATCATTTATCAGTATATTGACACACTGTTTCTTTGCTTATTCACCCGCTCTATCTCTGAGTTTTCACCTGCTGTTTATCAGATTGGCGACTCAGTCTTTCTCAGATTACTGACCCACTGTTCCTCTGGTTATTGATTCACTGTTTCTCTGATTATTGACTCACTGTTTCTCTGATTATTGACTCACTGTTTCTCTGATTATTGTCTCACTGTTTCTCTGATTATTGGCTCATTGTTGCTCAGATTATTGACCCACTGTTCCTCTGGTTATTGATTCACTGTTTCTCTGATTAGTGACTCACTGTTTCTCTGATTATTGACTCACTGTTTCTCTGATTATTGTCTCACTGTTTCTCTGATTATTGGCTCATTGTTGCTCAGATTATTGACTCACTGTTTCTCTGATTATTGTCTCACTGTTTCTCTGATTATTGGCTCATTGTTGCTCAGATTATTGACCCACTGTTCCTCTGGTTATTGATTCACTGTTTCTCTGATTAGTGACTCACTGTTTCTCTGATTATTGACTCACTGTTTCTCTGATTATTGACTCACTGTTTCTCTGATTATTGACTCACTGTTTCTCTGATTATTGACTCACTGTTTCTCTGATTACTGTCTCACTGCTTCCCTGATTATTGGCTCATTGTTGCTCAGATTATTGACCCACTGTTCCTCTGGTTATTGATTCACTGTTTCTCTGATTAGTGACTCACTGTTTCTCTGATTATTCACTCACTGCTTCTCTGATTATTCACTCACTTTTTCTCTGATTATTGAACCACTGTTTCTCCCATTATTCACCACCATTTATCAGTATATTGACACACTGTTTCTTTGCTTATTGACCCGCTCTATCTCTGAGTTTTCACCTGCTGTTTATCAGATTGGCGACTCAGTCTTTCTCAGATTACTGACCTACTGTTCCTCTGGTTATTGATTCACTGTTTCTCTGATTATTGACTCACTGTTTCTCTGATTATTGACTCACTGTTTCTCTGATTACTGTCTCACTGCTTCCCTGATTATTGGCTCATTGTTGCTCAGATTATTGACCCACTGTTCCTCTGGTTATTGATTCACTGTTTCTCTGATTATTGACTCACTGTTTCTCTGATCAGTGACCAACTTTTCCTCTTATTATTGACTCACTGTTTTCCTGATTATTGAGTCACTGTTTCACTCATTATTGACCCTCTTATTCTCTGATTATTCACTCACTGTTTTTCTGATTATTGGACCACTGTTTCTCTGATTATTCACCCATTGTTTCTCAGGATATTGATTCGCTGTTTCTCTGATTATTGACCCGCTGTTTCTCTGATTTCTGACCCGCTGTATCTCAGATCAGCGACCCTCTGTTTCTCTGATAATTAACTCACTGTTTCTCAGATTATTGATGCCTGCTTCTCTGATTATTGACCCAGTGTTCCTCTGATTATTGACTGACCATTTCTCTGATCTTTGACTCAATGCTTCTAATTATTGAGACTGTTTCTCTGCTTCTTCACTCAATGTTTTTCAGGTTATTGATTCGTTGTTACTCCAATCATTAACCCGCTGTTTCTCTTATTATTGAGCAGCTGTTTCTCATATTAGCGACTCACTTTTTCTCAGATTACCGACCTTCAGTTTGTCTGATTATGACCTCACTGTTTCTCTGATTATTGACTGACTCTTTCTTTGATTATTGTCTCACTGTTTCTCTGATTATTGTCTCACTGTTTCTCTGATTATTGTCTCACTGTTTCTCTGATTATTGTCTCACTGTTTCTCTGATTATTGACTCACTGTTTCTCTGATTATTGTCTCACTGTTTCTCTGATTATTGTCTCACTGTTTCTCTGATTATTGACTCACTGTTTACCTGATTATTGTCTCACTGTTTCTCTGATTATTGACTCACTGTTTACCTGATTATTGTCTCACTGTTTCTCTGATTATTGACTCACTGTTTACCTGATTATTGTCTCACTGTTTACCTGATTATTGTCTCACTGTTTCTCTGATTATTGTCTACTGTTTAGCTGATTATTGTCTCACTGTTTCTCTGATTATTGACTCACTGTTTCTCTGATTATTGACTCACTGTTTCTCTGATTATTGTCTCACTGTTTCTCTGATTATTGTCTCACTGTTTCTCTGATTATTGTCTCACTGTTTACCTGATTATTGTCTCACTGTTTCTCTGATTATTGTCTCACTGTTTGTCTGATTATTGTCTCACTGTTTACCTGATTATTGTCTCACTGTTTCTCTGATTATTGTCTCACTGTTTCTCTGATTATTGTCCCACTGTTTCTCTGATTATTGTCTCACTGTTTCTCTGATTATTGTCTCACTGTTTCTCTGATTATTGTCTCACTGTTTCTCTGATTATTGTCTCACTGTTTCTCTGATTATTGTCTCACTGTTTACCTGATTATTGTCTCACTGTTTCTCTGATTATTGTCTCACTGTTTCTCTGATTATTGTCTCACTGTTTACCTGATTATTGTCTCACTGTTTCTCTGATTATTGTCTCACTGTTTCTCTGATTATTGTCTCACTGTTTCTCTGATTATTGACTCACTGTTTCTCCGATTATTGTCTCACTGTTTACCTGATTATTGTCTCACTGTTTACCTGATTATTGACTCACTGTTTCTCTGATTATTGTCTCACTGTTTCTCTGATTATTGTCTCACTGTTTCTCTGATTATTGACTCACTGTTTACCTGATTATTGTCTCACTGTTTCTCTGATTATTGACTCACTGTTTCCCTGATTATTGTCTCACTGTTTCTCTGATTATTGTCTCACTGTTTCTCTGATTATTGATTCACTGTTTCTCTGATTATTGTCTCACTGTTTACCTGATTATTGTCTCACTGTTTACCTGATTATTGTCTCACTGTTTCTCTGATTATTGACTCACTGTTTACCTGATTATTGTCTCACTGTTTCTCTGATTATTGTCTCACTGTTTACCTGATTATCGTCTCACTGTTTCTCTGATTATTGTCTCACTGTTTCTCTGATTATTGTCTCACTGTTTACCTGATTATTGTCTCACTGTTTCTCTGATTATTGTCTCACTGTTTCTCTGATTATTTACTCACTGTTTCTCTGATTATTGTCTCACTGTTTACCTGATTATTGTCTCACTGTTTCTCTGATTATTGTCTCACTGTTTACCTGATTATTGTCTCACTGTTTCTCTGATTATTGTCTCACTGTTTCTCTGATTATTGTCTCACTGTTTACCTGATTATTGTCTCACTGTTTCTCTGATTATTGTCTCACTGTTTCTCTGATTATTGACTCACTGTTTCTCTGATTATTGACTCACTGTTTACCTGATTATTGTCTCACTGTTTCTCTGATTATTGACTCACTGTTTACCTGATTATTGTCTCACTGTTTCTCTGATTATTGACTCACTGTTTACCTGATTATTGTCTCACTGTTTACCTGATTATTGACTCACTTTTTCTCTGATTATTGTCTCACTGTTTACCTGATTATTGTCTCACTGTTTCTCTGATTATTGTCTCACTGTTTACCTGATTATTGTCTCACTGTTTACCTGATTATTGACTCACTGTTTACCTGATTATTGTCTCACTGTTTCTCTGATTATTGTCTCACTGTTTCTCTGATTATTGGCTCACTGTTTACCTGATTATTCACTCACTGTTTACGTGATTATTGTCTCATTGTTTCTCTGATTATTGTCTTACTGTTTACCTGATTATTGACTCACTGTTTCTCTGATTATTGTCTCACTGTTTCTCTGATAATTGACTCACTGTTTACCTGATTATTGTCTCACTGTTTACCTGATTATTGACTCACTGTTTACCTGATTATTGTCTCACTGTTTCTCTGATTATCGTCTCACTGTTTCTCTGATTATTGTCTCACTGTTTCTCTGATTATTGTCTCACTGTTTCTCTGATTATTGTCTCACTGTTTCTCTGATTATTCACTCACTGTTTACCTGATTATTGACTCACTGTTTACCTGATTATTGTCTCACTGTTTCTCTGATTATTGTCTCACTGTTTCTCTGATTATTGTCTCACTGTTTCTCTGATTATTGTCTCACTGTTTCTCTGATTATTCACTCACTGTTTACCAGATTATTGACTCACTGTTTACCTGATTATTGTCTCACTGTTTACCTGATTATTGTCTCACTGTTTACTTGATTATTGTCTCACTGTTTACCTGATTATTCACTCACTGTTTCTCTGATTATTGTCTCACTGTTTCTCTGATTATTGTCTCACTGTTTACCTGATTATTGTCTCACTGTTTACCTGATTATTGACTCACTGTTTCTCTGATTATTGTCTCACTGTTTCTCTTATTATTGTCTCACTGTTTACCTGATTATTGTCTCACTGTTTACGTGATTATTGTCTCACTGTTTACCTGATTATTGACTCACTGTTTACCTGATTATTGTCTCACTGTTTACCTGATTATTGTCTCACTGTTTCTCTGATTATTGTCTCACTGTTTATCTGATTATTGTCTCACTGTATACCTGATTATTCACTCACTGTTTACCTGATTATTGTCTCACTGTTTCTCTGATTATTGCCTCACTGTATACCTGATTATTGTCTCACTGTTTACCTGATTATTCACTCACTGTTTACCTGATTATTGTCTCACTGTTTCTCTGATTATTGTCTCACTGTTTCTCTGATTATTGTCTCACTGTTTACCTGATTATTGTCTCACTGTTTCTCTGATTATTGTCTCACTGTTTGTCTGATTATTGTCTCACTGTTTACCTGATTATTGTCTCACTGTTTCTCTGATTATTGTCTCACTGTTTCTCTGATTATTGTCCCACTGTTTCTCTGATTATTGTCTCACTGTTTCTCTGATTATTGACTCACTGTTTCTCTGATTATTGTCTCACTGTTTCTCTGATTATTGTCTCACTGTTTCTCTGATTATTGTCTCACTGTTTACCTGATTATTGTCTCACTGTTTCTCTGATTATTGACTCACTGTTTCTCTGATTATTGTCTCACTGTTTACCTGATTATTGTCTCACTGTTTCTCTGATTATTGTCTCACTGTTTCTCTGATTATTGTCTCACTGTTTCTCTGATTATTGACTCACTGTTTCTCCGATTATTGTCTCACTGTTTACCTGATTATTGTCTCACTGTTTACCTGATTATTGACTCACTGTTTCTCTGATTATTGTCTCACTGTTTCTCTGATTATTGTCTCACTGTTTCTCTGATTATTGACTCACTGTTTACCTGATTATTGTCTCACTGTTTCTCTGATTAATGACTCACTGTTTCCCTGATTATTGTCTCACTGTTTCTCTGATTATTGTCTCACTGTTTCTCTGATTATTGATTCACTGTTTCTCTGATTATTGTCTCACTGTTTACCTGATTATTGTCTCACTGTTTACCTGATTATTGTCTCACTGTTTCTCTGATTATTGACTCACTGTTTACCTGATTATTGTCTCACTGTTTCTCTGATTATTGTCTCACTGTTTACCTGATTATCGTCTCACTGTTTCTCTGATTATTGTCTCACTGTTTCTCTGATTATTGTCTCACTGTTTACCTGATTATTGTCTCACTGTTTCTCTGATTATTGTCTCACTGTTTCTCTGATTATTTACTCACTGTTTCTCTGATTATTGTCTCACTGTTTACCTGATTATTGTCTCACTGTTTCTCTGATTATTGTCTCACTGTTTCTCTGATTATTGTCTCACTGTTTCTCTGATTATTGTCTCACTGTTTACCTGATTATTGTCTCACTGTTTCTCTGATTATTGTCTCACTGTTTCTCTGATTATTGACTCACTGTTTCTCTGATTATTGACTCACTGTTTACCTGATTATTGTCTCACTGTTTCTCTGATTATTGACTCACTGTTTACCTGATTATTGTCTCACTGTTTCTCTGATTATTGACTCACTGTTTACCTGATTATTGTCTCACTGTTTACCTGATTATTGACTCACTTTTTCTCTGATTATTGTCTCACTGTTTACCTGATTATTGTCTCACTGTTTCTCTGATTATTGACTCACTGTTTACCTGATTATTGTCTCACTGTTTCTCTGATTATTGTCTCACTGTTTACCTGATTATTGTCTCACTGTTTACCTGATTATTGACTCACTGTTTACCTGATTATTGTCTCACTGTTTCTCTGATTATTGTCTCACTGTTTCTCTGATTATTGTCTCACTGTTTACCTGATTATTCACTCACTGTTTACGTGATTATTGTCTCATTGTTTCTCTGATTATTGTCTCACTGTTTACCTGATTATTGACTCACTGTTTCTCTGATTATTGTCTCACTGTTTCTCTGATTATTGACTCACTGTTTACCTGATTATTGTCTCACTGTTTACCTGATTATTGACTCACTGTTTACCTGATTATTGTCTCACTGTTTCTCTGATTATCGTCTCACTGTTTCTCTGATTATTGTCTCACTGTTTCTCTGATTATTGTCTCACTGTTTCTCTGATTATTGTCTCACTGTTTCTCTGATTATTCACTCACTGTTTACCTGATTATTGACTCACTGTTTACCTGATTATTGTCTCACTGTTTCTCTGATTATTGTCTCACTGTTTCTCTGATTATTCACTCACTGTTTACCAGATTATTGACTCACTGTTTACCTGATTATTGTCTCACTGTTTACCTGATTATTGTCTCACTGTTTACTTGATTATTGTCTCACTGTTTACCTGATTATTCACTCACTGTTTCTCTGATTATTGTCTCACTGTTTCTCTGATTATTGTCTCACTGTTTACCTGATTATTGTCTCACTGTTTACCTGATTATTGACTCACTGTTTCTCTGATTATTGTCTCACTGTTTCTCTTATTATTGTCTCACTGTTTACCTGATTATTGTCTCACTGTTTACGTGATTATTGTCTCACTGTTTACCTGATTATTGACTCACTGTTTACCTGATTATTGTCTCACTGTTTACCTGATTATTGTCTCACTGTTTCTCTGATTATTGTCTCACTGTTTATCTGATTATTGTCTCACTGTATACCTGATTATTCACTCACTGTTTACCTGATTATTGTCTCACTGTTTCTCTGATTATTGCCTCACTGTTTACCTGATTATTGTCTCACTGTTTACCTGATTATTCACTCACTGTTTACCTGATTATTGTCTCACTGTTTCTCTGATTATTGTCTCACTGTTTACCTGATTATTGTCTCACTGTTTCTCTGATTATTGTCTCACTGTTTACCTGATTATTGTCTTACTGTTTCTCTGATTATTGACTCACTGTTTCTCTGATTATTGTCTCACTGTTTCTCTGATTATTGTCTCACTGTTTCTCTGATTATTGTCTCACTGTTTACCTGATTATTGTCTCACTGTTTCTCTGATTATTGACTCACTGTTTCTCTGATTATTGTCTCACTGTTTCTCTGATTATTGTCTCACTGTTTCTCTGATTATTGACTCACTGTTTACCTGATTTTTGTCTCACTGTTTCTCTGATTATTGACTCACTGTTTACCTGATTATTGTCTCACTGTTTACCTGATTATTGACTCACTTTTTCTCTGATTATTGTCTCACTGTTTACCTGATTATTGTCTCACTGTTTCTCTGATTATTGTCTCACTGTTTACCTGATTATTGACTCACTGTTTACCTGATTATTGTCTCACTGTTTCTCTGATTATTGTCTCACTGTTTCTCTGATTATTGACTCACTGTTTACCTGATTATTGTCTCACTGTTTACCTGATTATTGTCTCACTGTTTCTCTGATTATTGTCTCACTGTTTACCTGATTATTGTCTCACTGTTTACCTGATTATTCACTCACTGTTTACCTGATTATTGTCTCACTGTTTCTCTGATTATTGTCTCACTGTTTACCTGATTATTGACTCACTGTTTACCTGATTATTCACTCACTGTTTACCTGATTATTGTCTCACTGTTTCTCTGATTATTGTCTCACTGTTTACCTGATTATTGTCTCACTGTTTCTCTGATTATTGTCTCACTGTTTCTCTGATTATTGTCTCACTGTTTACCTGATTATTGTCTTACTGTTTCTCTGATTATTGACTCACTGTTTCTCTGATTATTGTCTCACTGTTTCTCTGATTATTGTCTCACTGTTTCTCTGATTATTGTCTCACTGTTTACCTGATTATTGTCTCACTGTTTCTCTGATTTATTGTCTCACTGTTTCTCTGATTATTGTCTCACTGTTTACCTGATTATTGTCTCACTGTTTCTCTGATTATTGTCTCACCGTTTACCTGATTATTGTCTCACTGTTTACCTGATTATTGTCTCACTGTTTCTCTGATTATTGTCTCACTGTTTACCTGATTATTGTCTCACTGTTTCTCTGATTATTGTCTCACTGTTTCTCTGATTATTGTCTCACTGTTCACCTGATTATTGTCTCACTGTTTACCTGATTATTGACTCACTGTTTACCTGATTATTGTCTCACTGTTTACCTGATTATTGTCTCACTGTTTACTTGATTATTGTCTCACTGTTTACCTGATTATTCACTCACTGTTTCTCTGATTATTGTCTCACTGTTTCTCTGATTATTGTCTCACTGTTTACCTGATTATTGTCTCACTGTTTACCTGATTATTGACTCACTGTTTCTCTGATTATTGTCTCACTGTTTCTCTTATTATTGTCTCACTGTTTACCTGATTATTGTCTCACTGTTTACGTGATTATTGTCTCACTGTTTACCTGATTATTGACTCACTGTTTACCTGATTATTGTCTCACTGTTTACCTGATTATTGTCTCACTGTTTACCTGATTATTGTCTCACTGTTTCTCTGATTATTGTCTCACTGTTTATCTGATTATTGTCTCACTGTATACCTGATTATTCACTCACTGTTTACCTGATTATTGTCTCACTGTTTCTCTGATTATTGCCTCACTGTATACCTGATTATTGTCTCACTGTTTACCTGATTATTCACTCACTGTTTACCTGATTATTGTCTCACTGTTTCTCTGATTATTGTCTCACTGTTTCTCTGATTATTGTCTCACTGTTTACCTGATTATTGTCTCACTGTTTCTCTGATTATTGTCTCACTGTTTGTCTGATTATTGTCTCACTGTTTACCTGATTATTGTCTCACTGTTTCTCTGATTATTGTCTCACTGTTTCTCTGATTATTGTCCCACTGTTTCTCTGATTATTGTCTCACTGTTTCTCTGATTATTGACTCACTGTTTCTCTGATTATTGTCTCACTGTTTCTCTGATTATTGTCTCACTGTTTCTCTGATTATTGTCTCACTGTTTACCTGATTATTGTCTCACTGTTTCTCTGATTATTGACTCACTGTTTCTCTGATTATTGTCTCACTGTTTACCTGATTATTGTCTCACTGTTTCTCTGATTATTGTCTCACTGTTTCTCTGATTATTGTCTCACTGTTTCTCTGATTATTGACTCACTGTTTCTCCGATTATTGTCTCACTGTTTACCTGATTATTGTCTCACTGTTTACCTGATTATTGACTCACTGTTTCTCTGATTATTGTCTCACTGTTTCTCTGATTATTGTCTCACTGTTTCTCTGATTATTGACTCACTGTTTACCTGATTATTGTCTCACTGTTTCTCTGATTATTGACTCACTGTTTCCCTGATTATTGTCTCACTGTTTCTCTGATTATTGTCTCACTGTTTCTCTGATTATTGATTCACTGTTTCTCTGATTATTGTCTCACTGTTTACCTGATTATTGTCTCACTGTTTACCTGATTATTGTCTCACTGTTTCTCTGATTATTGACTCACTGTTTACCTGATTATTGTCTCACTGTTTCTCTGATTATTGTCTCACTGTTTACCTGATTATCGTCTCACTGTTTCTCTGATTATTGTCTCACTGTTTCTCTGATTATTGTCTCACTGTTTACCTGATTATTGTCTCACTGTTTCTCTGATTATTGTCTCACTGTTTCTCTGATTATTTACTCACTGTTTCTCTGATTATTGTCTCACTGTTTACCTGATTATTGTCTCACTGTTTCTCTGATTATTGTCTCACTGTTTCTCTGATTATTGTCTCACTGTTTCTCTGATTATTGTCTCACTGTTTACCTGATTATTGTCTCACTGTTTCTCTGATTATTGTCTCACTGTTTCTCTGATTATTGACTCACTGTTTCTCTGATTATTGACTCACTGTTTACCTGATTATTGTCTCACTGTTTCTCTGATTATTGACTCACTGTTTACCTGATTATTGTCTCACTGTTTCTCTGATTATTGACTCACTGTTTACCTGATTATTGTCTCACTGTTTACCTGATTATTGACTCACTTTTTCTCTGATTATTGTCTCACTGTTTACCTGATTATTGTCTCACTGTTTCTCTGATTATTGACTCACTGTTTACCTGATTATTGTCTCACTGTTTCTCTGATTATTGTCTCACTGTTTACCTGATTATTGTCTCACTGTTTACCTGATTATTGACTCACTGTTTACCTGATTATTGTCTCACTGTTTCTCTGATTATTGTCTCACTGTTTCTCTGATTATTGTCTCACTGTTTACCTGATTATTCACTCACTGTTTACGTGATTATTGTCTCATTGTTTCTCTGATTATTGTCTCACTGTTTACCTGATTATTGACTCACTGTTTCTCTGATTATTGTCTCACTGTTTCTCTGATTATTGACTCACTGTTTACCTGATTATTGTCTCACTGTTTACCTGATTATTGACTCACTGTTTACCTGATTATTGTCTCACTGTTTCTCTGATTATCGTCTCACTGTTTCTCTGATTATTGTCTCACTGTTTCTCTGATTATTGTCTCACTGTTTCTCTGATTATTGTCTCACTGTTTCTCTGATTATTCACTCACTGTTTACCTGATTATTGACTCACTGTTTACCTGATTATTGTCTCACTGTTTCTCTGATTATTGTCTCACTGTTTCTCTGATTATTGTCTCACTGTTTCTCTGATTATTGTCTCACTGTTTCTCTGATTATTCACTCACTGTTTACCAGATTATTGACTCACTGTTTACCTGATTATTGTCTCACTGTTTACCTGATTATTGTCTCACTGTTTACTTGATTATTGTCTCACTGTTTACCTGATTATTCACTCACTGTTTCTCTGATTATTGTCTCACTGTTTCTCTGATTATTGTCTCACTGTTTACCTGATTATTGTCTCACTGTTTACCTGATTATTGACTCACTGTTTCTCTGATTATTGTCTCACTGTTTCTCTTATTATTGTCTCACTGTTTACCTGATTATTGTCTCACTGTTTACGTGATTATTGTCTCACTGTTTACCTGATTATTGACTCACTGTTTACCTGATTATTGTCTCACTGTTTACCTGATTATTGTCTCACTGTTTCTCTGATTATTGTCTCACTGTTTATCTGATTATTGTCTCACTGTATACCTGATTATTCACTCACTGTTTACCTGATTATTGTCTCACTGTTTCTCTGATTATTGCCTCACTGTTTACCTGATTATTGTCTCACTGTTTACCTGATTATTCACTCACTGTTTACCTGATTATTGTCTCACTGTTTCTCTGATTATTGTCTCACTGTTTACCTGATTATTGTCTCACTGTTTCTCTGATTATTGTCTCACTGTTTACCTGATTATTGTCTTACTGTTTCTCTGATTATTGACTCACTGTTTCTCTGATTATTGTCTCACTGTTTCTCTGATTATTGTCTCACTGTTTCTCTGATTATTGTCTCACTGTTTACCTGATTATTGTCTCACTGTTTCTCTGATTATTGACTCACTGTTTCTCTGATTATTGTCTCACTGTTTCTCTGATTATTGTCTCACTGTTTCTCTGATTATTGACTCACTGTTTACCTGATTTTTGTCTCACTGTTTCTCTGATTATTGACTCACTGTTTACCTGATTATTGTCTCACTGTTTACCTGATTATTGACTCACTTTTTCTCTGATTATTGTCTCACTGTTTACCTGATTATTGTCTCACTGTTTCTCTGATTATTGTCTCACTGTTTACCTGATTATTCACTCACTGTTTACCTGATTATTGTCTCACTGTTTCTCTGATTATTGTCTCACTGTTTACCTGATTATTGACTCACTGTTTACCTGATTATTGTCTCACTGTTTCTCTGATTATTGTCTCACTGTTTCTCTGATTATTGACTCACTGTTTACCTGATTATTGTCTCACTGTTTACCTGATTATTGTCTCACTGTTTCTCTGATTATTGTCTCACTGTTTCTCTGATTATTGTCTCACTGTTTACCTGATTATTGTCTCACTGTTTACCTGATTATTCACTCACTGTTTACCTGATTATTGTCTCACTGTTTCTCTGATTATTGTCTCACTGTTTACCTGATTATTGACTCACTGTTTACCTGATTATTCACTCACTGTTTACCTGATTATTGTCTCACTGTTTCTCTGATTATTGTCTCACTGTTTACCTGATTATTGTCTCACTGTTTCTCTGATTATTGTCTCACTGTTTACCTGATTATTGTCTTACTGTTTCTCTGATTATTGACTCACTGTTTCTCTGATTATTGTCTCACTGTTTCTCTGATTATTGTCTCACTGTTTCTCTGATTATTGTCTCACTGTTTACCTGATTATTGTCTCACTGTTTCTCTGATTATTGTCTCACTGTTTCTCTGATTATTGTCTCACTGTTTACCTGATTATTGTCTCACTGTTTCTCTGATTATTGTCCCACCGTTTACCTGATTATTGTCTCACTGTTTACCTGATTATTGTCTCACTGTTTCTCTGATTATTGTCTCACTGTTTACCTGATTATTGTCTCACTGTTTCTCTGATTATTGTCTCACTGTTTCTCTGATTATTGTCTCACTGTTCACCTGATTATTGTCTCACTGTTTACCTGATTATTGACTCACTGTTTACCTGATTATTGTCTCACTGTTTACCTGATTATTGTCTCACTGTTTCTCTGATTATTGTCTCACTGTTTCTCTGATTATTGACTCACTGTTTACCTGATTATTGTCTCACTGTTTACCTGATTATTGTCTCACTGTTTCTCTGATTATTGTCTCACTGTTTCTCTGATTATTGTCTCACTGTTTACCTGATTATTGTCTCACTGTTTACCTGATTATTCACTCACTGTTTACCTGATTATTGTCTCACTGTTTCTCTGATTATTGTCTCACTGTTTACCTGATTATTGACTCACTGTTTACCTGATTATTCACTCACTGTTTACCTGATTATTGTCTCACTGTTTCTCTGATTATTGTCTCACTGTTTACCTGATTATTGTCTCACTGTTTCTCTGATTATTGTCTCACTGTTTACCTGATTATTGTCTTACTGTTTCTCTGATTATTGACTCACTGTTTCTCTGATTATTGTCTCACTGTTTCTCTGATTATTGTCTCACTGTTTCTCTGATTATTGTCTCACTGTTTACCTGATTATTGTCTCACTGTTTCTCTGATTATTGTCTCACTGTTTCTCTGATTATTGTCTCACTGTTTACCTGACTATTGTCTCACTGTTTCTCTGATTATTGTCTCACCGTTTACCTGATTATTGTCTCACTGTTTACCTGATTATTGTCTCACTGTTTCTCTGATTATTGTCTCACTGTTTACCTGATTATTTTCTCACTGTTTCTCTGATTATTGTCTCACTGTTTCTCTGATTATTGTCTCACTGTTCACCTGATTATTGTCTCACTGTTTACCTGATTATTGACTCACTGTTTACCTGATTATTGTCTCACTGTTTACCTGATTATTGTCTCACTGTTTACCTGATTATTGTCTCACTGTTTCTCTGATTATTGTCTCACTGTTTACCTGATTATTGTCTCACTGTTTCTCTGATTATTGTCTCACTGTTTCTCTGATTATTGTCTCACTGTTTCTCTGATTATTGTCTCACTGTTTACCTGATTATTGTCTCACTGTTTCTCTGATTATTGTCTCACTGTTTCTCTGATTATTGTCTCACTGTTTACCTGATTATTGTCTCACTGTTTACGTGATTATTGTCTCACTGTTTACCTGATTATTGACTCACTGTTTACCTGATTATTGACTCACTGTTTACCTGATTATTGTCTCACTGTTTCTCTGCTTATTGTCTCACTGTTTCTCTGATTATTGTCTCACTGTTTCTCTGATTATTGACTCACTGTTTCTCTGATTATTCACTCACTGTTTACCTGATTATTCACTCACTGTTTACCTGATTATTGTCTCACTGTTTACCTGATTATTGTCTCACTGTTTCTCTGATTATTGTCTCACTGTTTACCTGATTATTGTCTCACTGTTTACCTGATTATTGACTCACTGTTTACCTGATTATTGTCTCACTGTTTACCTGATTATTGTCTCACTGTTTCTCTGATTATTGTCTCACTGTTTCTCTGATTATTGTCTCACTGTTTCTCTGATTATTGACTCACTGTTTCTCTGATTATTCACTCACTGTTTACCTGATTATTCACTCACTGTTTACCTGATTATTGTCTCACTGTTTACCTGATTATTGTCTCACTGTTTCTCTGATTATTGTCTCACTGTTTCTCTGATTATTGACCCACTGTTTACCTGATTATTGTCTCACTGTTTCTCTGATTATTGTCTCACTGTTTCTCTGATTATTGACTCACTGTTTCTCTGATTATTCACTCACTGTTTCTCTGATTATTGTCTCACTGTTTCTCTGATTATTCACTCACTGTTTCTCTGATTATTCACTCACTGTTTCTCTGATTATTGTCTCACTGTTTCTCTGATTATTCACTCACTGTTTCTCTGATTATTCACTCACTGTTTCTCTGATTATTCACTCACTTTTTACCTGATTATTGTCTCACTGTTTCTCTGATTATTGTCTCACTGTTTACCTGATTATTCACTCACTGTTTACCTGATTATTCACTCACTGTTTACCTGATTATTCACTCACTGCTTCTCAGATTCTTCACTCACTTTTTCTCTGATTATTGAACCACTGTTTCTCACGTTATTCACCACTGTTTATCAGAATTTAACGCACTGTTTCTCTGCTTATTGACCCACTGCTTCTCAGATTACTGACCCTCTGTTTCCATGATAATTAACTCACCCATTTCTCTGATTATTGACTCACTGTTTCTCTGATTATTGACCAACTGTTCCTCTTGTTATTGACTCACTGTTTCTCTGATTATTGACTCATTGTTGTGCTGATTATTGACTTCCTGTCTCCCTGATCATTGACCAAAGCTTTCACAGATTATTGAGTCATAGTTTGCCAGATTATTGATTGAGTTTTTCCCTGATTATTTCCTCACAGTTTCCGTGATTATTGACCCACATCTTCTCTGATTAATGACCCTCTATTTCTCAGATCAGTAACCCATTGTTTCTCTGATTATTGACTCCCTATTTCTCTGATTATTCACTCACTGCTTCTCTGATTATTCACACACTTTTTCTCTGATTATTGAACCACTGTTACTCTCATTATTCACCACTGTTTATTGATTATTGACGCACTGTTTCTCTTTTTATTGACCCGCTGTTTCTCTGATTTTTGACTCGCTCTTTCTTAGATTAATGACTCACTCTTTCTCAGATTACTGACCCTCTGTTTCTCTGATAATTAACTGACTGTTTCTCTGATTATTGACTCACTGTTACCCTGATTATTGACTCCTTGATTCCCTGATTATTGACCAATGTTTTCTCAGATTATTAACTGTAATTTGCCAGATTATGCATTCAATCGTTCCCTGATTATTTACTCATTGTTTGCCTGATTATTCACTCACATTTTCTCTGATTAATGACCCTCTATTTCTCAGATCAGTAACCCATTGTTTCTCTGATTATTGACGCGCTGTCTCCCTGATCATTGGCTCCCTGTTTCGCTGATTAATGACTCATTCTTTCCCTGATTATTGACCTACATTTTGTCTGATTATTGACTCACTGTTTCTATGATGTTTAACAAACTGCTTCTCTGATCTTTGATTCAGTCCTTCTAATTAGTATCCTGCTGTTTCTCAGATTTTTGACCCAGTGTTTCTCTGAATATTGACCCACTGTTTTTCAGATTATTGACGCACTGTTTATCAGATTTTTGTTCCGCTGTTTCTCAGATTATTGATTCACAGTCACCCTGATTATTGACTCACTGTTTCTCTGATTATTGACTCACTGTGTCCTGATTATGTACTCACTCTTTCTCTGATTATTGACTCACTGTATCCTGATTAGGGACTCACAGTTTTTCTGATTATTGACCAACTGTTTCTCAGATTGTTGACTCAATGTTTCCCTGATTATTGAGTAACTGTTTCTCTGATTTTTGACCCACTTCTACTCTGATTATTCAGTCACTGCTTCTCTGATTATACACCCATTGTTTTTCTGATTATTGGATCACTGTTTCTCTGAGTATTGACCCGTTGTTTCTCAGATTAGTTACTCACTCTTTCTCAGAGTAGTGATGCTCTGTTTCTATGATAATTTACTCACTGCTTCTCTGATTATTGTCACTGTTTCTCTGATCTTTGATTCAATGCTTCTAATTATTGTCCTGCTGTTTCTCATATTATTGACCCACAGTTTATCTGATTATTGACCAACCAATTGTTTCCCTCATTATTCACTTCTGTTTCTCTGCTAATTCACTCAATGTTTTTCAGGTTATTGATTTGTTGTTGCTCCAATCATTAACCCGCTGTTTCTCTTATTATTGAGCAGCTGTTTCTCAGATTAGCGACTCACTCTTTCTCAGATTATTGAACTTCTGTTTCTCTGATTATGACCTCACTGTTTCTCTGATTATTGTCTCACTGTTTACCTGATTATGACCTCACTGTTTCTCTGATTATTGTCTCACTGTTTCTCTGATTATGACCTCACTGTTTCTCTGATTATTGTCTCACTGTTTCTCTGATTATGACCTCACTGTTTCTCTGATTATTGTCTCACTGTTTACCTGAATATTGCCTCACTGTTGCTCAGATTATTGACACATCTTTTCTTCAGATTATTGATGCATAGCTTCACTGATTATTAACTCACTGTTTCTCTGATTATTTACTCACTGCTTCTCAGATCCTTCACTCACTTTTTCTCTGATTATTGAACGAGTATTTCTCTCAGTATTCACCACTGATAAGATTATTGACGCACTGTTTCTCTGCTTATTGACCCACAGTTTCTCTAATTATTGACCTCCTGTCTCCCTGATCATTGACTCCATCTCTCCCTCATTTATGAATCACTGTTTCCCTGATTACTGACCTCTATTTTGTCTGATTATTGACTCACTGTACCTTAGATTATTGACTCGACGTTTCTATGATTATTAACACACAGTTTCTCTAATCTTTGATGCACTGCTTCCAATTATTGTCCCACTGTTTCTCAGATTATTGACCCACAGTTTCTCTGAATATTGACCCACTATTCTACAGATTATTGACTCACTGTTTACCATATTTTTGACTCACAGTTTCTCTGAAAATTGGCCAGCTGTTTCAGTGATTATTCACTCGTTGTTTCTCTGATTATTCTCTCAATGTTTCTCTGATTATTGACCCTTTGTTTCTCTCATTCTTGACCAAAGGTTTCGCTGAATATTCACTCACTGTTTCTCTGATTATTTTTTCTCCGTTTCACTCATTTTTGAATCACTGTTTCACTGTTTATTCTCGATCTTCCCCAAATTATTGATCAGCTGTTTTCCTGAATATTCACTCAGTGTTTCTCTGAAAATTCACGGGCTCTTGCTCTGATTGTTCACTCGATTTTTCTCTCATTATTGACCCACTGTTTCTCTGATTATTGAACAACTGTTTCTGTCATTATTAACTCACAGTTTCACTGATTATTGACTCACTTTTGCCGTGATTATTGACTCCCTCTCTCCGAGATGATTGACTCACTGACTCACATTTTCCCTGATTATTGAACACTTTTTCTCTGATTATTCACTCACTGTTTATCTGATTATTGACCACTGATTCTCATTTAATCACCCACTTTTCCTCAGGTTTTTTTTTTTGCTGTCTCTCTGATTATTGTCCCGCTGTTCCTCTGATTATTCACTCACTGTTTCTCTGATTATTGACCCACTATTTCTCTGATGTTTTACCGAAAGTTTCTCTGATTATTCACTCACTGGTTCTCTGATTATTTACTCTCAGTTTCAATGATTTTTAAATCACTGTTTCACTGATTATTGTTGCTGTTCTCCTAATTATTGACCCAAGGTTTTCTTGATTAGTCACTTACTGTTCCTCTGATTATTCACTCACTGTTACTCTGCTTATTTACCCTACGTTTCCCTGATTTTGGAATCACTGTTTCAATGATTTTTGTCGCTGTTCCCCTAATTATTGCCCCACCATTTTCCTGAAAATTCACTCACTGTTTCTCTGATTATTCACTCACTGCTTCTCTGATTATTCACTCACTGTTTCTCTGATTATTCACTCCCTGTTTCTCTGATTATTCTCTCAATGTATCTCAGATTACTGACCCAATGTTTCTCTCATTTGTTACCAAACGTTTCTCTGATTATTCACTCACTCATTTTTCTCTGATTATTCACTCAATGTTTCTCTGATTATTGACCCACTATTTCTCTGATTTTTTAACTGAAAGTTTCTCTGATTATTCACTCCATGGTTCTCTGATTATTTACTCTCAGATTTTTGAAACACTGTTTCACTGATTATTGCCGCTGTTCCCCTGATTATTGACCCACCATTTTCGTGAAAATTCACTCACTGTTTCTCTGATTATTCACTCACTGTTGCACGGATTATTTACTCCCTATTTCTCTCATTATTCTCTCAATGTTTCTGTGATTATTGAGTCAATGTTTTTCTGATTTGTTACCAAACGTATCTCTGATTATAATCAGAGAACCAGTGAGTGAATAATCAGACAAACTTTCCGTAAAAAATAAGAGAAATACTGGGTCAATAATCAGAGAAACATTGAGTGAATAATCAGAGAAAAATGAGTGAGTGAATAATCAGAGAAACGTTTGATAACAAATCAGAGAAACAGTCGGTCAATAATGAAAGAAACATTGAGTGAATAATCAGTGAAAAATCAGTGAGTGATTTGTTACCAAAAGTTTCTCTGATTATTCACTCACCTGTTCTGTGATTATTCACTCATTTCTTCTCTGATTATTCACTCAATGTTTCTATGATTATTGACTCATTGTTTCTCTGAATATTTATCAAATGTTTCTCTGATTATTCGCTCACTGGTTCTCTGATTATTTCCTCTCCATTTCACTGATTTTGGAATCACTGTTTCACTGATTATTGTCGCTGATCCGATAATTATTGACCCACCATTTTCCTGAATATTCACTCAATGTTTCTCTGATTATTCACTCACTGTTTTTCTGATCATCCACTGTCTATTTCTCTGAATATTCTCTCAATGTTTCTCGAATTATTGAGCCACTTTTTCTCTGATTATTTACCAACATTTCCTATGACCACTGTTTCACTGATTATTGACTCGCTGTTATCCTGATTATTGACTCCCTGTCTCCCTGATTATTGACCAACTGCTTCTCAGATTATTGACTCACTGTTTCATGATTATTTCACTGTTTATCTGATTATTGAACCACTTTTTCTCTAATTATTCGCTCACTGTTTCTCCAATTATTCACTCACTGTTTCTCTGATTATTGGAGCACTGTTTCTCTGATTAGTCACCCACTCATTCTCAGGTTATTGATTCCCTGTTTCTCCGATTATTGACCCGATGGTTCTCTGATTATTGACCCTCTGGTTCTCTGATAATTGACCCGCTGATTCTCAGATTAGCAACTCACTGTTTCTCAGATTACTGACCCACTGTTTCTCTCATAATTTACTCACTGTTTCTCTGATTATTGACTCACTGTTTCTCTGATTATTGTTTCACTACTTCCCTGATGATTGACTCACGGTTGCTCAGATTATTGACCCACTGTTTATCAGATTATTGATGCAATTTTTCTCTTATTATTGTATCACTGTTCCTCTGATTATTCACTCTGTTTCTCAGATTAATGACCCACGGTTTATCAGGTTATTGATGCATTGTTTCTATGATTTTTGACCCGCTGTTCCTCTGATTATTGACTCACTGTTTCACTGATTATTGACCAAAGGATTCTCAGATTATTGACTCACTGTTTCCCTGATTATTGACACACTGTTGCTCAGATTACTGACCCACTGTTTATCAGACTATTGACGCACTTTTTCTCTTATTATTGAATCACTGTTGCTCTGATTATTCACTCACTGTTTCTCAGATTAATGACCCAATGTTTTTCCGATTTTTGACGCACTGTTTCTCTGATTATTGTATCACTAGTTCTCTGATTATTCGCTCACTGTTTCTCAGATTTATGACCCAATGTTTATCAGGTTTTTGACTCGCTGTTTCTCTGATCTTTCACTCAGTGCTCCTAAATATAGACATAATGTTTCTATGAATACTGACTCATTTATGTTCTGATTATTCCCTGACAGATTCTATGTTTATTGAGCCACTGTTTCTCTGACTTTTTACTGAAAGTTTCTCTAATTATTCACTCAATGTTTCTCTGGTTATTCACTCACTGTTTTCCTGATTATTCACTTTCTATTTCTCTGATTATTCACTCACTGTTTCTCTGCTTATTTACTCTACGTTTCACTGATTTTTGAATCACTGTTTCACTGATTATTGTCGCAGGTCCCCGAATTATTGACCCACTGTTTTCCTGAATCTTCACTCAATGTTTCTCTGATGATTCACTCACTGTTTTCCTGATTATTCACTTTCTATTTCTCTGAATATGCTCTCAATGTTTCTCTAATTATTGAGCCACTGTTTCTCTGATTATTGACCAACATTGGCCATGACAATTGACTGGCTGTTTCACTGATTATTGCCTCACTGTTACCCTGATTATTGATTCCCTGTCTCCCTGATTATTGATTCACTGTTTATCTGATTATTGAACCACTGTTTATCTGATTATTGTATCACTGTCTCCCTGATTATTCACTCACACTTTCTCAGATTAATGACCCAATGTTTATCAGGTTATTGACCCACTGTTCCTTTGATTGTTGACTCGCTGTTTCTCTGATCTTTGACCCACTGCTACTAATTATAGACATAATGTTTCTCTGATTGTTCTCTCAAAGTTTCTCTGATTATTGACCAAATGTTTCTCTAATTTCTTACCAAAAGTTTCTCACTACTTCTCTGATTATTCACTCATTTTTCTCTGATTATTCACCCACTGTTTCTCTGAATTGTTACCAAAGGCTTCTCTGATTATTCGCTCATTGGTTCTCTGGTTATTTCCTCGCCATTTCACTGATTTTTGAATCACTGTTTCTCTGATTATTCACCCACTGTTTCTCAGGTTATTGATTTGCCTTTTCACTGTTTTTTGACTCGCTGTATCTCGGATAAGCGACTCGCTGTTTCTCAGATTACTGACCCTCTGTTTCTCTGATAATTAACTCACTGTTTCTCTGATTATTGACTCACTGTTTCTCTTAATATTGCCTCACTGTTTATCTGATTATTGACTCACTGTTCCTCTGATTATTGCTCCACTGTTCCTCTCATTATTGCCTCACTGTTTCTCTGATCTTTGACTGACTGCTTCAATTAGACACAGTGTTTCTCCGACTATTGACTGATTTATTTTCTGAATATTGACCCACGATTTCTCTGATTATTCACTCACTGTTTCTCTGATTATAGACACAATGTTTCTCTCATTATTGACCAAAGTTTGATCTGATTATTCACCCACGGTTTCTCTGGTTATTTGCTCTCTGTTTCACAGATTTTTGAATCTCTGTTTCACTGATTATTGCCGCAGTTCCCCGAATTATTGACCACCATTTTCTTGAATATTCATTCGCTGTTTCTTTGATTATTCACTCACTGTTTTTCTGATTGTTCACTTTATATTTCTCCGAATATTCTCTCAATGTTTCTCTAATTATTGAGCCACTGTTTCTCTGATTATTGACCAACTTTTCCTATGACTATTGTCTCACTTTTTCACTGATTATTGACTCACTGTTAACCTGATTATTGACTCACTGTCTCTGATTTTTGATTCACAGTTTATCTGATTATTGAACCACTTTTTCTCTGATTATTCTCTCACTGTTTCTCTGATTAATGGATCACTGTTTCACAGATTAGTCAACCACTCATCCGCAGGTTTTTGATTCCCTGCTTCTCCGATTATTGACCTGCTGGTTCACTGATGTTCGACAAGCTTTTTTTCAGATTTGCAACTCACTCTTTCTGAGATTACTGACCCTCTGTTTCTCTGATAATTAACTCATTGTTTCTCTGATTATTGAATCACTGTTTCTATGATTATTGTTTCATTGCTTCCCTGATTATAGACTCATTGTTGCTCAGATTAATATCACACTGTTTCTCTGATTATTGTATCACTGTTTCTCTGATTATTCACTCACACTTTCTCAGATTAATGAACCAATGTTTATCAGATTATTGACTCACTGTTTCTCTGATTATTGACCCACTGTTCCTCCAATTATTGACTCGCTGTTTCTCTGATCTTTGACTCACTGCTCCTAATTATAGACATAATGTTTCTCTGAATATACTCTCAATGTTTCCCTGATTATTGACCCAATGTTTCTCTGAGTTTTTACCAAAAGTTTCTCTGATTATTCACGCACTTGTTCTCTGATTATTCACTCAATTTTTCTCTGATTATTCATTCAAAGTTTCTCTGTTTATTCACTCACTGTTTCTCTGATTATTGACACAATATTTCTCTCATTATTGACCAAAGGTTTCTCTGATTATTCACTCATGGTTTCTCTGGTTATTTGCTCTCCTTTACACAGGTATCCGAATCACTGTTTCACTGATTATTGCCGCAGTTCCCCGAATTATTGAACCACCGTTTTCCTGAATATTCACTCAATGTTTCTCTGATGATTCACTCACTGTTTTCCTGATTATTCACTTTCTATTTCTCTGAATATTCTCTCAATGTTTCTCTAATTATTGAGCCACTGTTTCTCTGATTATTGACCAACATTGGCCATGACAATTGACTCACTGTTTCACTGATTATTGACTCAATGTTACCCTGATTATTGACTCCCTGTCTCCCTGATTATTGACTCACTGTTTATCTGATTATTGAACCACTGTTTATCTGATTATTGTATCACTGTCTCCCTGATTATTCACTCACTCTTTCTCAGATTAATGAACCAATCTTTATCAGGTTATTGATGCACTGTTTATCTGATTATTGACCCGCTGTTCCTTTGATTATTGACTCGCTGTTTCTCTGATTTTTGACCACTGGAGCTAATTATAGACATAGTGTTTCTCTGAGTGTTCTCTCAATGTTTCACTGATTATTGACCCAATATTTTCTTACCAAAAGTTTCTCACTTCTTCTCTGATTATTCACTCATTTTTCTCTGATTATTCACCCACTGTTTCTCTGAGATGTTACCAAAGGCTTCACTAATTATTCACTCATTGGTTCTGTGGTTATTTCCTCTCCATTTCACTGATTTTTGATTCACTGTTTCTCTGATTATTCACCCACTGTTTCTCAGGTTATTGATTTGCTGTTTCACTGTTTTTTGACTCGTTGTATCTCAGATAAGCGACTCGCTGTTTCTCAGATTACTGACCCTCTGTTTCTCTGAAAATTAACACACTGTTTCTCTGATTACTGACTCACTGTTCCTCTCATTATTGCCTCACTGTTTCTCTGATCTTGACCCACTGATTCTAATTATTGGCTCACAGTTTATCTGATTATTGAACCACTTTTTCTCTGATTATTCTCTCACTGTTTCTCTGATTAATGGATCACTGTTTCACAGATTAGTCAACCACGTATCCGCAGGTTTTTGATTCCCTGTTTCTCCGATTATTGACCTGCTGGTTCACTGATGTTCGACAAGCTTTTTTTCAGATTTGCAACTCACTCTTTCTGAGACTACTGACCCTCTGTTTCTCTGATAATTAACTCATTGTTTCTCTGATTATTGACTCACTGTTTCTATGATTATTGTTTCATTGCTTCCCTGATTATAGACTCATTGTTGCTCAGAATATTATCCCACTGTTTCTCTGATTATTCTATCACTGTATCTCTGATTATTTTCTCAGATTAATGAACCAATGTTTATCAGGTTATTGACTCACTGCTTCTCTTATTAATGACCCACTCTTACTCCAATTATTGACTCACTGTTTCTCTGATCTTTGACTCACTGCTCCTAATTATAGACATAATGTTTCTCTGATTATTCTCTCAATGTTTCTCTGATTATTGACCCAATGTTTCTCTGATTATTGACACAATATTTCTCTCATTATTGACCAAAGATTTCTCCGATTATTCACTCATGGTTTCTCTGGTTATTTGCTCGCCGTTTCACAGAATTCTGAATCACTGTTTCACTGATTATTGCCGCAGCTCACCAAAGTATTGACCCACCGTTTTCCTGAATATTCACTCAGTGTTTCTCTGATTATTCACTCACTGTTTTCCTGATTATTCACTTTCTATTTCTCTGAATATTCTCTCAATATTTCTCTAATTATTGAGCCACTGTTTCTCTGATTTTTGACCAACATTTGCTATGACAATTGACTGGCTGTTTCACTGATTATTGACTCACTGTTACCCTGATTATTGACTCCCTGTCTCCCTGATTATTGAATCACTGTTTATCTGATTATTGAACCACTGTATCTCTGATTATTGTATCACTGTCTCCCTGATTATTCACTCACTCTTTCTCAGATTAATGACCCAATGTTTATCAGGTTATTGACTCACTGTTTCTCTGATTATTGGCCCGCTGTTCCTTTGATTATTGACTCACTCTTTCTCTGATCTTTGACTCACTGCTGCTAATTATAGACATAGTGTTTCTCAGATTGTTCCCTCAATGTTTCTCTGACTATAGACCCAATGTTTCTCTGATTTCTTACCAAAAGTTTCTCTGATTATTCACTCACTTCTTCTCTGATTATTCACTCATTTTTTCTCTGATTATTCACTCAATGTTTCTCTGATTATTGACCCATTGTTTCTCTGAATTTTTACCAGTGGTTTCTCTGACTATTCACTCATTGGTTCTCTGGTTATTTCCTCTCCATTTCACTGATTTTTTAATCACTGTTCCTCTGATTATTCACCCACTGTTTCTCAGGTTATTGATTTGCTGTTTCACTGATTTTTGACTTGTTCTGTCTCAGATTATTGACTCGCTGTTTCTCAGATTACCGACCCTCTGTTTCTCTGATAATTTACTCACTGTTTCTCTGATTATTGACTCACTGTTTCTCTAATTATTGCCTCACTGTTTATCTGATTATTACCTCACTGTTGCTCAGATTATTGACCCACTGTTTATCAGATTATTGATGCAATGTTCCTCTGATTATTGCCCCACTGATACTCTTATTATTGCCTCACTGTTTCTCTGATCTTTGACTCACTGCTTCTAATTATAGACACAGTGTTTCTCCGATTATTGACTCGTTTATTTTCTGATTATTGACCCACGGTTTCTCTGATTGTTGATTCTCTGTTTCTCTGATTATTCACTCACTGTTTCTCTGATTATTCAGTCAAGATTTCTCTGATTATTGACCCACTGTTTCTCTGATTATTGACTCGCTGGTTCTCTGATCTTTGACTCACTTCTCCTAATTATAGACATAATGTTTCTCTGATCAATCTCTCAATGTTTCTCTGAATATTGACCCAATGTTTCTCCGATATCTTACCAAAGATTTCTCTGATTTTTCACTCACTTATTCTCTGATTATTCAGTCAATGTTCCTCTGATTATTGAAACAATATTTCTCTCATTATTGACCAAAGGTTTCTCTGGTTATTCACTCATGGTTTCTCTGGTTATTTGTTTTCCTTTCATAGATTTTTGAATCCCTCTTTCACTGATTATAGCCGCAGTTCCCCGAATTGTTGACCCACCGTTTTCCTGAATATTCACTCAATGTTTCTCTGATTATTCACTTACTGTTTTCCTGATTATTCACTTTCTATTTCACTGAATATTTTCTCATTGTTTCTCCAATTATTGAGCCACTGTTTGTCTGATTATTGAACCACTGTTTCTCTGATTTGGAATCACTGTCTCTCTGATTATTCACTCACTCTTTTTCGGATTAATCACCCAATGTTTATCAGGTTATTGACTCACTGTTTCTCTGATTATTGACCCGCTGTTCCTTTGATTATTGACTCGCTGTTTCTCTGATCTTTGTCTCACTGCTGCTAATTATAGATATAGTGTTTCTCTGATTATTCTCTCAATGTTTCTCTGAATATTCACCCAATGTTTCTCTGTTTTCTTACCAAAAGTTTCTCTGATTATTCACTCACATCTTCTCTGATTATTCACTCATTTTTTCTCTGATTATTCACTCAATGTTTCTCTGATTATTGACCCATTGTTTCTCTGAATTTTTACGTTTGGTTTCTCTGATTATTCACTCATTGGTTTTCTGCTTATTTCCTCTCCATTTCACTGATTTTTGAATCACTGTTTCACTGATTATTGTCGCTGTTCCGATAGTTATTGACCCACCATTTTCCTGAATATTCACTCAATGTTTCTCTGATTATTCACTCACTGTTTTTCTGATCATCCACTTTCTATTTCTCTGAATATTCTCTCAATGTTTCTCGAATTATTGAGACACATTTTCTCTGATTATTGACCAACTTTTCCTATGATCATTGACTCACTGTTTCACTGATTATTGACTCGCTGTTATCCTGATTATTGACTCCCTGTCTCCCTGATTATTGACCAATTGCTTCTCTGATTAATGTCCAAATGTTTCTCTGATTATTCACTCACGTTTCTGCAATACTTTTCTCTCTGTTGCCCTGATTTTTCAATGGATTTTCACAGATTATTGTCGCTCTTCCCATAATTATTGACACACTATTTTCTTGATCCTTCTGACTGTTTCTGGGATTATTTACTCACTGTTTCTCTGATTATTCAGTCAATGTTTCTCTAATTATTGACTCACTGTTTCTCTGAATATTCACCAGAAGTTTCTCTGATTATACACTGACTGTTTCTTCGATTTTTTGCTCTCTGTTACACTTATTTTTGAATCACTGTTTCACTGATTGTTGACCCTGTTCTGCTAATTATTGACCCACAGTTTTCCTGATTATTCACTCACTGTTTTCCTGATTATTCACTCACATTTTCTCAGGTTATTGATTCGCTTTCTTTCTGTTTATTGACCCGCTGTTTCTCTGATTATTGACCTGCTGTTTCCCAGATTAGTGACTAACTGTTTCTGAGATTCCTACACACTGTTGCTCTGATTATTGACTCACTGTTTCTCTCTTTACAGAATCACTGTTACCCTGATTAGTGACTCAGTATTTCCCTGATTAGTGACTCAGTATTTCCCTGATTATTGACTCACTGTTTCTCTGATTATTGAATCACTGTTTCTCTGATTATTGACACATTGTTTCTCAGATTACTGACCAACAGTTTATTAGATTTTTGACGGACTGCTTCTCTGTCTTATTGACCCGCTGTTTCTCTGACTATTCACCAATTATTTTTCAGATTATTGCCTCACTATGACCCCGATAATTCACTCACTGTTTCTCTGATTATTGACTCAATGTTTCTCTGATGATTGACCCACTGCATCTCTCATTATTAACCAAATGTTTCTCTTATTTTTCACTCACTGTTTCTCCGATTATTTGCTCTCTGTTTCACTTATTTTGGAATCACTGTTTCACTGACTGTTGTCGCTGATCTTCTAATTATTGACCCACTGTTTCCCTGATTATTGACTCACAGTTTACATGATTTTTGACTCACTTTTTCTCTGATTATTGACCCTTTTTCTTCCCAGATTATTCACTCAAGGCTTCTATGATCATTCACTCACTGTTTCTCAAACTATTCTCTGATTATTCACCTATTATCTCTGAGTTCATTGATTCGCGTTCTCTCTGATTATTGACCTGCTCGTTCTCTCATTATTGTCCCGTTGTTTCCAAGATTATTGACCTGTTGTTTCTCAGATTAGCGACTCACTTTTTCTGACATTCATGACCCACTCTTGCTCTGATTATTGACTCGCTGCTTCTCTGTTTACAGACTCACTGTTACCATGATTATTGACTCATTATATCCCTGATTATTGACCATCTTTTTCTCTGATTATGGACCAAATGTTTCTCTGATTTTTCACTCAGTGTTTCTCTGAGATTCACCAGAAGTTTCTCTGATTATTCACACAATGTTACTATGACGATTGAACCACTGCTTCTCAGATTATTGACCAAATGTTTCTCTGATTTTTCACTCATTGTTTCTCCGATTATTTGCTCTCAGGTTCACTTATTTTTGAATCACTGTTTCACTGATTGTTGCTGCTGCTCTCCTAATTATTGACCTCCTTTTAACTGATTATTCACTCACGGTTTCTCTCATTATTCACTCACTTTTTCTCTAATTATTGACTCACTGTTTCACTGATTATTGTCCCACTTTTTCCCAGATTATTCACTCAAGGCTTCTTTGATCATTCACTCACTGTTTCTCGGACAATTGGCCCACAGTTTCTCTGACTATTCACCTACTATCTCTGAGTTTATTGATTCGTTTTCTCTCTGATTATGGACCTGCTCTTTCTCTGATTATTGCCTACTGTTTCTGTGATTATTGACCCACTGTTTCTCAAATTAGCGCTCACTTTTTCTGAGATTCATGACCCACTCTTGCTCTGATTATTGACTCGCTGCATCTCTGTTTATATACTCACAGTTACCCTGATTATTGACGCATTATATCCCTGATTATTGACTCACTGTTTCATTGATTATTGAATCACACTTTCTCTAATTATTGACTCACTGTTTCTCACGTTATTGACACACTATTTTTCATTTTAATGACTCACTATTTCCCCGAATATTCACACTCTGTTTCTCTGATTATTCACACAATGTTTCTTTCATGATTGACCCACTGCTTCTCTGATTATTGACCAAAGGTTTCTCTGATTATTCACTCACATTTCTCCAATACTTTTCTCTCTGTATCCCTGATTTTTGAATCAATGTTCACAGATTGTTTTCGATCTTACCATAGGTATTGGCAGCCTGTTTTCCTGATCCTTCATCACTGTTTCTCGGATTATTTACTCACTGTTTCTCTGATTATTCACTCAATGCTTCTCTAATTATTCACCCACTCTTTCATTGATTATTGACCCACTTCCTCTCTAATTCTTGATTAATGGATCACTGAGTATTGACTCACTGTTTTCATGATTATTGACACACTTTTTCTCTGATTATTTACGCAATTTTTTCTGATTATTCACGCACTGCTTCTTTGATTATTCACTCACTCTTGCTCTGACTATTGGACTTTGATCATTTCATCCATTGTTTCTCTCATTCACGCACTGTTTCTCCCATTATTCACTCACTGTTGCTCTGATTATTGACTCACTGTTTCTCTGATTATTGGTCCACTTTTTCCCAGATTATTCACTCAAGGCTTATCTGATTATTCACTCACTGTTTTTCAGACTATTGGCCGACAGTTTCTCTGATTATTCACCTACTATCTCTGAGTTTATTGATTCGCTTTCTCTCTGATTATTGACCAGCTCTTTCTCTGATTGTTTTCCCGTTGTTTCCGAGATTATTGACCCGCTGTTTCTCAAATTAGCAACTCACTTTTTCTGAGATGCATGACCCCTCTTGCTGTGATTACTTACTCACTGCTTCTCTGTTTATAGACTCACTGTTACCCTGATTATTGACTCAATATATCCCTGATTATTGACTCACTGTTTCTCTGATTATTCACCTACTATCTCTGAGTTTATTGATTCGCTTTCTCTCTGATTATTGACCAGCTCTTTCTCTGATTGTTTTCCCGTTGATAATCACTATTTTTCATGTTATTGACTCACTATTACCCAGAATATTCACACTCTTTTTCTCTGATTATTCACACAATGTTTCTTTGATGATTAACCCACTGCTTCTCTGATTATTGACCAACAGTTTCTGATTATTCACTCACTGTTTCTCTGATTATTCATCAGAGGTTTCTCTGATTATTCACTGACTGCTCTCCGATTATTTGCTCTCTGTTTCACTTATTTTTGAATCACAGTTTCACTGATTGTTGTCGCTGTTATGCTAATTATTGACCCACAGTTTTCCAGTTTGTTCACTCACTGTTTCTCTGATTATTAACTCACATTTTCTCAGGTTATTGATTAGCTTTTTCATTGATTATTGACCCGCTGTTTCTCTGATTATTGTCCCGTTGTTTCTCTGATTATTGACCTGCTGTTTCCCAGATTAGTGACTGACTGTTTCTGAGATTCATACACACTTTTGCTCTGACTATTGACTCTCCGTTTCTCTCTTTACAGAATCACTGTTACCCTAATTATTGAATCACCTTTTCCCTGAATAATGACTCACTGTTTCTCTGATTAGTGAATCACTGTTTCTCTGATTATTGACACATTGCTTCACAGATTATTGACTCACAGTTTCTCTGATTATAGACCAAATGTTCCTCTGATTATTTACTACTTGTTTCTCAGATTATTGTCTCCATGTTTACCTGAATATTGGCTCACTGCTGCTGAGATTCTTGACTCACTGTTACCCTGATTATTGACTCACTGACTCCCGAATTATTGACCCACTGTTTCTCTGATTGTTGACCAATTGTTTCTCATTTTATTGATTCAATGTTTCCCTGATAACTCAATCGCTGTTTCTCTGATTATTGACCCGCTATTTCTCAGGTTAATGACCCATTTTTTCTCTGACTATTGACCCAGTGTTTCTCTGAATATTGACCCACTGTTTTTCAGATTATTGACCCATTGTGTATCAGACTTTTGACCCGCTGTTTCGCCGATTATTGACTCAGTTACATTGATTATTGACTCACTTTTTCTCTGGTTTTTGTCCTACAGTTTCTCTGATTATCGACCAACTGTTTCTGTGATTATTAACTCACTGTTTCTCTGATTATGGACTCATTGTTTCTCTGGTTGTTGACTCACGGTTTGCCTGATTATTTGCTCACAGTTGCTCAGATTATTTACCCACTTTTTCTCTGATTATTGACCAACTGTTCTTCTGATTATTGACTCACTGTTTCACTGATTATTCACTCAGTTACCATTATAACTGACTACCTCTCTCCCTGATTAATGACAAATGCTTTCTCAGATTATCGACTCAGAGTTTCTCTGATTAATGACCAACTTTTCCTCTGATTATTTACTTCCTTTCTCTGATTATTGACTAACTGTTTCTCAGATTACTGTCTCCATGTTCAGCTGATTATTGGCTCACTGTTGCTCAGATTATTGACCCACTGTTACCCTGATTATTGATTCCTTGACTCCCTGATTAGTGTCCCACTGTTAATCTGATTATTGACCAATTATTTCTCATATTATTGACTCACTGTTTGCCTGATTATTCAATTACCGTTTCTCTGACTATTGACCCACTCTTTCTCAGATTAATGACCCATTCGTTCTCTGACTATTGACCCAGTGTTTCTCTGAATATTGGTCCACTGTTAATCAGATTTTTGACCCGCTGTTTCGCAGATTATTGACTCACAGTTATACTGATTATTGACTCACAGTTTCCCTGATTATTGACTCACAGTTTCTCTGATTTTTGACCCACAGTTTCTCTGATTATAAACCGACAGTTTCTCTGATTATTTACTCACTGTTTCTCTGGTTATTGACTCACTGTTTCTCAGATTATTTTCTCCATGTTTTCCTGATTATTGGCTCACTGTTGCTCAGATCAGTGACTCACTTTTACACTGATTACTGTCTCCCTGACTCCCTGATTATTGGCCCACGCTTTCTCTGATTATTGACCAATTGTTTCTCATATTATTGACTCATTGTTTCCCTGATTATTCAATCACTGTTTCTCTGATTATTGACCCGCTGTTTCTCTGATTTTTGACCCTCTGTTTCTCAGATAAGAGTCTCACTAATTCTCAGATTATTGACCCGCGCTTCCTCTGATGATGAACTCACTTTTTCTCTGATAATTGTCTCACTGTAACCTGATCAGTTGTTCACTGTTGTTCAGATCAATGTCCCACTGATCATTTGATTATTGTTGCACTGATCTCTGATTTTAGACCAACCATTCCTCTGATTATTTCCTCCCTGTTTCTCTGATTATTGTCTCCATGTTTACCTGATTATTGGCTCACTGTTGCTCAGATTATTGACTCTCTGTTACCCTGATTATTGATTCCTTGACTCCCTGATTAGTGACCCATTGTTTCTCTGATTATTGACCAATTATTTCTCATATTAATTACTCACTGTTTCCCTGATTATTCAATCACTGTTTCTCTGATTATTGACCCGCTGTTTCTCAGACTAATGACCCATTCTTTCTCTGATTATTGACCCAGTGTTTCTCTGAATATTGTGCCACTGTTTTTCAGATTATTGACCCATTGTTTATCAGATTTTTGACCCACTGTTTCGCAGATTATAGACACACAGTTACACTGATTATTGACTCACTGTTACCCTGATTATTGACTCACGTTTCTCTGATTTTTGACGCACAGTTTCTCTCATTATAGACCAACTGTTTGTCTAATTATTTACTCATTGTTGCTCTGATTATTGGCTCACTGTTTCTCAGTTTATTTTCTGCATGTTTACCGGATAATTGACTCGCTGTTGCTCAGATTAGTGACTCACTGTTACCCTGATTATTGACTCCCTGACTCCCTGATTATTGGCCCATTCTTTCTCTGATTATTGACCAATTGTTTCTCATATTATTGACTCACTTCTTCCGTGATTATTCAATCACTGTTTCTCTGATTATTGACGCACTGTTTCTCTGATTTTTGACCCTCTGTTTCTCAGATTAGAGACTCACTGTTTCTCCGATTACTGACCCACTCTTTCTCTGATAATGAACTCACTGTTTCTCTGATGATTGTTCCTCTGTTAATTGACTCACAAGTTCTCTGATTATTGTCTCACTGTTTACCTGATTATTGGCTCACAGTAGCTCAGATTATTGAGCCAATGTTTCTCTGATTATTGACCAACTGTTCCTCTGATTATTGACTCACTGTTTCACTTTTTATTGACTCAGTTACCATGATTACTGACTACCTGTCTCCCTAATTAATGACAAATGTTTTCTCAGATTATTGACTCACAGTTTCCCTGATTATAGACCAACTGTTCCTCTGATTATTTCCTCCCTGTTTCTCTGATTATTGTCTCCATGTTTGCCTGATTATTGGCTCACTGTTTCTCTGATTATTGACCAATGGCTCCTCTGATTATTGACTCACTGTTTCACTTTTTATTGACTCATGTACCATGATTACTGACTCCCTGTCTCCCTGATTAATAACAAATGCTTTCTCGGATTATTGACTAACAGTTTCTCTGATTATAGACCAACTGTTCCTCTGATTATTTCCTCCCTGTTTCTCTGATTATTGTCTCCATGTTTACCTGATTATTGGCTCACTGTTGCTCAGATTATTGACTCTCTGTTACCCTGATTATTGATTCCCTGACTCCCTGATTAGTGACCCACTGTTTCTCTGATTATTGACCAATTATTTCTCATATTATTTACTCACTGTTTCCCTGATTATTCAATCACTGTTTCTCTAATTATTGACCCACTGTTTTTCAGATTATTGACCCATTGTTTATCAGATATTTGACCCGCTGTTTCACAGATTATTGACACACAGTTACACTGATTATTGACTCACTGTTTCCCTGCTTAATGACTCACAGTTTCTCTGATTTTTGACCCACAGTTTCTCTCATTATAGACCAGCTGTTTGTTTAATTATTTACTCACTGTTTCTCTGATTATTGGCTCACTGTTTCTCAGTTTATTTTCTCCATGCTTACCTAATAATTGACTCACTGTTGCTCAGATTAGTGACTCACTGTTACCCAGATTATTGTCTCCCTGACTCCCTGATTATTGGCCCACTCATTCTCTGATTATTGACCAATTGTTTCTCATATTATTGACTCACTTTTTCCCTGATTATTCAATCACTGTTTCTCTGATTATTGACGCGCTGTTTCTCTGACTTTTGACCCTCTGTTTCTCAGATTAGAGACTCACTGTTTCTCCGATTACTGACCCACTCTTTCTCTGATAATGATCTCACTGTTTCTCTGATGATTGTCTCACTATAAACTGATTATTGGCTCATTGTTGTTCAGATTATTGACCCACTGTTCATCAGATTATTGTCGCACTGTTTCTCTGATTATTGACTTACTGCCTCACTGATTATTGACTCACTGTTACCCGGATTATTAACGCACTGTCTCCCTGATTATTGATCAACGGTTTCTCGTATTGCTGACTCACGGTTTGCCTGATTATTGACTCAATGTTTCTCTGATTTTTGTCCCACAGTTTCTCTGATTATTGAACAACATTTTCTCTGCCTATTGACTCACTTTTTCTCAGATTATTCTCTCCATGTTTAACGGATTAGTGGCTCACTGTCGCTCAGATTATTGACTCACTGTTACCCTGATTATTGTCCCCCTGACTCCCTGATTATTGACCCAGTGTTTTTCCGATTATTGACCAACGGTTTCTCAGTTGTTGACTCATGGTTTGCCTGATTATTGACTCACTGTTTCCCTGATTATGGAATAACTGTTTCTCTGATTATTCACTCACTGTTTCTCTGAATATTGAACCACTGTTTCTCTGATTATTCACCCATAGTTTCTGAGATTATTTATTATCTCTCTCTCTGATTATTGACCGGCAGTTTCACTAATTTTTGACCCGCTTTTTCTCAGATTAATGACTCACTGTTTCTCAGATTACTGACTCTCTCTTTCTCTGACAATTAACTCGCTGTTCCTCTGTTAATTGACTCACAAGTTCTCTGATTATTGTCTCACTGTTTACCTGATTATTGGCTCACAGTAGCTCAGATTATTGAGCTAATGTTTCTCTGATTATTGACCAACTGTTCCTCTGATTATTGACTCACTGTTTCACTTTTTATTGACTCAGTTACCATGATTACTGACTACCTGTCTCCCTAATTAATGACAAATGTTTTCTCAGATTATTGACTCACAGTTTCCCTGATTATAGACCAACTGTTCCTCTGATTATTTCCTCCCTGTTTCTCTGATTATTGTCTCCATGTTTGCCTGATTATTGGCTCACTGTTTCTCTGATTATTGACCAATGGCTCCTCTGATTATTGACTCACTGTTTCAGTTTTTATTGACTCATGTACCATGATTACTGACTCCCTGTCTCCCTGATTAATAACAAATGCTTTCTCGGATTATTGACTAACAGTTTCTCTGATTATAGACCAACTGTTCCTCTGATTATTTCCTCCCTGTTTCTCTGATTATTGTCTCCATGTTTACCTGATTATTGGTTCACTGTTGCTCAGATTATTGACTCACTGTTACCCTGATTATTGATTCCCTGACTCCCTGATTAGTGACCCACTGTTTCTCTGATTATTGACCAATTATTTCTCATATTATTTACTCACTGTTTCCCTGATTATTCAATCACTGTTTCTCTGATTATTGACCCACTGTTTTTCAGATTATTGACCCATTGTTTATCAGATTTTTGACCCGCTGTTTCGCAGATTATTGACACAAAGTTACACTGATTATTGACTCACTGTTTCCCTGCTTAATGACTCACAGTTTCTCTGATTTTTGACCCACAGTTTCTCTCATTATAAGACCAGCTGTTTGTTTAATTATTTACTCACTGTTTCTCTGATTATTGGCTCACTGTTTCTCAGTTTATTTTCTCCATGCTTACCTAATAATTGACTCACTGTTGCTCAGATTCGTGACTCACTGTTACCCAGATTATTGTCTCCCTGACTCCCTGATTATTGGCCCACTCATTCTCTGAATATTGACCAATTGTTTCTCATATTACTGACTCACTTTTTCCCTGATTATTCAATCACTGTTTCTCTGATTATTGACACGCTGTTTCTCTGATTTTTGACCCTCTGTTTCTCAGATTAGAGACTCACTGTTTCTCCGATTACTGACCCACTCTTTCTCTGATAATGATCTCACTGTTTCTCTGATGATTGTCTCACTATAAACTGATTATTGGTTCATTGTTGTTCAGATTATTGACCCACTGTTCATCAGATTATTGTCGCACTGTTTCTCTGATTATTGACTTACTGCCTCACTGATTATTGACTCACTGTTACCCGGATTATTAACGCACTGTCTCCCTGATTATTGATCAACGGTTTCTCGTATTGCTGACTCACAGTTTGCCTGATTATTGACTCAATGTTTCTCTGATTTTTGTCCCACAGTTTCTCTGATTATTAAACAAAATTTTCTCTGACTATTGACTCACTTTTTCTCAGATTATTCTCTCCATGTTTAACTGATTAGTGGCTCACTGTCGCTCAGATTATTGACTCACTGTTACCCTGATTATTGTCCCCCTGACTCCCTGATTATTGACCCAGTGTTTTTCCGATTATTGACCAACGGTTTCTCAGTTGTTGACTCATGGTTTGCCTGATTATTGACTCACTGTTTCCCTGATTATGGAATAACTGTTTCTCTGATTATTCACTCACTGTTTCTCTGAATATTGAACCACTGTTTCTCTGATTATTCACCCATAGTTTCTGAGATTATTTATTATCTCTTTCTCTGATTATTGACCGGCAGTTTCACTAATTTTTGACCCGCTTTTTCTCAGATTAGCGACTCACTGTTTCTCAGATTACTGACCCTCTCTTTCTCTGACAATTAACTCGCTGTTCCTCTGTTAATTGACTCACAAGTTCTCTGATTATTGTCTCACTGTTTACCTGATTATTGGCTCACAGTAGCTCAGATTATTGAGCCAATGTTTCTCTGATTATTAACCAACTGTTCCTCTGATTATTGACTCACTGTTTCACTTTTTATTGACTCAGTTACCATGATTACTGACTACCTGTCTCCCTAATTAATGACAAATGTTTTCTCAGATTATTGACTCACAGTTTCTCTGATTATAGAACAACTGCTCCTCTGATTATTTCCTCCCTGTTTCTCTGATTATTGTCTCCATGTTTGCCTGATTATTGGCTCACTGTTTCTTTGATTATTGACCAATGGCTCCTCTGATTATTGACTCACTGTTTCACTTTTTATTGACACATGTACCATGATTACTGACTCCCTGTCTCCCTGATTAATAACAAATGCTTTCTCGGATTATTGACTAACAGTTTCTCTGATTATAGACCAACTGTTCCTCTGATTATTTCCTCCCTGTTTCTCTGATTATTGTCTCCATGTTTACCTGATTATTGGCTCACTGTTGCTCAGATTATTGACTCACTGTTACCCTGATTATTGATTCCCTGACTCCCTGATTAGTGACCCACTGTTTCTCTGATTATTGACCAATTATTTCTCATATTATTTACTCACTGTTTCCCTGATTATTCAATCACTGTTTCTCTGATTATTGACCCACTGTTTTTCAGATTATTGACCCATTGTTTATCAGATATTTGACCCGCTGTTTCGCAGATTATTGACACACAGTTACACTGATTATTGACTCACTGTTTCCCTGCTTAATGACTCACAGTTTCTCTGATTTTTGACCCACAGTTTCTCTCATTATAGACCAGCTGTTTGTTTAATTATTTACTCACTGTTTCTCTGATTATTGGCTCACTGTTTCTCAGTTTATTTTCTCCATGCTTACCTAATAATTGACTCACTGTTGCTCAGATTAGTGACTCACTGTTACCCAGATTATTGTCTCCCTGACTCCCTGATTATTGGCCCACTCATTCTCTGATTATTGACCAATTGTTTCTCATATTATTGACTCACTTTTTCCCTGATTATTCAATCACTGTTTCTCTGATTATTGACGCGCTGTTTCTCTGATTTTTGGCCCTCTGTTTCTCAGATTAGAGATTCACTGTTTCCCCGATTACTGACCCATTCTTTCTCTGATAATGATCTCACTGTTTCTCTGATGATTGTCTCACTATAAACTGATTATTGGTTCATTGTTGTTCAGATTATTGACCCACTGTTCATCAGATTATTGTCGCACTGTTTCTCTGATTATTGACTTACTGCCTCACTGATTATTGACTCACTGTTACCCGGATTATTAACGCACTGTCTCCCTGATTATTGATCAACGGTTTCTCGTATTGCTGACTCACGGTTTGCCTGATTATTGACTCAATGTTTCTCTGATTTTTGTCCCACAGTTTCTCTGATTATTGAACAACATTTTCTCTGCCTATTGACTCACTTTTTCTCAGATTATTCTCTCCATGTTTAACGGATTAGTGGCTCACTGTCGCTCAGATTATTGATTCACTGTTACCCTGATTATTGTCCCCCTGACTCCCTGTTTATTGACCCAGTGTTTTTCCGATTATTGACCAACGGTTTCTCAGTTGTTGACTCATGGTTTTCCTGATTATTGACTCACTGTTTCCCTGATTATAGAATAACTGTTTCTCTGATTATTCACTCACTGTTTCTCTGATTATTGAAGCACTGTTTCTCTGATTATTCACCCATAGTTTCTGAGATTATTTATTATCTCTCTCTCTGATTATTGACCGGCAGTTTCACTAATTTTTGACCCGCTTTTTCTCAGATTAGTGACTCACTGTTTCTCAGATTACTGACTCTCTCTTTCTCTGACAATTAACTCGCTGTTCCTCTGTTAATTGACTCACAAGTTCTCTGATTATTGTCTCACTGTTTACCTGATTATTGGCTCACAGTAGCTCAGATTATTGAGCCAATGTTTCTCTGATTATTGACCAACTGTTCCTCTGATTATTGACTCACTGTTTCACTTTTTATTGACTCAGTTACCATGATTACTGACTACCTGTCTCCCTAATTAATGACAAATGTTTTCTCAGATTATTGACTCACAGTTTCCCTGATTATAGACCAACTGTTCCTCTGATTATTTCCTCCCTGTTTCTCTGATTATTGTCTCCATGTTTGCCTGATTATTGGCTCACTGTTTCTCTGATTATTGACCAATGGCTCCTCTGATTATTGACTCACTGTTTCAGTTTTTATTGACTCATGTACCATGATTACTGACTCCCTGTCTCCCTGATTAATAACAAATGCTTTCTCGGATTATTGACTAACAGTTTCTCTGATTATAGACCAACTGTTCCTCTGATTATTTCCTCCCTGTTTCTCTGATTATTGTCTCCATGTTTACCTGATTATTGGCTCACTGTTGCTCAGATTATTGACTCTCTGTTACCCTGATTATTGATTCCCTGACTCCCTGATTAGTGACCCATTGTTTCTCTGATTATTGACCAATTATTTCTCATATTATTTACTCACTGTTTCCCTGATTATTCAATCACTGTTTCTCTGATTATTGACCCATAGTTTTTCAGATTATTGACCCATTGTTTATCAGATTTTTGACCCGCTGTTTCGCAGATTATTGACACACAGTTACACTGATTATTGACTCACTGTTTCCCTGCTTAATGACTCACAGTTTCTCTGATTTTTGACCCACAGTTTCTCTCATTATAAGACCAGCTGTTTGTTTAATTATTTACTCACTGTTTCTCTGATTATTGGCTCACTGTTTCTCAGTTTATTTTCTCCATGCTTACCTAATAATTGACTCACTGTTGCTCAGATTAGTGACTCACTGTTACCCAGATTATTGTCTCCCTGACTCCCTGATTATTGGCCCACTCATTCTCTGATTATTGACCAATTGTTTCTCATATTATTGACTCACTTTTTCCCTGATTATTCAATCACTGTTTCTCTGATTATTGACACGCTGTTTCTCTGACTTTTGACCCTCTGTTTCTCAGATTAGAGACTCACTGTTTCTCCGATTACTGACCCACTCTTTCTCTGATAATGATCTCACTGTTTCTCTGATGATTGTCTCACTATAAACTGATTATTGGTTCATTGTTGTTCAGATTATTGACCCACTGTTCATCAGATTATTGTCGCACTGTTTCTCTGATTATTGACTTACTGCCTCACTGATTATTGACTCACTGTTACCCAGATTATTAACGCACTGTCTCCCTGATTATTGATCAACGGTTTCTCGTATTGCTGACTCACAGTTTGCCTGATTATTGACTCAATGTTTCTCTGATTTTTGTCCCACAGTTTCTCTGATTATTGAACAACATTTTCTCTGACTATTGACTCACTTTTTCTCAGATTATTCTCTCCATGTTTAACTGATTAGTGGCTCACTGTCGCTCAGATTATTGACTCACTGTTACCCTGATTATTGTCCCCCTGACTCCCTGATTATTGACCCAGTGTTTTTCCGATTATTGACCAACGGTTTCTCAGTTGTTGACTCATGGTTTGCCTGATTATTGACTCACTGTTTCCCTGATTATGGAATAACTGTTTCTCTGATTATTCACTCACTGTTTCTCTGATTATTGAACCACTGTTTCTCTGATTATTCACCCACAGTTTCTGAGATTATTTATTATCTCTTTCTCTGATTATTGACCGGCAGTTTCACTAATTTTTGACCCGCTTCTTCTCAGATTAGTGACTCACTGTTTCTCAGATTACTGACCCTCTCTTTCTCTGACAATTAACTCGCTGTTCCTCTGTTAATTGACTCACAAGTTCTCTGATTATTGTCTCACTGTTTACCTGATTATTGGCTCACAGTAGCTCAGATTATTGAGCCAATGTTTCTCTGATTATTGACCAACTGTTCCTCTGATTATTGACTCACTGTTTCACTTTTTATTGACTCAGTTACCATGATTACTGACTACCTGTCTCCCTAATTAATGACAAATGTTTTCTCAAATTATTGACTCACAGTTTCCCTGATTATAGACCAACTGTTCCTCTGATTATTTCCTCCCTGTTTCTCTGATTATTGTCTCCATGTTTGCCTGATTATTGGCTCACTGTTTCTCTGATTATTGACCAATGGCTCCTCTGATTATTGACTCACTGTTTCACTTTTTATTGACTCATGTACCATGATTACTGACTCCCTGTCTTCCTGATTAATAACAAATCCTTTCTCGGATTATTGACTAACAGTTTCTCTGATTATAGACCAACTGTTCCTCTGATTATTTCCTCCCTGTTTCTCTGATTATTGTCTCCATGTTTACCTGATTATTGACTCACTGTTGCTCAGATTAGTGACCCACTGTTTCTCTGATTATTGACCAATTATTTCTCATATTATTTACTCACTGCTTCCCTGATTATTCAATCACTGTTTCCCTGATTATTGACCCACTGTTTTTCAGATTATTGACCCATTGTTTATCAGATTTTTGACCCGTTGTTTCGCAGTTACAGTTACAATTGACACACAGTTACACTGATTATTGACTCACTGTTTCCCTGCTTATTATTGACTCAGTTACCATGATTACTGACTACCTGTCTCCCTAATTAATGACAAATGTTTTCTCAGATTATTGACTCACAGTTTCTCTGATTATAGACCAACTGCTCCTCTGATTATTTCCTCCCTGTTTCTCTGATTATTGTCTCCATGTTTGCCTGATTATTGGCTCACTGTTTCTCTGATTATTGACTCTCTGTTACCCTGATTATTGATTCCCTGATTAGTGACCCACTGTTTCTCTGATTATTGACCAATTATTTCTCATATTATTTACTCACTGTTTCCCTGATTACTCAATCACTGTTTCTCTGATTATTGACCCACTGTTTTTCAGATTATTGACCCATTGTTTATCAGATTTTTGACCCGCTGTTTCGCAGATTATTGACACACAGTTAGACTGATTATTGACTCACTGTTTCCCTGCTTAATGACTCACAGTTTCTCTGATTTTTGACCCACAGTTTCTCTCATTATAGACCAGCTGTTTGTCTAATTATTTACTCACTGTTTCTCTGATTATTGGCTCACTGTTTCTCAGTTTATTTTCTCCATGCTTACCTAATAATTAACTCACTGTTGCTCAGATTCGTGACTCACTGTTACCCAGATTATTGTCTCCCTGACTCCCTGATTGTTGGCCCACTCATTCTCTGATTATTGACCAATTGTTTTACATATTATTGACTCACTTTTTCCCTGATTATTCAATCACTGTTTCTCTGATTATTGACGCGCTGTTTCTTTGATTTTTGACCCTCTGTTTCTCAGATTAGAGACTCACTGTTTCTCCGATTACTGACCCACTCTTTCTCTGATAATGATCTCACTGTTTCTCTGATGATTGTCTCACTATAAACTGATTATTGGTTCATTGTTGTTCAGATTATTGACCCACTGTTCATCAGATTATTGTCGCACTGTTTATCTGATTATTGACCTACTGCCTCACTGATTATTGACTCACTGTTACCCGGATTATTAACGCACTGTCTCCCTGATTATTGATCAACGGTTTCTCGTATTGCTGACTCACGGTTTGCCTGATTATTGACTCAATGTTTCTCTGATTTTTGTCCAATGGTTTCTCTGATTATTGAACAACTTTTTCTCTGATTATTGACTCACTTTTTCACAGATTATTGTCTCCATGTTTAACTGATTAGTGGCCCACTGTCGCTCAGATTATTGACTCATTTTTACCTGGATTTTTGACTCCCTGATTATTGACCCACAGTTTCTCAGATTATTGACCAATTGTTTCTCTTATTATTGACTCACTGTTTCCCTGATTATTCAATCACTGTTTCTCTGATTAAAGACTCACTGTTTCTCAAATTATTGCCTCCATGGTTACCTGATTATTGGCTCACTGTTGCTTAGATTATTGACTCACTGTTACCCTGATTATTGACTCCCTGAGTCCCTGATTATTGACCCACTGTTTCTCTGATTATTGACCAATTGTTTCCCATATTATTGACCCACTGTTTCTCTGATTATTGACTCGCTGTCGCTCTGATGATTGACTCCCTGTTTCCCTGATAAATGACTCACTATTTCTATGATAATTAACAGACTTTTTCTCTGATCTTTGATTCAATGTTTCTCATTATTGTCCTGCTGTTTCTCAGATGAATGACCCATTTTTTTCTCGACTATTGACCCAGTGTTTCTCTGAATATTGACCCATTGGTTTTCAGATTATTGACCAACTGTTTATCAGAACTTTCACCCACTGTTTTGCAGATTATGTCTCACAGTTACACTGATTATTGACTCACTGTTTCTCTGATTATTGACTCACTGTTTCTCTTATTATTCACCCACTGCTTCTCTGATTATTCGCTCAATGTTACTCTGATTATTGATCCAGTCTTTCTCTCATTTTTGACGTGAATTTTCTGTGATTATACACTCACTTTTTCTCTGTTTATTCACTCAATGTTTTTCAGGTTATTGATTCGCTGTTTCTCTGATTATTGTCTCACAGTTTACTTGATTATTGGTATACTGTTGCTCAGATTATTAACCCACTGTTTATAGGATTATTGACACACTGTTTCTCTGATTATTGAACTACTGCTTCACTGAATTTTGACTCACTGGTACCCTGATTATTCATTTGTTTTCTCCCTGATTATTGTCCAACGGTTTCTCCGATTATTGACTCAGTGTTTACCTGATCATTGACTCACTGTTTCTCTGAATATACACTCACTGCTTCTCAGATTAATCACTCCCTGTTGCTCTTATTATTGAACCACTGTTTCTCTGATTATTCACCCACTGTTTCTCAGGTTAGTTATTAGCTGTTTCCCTGATTTTTGACCCGCTGTTTCTCAGATTAGCAACTCACTATTTCTCAGAGTACTGACCCACTCTTTCTCTGATAATGAACTCACTTTTTCTCTGATAATTCTCCCACTGTTACCCCGATTATTGGCTAACTATTGCTCAGATTATTGACAAACTGTTTCCTTGATTATTGAGTATTTCTGAATATTGACTCATTGTTTTTCAGATTATTGACCCATTGTTTCTTCGAGTTATGACCCGCTGTCTCTTACATTATTGACTCAAACTTATCCTGATTATTGAATCACAGTTTCTCTGATTATTGACCACAGTTTCTCTGATTATTGACCAATTTTTTCTCATTTTATTGAATCAATGTTGCCCTGATTATTCAATTACTGTTTCTCTGATTTTTGACCAGCTGTTTTTCAGATTAGCGACTGAATATTTCTCAAAGTACTGACTGACTGTTACCCTCATTATTAACTCCCTGTCTCCTGGCATATTGACCAATTGTTTCCCTGATTATTGACTCACTTTTTGACTGATTATTGACAAACTGTTTCCTGATTATTGACTCACTATGTACCTGATTATTGATTCACTGTTTCACTGATTATACCCTCACTGCTTCTCTGATTATTCGCTCACTGTTTCTCTGAATATTGAACGACTGTTTCTCTGGTTATTCACCTGCAGTTTCTCTGATTTTTGACCCCTTGTTTCTCAGATTAGTCACTCACTTTTTCTCAGATTACTGACCCTCTGTTTCTCTGATAATTAACTCACTATTTCTCTGATTATTGTCTAACTGTTTACCTGATTATTGGCTCACATTTACTAAGATTATTCAGCCAATCTTTCTCCGATTATTGACCAACTGTTCCTCTGATTACTGACTCATAGTTTCACTGATTATTGACTCACTGTTACCCTGATCATTGACTACCTGCCTCCCAGATTATTGACCCAGTGTCAACACTGTTTGTTGACCCACTGTTTCTCTGATTACTGACGCTCTGTTTCTCTGATAATTAACTCGCTATTTCTCTGATTATTGGCTGTTTCTCTGTTTATTGTCTCACTGTTTACCTGATTATTGGCTCACAGTTGCGAAGTTTATTCACCCACTGTTTCTTTGATTATTGACCCACTGTTCCTCTGATTATTGACTCATAGTTTCACTAATTATTGACTCACTTTTACCCTGATCATTGACTACCTGCCTCCCTGATTATTGACAAACGATTTTGCAGATTACTGTCTCAGAGTTTCCCTGATTATTGAATCAATGTTTCCCTGATTATTGACTCACTGTTTCCCCGATTATTGATGCACATTTTCTCTGATTAATGACCCGATGTTTCTCAGATTATTAACTCACTGTTTCTCTGATTATTGACTTCATGTCTCCCTGATTATTGACTCTCTTTTTCGCTGATTAATGACTCACTATTTCCCTGATTATTTACCAGCAGTTTCTCAAATTATTGACCCACTGTTTCTCTGAAAATTCACTCACTGTCCATAATAATTAATAGACGGTTTCTCTGATCTTTGATTCACTGCTTTTAATTATTGTCCCGCTGTTTCTCAGATTATTGACCCACTGTTTCCCTTACTATTGACCCAGAGTTTCTCTGAATATTGACTCGCTGTTTTTCAGATTATTGACCCACTGTTTCTCCGATTTTTGACCCGCTGTTTCTTACATTATTGATTCACAGTTTCCCTGATTATTGACTCACGGTTTCTCTAATTATTTACTCACTGCTTCTCTGATTATTCACCCACTGTTTCTCTGATTAGTGACTCACTTTTTCTGAGATTACTGAGCCCCTGTTTCTCTCATAATAAACTAACTTTTCCTCTGATTATTGACCCACTATTTCCCTGATTATAGACCAATTCTTTCTCATATTATTAACTCACTGTTTCCCTGATTATTCAATCACTGCTTCTCTGATTATTGACCCGCTGTTTCTCTGATTTTTGAACCTCTGTTTCTCAGATTAGCGACTCACTTTTTCTCAGATTACTGACCCTCTGTTTCTCTGATAATTCACTCACTATTTCTCTGATTATTGGCTCACTGTTTCCCAGATTATTGTATCCATTTTTACCTGATTATTGGCTCACTGTTGCTGAGATTATTTCCCCACTGTTACCATGATTATTGACTCCCTCGCTCCCTGATTATTGGCCCACTGTTTTTCTGATTATTGATCAGTTGTTTCTCATATTATTGACTCACTGTTTCGCTTATAATTCAATCACTGTTTCTCTGATTATTGACCCGCTGTTACTCTGATTTTTGACCTGCTGTTTCTCAGATTAGCGACTCATTGTTTCTCTGATTATTGACTCACTGTTTCTCAGATTATTGCCCCACTGCTTCCATGATTATTCAATCACTGCTTCTCTGATTACTGACCCACTATTTCTCTGATAATGAACTCACTGTTTGTCTGTTAATTGTTTCACTGTAACCTGATTAATGGTTCACTGTTGCTCAAATTTTTGACCCACTGTTTACCAGATTATTGTCGTACTGTTTCTCTGATTATTGTTCTACTTGTCTCACTGATTATTGACTCATTGTTTCCCTGATTATTAACTTCCTGTCTCCCTGATTACTGACCAACGTTTTCTCAGATTGTTGACTCACGGTTTGCCTGATTATTGACTCACTGTTTCTCTGATTATTCACTCACTGCTTCTCTGATTATTCACTCACTGTTTCTCTGAATATTGAACCAGTGTTTCTCTGATTATTCACCCACTGTTTATGAGGTTATCTATTACCTGTTTCTCAGATTAGTGACTCACTGTTTCTCAGATTACTGACCCTCTGTCTGTCTGATAATTAAAATGCTGTTTTTCCGATTATTGACTCACAGTTTCTCTGATTATTGTCTCACTGTTCACCTGATTATTGGCTCACAGTTGTTCAGATTATTGACCCACTTTGTCTCTGATTATTGACCAACTGTTCCTCTGATTATTGACTCAATGTTTCACTGATTATTGACTCTTTGTTACCATGATTACTGACAACTTCTCTCCCTGATTAATGGCAAATGCTTTCTCAGGTTATTGACTCGCAGTTTGCCTGATTATTGACTCACTGTTTCCCTGATTATTGACCCACATTTTCTCAAACTATTAACCCACTGTTTCTCTGAATATTGACTCACTGTCGGCCTGATCATTGATTCCCTGTTTCTCTGATTAATGACTCACCATTTCTATGATAATTAACACACTTTTTCCCTGATCTTTGATTCACTGATTCTAATTATTGTACCGCTGTTTCTCAGGTTAGTCACCCATTTTTTCTCTGAATATTGACCCAGTGTTTCTGTGAATATTGACCCACTGTTATTCAGATTATTGACCCACTGTTTACCAGATTTTTCACCCGCTGTTTCGCAGTTACACTGAATATTTACCCATTGTTTCTCTGATTATTTAGTCACTGTTTCTCTGGTTATTCACTCAATGTTTCTCTGATTATTGACCCAGTCTTTCTCTCATTTTTGACGCGAATTTTCTCTGAATATTCACTCACATTTTCTCTGATTGTTCACTCAATGTTTTTCACGTTATTGATTCACTGTTTCTCAGATTATTGTCTCAAAGTTCACCTCATTATTGGCATACTGTTTCCCTGATTATTGACTGACTGTTTCTCTGATATTCACTCATTGCTTCTCAGATTATTCACTCCCTGTTGCTCTTATTAGTGAACCACTGTTTCTCTGATTATTCTCCCACTGTTTCTCAGGTTAGTTATTAGCTGTTTCTCTGATTTTTGACCAGCTGTTTCTCAGATTAGCGACTCACTGTTTCTCAGAGTTCTGACCCACTGTTTCTCTGATAATGAACTCACTTTTTCTCTTATAATTCTCCCACTGTTACCTGATTATTGGCTCACTGCTGCTCAGATAACTGACCCACTATTTCCCTGATTATTGACCCGGAGTATCTCTGAATATTGACTCACTGTTTTTCAGATTATTGACCCACTGCCTCTCCGCTTTTTGAACCACTGTTTCTCTGATTATTGACTCACTGTTTCTGTTATTATTAACCCACGTTTTCTCTGATTATTGACCAATTGTTTCTCATATTATTGACTCACTGTTTCCCTGATTATTCATTCACTGTTTCTCTGATTAAAGACTCACTGTTTCTCAAGTTATTGCCTCCATGTTTACCTGATTATTGGCTGACTGTTGCTTAGATTATTGACTCACTGTTACCCTGATTATTGACTCCCTGAGTCCCGGATTATTGACCCACTGTTTCTCTGATTATTGACCAATTGTTTCCCATGTTATTGACTGACTGTTTCACTGATTATTCAATCACTGCTTCACTGAATATTGACCCGCTGTTACTCTGATTTTTGACCCGCTGTTTCTTCGATTAGCGACTCACTGTTTCTCAGATTACTGACCCACTATTTCTCTGATAATGAACTCACTGTTTGTCTGATAATTGTTGCACTGTAACCTGATTATTGGTTCACTGTTGCTCAGGTTATTGACCCACTGTTTAACAGATTATTGTCGCACCGTTTCTCTATTTATTGTCCTACTGTCTCCCTGATTATTGACCAACTATTTCTCAGATTATTGACTCACGGTTTGCCTGATTATTGACTCAGTGTTTCCCTGATTATAGAATCACTGTTACTCTGATTATTCACTCACTGCTTCTCTGATTATTCACTCACTGATTCTTAGGTTATTTATTAACTGTTTCTCTGATTATTGACCCGCAGTTTCACAGATTTTTGACCCGCTGTTTCTCAGATTAGTGACTCACTGTTTCTCAGATTACCGACCCTCTGTTTGTCTGATAATTAACTCGCTGTTTCTCTGATTATTGACTCAAACGTTCTCTGATTATTGTCTCACTGTTCACCTGATTATTGGCTCACAGTTGCTCAATTATTGACCCATTTTGTCTCTGATTATTGACCAACTGTTCCTCTGATTATTGACTCAATGTTTCACTGATTATTGACTCACTGTTACCATGATTACTGACAACCTGTCTTCCTGATTAATGACAAATGCTTTCTCAGATTATTGACTCACAGTTTGCCTGATTATTGACTCACTGTTTCCCTTATTATTGACCCACATTTTCTCTGAATAATGACAGGAGGTTTCTCATAATATTGACCCACTGTTTCTCTGATTATTGACTCACTGTCGCTCTGATGATTGACTCTCTGTTGCCCTGATTAATGACTCACTATTTCTATGATAATTAACAGACTTTTTCTCTGATCTTTCATTCAATGATTTTCATTGTTGTCCCGCTGTTTCACAGATTAATGACCCATTTTTTTCTCGACTTTTGACCCAGTGTTTCTCTGAATATTGACCCACTGTTTATCAGATTATTGACCAACTGTTTATCAGAACTTGCACCCGCTGTTTTGCAGATTATGTCTCACAGTTACGCTGATTATTGACTCACTGTTTCTCTGATTATTTACTCACTGATTCTCTGATTACTCGCTCAATGTTACTCTGATTATTGACCCAGTCTTTCTCTCATTTTTGACGCGAATTTTCTCTGATTATACACTCACTTTTTTTCTGATTGTTCTCTCAATGTTTTTCAGGTTATTGATTCGCTGTTTCTCTGATTATTGTCTCACAGTTTACTTGATTATTGGTATACTGTTGCTCAGATTATTAACCCACTGTTTATCGGATTATTGACACACTGTTTCTCTGATTATTCAACTACTGCTTCACTGAATTTTGACTCACTGGTACCCTGATTATTCACTTGTTTACTCCCTGATTATTGTCCAATGATTTCTCCGATTATTGACTCACTTTTTCTCTGATTATTCACTTACTGCTTCTCAGACTAATCACTCCCTGTTGCTCTTATTATTGAACCACTGTTTCTCTGATTATTCACCCACTGTTTCTCAGGTTAGTTATTAGCTGTTTCCCTGATTTTTGACCCGCTGTTTCTCAGATTAGCCACTCACTGTTTCTCAGAGTACTGACCCACTGTTTCTCTGATAATGAACTCAGTTTTTCTCTGATAATTCTCCCACTGTTACCTGATTATTGGCTAACCTTTGCTCAGATTATTGACAAACTGTTTCCTTGATTATTGAGTATTTCTGAATATTGACTCATTGTTTTTCAGATTATTGACCCATTGTTTCTCCGATTTATGACCCGCTGTCTCTTACATTATTGACTCACACTTATCCTGATTATTGAATCACAGTTTCTCTGATTAGTGACTCACAGTTTCTCTGATTATTGACCGAAGTTTCTCATTTTATTGACTCAATGTTTCCCTGATTATTCAATTACTGTTTCTCTGATTTTTGACCCGCTGTTTTTCAGATTAGCGACTTAATATTTCTCAAAGTACTGACTGACTGTTACCCTCATTATTAACTCCCTGTCTCCTGGAATATTGACCAATTGTTTCTCAGATTATTGACTCATTTTTTGACTGATTATTGACAAACTGATTCCTGATTATTGACTCCCTATGTACCTGATTATTGAATCACTGTTTCACTGATTATACCCTCACTGCTTCTCTGATTATTCGCTCACTGTTTCTCTGAATATTGAACCACTGTTTCTCTGGTTATTCACCTGCAGTTTCTCTGATTTTTGACCCCTTGTTTCTCAGATTAGCCACTCACTGTTTCTCAGATTACTGACCCTCTGTTTCTCTGATAATTAACTCACTATTTCTCTGATTATTGTCTAACTGTTTCTCTGTTTATTGTCTCACTGTTTACCTGATTATTGGCTCACAGTTACTAAGATTATTCACCCAATCTTTCTCCGATTATTGACCAACTGTTCCTCTGATTATTGACTCATAGTTTCACTGATTATTGACTCACTGTTACCCTGATAATTGACTACCTGCCTCCAAGATTATTGACCCAGTATTTCTCTGTTTGTTGACCCACTGTTTCTCTGATTATTCACCCACTGTTTCTTAGGTGAGTTATTAGCTGTTTCTTTGTTTTTTGACCAGCTGTTTCTTAGGATAGCGACTCACTGTTTCTCTGAGTACTGACCCACTGTTTCTCTGATAATGAACTCAGTTTTTCTCTGATAATTCTCCCACTGTTACCTGATTCTCACTTTATTTATTAGATGTTTCTCTGATTATTGACCTGCAGTTTCTCTGATTTTTGACCCTTTGTTTCTCAGATTACTGACCCTCTGTTTCTCTGATAATTAACTCACTATTTCTCTGATTATTGGCTAATGTTTCTCTGTTTATTGTCTCACTGTTTACCTGATTATTGGCTCACAGTTGCGAGGATTATTCACCCACTGTTTCTTTGATTATTGACCAACTGTTCCTCTGATTATTAACTCATAGTTTCACTAATTATTGACTCACTGTTACCCTGATCATTGACTACCTGCCTCCCTGATTATTGACAAACGATTTCGCAGATTATCGTCTCAGAGTTTCCCTGATTATTGACTCAATGTTTCCCTGATTATTGACTCACTGTTTCCCCGATTATTGGTGCACATTTTCTCCGATTAATGACCCGATGTTTCTCAGATTATTAACTCACTGTTTCTCTGATTATTGACTTCCTGTCTCCCTGATCATTGACTCTCTTTTTCGCTGATTAATGACTCACTATTTCCCTGATTATTTACCAGCAGTTTCTCAAATTATTGTTTCTCTGAAAATTCACTCACTGTCCATAATAATTAATAGACGGTTTCTCTGATCTTTGATTCACTGCTTCTAATTATTGTCCCGCTGTTTCTCAGATTATTGACCCACTGTTTCCCTTATTATTGACCCAGAGTTTCTCTGAATATTGACTCGCTATTTTTCACATTATTGACCCACTGTTTCTCCGATTTTTGACCTGCTGTTTCTTACATTATTGATTCACAGTTACCCTGATTATTGACTCACGGTTTCTCTAATTATTGACTCATAGTTTTTCTGATTATTGACCAAAGGTTTCTCTGATTATTGACCAAATGTTTCTCTGTTTATTCAATCAATGTTTCTCTGATTACTGACCCACTCTTTCGCTCATTAAAGAAAAGATTTTTTGCTGATTATTCACTCGCTGTTCGTCTGATTATTAACCCACTGTTTCTCTGATTATTTGCTCACTGTTTCTATGATTATTAACACACTTTCTCTCTGATCTTAGATTTACTGCTTCTAATTATTGTCTCGCTGTTTCTCAGATTATTGACCCATTGTTTCTCTAATTATTGACACAGTGTTTCTCTGAATATTGACCCACTGTTTTTCACATTATTGATCCACTGTTTATCATATTTTCGACACCCTATTTTCAGAATATTGAGTGACAGTTACCTGATTATTGACTCACGGTTTCTCGGATTATTCACCCATTGGTTCTTTGATTATTGAATCACTGTTCCTCTGATTATTGACCCACTGTTTCTCTGATTATTGACCCACTGTTTCTCTGATTATTGACTCACTGTTACCCTGATTATTGACTCCCTGCCTCCCTGATTATTGACAAACACTTTCTCAGATTCTTGACTCAGAGTTTCTTTGATTATTGACTCAATGTTTCCCTGATTATTGACCCACACTTTCTCTGATTAATGAACCGATGTTTCTCTGATTATTAACCCACTGTTTCTTTGATTATTGACTTCCTGTCTCCCTGATCATTGACTTTCTGTTTCGCTGATTAATGACTCACTGTTTCCCTGATTATTGACCAGCCGTTTTTCAGATTATTGACCCACTGTTTCTCTGATACTTCACGCATTGTCCATAATAATTAAAACACTGTTTCTCTGGTCTCTGATTCACTGCTTCTAATTATTGTCCCGCTGTTTCTCAGATTATTGACCCACTGTTTCCCTGATTATTGACCCAGAGTTTCTCTGAATATTGACTCACTGCTTTTCAGATTATTGACCCACTGCTTCACCGCTTTTCACCCACTATTTCTCTGATTATTGACTCACTGTTTCTCTTCTTATTGACCCACTTTTTCTCTGATTTTTGACCCATTGTTTATCTAATTATTGACGAAGTGTTTCTCTGAATATTGACCCACTGTTTTTCACATTATTGATCCACTGTTTAACATATTTTTGACCCGCTTTTTTCAGATTATTCACTCACAGTTACATTGATTATTGACTCACTTTTTCTCTGATTATTGACCCACTGTTTCTCTGTTTATTGACCCACTGTTTCTCTGATTATTCACCCACTCTTTCTCTGATTATTGACTCAATGTTTCTCTGGTTATTGAGCCAGTCTTTCTCACATTTCTGACGCAAATTTTCTCTGATTATTCACTCACATTTTCTCTGATTGTTCACTCAATGTTTTTCAGGTTATTGATTCGCTGTTTCTCTGATTATTGTCTCACAGTTTACCTGATATTGGCATACTGTTGCTCAGGTTATTGACCCAATGTTTATCGGATTATTGGCGCACTGTTTCTCTGATTAATGAACTACTGCTTCTCTGATTTTTGACTCACTGGTACCATGATTATTCAGTTGTTTTCTGCCTGATTATTGTCCAACAGTTTCTCCGATTATTGATTCTTTGTTGCCTGATTATTGACTCATTGTTTCCATGATTATTGACTGACTGTTTCTCTGATTATTTACTCACTGCTTCTCAGATTATTAACTCCCTGTTGCTCTTATTAGTGAACCACTGTTTCTCTGATTATCATCCCACTGTTTCTCAGGTTAGCTATTAGCTATTTCTCTGATTTTTGACCAGCTGTTTCTCAGATTAGCGACGCACTGTTTCTCAGAGTACTGACCCACTCTTTCTCTGATAATGAACTCACTTTTTCTCGGATAATTCTCCCACTGTTACCTGATTATTGGCTCACTGTTGCACAGATTATTGACCCACTATTTCCCTGATTGTTGACCCAGAGTATCTTTGAATATTGTCTCACTGTATTTCAGATTATTGACCCACTGTTTCTCAATTGCTGACCCACTGTTTCTTTGATTATTCACCTACTGTTTCTGAGGTTAGTTATTAGCTGTTTCTTTGCTTTTTGACCAGCTGTTTCTCAGATTAGCGACTCACTGTTTCTCAGAGTACTGACCCACTTTTTCTCTGATTATTCTCACACTGTTACCTGATTTTTGGCTCACTGTTGCTCAGATTATTGACCCACTGTTTCCCTGATTATTGACCCAGAGTTTCTCTGAATATTGACTCACTGCATTTCAGATTATTGACCCTCTGTTCCCCCGATTTTTGTCCCTCTTTTTCTTACATTCCTGACTCACAGTTACCCTGATTATTGACTCAATTTTTCTCTGATTATTGACCTACTGTTTCTCTGATTTTTGACACACTGTTTCTCTGATTATTGACTCACTGTTCATCTGATTATTGACCCACTTTTTCTCTGATTACTTGACCAGTTGTTTTTCATATTAATGACTCACTGTTTTCTGATTATTCAATCACTGTTTCTCTGATTATTGACCCACTCTTTCGCTCATTCGGGAAAAGTTTTTTCTCTGTTTATTCAATCACTGTTCATCTGATTATTGACCCACTGGTTCTCTGATTATTTACTCACTGATTATTAACACATTGTTTCTCTGATCTTTTATTCACTGCTTCTAATTATTGTCTCGCTGTTTCTCAGATTATTGACCAATTGTTTCTCATATTATTCACTCACTGTTTCTTGATTATTCAATCACTGTTTCCCTGATTATTGACTCACTGTTTCTTTGATTATTTACTCTCCGCTTCTCTGATTATTCACCCACTGTTTCTCTGATTAGTGACTCACTTTTTCTGAGATTACTGAGCCCCTGTTTCTCTCATAATAAACTAACTTTTCCTTTGATTATTGACCCACTGTTTCCTTGATTATAGACCAATTCTTTCTCATATTATTAACTCACTGTTTCCCTGATTATTCAATCACTGCTTCTCTGGTTATTGACCTGCTGTTTCTCTGATTTTTGACCCTCTGTTTCTCAGATTAGTGACTCACTTTTTCTCAGATTACTGACCCTCTGTTTCTCTGATAATTCACTCAAAATTTCTCTGATTATTGGCTCACTGTTTCTCAGATTATTGTCTCATGTTTACCTGATTATTGGCTCACTGTTGCTGAGATTATTTCCCCACTGTTACCCTGATTATTGACTCCCTCGCTCCCTGATAATTGGCCCACTGTTTATCTGATTATTGACCAGTTGTTTCTCATATTATTGACTCACTGTTTTGCTTATAATTCAATCACTGTTTCTCTGATTATTGACCCACTGTTACTGATTTTTGACCTGCTGTTTCTCAGATTAGCGACTCACTGTTTCTCTGATTACTGACCCACTATTTCTCTGATAATGAACTCACTGTTTGTCTGTTAATTGTTTCACTGTAACCTGATTAATGGTTCACTGTTGCTCAGATTTTTGACCCACTGTTTATCAGATTATTGTCGCACTGTTTCTCTGATTATTGTCCTACTGTCTCACTGATTATTGACTTCCTCTCTCCCTGATTACTGACCAACGTTTTCTCAAATTGTTGACTCACGGTTTGCCTGATTATTGACTCACTGTTTCTCTGATTATTCACTCACTGCTTCTCTGATTATTCACTCACTGTTTCTCTGAATATTGAACCAGTGTTTCTCTGATTATTAACCCACTGTTTCTGAGGTTATCTATTACCTGTTTCTCAGATTAGTGACTCACTGTGTCTCAGATTACTGACCCTCTGTCTGTCTGATAATTAAAACGCTGTTTTTCTGATTATTGACTCACAGTTTCTCTGATTATTGTCTCACTGTTCACCTGATTATTGGCTCACAGTTGTTCAGATTATTGACCCACTTTGTCTCTGATTATTGACTAACTGTTCCTCTGATTATTGACTCAATGTTTCACTGATTATTGACTCATTGTTAGCATGATTACTGACAACTTTTCTCCCTGATTAATGACAAATGCTTTCTCAGATTATTGACTCACAGATTGCCTGATTATTGACTCACTGTTTCCCTGATTATTGACCCACATTTTCTCTGAATACTGACATGCGGTTTCTCAAACTATTAACCCACTGTTTCTCTGATTATTGACTCACTGTCGGCCGAATCATTGATTCCCTGTTTCCCTGATTAATGACTCAACGTTTCTATGATAATTAACACACTTTTTCTCTGATCTTTGATTCACTGATTCTAATTATTGTACCGCAGTTTGTCAGGATAGTGACCCATTTGTTCTCTGAATATCGACCCAGTGTATCTCTGAATATTGACCAACTGTTATTCAGATTATTGACCCACTGTTTACCAGATTTTTCACCCGCTGTTTCGCAGATTATTGACTCTCAGTTACACTGAATATTGACTCACTGTTTCTCTGATTATTGACTCACTGTTTCTCTGATTATTGACCCACTGTTTCTCTGATTATTGACTCTTTGTTTCTCTGATTATTGACCCAGTCTTTCTCTCATTTTTGACGCCAATTTTCTGAGTATTCACTCACTTTTTCTCTGATTGTTCACTCCATGTTTTTCACGTTATTGATTCGCTTTTTCTCAGATTATTGTCTCAATATTCATCTCATTATTGGCATACTGTTTCTCTGATTATTGAACTACTGCTTCACAGATTTTTGACTCACTGGTACCCTGATTATTCACTTGTTTTCGCCCTGATTATTGTCCAATGGTTTCTCTGATTATTGACTCATTTTTTGCCTGATTATTGACTCACTGTTTCCCTGATTATTGACTGACTGTTTCTTTGATATTCACTCATTGCTTCTCGGATTATTCACTCCCTGAAGCTCTTATTAGTGAACCACTGTTTCTCTGATTATTCTCCCACTGTTTCTCAGGTTAGTTATTAGCTTTTTCTCTGATTTTTGACCAGCTGTTTCTCAGATTAGCGACTCACTGTTTCTCAGAGTACTGACCCACTTTTTCTCTGATAATGAACTCACTTTTTCTCTGATAATTCTCCCACTGTTGCCTGATTATTGGCTCACTGCTGCTCAGATTATTGACCCACAGTTTCCCTGATTATTGACCCGGAGTATCTCTGAATATTGACTCACTGTTTTTCAGATTATTGACCACTGCCTCTCTGATTTTTGAACTACTGTTTCTCTGATTATTGACTCACTGTTTCTGTTATTATTGATCCACGTTTTCTCTGATTATTGACCAATTGTTTCTCATATTATTGACTCATTGTTTCCATGATTATTCATTCACTGTTTCTCTGATTAAAGACTCACTGTTTCTCAAGTTATTGCCTCCATGTTTACCTGATTATTGGCTCACTGTTGCTTAGTTTATTGACTCACTGTTACCCTGATTATTGACTGCCTGAGTCCATGATTATTGACCCACTGTTTCTCTGATTATCGACCAATTGTTTCCCATATTATTGACTGACTGTTTCGCTGATTATTCAATCACTGCTTCTCTGAATATTGACCCGCTGTTACTCTGATTTTTGACCCGCTGTTTCTTCGAATTGCGACTCACTGTTTCTCAGATTACTGATCCACTATTTCTCTGATAATGAACTCACTGTTTGTCTTATAATTGTTTCACTGTAGCCTGATTATTGGTTCACTGTTGCTCAGGTTATTGACCCACTGTTTATCAGATAATTGTCGGACCGGTTCTCTGATTATTGTCCTACTGTCTCACTGATTATTGACTCACTGTTACCCTGATTATTAACTCCCTGTCTCCCTGACTATTGACCAACTTTTTCTCAGATTATTGACTCACGGGTTGCCTGATTATTGATTCAGTGTTTCCCTGATTATAGAATCACTGTTACTCTGATTATTCACTCACTGCTTCTCTGATTATTCACTCACTGCTTCTCTGATTATTCACTCACTGATTCTTAGGTTATTTATTAACTGTTTCTCTGATTATTGACCCGCAGTTTCACAGATTTATGACCCGCTGTTTCTCAGATTAGTGACTCACTGCTTCTCAGATTACCGACCCTATGTTTGTCTGATAATTAACTTGCTGTTTCTCTGATTATTGACTCAAAGGTTCTCTGATTATTGTCTCACTGTTCACCTGATTATTGGCTCACAGTTGCTCAATTATTGACCCACTTTGTCTCTGATTATTGACCAACTGTTCCTCTGATTATTGACTCAATGTTTCACTGATTATTGACACAGTTACCATGATCACTGACAACCTGTCTCCCTGATTAATGACACATGCTTTCTCTGATTATTGACTCACTGTTTCCCTTATTATTGACCCACATTTTCTCTGAATAATGACAGGTGGTTTCTCAGACTATTGACCCACTGTTTCTCTGATGATTGACTCACTGTTTCCCTGATTAATGACTCACTATATCTATGATAATTAACAGACTTTTTCTCTGATCGTTGATTCAATGATTCTTATTATTGTCCCGCTGTTTCTCCGATTAATGACCCATTTTTTCTCAACTATTGACCCAATGTTTCTCTGAATATTGACCCACTGTTTTTCAGATTATTGACCAACTGTTTATCAGAACTTTCACCCACTGTTTTGCAGATTGAGTCTCACAGTTACACTGATTATTGACTCACTGTTTCTCTGATTATTGACTCACTGTTTCTCTAATTATTCACCCACTGTTTCTCTGATTATTGACTCAATGTTTCCCTGAATATTTACTCAATGTTTCTCTGATTATTCGCTCAACGTTACTCTGATTATTAACCCAGTCTTTCTCTCATTTTTGACGCGAATATTCTGTGATTATAAACTCACTTTTTCTCTGATTGTTCACTCAATGTTTTTCAGGTCATTGATTCGCTGTTTCTCTGATTATTTAGTCACAGTTTACCTGATATTGGCATACTGTTGCTCAGGTTATTGACCCAATGTTTATCGGATTATTGACACACTGTTTCTCTGATTATTGAACTACTGCTTCACTGAATTTTGACTCACTGGTACCCTGATTATTGACTTGTTTTCTCCTGGATTATTGTCCAACGGTTCCTCCGATTATTGACTCAGCGTTTGCCTGATTATTGACTCACTGTTTCTCTGATTATTCACTTACTGCTTCTCAGATTAATCACTCCCTATTGCTCTTATTATTGAACCACTGTTTCTCTGATTATTCACCCACTGTTTCTCAGGTTAGTTATTAGCTTTTTCCTGATTTTTGACCCGCTGTTTCTCAGATTAGCGACTCACTGTTTCTCAGAGTACTGACCCACTGTTTCTCTGATAATGAACTCACTTTTTCTCTGATAATTCTCCCACTGTTACCTGATTATTGGCTAACTGTTGCTCAGATTATTGACAAACTGTTTCCCTGATTATTGAGTATTTCTGAATATTGACTCATTGTTTTTCAGATTATTGACCCATTGTTTCTCTGATTTATGACCCACCTTTCTCTTACATTACTGACTCACACTTATCCTGATTATTGACTCACAGTTTCTCTGATTATTGACCGCAGTTTCTCTGATTATTGACCAATTGTTTCTCATTTTATTGACTCAATGTTTCCCTGATTATTCAATTACTGTTTCTCTGATTTTTGACCCGCTGTTTTTCAGTTTAGTGACTCAATATTTCTCAAAGTACTGACTGACTGTTAACCTCAATATTAACTCCCTGTCTCCCTGAATATTGACCTATTGTTTCTCAGATTATTGACTCACTTTTTGACTGATTATTGATGAACTGTTTCCTGATTATTGACTCACTACGTACCCTATTATTGAATGACTGTTTTACTGATTATACCCTCACTGCTTCTCTGATTATTCGCTCACTGTTTCTCTGAATATTGAACGACTGTTTCTCTGGTTATTCACCTGCAGTTTCTCTGATTTTTGACCCCTTGTTTCTCAGATTAGCCACTCACTGTTTCTCAGATTACTGACCCTCTGTTTCTCTGATAATTAACTCACTATTTCTCTGATTATTGTCTAATTGTTTCTCTGTTTATTGTCTCACTGTTTACCTGATTATTGGCTCACAGTTACTAAGATTATTCACCCAATCTTTCGCCGATTATTGACCAACTGTTCCTCTGATTATTGACTCATAGTTTCACTGATTATTGACTCACTGTTACCCTGATCATTGACTACCTGCCTTCCAGATTATTGACCCAGTGTTTCTCTGTTTGTTGACCCACTGTTTCTCTGATTATTCATCCACTGTTTCTTAGGTTAGTTATTAGCTGTTTCTTTGTTTTTTGACCAGCTGTTTCTCAGGATAGCGACTCGCTGATTCTCTGATTACTGACAAAATGTTTCTCTAATAATGAACTCACTTATTCTCTGATTATTCTCCCACTGTTACCTGATTCTCACTTTATTTATTAGCTGTTTCTCTGATTATTGACCTGCAGTTTCTCTGATTTTTGACCCTTTGTTTCTCAGATTACTGACCCTCTGTTTCTCTGATAATTAACTCACTATTTCCCTGATTATTTACCAGCAGTTTCTCAAATTATTGACCCACTGTTTCTCTGAAAGTTCACTCACTGTCCATTATAATTAATGGACGGTTTCTCTGATCTTTGATGCACTGCTTCTAATTATTGTCCCGCTGTTTCTCAGATTATTGACCCACTGTTTCCCTTATTTTTGACCCAGAGTTTCTCTGAATATAGACTCGCTGTTTTACAGATTATTGACCCACTGTTTCTCTGATTATTGACTCACTGCTTTCTGTTTATTTACTCACTGTTTCTCTGATTATTGACCCACTGTTTCTCTGATTATTGACTCACTGCTTTCTGTTTATTTACTCACTGTTTCTCTGATTATTGACTCACTGCTTTCTGTTTATTTACTCACTGTTTCTCTGATTATTCACTCAATGTTTCTCTGATTATTGAGCCAGTCCTCACATTTTTGACGTGAATTTTCTCTGATTATTCACTCACATTTTCTCTGATTGTTCACTCAATGTTTTTCAGGTTATTGATTCGCTGTTTCTCTGATTATTATCTCACAGTTTACCTGATATTGGCATACTGTTGCTCAGGTTATTGACCCAATGTTTATCAGATTATTGGCGCACTGTTTCTCTGATTATTGAACTACTCCTTCTCTGATTTTTGACTCACTGGTACCATGATTATTCAGTTGTTTTCCTCCTGATTATTGTCCAACGGTTTCTCCAATTATTGATTCTTTGTTTGCCTGATTATTGACTCATTGTTTCCCTGATTATTGACTTACTGTTTCTCAGATTATTAACTCCCTGTTGCTCTTATTAGTGAACCACTGTTTCTCTGATTATTATCCCATTGTTTCTCAGGTTAGCTATCAGCTGTTTCTCTGATTTTTGACCAGCTGTTTCTCAGATTAGCGACGCACTGTTTCTCGGAGTACTGACCCACTGTTTCTCTGATAATGAACTCACTTTTTCTCGCATAATTCTCCCACTGTTACCTGATTATTGGCTCACTGTTGCACAGATTATTGACCCACAGTTTCCCTGATTATTGACCCAGAGTTTCTCTGAATATTGACTCACTGCATTTCAGATTATTGACCCTCTGTTCCCCCGATTTTTGACCCTCTTTTTCTTACATTATTGACTCATAGTTACCCTGATTATTGACTCACTTTTTCTCTGATTATTGACCTACTGTTTCTCCGATATTTGACACACTGTTTCTCTGATTATTGACTCTCTGTTCATCTGATTATTGACCCACTGTTTCTCTGATTAATTGACTAGTTGTTTCTCATATTAATTACTCACTGTTTTCTGATTATTCAATCACTGTTCATCTGATTATTCCCTGTTTCTCTGATCTTTGACTCACTGCTTCCAATTATAGACACGGTATTTCCCTGATTATTGACTCATTGATTTTCTGATTACTGCCCCATGCTTTCCCTGATTGTTGACCCACTGCTTACGTGATTATTTACTCACAGTTTCTCTGATTATTGACTCACTGTTTCTCTGAATATTCACTCCCTGCTTCTTTCATTATAGTTGTTACTCAGATTAGCGACTCATTGTTTCTCAGATTATTGACCCACTGTTTCTCTGATTATTGACTCGTTATTTCTCTGATTATTGACTCACATTTTCTCTGATTATTGACCCACTGTTTCTCTGAATATTCAATCCATGTTTCTCTCATTATTTACCCGTTGTTTCTCAGATTAGCGACTCGTTGTTTCTCAGAGTATTTACCCACTGTTTCTCTGATTATTGACTCACTATTTCTCATATTATTGACTAATTGTTACTCTGCTTATTGAGTCACTTTTTATCTAAAAAGTGACACACTGTTGCTCTGCATATTCACTCCCTGTTTCTCTCATTATTGACCCTCTGCTTCTCAGATTAGTGACTCACTGTTTCTCAGGTTATTGACCCACTGTTGCTCTGATAATTGACTCACTGTTACCCTGATTATAGACTCACTGTTTCTCTGATTATTGACTCAGTGTTTCTCTGAATATTCAATCCCTGTTTTCTCATTATTGAGACATTGTTTCTTAGATTAGCGACTCATTGTTTCTCAGATTATTGACCCACTGTTTCTGTGATTTTTGACTCAATGTTACCCTGATTATTGACCTGCTGTTTTTCAGATTAATGACTTACTGTTCCACTGATTATTCACTCACTGTTTCTCTAATTATTGACTCATTGTTTCCCTAATTATTTCAATACTCCAATTTGGGAATGGGCAATACTGGACCTGGCATTACGGAATGAACCCGACCATTTGATCAAAGTTTCTGTAGGAAAGCATTTCGGAAAAAGTGACCATAATTCAGGTTTCCAGGTAATGGTGGATAAGTATAATAGGAAACCTTGGGTTAAGCTCCTTAACAGGGGAAGGGTAATTTTAACAAGATTATGAAATTCCACTGGGCACATTACCAGTAGGATATGTTTCCCTCTTAGTGACTCTCCGTTTACCTGATTATTGTCAAACTTTTTCTCTGATTATTGATGCATTGTTCCTCTGATTTTGATTTCACTGCTCCTAGTTACTGAGCCACTGTTTGTCTGATTATAGACCCACTGTTCTTCTGATTATTGTCCCACTTTCCCGATAGTTATTGACTCAGTTCTTTCTCTGAATGGTAACTCACTGTTTCTATGATCTTTGACCCATTTTTTTCCGATTCCTGCCTGACGGTTTCTCTGAATATTGAACCCAATTTCTCAGATTATTGACACACTATTTCCCTGACAATGGACTCACTCTTTCTCTTATTATTCACTGTTTCTCTGAATTTGACTCGCTGCTTATAATTACTGAAACATTATTTTCTGATTAGTGACCCAGTTTTTCTCTCCTTATTGTCCCACTGTTTCCAGGACTATTGACCCACTGTGTCTCCGATTATTGTCTCAATGTTTCCCTGATCTTTGACTCTCTGCTTCTAATTATAGACACGGAGTTTCCATGATTATTGACTCATTGATTTTCTGATTAATGCGCCACACTTTCCCTGATTGTTGACCCAATGCTTATGGGATTACTTACTCGCAGGATCTCTTGTTTCTCTGAATATTCACTCCCACTTTCTCTCATTATTGCCCCGTTGTTTCCCAGATTAGCGACTCATTGTTTCTCAGATTATTGACCCACTGCTTTTCTGATGATTGAAACACTATTTCTCTGAAAATTGACTCACTATTACCCTGATTATTGACTCAATGTTTCTCTGATTATTGACAAACTGTTTCTCTGAATATTCAGTCTCTGTTTCTCTCATTATTGACCCTGTGTTTCTCAGATTAGTGACTCACTGCTATTAGATTATTGAACCACAGTTTCTCTCATTATTGACTCACTGTTACCCTGCTTACTGACTCACTTTTTCTCTGATTATTGAGTCACTGTTTCTCTGAATATTCACTCCCTGTTTCTCTCATTATGGACCCGTTGTTTCTCAGATTAGTGACTCATTGTTTCTCACATTATTGACTCAAAGTTTCTCTGATTATAGACACACTGTTTCTCTGAATATTCACTCCCTATTTCTCTCATTATTGACCCTCTGTTCCTCAGATTACTGACTCACTGTTTCTCAGATTATTCACCCACTGTTTCTCTGAACTCACTGTTACCCTGATTATTGAGTCACTGATTCTCAGATTATTGACTCACTGTTTCTGTGAATTTTGGCTCACCGTTTTTCTGATTATTCACTCACTCTTTCTCTGATGATTGACTCATTGTTTTCCCTAATTATGTAGATACTCCAATTAGGGAATGGGCAATACTGCACCTGGCTCACATTTTCTCTGATCATTGACCCACTGTTTCTCTGAATATTCACTCCATGTTTCTCTCATTATTTACCATGTGTTTCTCCGATTAGGGTCTCACTGTTTCTCAGATTATTGACCCATTGTTTCTCTGATTATTACTCATGGTTACCCTGATTATAGACTCACATTTTCTCTGATTATGGACTAATTGTTTCTCTGATTATTCACTCTTTGTTTCCATCATTATTGACCTGTTGTTTCTCCGATTAGCGACTCATTGTTTCTCAGATTATTGACCCACTGTTTCTATGATTATTGACTCACTATTGCTCTAATTATTGACTAACTGTCAGCCTGATTATTGTCTCAATGTTTCTCAGATTAGTGACTCAACGTTTCTTAAATTATTAACCCACTGTTTCTCTGATTATTGACTCATTGTTTCACTGATTACTGACTCCATGTTTCTCTGAATATTGTCTCACTGTTTCCCTGATTACTGACACAATGATTCTCTGGTTAATGAGTCATTGTTTCCCAGATTATTGACCGACTGTTTATCAGATTATTGACGCAGTTTCTCTCATTATTGACCCGTTTTTTTCTCAGATTATTGACACACTGTTGATCAGATTATTGACGCAGTGTTTCTCTGATTGTTGACCCGCTGTTTCACAGATTATTGTCTCACTGTTACCCTGATTATTGAATCACTTTTTCTCTGATTTTTGACTCACTGTTTTTTGGATTTGACTCGCTGCATCTAATTTTGGAAACACTGTTATTTTCTCATGAGTAACCCAATGTTTCTCTCATTATTGTTCCACTCTTCCCGGACTATTGTCCACTTTTTCGCTGATATTTGACTCACTGCCTCTAATTATAGACACGGTGCTTCCCTGATTATTGACTCATTGATTTTCTGATATTTGCCCCACTATCTCCCTGATTGTTGACACACTGCTTATGTGATTATTTCCTCAGGGTTTCTCTGATTATTGACTCACTGTTTCTCTGAATATTCACTAGCTGCTTCTTTCATTATTCACACGTTGTTTCTCAGATTAGCGGCTCATTGTTTCTCACATTATTGACCCACTGTTCTCTGATTATTGACTCACTGTTACCATGATTATTGACTCACTTTTTCTCTGATTATTGACCCACTGTTTCTCTAAATATTCACTCCCTGTTTCTTTCATTATTGACGCTGTGTTTCTCAGATTAGTGGATCACTGCTTCTCTGATTATTGTCTCATTTTTTCTCTGATTATTGACTCACTGCCTCTGTCATTATGGACCCGTTGTTTCTCAGTATAACTACTCATTGTTTCTCACATTATTGACTCACTGTTACCCTGCTTATTGACTCACTTTTTCTCTGATTATTGAGTCACTGTTTCCCTGAATATTCAATCCCTATTTCTCTCCTTATTGAACCTCTGTTCCTTCGATTATTGACTCATTGTTTCTCTGATTATTGACTCACTGTTTCTCTGAATGTTGACACACTGTTCCTCTGCATATTCACAAAATGTTTCTCTCATTATTGACCTTCTGTTTCCCAGATTAGTGACTCACTGTTTCTCAGATTATTGACCCACCGTGTCTCTGATCATTGACTCAAAGTTTCCCTGATTATTGACACACTGTTTCCCTGAATATTCACTCCCTGTTTCTCACATTAGTGACTCACTGTTTCTCTGATTACTGACTCACTGTTTCTCTGAATATTCACTCCCTGTTTTCTGATTAGTGCCACGTTGTTTCTTAGTTTAGCGACTCATTGTTTCTCAGATTATTGACCCGCTGTTTCTCAGAATATTGGCGCACTGTTACCCTAATTATTGACTAACTGTTTCTGTGAATTTTGAATCACCGTTTTTCTGATTATTCCCTCACTCTTTCTCTGATGATTGACTCATTCTTTTCCCTAATTAAGTAGATACTCCAATTAGGGAATGGGCAATACTGCACCTGGCTCACATTTTCTCTGATTATTGACCCACTGTTTCTCTGATTATGCACTCCATGTTTCTGTCATTATTTACTTTGTGTTTCTCAGATTAATGTCTCACTGTTTCTCAGATTATTGACCCACTGTTTCTCTGATTATTACTCATGGTTACCCTGATTATAGACTCACATTTTCTCTGATTGTGGACTCATTATTTCTCTGATTATTCGCTTCCTGTTTCCATAATTATTGACCCGCTGTTTCTCCAATTAGCGACTCATTGACTCACTGTTTCTCAGATTATTGACCCCCTGTTTTTCAGATTATTGAAGCAGTTTCTCTGATTATTGACCCGTCTTTTTCTCAGATTATTGACACGCTGCTGATCAGATTATTGACGCAATGTATCTCTGATTATTGATACGCTGTTTCTCAGATTATTGGCTCACTTTTTCTCTCATTTTTGACTCAATGTTTCTCAGATATTGACTTGCTACTTTGAATTATAGAAACACTATTTTTTCTAATTTTTTTTCTCTCATTATTGTTCCACTTTTTTCTGGACTATTGCCCCACTGTTTCTCTGTTTATTGACTCACTGTTTCTCTGATCTTTGAATTGCTGCTTCTAATTATAGACATGGTGTTTCCCTGATTATTGACTCATTGATTTTCTGATTATTGCCCCACACTTTGGCTGATTGTTGACCCACTGCTTATGTGATTATTTACTCACCATTTTTCTGATTATTGACTCACTGTTTCTCTGAATATTCACTCTCTGCTTCTCAATTATTGACCCGTTGTTTTTCAGATTAGCGACTCATTGTTTCTCAGATTATTGTGCCACCGTGTCTTTGATTATTGACTCAAAGTCTCTCTGATTATTGACACACTGTTTCTCTGAATATTCCCTCCCTGTTTCTCACATTAGTGACTCACTGTTTCTCAGATTATTGACTCACAGTTTCTCTGTTTATTGACTGCATGTTTCTCTGAATATTAACTCACTGTTTCCCTGATTAATGACACAATGATTCTCTGGTTATTCAATCAGTGTTTCTCCGACTATTGACTCACTGTTCCTCAGATTATTCACCCAATGTTTATCAGATTACTGGACCCGTCTTTTTCTCAGAGTATTGAAACAGTGTTGTTCAGAATATTAACGCACCACTTATTTGATTATAGAACCGCTGTTTCTCAGATTAATGGTTCACTGTTACCCGGATTCTTGACTCATTTTTCTGTGATTTTTGAGTCACTGTTTCAAAGATTTTGACTCGCTGCTTCGAATTATAGAGACACTGTTTTTTTCTGATTGTTTTTCTCACATTATTGTTCCACTGTTTCCCGGACTGTTTCCCCTCTGTTTCTCTGATTATTGACTTACTGTTTCTCTGATCTTTGACTCACTGCTTGTAATTATAGACACGGTGTTTCCCTGATTATTGACTCATTGATTTTCTGATTATTGCCGCACTCTTTCCCTGATTGTTGACCCACTGCCTATGTGATTATTTACTCACTGTTTCTCTGATTATTGACTCACTGTTTCCCAGATTATTGACTCACTGTTTCTCTGATAATTGACGCACCGTTTCTCTGAATATTGACACACTGTTGCTCTGCATATTCACAAACTTTTTCTCCCATTATTGACGCCCTGTTTCTCAGATTAGTGTCTCAATGTTTCTCAGATTATTGACACAATGTTTCGTCGATTATTGACTCACTCTTACCCTGATCACTGACTGTGTGATTCACTGGTTATTGAATAACTGTTTCTCCGAATATTGACTCACTGTTTCTCACATTAGTGACAAAATGTTTCTTCGATTATTGAGTCACTGTTTCTCTGATTATTGACTCCATGTTTCTCTGAATATTGACTCACTGCTTCCCAGATTACTGACGCAATGATTCTCTGGTTATTGAGTCATGGTTTCTCCGATTATTGACCCACGGTTTATCAGATTATTGACACAATTTCTCTGATTATTGACCCGTTTTTTTCTCAGATTATTGACATGCTGCTGATCAGATTATTGACGCACTGTATCGCTGATTATTGACCCGCTGTTTCTCAGATTAATGGCTCACTTTTTCTCTCATTTTGACTCACTGTTTCTCAGATTTTGACTCGCTGCTTCTAATTATAGAAACACTATGTTTTCTAATTTTTTTTCTCATTATTGTTCCACGTTTTCCCGGACTATTGCCCCACTGTTTCTCTGATTATTGACTCACTGTTTCTCTGATCTTTGACTCGCTGCTTCTAAGTATAGACACGGTGTTTCCCTGATTATTGACTCATTGATTTTCTGATTATTGCCGCACTCTTTCCCTGATTGTTGACCCGCTGCTTATGTGATTATTTACTCACTGTTTCTCTGATTATTGACTCACTATTTCCCAGATTATTGACTCACTGTTTCTCTGATTATTGACGCACCGTTTCTCTGAATATTGAAACACTGTTGCTCTACATATTCACAAACTTCTTCTCTCATTATTGACCCCCTGTTTCTCAGATTAGTGTCTCACCGTTTCTCAGATTATTGACACACTGTTTCTTTGATTATTGACTCATTGTTACCCTGATTATTGACTCACCGTTTCTCTGATTATTTACTCACTGTGACCCTGATTATTGACTCACAGTTTCTTTGTTTATTCACTCCATGTTTCTCTGAATATTGGCTCACTGTTTCCCTGATTATTGACTCAATGATTCTCGGGATATTGACTCACTGTTTCTCCGATTATTGACTCACTGTTTCTCTGATTGTTGACCCACTGTTACCCTGATTATTGAGTCACTGTTTCTTTAATTAATGACATACTGTTTCTCTGAATATTTACTCCCTGTTTCTCTCATTAATGAACCGCTCTTTCTCAGATTAGCGACTCACACTTACTCAGATTATTGACCCACTGTTTCTCTGATTATTGACATACTATTTCTCTGATTATTGACTGACTGTTACCTTCATTATTGACTCACTGTTTCTCTGATTATTGACACACTGTTTTTCTGAATATTCGCTCCCTGTTTCTCTCATTATTGACTTGTGCTTCACAGATTTACGATTTACTGTTTCTCAGATTATTGACCCACCGTGTCTCTGATTATTTACTCACTGTTTCTTTGATTATTGACTCACGGTTTCTCTGATTATTGACTCAATGTTTCTCTAAATATTGACACACTGTTTCCCTGATTATTCACTCATTGTTTCTCTGGTTATTGAATCATTGGTTCCCTGATTATTGACTAACTGTTTCCCTGATTATTGACCCTCTGTTTCTTTGTATATTGACTGACTATTTCGCTGATTATTGTCTCACTGTTACCCTGATTATTGACTCACAGTTTCTCTGATTATTCACTCACTGTTACCCTGATTAATGACTCACTGTTTCTCTGAATATTCACTCACTGTTACCCTCATTATTCACTCACTGTTTCTCTGATTGTTGACTCAGATTTTCGCTGTATATTAACACACGTTTTCCTTGATTTTAGACTCAATGTTTCTCTGGTTATTGAATCACTGTTTCTCTGATTATTGACTCACTGTTTCTCAGGTTATTAACCCACTGTTTATGTGATTATTTACTCAATGTTTCTCTGATTATTCACCCACCGTTTCACTGAATATTCACTCCCTGTTTCTCTCACTATTGATCCGTTGTTTCTCAGTTTAGTGACTCAATGTTTCTCAGGTTGTTGACCCACTGTTTCTCTGACGATTGACATGCTGTTATGCTGATTATTAACTGAATACTTCTCTGATTATTTACACACTGTTTCTCTGAATATTCACTCTCTGTTTCTCTCATTATTGATCAGTTGTTTTTCAGATTAATCTCCCAATGTTTCTCAGATTATTGACCCACTGTTTGTCAGATTATTGATGCACCTTTTCTCTGATTGTTGACCCGCTGTTTCTCACATTATTGACCCACTGTTTATCAAATTATTGATGCACTGTTTCTCTGATTATTGACCCACTGTTTCTCTGATTATTGACCTGCTGTTTCTCACATTAATGACTCTCTGTGACCCTGATTATTGACTCATTGTTGCTCCGATTTTTGACTGGCTGTTTTTCTTTTTTTTCACTCACTCTTTCTCTGATTATTGACTCATTGTTTCCCTGATTATGTAGATAGTCCAACTAGGGAAGGGGCATTACTCGACCTGGCATTATGGAATGAACCTGACCTGTTGATCGAAGTTTCTTTAGGGAAGCATTTCAGGAAACGTGGCCACATTTCAGTAGGTTTCCAGGTAATGTTGGATAATTATAGGAGGATTCCTTGGGTAAAGCTCCGTAACTGGCCAAGGGTAATTTTAACAACATTTGGAAATTCCGGTCGCCACATTACCAGCAGGATATATTTCCCTGTTTATGACTCTGTGTGTCCCTGATTATTGTCACAAATTTTTTCTGGTTATTGACGCACTGTTCCTCTGATTTTGATTTCACTGCTTCTAGTTATTGTCCCAATGTTTCTCAGATTTTTGACCCACATTTTCTTTGATTATTGTCCCACTTTAGCGCTGCTTATTTTTGCCTGATCAATAAGTCACTGTCTATCTGATCCTTGGTTCACTGCTTCTAATTATTGCCCCACTGTTTCTAAGATTTCTGACCCAGTTTTTCCCTGATTATTGCCTCACCGTTTCTCCGATTTCTGACCCAGTTTTTCCCTGATTATTGCCTCACCGTTTCTCTCATTATTGACCCACTGTTTCTCAGGTTATTGAGACACTGTTTCCCTAAATATGGACCCATTGTTTCCCTGATTAATTGTCTCACGGTTTCTCTGATTTTGACTCACTGCTTCTAATTATATAAACACTCTTTCTCTGATTATTGACCCAGTTACTCTCTTATTATCGTCGCACTGTTTCCCTGACGATTGACCAACTGATTCTCTGATTACTCACTCACTGGTTCCCTGATCATTGACCCATTCTTTCTGTGATTATTGACCAACTGTTTCTCTGATTATTCACTTACTGTTTCTTTGAATATTCACTTACTCCTTCTCTGATTTGGGAATCGCTGTTTATTTTCACTGTTCCACTCATTATTGACCCACTGGTTCCCTGATTATTAAATAACTGTTTCTTTGATTCTTGACCCAGGATTTATGTGATTATTTACTCACTGTTTCTCTGATTATTCAACAGCAGTTTCTCTGCATTTTCACTCCCATTTTCTTTCATTATTGATCCGTTGTTTTTCAAATTAGAATTTCTCAGATTATTGACCCACTGATTCTCTGATTATTGCCTCACGATTTCTCTGATTATTGACTCACTGGTACCCTGATTATTGAGTCACTGTTTCTCTAATTAATTACATGCTGTTTCTCTGAATATTTACTTTCCGCTTCTCTCATTAATGACCCGCTGTTTCTCAGATTAGCGACTCACTTTTCTCAGATTATTTACCCTCTGTTTCTCTGATTATTGACTCACTATTTCTGATTATTGACTGACTGATGCCTTAATTATTGACTCACTGTTTCTCTGAGTATTGACACACCGTTTCTCTGAATATTTGCTCCCTGATTCTTTCATTATTTACTCGCTGCTTCACAGATTAGCAATTTACTGTTTCTCAGATTATTGATCCACTGTGTCTCTGATTATTTACTCGCTCTTTCTTTCATTTTTGATTCACTGTGACCCTGATTATTGACTGACAATAATTGACTCACTGTTATCCTGATGATAGACTCACTGTTTCTCTGACTATTGACTCATTGTTTCCCTGATTATTCACTCAATGTTTCTCTGGTTATTGACTCACTGATTCCCTGATTATTGACTAATTGTTTCCCTGATTATTAACCCTCTGTTTCTCTGATTATTGACTTACTATTCCGCTGATTATTTACTCACAGTTACCCTCATTATTGACAAACTGTTTCTCAGGTTATTGACCCACTGTGTCTCTGATTATTGACTCACAGTTTCTCTGAATATTCACTCACTGTTACCCTGATTATTGACTCACTGTTTCTCTGATTGCTGACTCAAATTTTCGCTCTATATTAACTCACTGTTTCCCTGAAAATTGATTCACTGTTTCTCAGATTATTAACCCACTGTTTATGTGATTATTCACTCCTTGTTTCTCTGCTTATTCACCCATCGTTTCTCTGAATATTCACTCACTGTTTCTCTCATTATTGATCCTCTTTTTCTCAGATTAGCGAATCACTCTTCCACAGATTATTGGCCCACTGTTTCTCTGATTATTGCATCACTATTTCACTGATGCTTGACTCACTATTACCCTGAATATTGACTAACTGTTTGTCTGATTATTTACACACAGTTTCTCTGAATATTCACTCTCTGTTTCTCTCATTATTGACCAGTTGTTTCTCAGATAATTGTCCCGCTGTTTCTCAGATTATTGACCCATTGTTTTTCAGATTATTGACGCACCGTTTCTCTGATTATTGACCCGCTGTTTCTCTGATTATTGCCTAGCTGTTTCTGAGATTATTGATTCACTGTCATCCTGATGATTGACTCACTGTTTCTCAGACTACTGTCCCACTGTTTCTCTGATTATTGCCACATGATTTCTCTGATTATTGAGTCACTGTTACCCTGATTATTGAGTCACTGTTTCTTTAATTAATGACACACTGTTTCTCTGAATATTTACTCCCTTTTTCTCTCATTAATGAACTGCTCTTTCTCAGATTAGTGACTCACTCTTACTCAGATTATTGACCCACTGTTTCTCTGATTATTGACACACTATTTCTCTGGTTATTGACTGAGTGTTACCTTCATTTTTTACTCACTGTTAATATGAGTATTGAGACACTGTTTCTCTGATTATTGACACACTGTTTTCCTCAATATTCGCTCCCTGTTTCACTCATGATTGACTTGTGCTTCCCTAATTAGTGACTTACTGTTTCTCAGATTATTGACCCACCGTTTTCAGATTAGCGACTCACTGTTTTTCAGATTATTGACCCACTGATTCTCTGATTATTGCCTCACGATTTCTGATTATTGACTCACTGTTAGCCTGATTATTGAGTCACTGTTTCTCTGAATATTTACTCCCTGTTTCTCTCATTAATGACCCGCTGTTTCTCAGATTTGTGACTCACTTGTCTCAGATTATTGACCTACTTTTTCTCGATTATTGACTGACTGTTACGTTAATTATTGACTCACTGTTTCTCTTAGTATTGACAAACCGTTTCTCTGAATATTCGCTCCCTGTTTCTCTCATTATTGACTCGCTGCTTCACAGATTAACAATTTACTGTTTCTCAGATTATTGACCCACTGTGTCTCTGATCATTTACTCGTTGTTTCCTTTATTAATGATTGACTGTGACCCTGATTATTGACTGAAATTTCTCTGATTATTGACTCAATGTTTCTCTGAATATTGATCACGGTCTCCCTGATTATTCACTCAATGTTTCTCTGGTTATTGACTTTCTGGTTCCCTTATTATTGACTAACTGTTTTCCTCATTATTAACCCTCTGTTTCTCTGATTAATGACTTCCTATTTTGCTGATTATTGACTCACTGTTACCCTGATGATTGACAAGCTGTTTCTCAGATTATTGACCCACTGTGTCACTGATTATTGACTCACAGCTTCTCTGAAAACTCACTCACTGTTACCCTGATTATTGACTCACCGTTTCTCTGATTGTTGACTCAAATTTTCGTTCTATATTAACTCACTGTTTCCCTGAAAATTGACTCACTGTTACTCAGATTATTAACCCACTGTTTATGTGATTATTCACTCGTTGTTTCTCTGATTATTCACCCACCTTTTCTCTGAATATTCACTCCCTGTTTCTCTCATTAATGAACCGCTCTTTCTCAGATTAGCGACTCACTCTTTCTCAGATTATTGACCCACTGTTTCTCTAATTATTGACACACTATTTCTCTGGTTATTGACTGACTGTTACCTTCATTATTGACTCACTGTTAATATGAGTATTGATACACTGTTTCTCTGATTATTGACACACAGTTTTCCTCAATATTCGCTCCCTGTTTCACTCATGATTGACTTGTGCTTCCCTAATTAGTGACTTACTGTATCTCAGATTATTGACCCACCGTGTCTCTGATTATTTACTCACTGTTTCTTTGATTATTGACTCACAGTTTCTCTGATTATTGACTCAATGTTTCTCTGAATATTGACACACTGTTTCCCTGATTATTCACTCATTGTTTCTCTGGTTATTGACTCATTGGTTCCCTTATTATTGACTAACTGTTTCCCTGTTTACTGACCCTCTGATCTTTGATTATTGACTCACTATTTTGCTGATTATTGACTCACTGTTACCCTGATTATTGACTCACTTTTTCTCTGACTATTCACTCACTGTTACCCTGATTATTGACTCAGTGTTTCTCTGAGTATTGACTCAAATCTTTGCTGCATATTAGCTCACGGTTTCCCTGATTTTTGACTCAATGTTTCTCTAGTTATTGAATCACTGTTTCTCTGATTATTGACTCACTGTTTCTCAGGTTATTAACCCACTGTTTATGTGATTATTTGCTAAATGTTTCTCTGATTATTCACCCACCGTTTCTCTGAATATTCACTCCCTGTTTCTCTCACTATTGATCCCTTGTTTTTCAGATTAGTGACTCACTGTTTCTCAGGTTGTTGTCCCACTGTTTCTATAATTATTGAATATTTCTCTGATGATTGACTCACTGTTACGCTAATTATTGACTCAATTCTTCTCTGGTTATTTACACACTGTTTCTCTGAATATTCACTCTCTGTTTCTCTCATTATTGACCCTTTGTTTCTCAGATTAATGTCCCACTGTTTCTCAGATTATTGACCCACTGTTTGTCAGATTATTGATGCACCATTTCTCTGATTATTGACTCAATGATTCTCGGGATGTTGACTCACTGTTTCTCTGATTATTGACTCATTGTTTCTCTGAATATTGATTGCCTGTTTCTCAGAATATTGACCTACAGTTTGTCAGATTATTGACGCACTGTTTCTCTGATTACTGACCCGATCTTTTTCTGATTATTGACCCATTGTTTTTCAGATTATTGATTCACTGTCACCCTGATTATTGACTCATTGTTTCTCTGACTATTAACACACTGTTTTTTCTGATTATTCATTCACTGTTTCTCTGATTATTGTATCATTGTTTCCCTGATTATGTAGATACTCTAAGAAAGGAATGGGCAATACTGGACCTCGTATTATGGAATGAACCCGACCTGTTGATCAAATGTTCAGTAGGGCAGCACTTCACGAAAAGTTGCCATAATTCAGCAAGTTTCCAGGTTCCAGTGGATAAGAATAAAAGTAGGCCATGGGTTAGGCTCCTTAACTGGGGAATGTTAATTTTAACAATATTAGGAAATTCTGGTCGCCGCATAACCAATAGGATGTGTTTCCCTCATCACTGACTCTCAGTTTCCATGATTATAGACACACTTTTTCATCTGAGCATTGATTCATTGCTTCTTGTTATTGACCCACCATTTCTCAGATTATTGTCCCACTTCTTCTCTGCTTATTGACTGTGATCTTTGATTCATTGCTTCTAATTATTGACCCACTGTTTCTCTGATTGTTGCCTCAAGGTTTCCCTGATTATTGACCCACTGTTTATGTGATTATTTACCCACAGTTTCACTGAATATTCACCCACAGTTTCACTGAATATTCACTCCCTGTTTCGCTCTTCATTGATCCATTGTTTGTCAATTAGCATCTCATTGTTTCTCAGATTTTTGACCCTCTGTTTCTCTGATCATTAAATCACTATTTGCCTGAATATTGACTCACTATTACCCTAATTATTGACTCACTGCTTCTTTGATTATTGACACACTGATTCTCTGATGATTGACACACTATTTCTCTGAATATTCACTCTGGTTTTTCTCATCATTGACCCCCTGTTTCTCAGATTAGCGACTCACTGTTTCTCAGATTGACGCACAACTTCACTGATTATTAACTCAATGTTCGTCAGATTATTAACTCCCTGTCTCCCTGATTATCGACCAATGGTTTCTCATGTTATTGACTCACCGTTTGCATAATTATTGTCTTATTGTTTCCCTGATTATTGACTTACTGTTTCTCTGATTATTCACTCACTGTTTCTCTGATTATTCACTCACTGTTTCTCTGATTATTGAACCACTGTTTCTCTGATTATTTATCCACCGTTTCTCAGGTTATTTCTGACATGTTTCTCTGATTATTGACCCGTTGTTTCTCAGATTTTACACCCACTGTTTCTCAGATCAGCGATTCACTGTTTCTCGGATTACAAACCTTCTGTTTCTCTGGTAATTAACTCTTGGTTTCTCTGATTATTGACCCATTGTTTCTCTGATTATTGTCCCACTGTTTGCCTGATTATTGGCTCACTGTTGGTCAGATTGTTGGCCAACTGTTTATCAGATTATTGACGTATTGTTTCTCTGATTATTGACCTACTGTTTCACTGATTATTGACTCACTGTAACCATGATTATTGATTCCCTGATAATTGACCAACTTTTTCTCAGATTACTGACCCCCTGTTTATCTCATAATGAACTGACGGTTTCTCTGATTATTGTCTCACTGCTTTCCTGATTATTGGCTCACTGTTGCTCAGATCATTGCCCAAAGTTTATCACATTTTTGACCAACTGTACCTCTGATTATTGACTCACTTTTTCTCAGATTATTGACTCACTGTTTCTATGATAATTCACACACTGTTTCTCTGATCTTTGACTCACTGCTTCTAATTATTGTCCCGCTTTTCTAACATTATTGACCCACTGTATCTCTGAATATTGACCCAGTGTGTGTCTGAATATTGACCAACTGTTTTTCAGATTATTGACCCACAGTTTCTCAGATTATTGACCAACCACCTTTTTCTCTGATTATTCACTCATTGTTTCACTGATTATTCACTCAATGTTTCTCTGATTATTCACTCAATATTTCTCTGATAATTGACCCACTGTTTGTCTCATTATTGACGATTATTTTCTCTGATTATTCAATCACTTTTTCTCGGCTTATGCACTCAATGTTTTTCACGTTACTGATTCGTTGTTCCTCCGATTATTAAATCGATGTTTCTCTTATTATTGGCCCGATGTTTCTCAGATTAGTGACTCTCTGTTTCTCAGATTACTGATCCTCTCTTTCTCTGATAATGAACTCACTGTTTCTCTGATTATTGACCCACTGTTTCTCTGATTTTTGGCTCACTGTTGCTCAGTTTATTTGCCCACTGTTTGTCATTTTATTGACGCACAGCTTCACCGATTATTGACTCAATGTTCCTCTGATTATTAACTCCCTGTCTCACTGATTATTGACCAATGGTTTCTCATGTAATTGACTCACAGTTTGCCTGATTATTGACTTACTGATTCTCTGATTATTCACTCATTCTTTCTCTGATTATTCACTCACTGTTTCTCTGATTATTGAACCACTGTTTCACTGCTTAATTACCCATCGTTTCTCAGGTTATTTCTGAGATGTTTCTCTGATTATTCACCCATTGTTACTCTGATTTTTCACCCACCGTTTCTCAGATCAGCAACTCACTGTCTCTCGGATTACAAACCCTCTGTTTCCCTGATAATTAACTCTTGGTTTCTCGGATTATTGACGCATTGTTTCTCTGATTATTGTCTCACTGTTTACCTGATTATTGGCTCACTGTTGGTCAGATTATTGGCCAACTGTTTATCAGATTATTAACACATTGTTTCTCTGATTATTGACCTAATGTTTCACTGATTATTGACTCACTGTAACCCTGATTATTGACCCCCTGATAATTGACCAACTTTTTCCTCAGATTACTGACTCCCTGTTTCTCTGATAGTGAACTCATGGTTTCTCTGATTATTGTCTCACTGCTTACCTGATCATTGGCTCACTGTTGCTTACATTATTGCCCAATGTTTATCGGATTATTGACCAACTGTTCCTCTGATTATTGACTAACTGTTTCTCAGATTATTGGCTCACTATTTCTATGATAATTAACACAATGTATCTCTGATCTTTGCTTCACTGCTTCTAATTACTGTCCCGCTGTGGCTCATTTTATTGACCCACTGTATCTCTGCATATTCACCCAGTGTGTCTCTGAATATTGACCCACTGTCTTTCAGATTATTGACCCATTGTTTCTCTGATTTTTGACCAACTCTTTCTCAGACTATTGACTCACTGTTTTGCTGATTATTGAGTCACTGTATCTCTGATTATTGACCCATTTTTCTATGATTATTCACTCACTGCTTCTCTGATTATTCACTCATTGTTTCTCTGATTATGGGACCACTGTTTCTCTGACTGTTCACCCACTGTTTCTCTGATTATTCACCCGCTGTTTCTCTGATTATTGACCCGCTGTGTCTCAGATTAGTGACTCACTGTTTCCCAAATAACTGACGCTCTGTTTCTCTGACAATTAAGTCACTGTTTCTCTGATTATTGTCACTGTTTCTCTGATCTTTGATTCACTGCTTCGAATTATTGTCCCTCTGTTTCTCATATTATTGACGCACAGTTTCTCAGATTATTGACAAACCAACTGTTTCCCTAATTATTCACTGATTGCTTCTCTGATTATTCAATCACTGTTTCTCGGCTTATTCCCTCAATGTTTTTCAGGTTACTGATTCGTTGTTCCTCCGATTATTAAACCGATGTTTCTCTTATTACTGACCCGATGTTTCTCAGTTTAGCGACACACAGTTTCTCAGATTACTGACCCTCTCTTTCTCTAATAATGAACTCACTGTTTCTCTGATTATTGACTCACTGTTTCTCTGATTATTGGCTCACTGTTTCTCTGATTATTGGCTCACTGTTGCTCAGTTTATTGACCCACTGTTTGTCAAATTATTGACTCACAGCTTCACCAATTATTGACTCAATGTTCCCCTAATTATTAACTCCCTGTGTCCCTGATTAGTGACCAATGGTTTCTCATGTTATTGACTCATTGTTTGCCTGATTATTGACTTATTGTTTCCCTGATTATTGACTTACTGTCTCTCTGATTATTCACTCACTCTTTCTCTGATTATTGACTCACTGTTTCTCTGATTAATTACCCACCATTTCTCAGGTTATTTCTGAGATGTTTCTCTGATTATTCACCCGTTGTTACTCTGATTTTTCACCCACTGTTTCTCAGATCAGCGACTCAGTGTTTCTCGGATTACAAACCCTCTGTTTCCCTGATAATTAACTCTTGGTTTCTCTTATTATTGACCCATTGTTTCTCTGATTATTGTCTCACTGTTTACCTGATTATTGGCTCACTGTTGGTCAGATTATTGGCCAACTATTTATCAGATTACTGACGCATTGTTTCTCTGATTATTGACCTACTGTTTCACTGATTATTGACTCAATGTAACTCTGATTATTGACTCCCTGATAATTGCCCAACGTTTTCTCAGATTACTGACTCCCTGTTTCTCTGATAATGGAATAACTGTTTCTCTGATGATTGTCTCACTGCTTACCTAATTATTGGCTCACTGTTGCTCAGATTATTGCCCACTGTTTATCAGACTATTGACCAACTGTTCCTCTGATTATTGACTCACTGTTTCTCAGATTATTGACTCATTGTTTCTATGATAATTAACACACTGTTTCTCTGATCTTTGATTCAGTGCTTCTAATTATTCACCCGCTGTTTCTCAGATAATTCACCCACTGTTTCTTCGATTATGTACCCAGTATTTCTCTGAGTATTGACCCACTGTTTTTCATTTTATTGACCAATGGTTTCTCAGATTTTTGACCCATTGTTTCTCAGAATATTGACTCACAGTTACCCTGATTATTGTTTCACTGTTTCTCTGTTTATTGAGTCACTGATTATTGACCAACAATTTCTCTGATTAATCACCAATTGTATAGACCTACTGTTTATCAGATTATTGACGCACTGTTTCTCTGATCATTGACCTACTGTTTCACTGATTATTGACTCACTGTTACCCTAATTATTAACTCATTTTCACCCTGATTATTGACCAACGGTTTCTCAGATTATTAACTCACAGTTTCCCTGATTATTTACTCACTGTTTTGCTGATTATTCACTCACTGCTTCTGTGATTATTCACTTTTTCTCTGATTATTGAACCACTGTTTCTCTGCTGATTGACGTGCTGTTTCTTTGATTTTTGACACGCTGTTTCTCAGATTATCGACTCACTGTTTCTCAGATTGCCAAACCTCTGTTTCTGTGATTATTGACTCCCTGTCTCCCTGATCATTGACTCCCAGTTTCCCTGAATAATGACTCACTGTTTCCCTGATTATTGACCTGCATTTCCTCTGATTATTGTTTCTGTAATTATTTACTCACTGTTTCTATGATTTTTAACACACTGTTTCTCTGATCACTGATTCAGTACTTCTAATTATTGTCCCGCTGTTTCTCATATTATTGACCCAGTGTATCTCTGAATATTGACCCAGTGTTTCTCTGAATATTGACCCACTGATTCTCTGATTTTTGACCAACTCTTTCTCAGATTATTGACTCAATGTTTCCCTGATTATTGAGTCACTGTTTCTCTGATTATTGACCCATATTTTCTCTGATTATTCACTCACTGCTTCTCTGATTATGCACTCCTTGTTTCTCTGATTATGGAACCACTGCTTCTCTGATTATTGACCCGCTGTTTCTCAGATTAGTGACCCACTGTTTCTCAGATAACTGACGATCTATTTCTCTGACAATTAAGTCACTGTTTCTCTGATTATTGTCACTGTTTCTTTGATCTTTGATTCACTGCTTCTAATTATTGTCCCGCTGTTTCTCATATTATTGACCCACTGTTTATCAGAATATTGACCAACCAACTTTTCCCTGATTATTCACTGACTGTTTCTCTGATTATTCACTCACTGTTTCTCTGATCATTGAACAATTGTTTCTCTGACTGTTTACTCACCATTTCTCAGGTTATTTCTGAGACGTTTCTCTGATTATTCACCCGTTGTTTCTCTGATTTATCATGCGCTGTTACTGAGATCAGTGACTCACTGTGTCTCGGATTACAAACCGTCTGTTTCTCTGATAATTAACTCTTGGTTTCTCTGATTATTGACCCATTGTTTCTCTGATTATTGTCTCACTGTTTACCTTATTATTGGCTCACTGTTGGTCAGATTATTGTCCAACTGTTTATCAGATTATTGACGCATTGTTTCTCTGATTATTGACCTACTGTTTCGCTGATTATTGACTCACTGTAACCCTGATTATTGATTCCATGATAATTGACCAACAGTTCTTCAGATTACTGACCCCCTGTTTCTCTGATAATGAACTCACGGTTTCTCTCATTATTGTCTCACTGCTTACCTGATTATTGGCTCATTGTTGCTCAGATTATTGCCACTGTTTATCAGATTATTGATCAACGATTTCTCAGATTATTGACTCACAGTTTCCCTGATTATTGTTTAACTGTTTTGCTGATTATTCAGTCCCTGCTTCTGTGATTATTCACTTTTTCTCTGATTATTGAACCACTGTTTCTCTGCTTAGTGACGCGCTGTTTCTTTGATTTTTGACAAGCTGTTTTTCAGATTATTGACTCACTGTTTCTCCGATTACCCACCCACAGTTTCTCTGATAATTAACTCATTGTTTTTCTAATTATTGACTCACTGTTTCTCTGATTATTTTCTCACTGTTTACCTGATTATTGGCTCACTGTTTCTCAGATTATTGACCCACTGTTTCACTGATTTTTTACCAACTGTTCCTCTGGTTATTGACTCACTGTTTCTCTGATTATTGACTCACTATTACCCTGATTATTGACTCCCTGATGCCCTGATTATTTACCAATGTTTCTCAGATTATTGACTCACGGTTTGCTTGATTATTGACTCAATGTTTCCCTGATTATTGAAGCACTGTTTCCCTGATTAATGACCCACATTTCCTCTGATTAATGACGCCCTCTTTCTCAGATTATTCACCCACTGTTTCTCTGATTATTGAGTCCCTGTTTCCCTGATCATTGACTCCCTATTTCCCTGATTAATGACTCACTGTTTCCCTGCATTTCCTCTAATTATTGACCTACTGTTTCTCTGAATATTTACTCACTGTTTCTATGATTACTAACACACTGTTTCTCTGATCTTTGATTCTTTACTTCTAATTATTGTTCCGCTGTTTCTCATATTATTGACCCACTGTATCTCTGAATATTGACCCACTGATTCTCTGATTTTTGACCATCTCTTTCTCAGATTATTGACTCACTGTTTCTGTAATTATTGAGTCACTGTTTTTCTGATTATTGACTCACTTTTTCTCTGATTATTCACTCACTGCTTCTCTGATTATTCACTCATTGTTTCTTTGATTATGGGACCACTGTTTCTCTGATTATTCACTCACTGTGTCTCTGATTATTGAACCACTGTTTCTCTGATTATTTACCCATCGTTTCTCAGGTTATTTCTGAGACGTTTCTCTGATTATTGACCCGTTGTTTCTCTGGTTTTTCACCTGCTGTTTCTCAGATCAGCGACTCACTGATTCTCGGATTTCAAACCCTGTGTTTCTCTGATAATTAACTCTTGGTTTGTCTGATTATTGACCCATTGTTTCTCTGACTATGTCTCACTGTTTACCTGATTATTGGCTCATTGCTGGTCAGATTATTGGCCGACTGTTTATCAGATTATTGATGCATTGCTTCTCTGATTATTGACCTACTGTTACCCTGATTATTGACTCACTGTAACCCTGATTATTGACTCCCTGTCTCCCTGATAATTCACCACTGGATTCTCAGATTACTGACCCCCTCTTTCTCTGATAATGAACTCATGGTTTCTCTGATTATTGTCTCACTGCTTACCTGATTATTGGCTCACTGTTGCTCAGATTATTGGCCACTGTTTATCAGATTATTGATTCGTTATTCTTCCGATTATTAACCCATTGTTTCTCTTATTGACCCTCTGTTTTATAGATTAGTGACTCTCTGTTTCTCAGATTACTGACCCTCTGTTTCTCTAATAATGAACTCACTGTTTCTCTGATTACTGACTCACTGTTTCTCTGATTATTGGCTCACAGCTGCTCAGTTTATTGACCCACTGTTTGTCAGATTATTGACGCACAGCCTTACTGATTATTGACTCACTGTCACCCTGATTATTAACTCCCTGTCTCCTTGATTATTGACCAGTGGTTTCTCATGTTATTGACTCACTGTTTGCCTGATTATTGACTTAATGTTTCTCTGATTATTAACTCAATTTTTCTCTGATTATTGAACCACTGTTTCTCTGATTATTTATCCACTGTTTCTCATGTTATTTATGAGCTATTTCACTGATTTTTGACCCGCTGTTTCTCTGAATTTTGACCACCTGTTTCTCTGATTATGCACTCACTGTTTCTCAGATTATTGTCTCACTGTTTACCTGATTATTTGCTCACTGTTGCTCAGATTATTGACCCACTGTTCATCAGATTATTGACCAACTCTTCCACTGATTATTGTCTCACTTATGCACTGATTATTGACTCACCATCACCCTGATTATTGACCAACGCTTATTCCCACTTTTTCTCGGATTATTAACCCACTGTTTCTCTGATTATTGACACACTGTCTCCCTGATCATTTACTTCCTCTGTCCCTGATCATTGACACCCTGTTTCTCAGATTATTGACTCACTTTTTCTATGATAATTAACACACTGTTTCTCTGATCTTGGATTCACTGCTTCTAATTATTGTCCTGCTGTTTCTCAGTTTATTGACCACTGTTTCTCTGATTATTGACCCCATATTTCTTTGAATATTGACCCACTGCTTTTCAGATTATTGACCCAAGGTTTATCAGATCTTTGATCCGCTGTTTCTCAGATTATTTACTCACAGTTAACATGATTATTGTGTCACTGTTTCTCTGATTATTGACCCACAGTTTCACTGATTATTTACCAATTGTTTGTCAAATTATTAACCCAGTGTTTGTCAGGTTATTAACGCACTGTTTCTTTGATCATTGACCTACTTTTTCACTGATCATTGGCTTACTGTTAACCTGATTATTAACTCTCTGTCTCCCTGATTATTGAACAACAGTTCCTCAGATTATTGGTTCACAGTTTCCCTGATTTTTGACTCAGTTTCTCTGATTATTCACCAATAGTTTGTCACATTATTAACCCAGTGCTTATCAGATTATTGACGCACTGTTTCTCTGATCATTGACCTACTTTTTCACTGATTATTGACTCACAGTTACCATGATTATTGTCTCACAGTTTTTCTGATTATGCACTCACTGCTACTGTGATTATTCACTCACTTTTTCTCTGATTATTTAACCACTGTTTCTCTGATTATTCACCCACTCTTTATCAGATTATTGACGTTCTATTTCTCTGCTTATTGACCACTGTTTCTCTGATTATTGAATCACTGTTTCCCTAATTATTGTCTCACTGCTTGCCTGATTATTGGCTCACTCTTGCTCAGAATATTGACCCACTGTTTCTCTGATTTTCAACCAACTATTCCTCTGGTTATTGACTCACTGTTTCTCTGATTATTGACTCGCTGTCTCCCTGATTATTGACCTACGTTTCTCAGATTATTGACTCACAGGTTGCCTGTTTATTGACTCAATGTTTCCCTGATTATGGAAGCAGTGTTTCCCTGATTATTGATCCACAATTTCTCTGAATAATGACCCGCACTTTCTCAGAAAATTAACCAACAGTTTCTCTAATTATTGACTCCCTGTCTCCCTGATAATTGAGTCCCTGTTTCCCTGATTAACGACTCACTGCTTCTCTGATTATTGACTCACTGTTACCCTGATTATTGACTCGCTGTCTCCCTGATTATTGACTCTCTGTTTCTTGGATTATTCACTCACCGTTTCTCTGATTATTCACTCACTTTTTCTCAGGTTATTTATGAGCTGTTTCTCTGATTATTGACCCGTTGTTTCACTGATTTTTCACCCGTTGTGTCTCAGATTAGCGACTCACTGTTTCTCAGATTACAAGCCCGCTGTTTCTCTGATAATAAACTCACTGTTTCTCTGATTATTGTCTCACTGTTTCTCTGAGTATTGTCTCACTGTTTACGTAATTATTGGCTCAATGTTGCTCAGATTATTGTACCACTGTTTCACTGATCTTTCATTCACTGCTTCTAATTATTTTCCCACTGATTCTCATATTATTGACCCACTGTATCTCTGAATATTGACCCAGTGTGTCTCTGAATATTGACCCACTGTTTTTCAGATTATTGACGCACTGTTTCTCTGATTATTGACCAACTGTTTCTCAGATTATTCACTCCCTGTTTCCCTGAGTATTGAGGCACTGTTTCTCTGATTATTGACCCACTTTTTCTCTGATTGTTCACTCACGGCTTCTCTGACTATACACCCACTGTTTCTCTGATTATTGACCCGCTGATTCTCTGATTATTGACCCGCTGTTTCTCAGATTAGCGACTCACTGTTTATCTGATTATTGACCCGCTGTTTCTCAGATTAGCGCCCCACTGTTTCTCTGATTACTGATGCTCTGTTTCACTGACAATTAACTCACTGTTTCTCAGATTATTGTCAGTTTCTCTGATCTTTGATTCGCAGCTTCTAATTATTGTCCCGCTGTTTCTCAGATTATTGACCTACTATTTCTCAGATTATTGACCAACCACGCTTTCCATGATTATTCACTCACTGTTTCTCTGATTATTCACTCAATGTTTCTCTGATTATTCACTCAATGTTTCTCTGATTATTGACCCACTGTTTCTCTCATTATTAATGATATTTTTCTCTGATTATTCACTCACTTTTTCTCTGCTTATTCAATCAATGTCTTTCAGGTAATTGATTCATTCTTCCTCCGATTATAAACCCGCTGTTTCTCTTATTATTTCCCCATGTTTCTCAGGTTAGTGACTCACTGTTTCTCAGATTCCTGACCCTCTGTTTCTCTGATAATTAACTCACTGTTTCTCTGATTATTGACTCACTGTTTCTCTGATTATTGGCTCACTGTTGCTTAGTTTATTGACCCACTGATTGTCAGATTATTGACGCAAATTTTCACTGTTAATTGACTCACTGTTTCCCTGATTATTAACTCAATTTCTCCCTGATTATTGACGAATGGTTTCTCATGTTATTGACTCATTGTTTGCCTGATCATTGACTGATTGTTTCCCTGATTATTGACTCACTGTTTCTCTGATTATTCACTCACTGTTTCTCTGATTATTAAGCCACTGTTTCTCTGCTTTGTGACATGCTGTTTCTCTGATTTCTGACCCGCTGTTTCTTAGATTAGCAACTCACTGTTTCTCGGATAACAGACCCTCTGTTTCTCTGATAATTAACTCACTGTTTCTCTGATTATTGACTCACTGTTTCTCTGATTATTGTCTCACTGTATACCTTATTATTGGCTCACTGTTGGTCAGATTATTGGCCAACTGTTTATCAGTTTGTTGACGGACTGTTTCCCTCATTATTGACCTAGTGTTTCACTGATTATTGACTCACTGTAACCCTGATTATTGACTCCCTGACTCACTGATAATTGACTAACGGTTTCTGAGACTACTGACCCCCCTGTTTCTCTGATAGTGAACTCCTTCTTTCTCAGATTGTTGTCTCACTGTTTACCCGATTATTGGCTCACTGTTGCTCAGATTATTCACCCATTGTTTATCAGATTATTGACCAACTGTTCCTCAGATTATTGAGTCACTATTTCACTGATTATTGACTCACTCTTACCCTGATTATTGACTCCCTGTCTCCCTGATTATTGACCCTCGATCTCTCAGATTATTGACTCACTTTTTCCCTGATTATTGACCGACATTTTCTCCGATTAATGACCCGCTTTTTCTCAGATTATTAACCCGCTGTTTCTCTGATTATTGATTCCCTGTCCTCCTGATCATTTACTCCCTCTTTTCCTGATTATTAACTCACTGTCTCCCTCATCATTGACTCCCTGTTTCGCAGATTGTTGACCCACTGTTTCTCTAATTATTGACCCAATACTTCTCTGAATATTGACGCACTGTTTTTTCAGATTATTGACCCATGGTTTATCAGATTTTTCACCCGCTGTTTCTCAGATTAGCGACTCAGTGTTTCTCAGATTACTGACCCACTGTTTCTCTGGTAATGATCTCACTGTTTCTCTGATTATTGTCTCACTGTTTCTCTGATTATTGTCTCACTGTTTCTCTGAGTATTGTCTCACTGTTTCTCTGATTATTGTCTCACTGTTTCTCTGATTATTGACCCACAGTTTCTTTGAATATTCGTCAATTGTTTGTCAGATGATTCACACACTGTTTATCAGATTATTGACGCACTGTTTCTCAGATCATTGACCTGCTGTTTCACAGATAAATGACTCACAAATTACCCTGATTATTAACTCGCTGTCTTCCTGATTATTGAGCAACGGTTTCTCAGATTATTAACTCACAGTCTCCCTGATTATTCACTCACTGCTTCTGTAATTATTCAATCACTTTTTCTCTGATTATTTACCCACTGTTTATCAGATAATTGATGTAATGTTTCTCTGCTTATTGACCCGCTGTTTCTCTGATTTTTGACACGCTGTTTCTCAGATTAGCAACTCACTATTTCTCAGATTAAAGAGACTGTTTCTCTGATCATTAACTCACTGTTTCTCTGATTATTGACTCACTGTTTGCTTATACACTCAATGTTTTTCAGGTCGTTGTTCCTTCGAATATTAACCCGTTGTTTCTCTTATTATTGACAAGTGTTTCTCAGATTAGCGACTCACTGTTTCTCAGATTGCTGACCATCTGTTTCTCTGATAATGAACTCACTGTTTCTCTGATTATTGACTCACTGTTTCTCTGAATATTGGCTCACTGTTGCTCAGTTTATTGATGCACTGATTGTCAGATTATTGACACACATTTTCACTGTTTATTGACTTATTGTATCCCTGATTATTAACTCCATGGTCTCCCTGATTATTGGCCAATGGTTTCTCATGTTATTGACTCACTCTTTCCCCGATTACTGACTCATTGCTTCCCTGATCATTGACTCCCTGTTTCTCAGATTATTGACCCATTGTTTCTCGGATTTTTGACCCAGTATTTCTCTGAATATTGACCCACGGTTTTTCAGATTATTGACCGACGGTTTATCAGATTTTTGACGCGCTGTTTCTCAGAATATTGACTGACAGTTATATTGATTATTGTCTCACTGTTTCTCCGATTATTGACCCACTGTTTCTTTGATTATTGACCCACAGTTTCTCTGATTATTCACCAATTGTTTGTCAAATTATTGACCCACTGCTTATCAGATTATTAACGGACTATTTCTCTGCTTATTGACCCTCTCTTTCCCTGATTTTTGACCCGTTGTATCTCAGATTAGCAACTCACTGTTTCTCAAATTATTGACCAACTGTTTCTCTGATTTGTAACCAACTGTTCGTCTGATTATTAACTCACTGTTTCTCTGTTTATTGACCCACTGTTTCTCTCTTTATAAGCGATAGTTTTCTCTGATTATTCACTCACTGTTTCTCTGCATATTCACTCACTGTTTTTCAGGTTATTGATTTGTTATTCTTCCGATTATTAACCCGTTGTTTCTCTTATTATTGACCCGTGTTTCCATCTTTAGCGACTCACTGTTTCTCAGATTACTGACCCTCTGTTTTCCAGATTTTTGACACGCTGTTTCTCTGATTATTGACCCGCTGTTCCTCTGATTATTGACTTGCTGTTTCTCTGAACTTTGACTCACTGCTACAAATTGTAGGCAGAAAGTTTCTCTGATTATTGACTCAGTGTTTCTCTGATTATTGGCTCTCTGTTGCTCAGTTTATTGACCCACTGATTGTCAGATTATTGACGCACAGCTTCACTGTTTATTGACTCATTGTTACACTGATTATTAACTGCCTGTCTCCCTGATTATTTACTCCCTCTTTCCCTGATTATTGACTCACTGTCTCCCTGATTATTGGCCTTCGTTTTCTCTCATTTTTGACCCACTTTCTCCCTGATCATTTCTCACATTATTGAACCATTGTATTTCTGATTATTGACTCAGTGTGTCTCGGAATATTGACCTACTGTTTTTCAGATTAATGACCCTTTGTTTCTATGATTATTGACCAACTGTTTCTCGGATTATTCACTCACTGCTTCTCTGATTATTCACTCATTGTGTCTCTGATGGTTGGACCACTGTTTCTCTGATTATTGACCCACTGTTTCTCTGATTATTGACCCACTTTTTCTCTGATTATTCACTCACTGCTTATCTGATTATTCACCCACTGTTTCTCTGATTATTCAGCCACTGTTTCTCTGATTATTCACCTGCTGTTTCTCAGATTAGCGACTCACTGTTTCTCAGATTATTGACGCTCTGTTTCTCTGACAGTTAACTCACTGTTTCCCTGATTATTGACCTGCAATTTCTCTGATTATTGACCCACTGTCTCCCTGATCATTGACTCCCTCTTTCTCAGATTATTGACTCACTGTTTCTATGCTAATTAACACACTGTTTCTCAGATCGTGGATTCACTGCTTCTAATTATTGTCCCGCTGTTTCTCAGATTATTGACCCACTTCTTACCTGATTATTGACCCTGCATTTCTCTGAATATTGACCCATGGTATTTCATATTATTGACTCACAGTTTATCCAATTTTTGACCCGCTGTTTCTTGGATTATTGACTCACAGTTTCCCCGATTATTAACTACCTGTCTGCCTGATTATTTAGCAACGTTTTCTCAGTATATTGACTCACAGCTTCCCTGATTATTGCCACACCATTTCTCTGTTTATTCAATCACTGCTTCTCTTAATATTCACTCACTTTTTCTCTGATTATTGACTCACTATTTCTCCAATTACTGTTTCACTGTTTATCTGATTATTGGCTCGCTGTTTGTCTGATTATTGACCCACTGTTTATCAGATTACTGACGTACTGTTTCTCAGATTATTGACTCACTGTTTCTCTGATTATTGTCTCACTGTTTATCTGATTATTGTCTCACTGTTGCTGAGATTTTTGACCCACTTCTTCTCTGATTATTAACCAACTGTTCGTCTGGTTATTGACTCACTGTTTCTCTAATTATTGACTCATTGTTTCCTTAATTATTGTCTCCCTGATTATTGAACAACGTTTCTCAGATTATTGTCTTAGTTTGCCTCATTATTGACTCAATGTTTCCCTGAGTATTGACTCACTGTTTCCCTGATTATTGACCAACAATTGTTCTGAATAATGACCCGCTCTTTCTCAGATTATTAACCCACTGTTTCTCTGATTATTGACTCCCTGTTTCCTTGATTAATGACTCACCGTTTCCCTGATTATTGACTCACTATAACCCTGACTATTGACTCCCTGACTCCCTGATTATTGAAAAACGGTTTTTCAGATTATTGACTCACCGTTTGCCTGATTATTGACTCACTGTTTCCCTGACTGTGGAATCATTCATTCTCTTATTATTCACTCATTGGTTCTCTGATTATTTACTTTCCATTTCACTGAATTTTGAATCACTTTTTCACTGATTATTGTCGCTATTCTCCTAATTATTGACCGCATGTTTTCTTGATTAGTCACTCACTCTTTCTCTCATTATTCACTCATTATTTCTCTGATTATTCACTCAATGTTTCTCTCATTAATCTCTCAATGTTTCTCTGATTATTGACCCACTGTTGTTCTGATTATTGACCAACTGTTCCTCTGATTATTCACTCACTGTTTCTCTGAGAATTCACTCACTGTTTCATTGATTATTGACTCACTGTTTCTCTGATTATTGTCCCTCAGTTTCGCTGATTATTGACCAGCTGTTTCATTGATTATTCACTCATTGTCTCTCTGATTATTCTCTCAATGTTTCTCTAATTATTGACCCACTGTTGTTCTGATTATTGACTCACTGTTTCACTGATTATTGACTCACTGCTACCAGGATTATTGAATCTCTGTCTCCCTGATTATTGACCAACTCTTTCTCAGATTATTGACTCGCAGTTTGCTTGATTATTGACTCAATGTTTCCCTGATTATTGGCTCACTTTTTCTCTAATTATTGACCCACATTTTCTCTCATAATTGACTTCCTGTCTCCCTGATCATTGACTCCCTCTTTCCCTGATTATTGTCCTGCATTTTGTCTGATTATTGACCCACTGTTCCTCTGATTATTGACTCACTGTTTCTATGATTATTGACTCATTTCTGCCCCGATTACTGAATCCCTCTCTCCGAGATTATTGACCAACAGTTTTTCAGAATATTCACTCCCTGTTTCACTGATTATTGACTCACTGTTTCCCTGATTATTGACTCACTGACTCACATTTTCTCTGATTATTGAACGCTTTTTCTTTGATTGCTCACAAACTGCTTCTTTGATTATTCACCAACATTTTTCTGGTTATTGTTTTGCTGTCTCTCTGATTATTTTCCCGCCTTTCCTGTGATTATTGACCCACTGTTTCTCTGATTATTGACTCACTGTTTCTATGATTATTAACACACTGTTTCTCCGATCTTTGATTCAATGCTTCTAATTATTATCCCGCTGTTTCTCACATTATAGACCCAGTGTTTTTTCTGAATATTGAACCATTGTTTCTCAGATTACTGAACCTCTGTTTCTCTGATAATGAACTCACTGATTCTCTGATTATTCACGCACTGTTTCTCAGATTATTGATTTTCTGTTTGTCTGATAATTGACCCACTGTTCCTTTGATTATTGACTCGCTGTTTCTCTGATTATTGAACCGTTATTTCTCTGATTATTCACCCACGCTTTCTCAGGTCATTTATGAGCTGTTTCTTTGATTATTGACATGTTTTTTCTCTCATTCTTGACCTGCCCTTTCTCAGTTTTGCGACGCACTGTTTCTCGGATTACAGACCCTCAAATGTTTCCTTGATTATTGACTCTCACTATTTACCTAATTATTGGCTCACAGTTGGTCAGATTATTGGGCCACTGTTTATCAGATTATTGACGCATTGTTTCTCTGAGTATTGATCTACTGTTTCACTGATTATTGACTCACTATAACCCTGATTATTGACTCCCTGACTCCCTGATTATTGACCAAGGGTTCTTCAGATTATTGACTCACTGTTTGCCTGATTATTGACTCACTGTTTCCCTGACTGTGGAATCATTCTTTCTCTTATTATTCACTCACTGGTTCTCTTATTATTTACTCTCCATTTCACTGAATTTTGAATCATTTTTTCACTGATTATTGTCACTGTTCCCCTAATTATTGACCGAATGTTTTCTTGATTAGTCACTCACTCTTTCTCTGATTATTCACTCACTATTTCTCTGATTATTCACTCACTGTTTCTCTGATTATTGACCCACTTCTTCTCTGATTATTCACCCACTGTTTCTCTGATTATTCAGCCACTGTTTCTCTGATTCTTCACCCGCTGTTTCTCAGATTAGCGACTCACTGTTTCTCAGATTCCTGACGCTCTGTTTCTCTGACAATTATCAATGTTTCCCTGATTATTGACCTGCAATTTCTCTGATTATTGACCCACTGTCTCTCTGATCATCGACTCCCTCTTTCTCAGATTATGGACTCACTGCTTCTATGCTAATTAACACACTGTTTCTCTGATCGTGGATTCACTGCTTCTAATTATTGTCCCGCTGTTTCTCAGATTATTGACCCACTTCTTACCTGATTATTGACCCTCTATTTCTCTGAATATTGACCCATGGTTTTTCATATTATTGACTCTCAGTTTATCTAATTTTGACCCGCTGTTTCTTGGATTATTGACTCACAGTTACCCCGATTTTTAACTACCTGTCTCCCTGATTATTTAACAATGGTTTCTCAGTATATTGACTCACAGCTTCCCTGATTATTGCCACACTGTTTCTCTGTTTATTCAATCACTGCTTCTCTTAATATTCACTCACTTTTTCTCTGATTATTGACTGACTATTTCTCCAATTACTGTTTCACTGTTTATCTGATTATTGGCTCGCTGTTTGTCTGATTATTGACCCACTGTTTATCAGATTACTGACGTACTGTTTCTCGGATTATTGACTCACTGTTTCTCTGATTATTGACTCACTGTTTCCTTGATTATTGTCTCCCTGATTATTGACCAACGTTTCTCAGATTATTGTCTTAGTTTACCTCATTATTGACTCAATGTTTCCCTGAGTATTGACCCACATTTGTTCTGAATAATGACCCGCTCTTTCTCAGATTAATAACCCACTGTTTCTCTAATTATTGACTCCCTGTCTCCGTGATATTTGACTCCCTATTTCCCTGATTAATAACTCACTGTTTCCCTGATTATTGACCTGCATTTTCTCTGAGTATTGACCCACTGTTTCTAAGATTATTAACAAACTGTTTCTCTGATCTTTGATTCACTGCTTCTAATTATTGTACCGCTGTTTCTCATATTATTGACCCACTGTTACTCTGATTATTGACCCAGTGTTTCTCTGAATATTGACACATTGTTTCTCAGATTACTGACCCTCTGTTTCTCTGATAATGAACTCAATGTTTCTGTGATTATTGACTCACTGTTTCTCTGATTATTCACTCACTGTTTCACTGATTATTGACTCACAGTTACCCTGATTATTGACTCCCTGTCTCCCTGATTATTGACCAAAAGTTTCTCAGATTATTGACTCTCTGTTTCCCTGGTTATTTAGTCACTGTTTCTCTGATTACTGACCCACTTTTTCCCTGATTATTCTATCAATGCTTCTAGGATTATTCACTCAATGTTTCTCTGATTATTCACCCACTGATTCTCAGATTATTGATTTTCTGTTTCTCTGATAATTGACCCGCTGTTCCTTTGATTATTGACTCACTGTTTCTCTGATCTTTGACACAATGTTTCTAATTATAGACACACTGTTTCTCTGATTATTGACTCATTTATTTTCTGCTAATTGCCCCAAAGTTTCTCTGACTATTGACTCACTGTTTCTCTAATTATTCACTCAATGTTTCAGTGATTATTGAGCCAATGGTTCTCTCATTTTTGACCAAAATTCTCTCTGATTACTCACTCACTGTTCCTCTGCTTATTCACCCACCTTTTCTCAGGTTATTCTTTTTCTGTCTCTCTGATTATTGACTCGCTGTTTCTCTGATCTTTGACTCAATGTTTCTAATAATAGACACACTGTTTCTCTGAGTATTGACTCATTTATTTACTGATTAAAGCCCCACAGTTTCTCTGATTGTTGACTCACTGTTTCCCTGATTATTCATTCACTGTTTCTCTGATTATTCACTCAATGTTTCTCTGATTATTGACCCAACTTTTCTCTGAATTTTTACCAAAAGTTTCTCTGATTATTCACTCACTGATTCTCTGATTGTTTCCTCTCCATTTCACTGATTGTTGAATCACTGTTTCACTGATTATTGTCGCTGTTCTCCTATTATTGAGCAACAGTTTTCTTGAAAAGTCACTCAATGTTTCTCTGATTACTCAATCACTGTTTCTCTGATTATTCACTCACTGTTTCACTGATTATTGACTCACTGTTACCCTGATAAGTGAATCCCTGTCTCCCAAATTACTGACCCACTCTTTTCTTGATTATTCACTCACTGTTTTTCTGATTATTCACTAAATGATTCTCTGATTTTTTTCTCAATGTTTCTCTGATTATCTAGCAGCTGTTTCCCTGATTAGTGACCAACTGTTCCTCTGATTATTGACCCAGCTTTCACTGATTATTGACTCAAGGTTACCCTGATTGTGGACTCCCTGTCTCCCTGATTATTGACCAAAGCTTTCTCAGATTATTAACTCACTGTTTCCCTCCATATTGAGTCACTGTTTCTCTGATTGCTGACCCACATTTTCTCTGATTATTCACCCACTACCTCTCTGAATATTCACTGACAGTTTCTCTGATTATTGGACCACTGATTTGCTGACTATTCACCCACTGTTTCTCAGGTTATTGATTTGCTGTTTCTCTGATTTTTGACAAGCTGTATCGCAGGTTAGCGACTCACTGTTTCTCAGATTACCAACCCTCTGTTTCTCTGATAATTAACTCACTGTTTCTCTAATTATTGACTCATTGTTTCTCTGATTATTGTCTCACTGTTTATCTGAATATTGACTCACTGTTGCTCAGATTATTGACCCACTGTTTATCAGATTATTGACCCCACTGTTCCTATCATTATTGCCTCGCTATTTCTCTGATCTTTGATTCATTGCTTCTAATTATAGGCACACTGTTTCTCTGATTATTCACTCATTTATTTTCTGATGATTGACCCACGGTTTCTCTGATTGTTGACGCTCTGTTTAGCTTCTAATTCACTCAATGTTTCTCTGATTATTGACACAATGTTTCTCTCATTATTGACCAAATGTTTCTCTGATTATTCACTCACAGTTTCTCTGGTTATTTACTCTCTGTTTCACTGATGTTTGAATCACTGTTTCACTGATTAATCCCGCATTTCTCCGAATTATTCACCCATCGTTTTTCTCAATATTCTCTCACTATTTCTCTGATTATTCACTCACTGTTTTTCTGATTATTCACTCATTATTTCTTTGAATATTCTCTCAATGTTTCTCTAATTATTGACTCCCTGTCTCCCTGATTATTGACCAACTGTTTCTCTGATTATTGACCTGCTATTCCTCTGATTATTCACTCGCTGTTTCTCTGATCCTTCAATCACTGCTCCTAATTATATACATACTGTTTCTCTGATTATTGATTCGTTTATTTTCTGATGATTCCCTCACAGTTTCCATAATTATTCACTCACTGGTTCTCTGATTATTTACTCTATGTTTCAATGATTTTTGAATCAGTGTTTCACTGATTATTGTCGCTGTTCCCCCCAATTATTGACCCATAGTTTTCTTGATTATTCACTCACTGTTTCTCTGATTATTCACTCACTGTTTCTCTGATTATTCACTCACTGTTTAACTGATTATTGACTAACAGTTGCCCTAATAATTGACGCCCCGTCTGCCTAAATATTGACCCACTGTTTTCCTGATTATTCACTTACTCTTGTTCTGATTATTTACTCAATCTTTCTCTAATTATTCTCTCAATCTTTCTCTGATTATTGACTCACTGTTCCTCTGAATAGTGACCAAGTGTGCCTCTGATTATTGACTCACTGTTTCTCTCATTATTGAGTCACTGTTTCTCTCATTATTGATCCACTTTTTCTCTGATAATTCACTAAATACTTCTCTGATTATTCACTCACTGTTTCTCTGATTATTGGACCACTGTTTCTCTGATTATTGACCGACTATTTCTCTGAACATTGACCCACTGTTTTCCAGATTATTGACCCACGGTTTATCAGATTTTTGACCAGCGGTATCTCAGATTATCCACCCTCTCTTTTTCTGATAATTAACTCACTGTTTCTCTGATTATTCATGCACTGTTTCGCTGATTATTGACTCACTGCTACTAATTATAGAAAAACTGTTTCTCTGATTATTTACTCATTTACTTTCTGATTATTGCCCCACGGTTTCTCTGATTGTTGACTCACTTTTTCCCTCATAATTCACTCCCTGTTTCTCTGATTATTCACTCAATTTTTCTCTGAATATTGAACCAATGTTTCTCTCATTATCGACCGAACATTGCTCTGATTATTCACTCACTGTTTCTCTGATTATTTACTCTCCGTTTCAATGATTTTTGAATCACTGATTAACTGATTATTTCTGTTGTTCCCCTAATTATTGACCCACCGTTTTCCTCACTATTCACGCTCTGTTTCTCTGATTTTTCACCCTCTGTTATTAAGTCAATATTTCTTTGATTATTGACCAACTGTTTCTCTGAATATTGACCAAATGTTACTCTGATTATTCACTCACAGTTTCTCTGATTATTTACTCTCCGTTTCACTGATTTTGAATAATTGTTTCACTGATTATTGTTGCTGGTCCCCCAGATATTTACCCACTGTTATCCCAATCATTCACTCCCTATTTCTCTGATTATTCACTCACAGTTTCTCGGATTATTCACTCAATGTTTCTCTAATTATTGACTCACAGTTTCTCTGATTATTCACTCACTTTTTCTCTGATTATTGAACTATTGTTTCTCCCATTATTCACCACTGTTTATCAGATTATTGACACACTGTTTCTCTGCTTATTGACCCGCTGTTACTCTGATTTTTGACCCGCTGTTTCTCAGATTAGCGACTCAGTCTTTCTCAGATTTGGTTCTCTGATAATTAACTCACTGTTTCACTGATTATTGACTCACTGTTTCTCTGATAATTGATTAACTGTTTATTGACTATTGACTCACTGTTTCTCTCATTAGTGACCAACTGTTCCTCTGAATATTGACTCACTGTTTTCCTGATTATTGGATCATTGTTGCTCAGATTATTCACCCACTGTTCTTCTGGTTATTGCTTCACTGTTTATCTGATTATTGACTCACTGTTTCTCTGGTTAGTGACCAACTGCTCCTCTGATTATTGACTCACTGTTTTCCTGATTATTGAGTCACTGTTTCACACATTATTGACCCTCCTTTTCTCTGATTATTCACTCAGTGCTTCTCTGATTATTTACTCACTATTTTTCTGATTATCAGACCACTGTTTCTCTGATTATTCACCCATTGTTTCTCAGAATATTGTTTCGCTGTTTCTCTGATAATTGACCCCCTGTTTCTCTGATTTCTGACCCACTGTATCTCAGATCAGCAACCGTCTGTTTCTCTGATAAGTAACTCACTGTTTCTCAGATTATTGATGCACTGCTTCTCTGATTATTGACCCAATGTTCCTCTGATAATTGACTCGCCATTTCTATGATCATTGACTCACTGCTTCTATTTATAGACACTGTTTCTCTGATTATTTACAAATTATTTTCTGATTATTGCCCCATGGTTTCTCTGACTGTTTTCACTTTTTCCCTGATTATTCACGTACTGTTTCTCTGATTATTCACTCAGTGTTTCCCTGATTATTGACCCACTGTTTCTCACATTATTGACGAAGGTTTCTCTGATTATTCAATCAATGTTTTCCGATTATTTACCCTCCGGTTCAATTATATTTGAATCACTGTTTCACTGATTATTTCCGCTGTTTCCCTAATTATTGACCCAACTTTCTCCTCAATATTCACTCACTGTTTCTCTGATTATTCACCCACTGTTTCTCTGATTATTAATTCAATGTTTCTTTGATTATTGACCAACTGTTTCTCTGAATATTGACCAAATATTGCTCTGATTATTCACTCACTGCTTCTCTGATTATTGACTCACTGTTTTTCAGATTATTGGACCAAATATTGCTCAGATTATTCACTCACTGCTTCTCTGATTATTCACCCATTGTTTCTCAGGTTATTGATTCGCTGTTTCTCTGATAATTGACCCGCTGCTTCTCTGATTTCTGACCTGCTGTATCTCAGATCAGCGACCCTCTGTTTCTTTGATTATTAACTCACTGTTTCTCAGATTATTGAAGCACTGTTTCTCTGATTAGTCACCCAGTGTTCCTCTGATAATTGACTCACCATTTCTCTGATCTTTGACTCACTGCTTCTAATTATAGACATTGTTTCTCTGATTATTTACTCATTTATTTTCTGATTATTGCCCCATGGTTTCTCTGATTGTTTTCACTTTTTCCCTGATTATTCACGTACTGTATCTCAGATTATTCACTCAATGTTTCTCTGATTATTGACACACTGTTTCTCTTAATAGTGACCAAGTGTTCCTCTGATTATTGACGCACTGTTTTACTGATTATTGAGTCACTGTTTCTCTCTTTATTGACCCACTTTTTCTCTGATTATTGGACCACTGTTTCTCTCATTATTGACCGACTAGTTCTCTGAACATTGACCCACTGTTTTTCAGATTATTGACCCACGGTTTATCAGATTTTTGAACCGCAGTATATCAGATTATCCACCCTCTCTTTTTCTGATAATTAACTCACTGTTTCTCTGATTTTTCATGCACTGTTTTGCTGATTGTTGATTCACTGCTACTACTTATAGAAACACATTTTCTCTGATTCTTTACTCATTTATTTTCTGATTATTGCTCCATGGTTTCTCTGATTGTTGACTCACTCTTTCCCTGATAATTCACTCCCTGTTTCTCTGATTATTCACTCAATTTTTCTCTGATTATTGAACCAATGTTTCTCTCATTATCGACCGAACATTTCTCTGATTATTCACTCGCTGTTTCTTTGTTTATTTACTCTCCGTTTCAATCATTTTTGAATCACTGATTAACTGATTATTTCTGCTGTTCCCCTAATTATTGACCCACCGTTTTCCTCACTATTCTCTCACTGTTTCTCTGATTTTTCACCCTCTGTTTCTCTGATTATTAAGTCAATGTTTATTTGATTATTGACCAAGTGTTTCTCTGAATATTGACGAAATGTTACTCTGACTATTCACTCACAGTTTCTCTGATTATTTACTCTCCATTTCACTGATTTTGAATAACTGTTTCAATGATTATTGTTGCTGGACCCCAAATATTGACCCACTGTTATCCTGATTATTGACTCCCTATTTCTCTGATTATTTACTCAATGTTTCTCTGATTTTCACACAATGTTTCTCTAATTATTGACCCACTGTTTCTCTGATTATTCACCAACTGTTTATCAGATTATTGACTCACTGTTTCCCTGATTATTGACACACTGTTTCTCTGATTATTCACTCACTGCTTCTCTGATTATTCACTCACTTTTTCTCTGATTATTGAACCATTGTTTCTCCGATTATTCACCACCATTTATCACATTATTGACACACTGTTTCTCATCTTATTGCACCGCTGTATCTCTGATTTTTGACCCGCTGTTTCTCAGATTAGCGACTCAGTCTATCTCAGATTACTGACCCTTAGTTTTTCTGATAATTAACTCACTGCTTCTCTGATTATTGACTCACTGTTTCTCTGATTATTGTCTCACTGCTTACGTGATTATTGGCTCATTGTTGCTCAGATTATTAACCCACTGTTCCTCTGCTTATTGATTCACTGTTTCTCTGATTATTGACTCACTGGTTCTCTGATTAGTGACCAACTGTTCCTCTGATTATTGACTCACTGTTTTCCTGATTATTGAGTCACTGTTTCTCTCATTATTGACGTCTTTTTTCTCTGATTATTCACTCACTGCTTCTCTGATTATTCACTCTCTGTTTCTCTGATTATTGGACCACTGTTTCTCTGATTATTGACTCACTGTTTCTCTGATTATTGCCTCACTGTTTCTCAGATTATTGACTCACTGTTGGTCAGATTATTGACCCAGTATTTATCATATTATTGACCCACTGTTTTTCTGATTAATGTCTCACTGATTCAAATTATGGGCACACTGTTTCTCTGATGATTAGCTCGTTTATTTTCTGATTATTGCCCCATGGTTTCTCTGATTGTTGACTCAATTTTTCCCTGATTATTTACTCTCTGTTTCTCTGATTATTCACTCAATGTTTCGCTGATTATTGAACCAATGTTTCCCTCATTATCGACCGATCATTTCTCTGATTATTCACACTGTTTCTCTGATTAGTTACTCTCCGTTTCAATGATTTTTGAATTACTGATTAAATGATTATTTCTGCTGTTCCCCTAACTATTGACCCATCGTTTTCCTCACTATTCTCTCACTGTTTCTCTGATTTTTCACCCTCTGTTTCTCTGATTATTAAGTCAATGATTCTTTGATTTTTGCCCAACTGTTTCTCTGAATATTGACCAAATGTTACTCCGATTATTCACTCACAGTTTCTCTCATTATTTACTCTCTGTTTCACTTATTTTGAATAACTGTTTCATTGATTATTGTTGCTGGTCCCCCAAATCACTGTTATCCAAATCATTCACTCCCTATTTCTCTGATTATTCATTAACAGTTTCTCTGATTATTGACTCTCTGTTTCCCTGCTTATTGACTCAATGTTTCTCTCATTATTCACTCACTGCTACTCTGATTATTCACTCACTTTTTCTCTGATTATTGAACCACTTTTTCTCCCATTATTCACCACCGTTTATCAGCATATTGATACACTGTTTCTCTGCTTATTGACCCGCTGTTTCTCTGATTTGTGACCCGCTGTTTCTCAGATTAGCGACTCAGTCTTTCTCAGATTACTGACCCTCTGTTTCTCTGATAATTAACTCTCTGTTTCACTGATTATTGACTCACTGTTTCTCTGATTATTGATTCACTGTTTATCTGATTATTGACTCACTGTTTCCCTGACGAGTGATCAACTGTTCCTCTGATTATTGACTACTGTTTTCCTGATTATTGAGCCAGAGTTTCACTCATTATTGACCCTCTTTTTCTCTGCTTATTCACTCACTGCTTCTCTGATTATTCACTCACTATTTTTCTGATTATTGGACCACTGTTTCTATGATTATTCACCCATTGTTTCTCAGGATATTGATTCACTGTTTCTCTGATAATTGACCCGCTGTTTCTCTGATTTCTGACTCGCTGTATCTCAGATCAGCGACCCTCTGTTTCGCTGATAATTAACTCACTGTTTCTCAGATTATTGATGCCTGCTTCTCTGATTATTGACCCAGTGTTCCTCTGATAATTGACTCTCCATTTCTCTGATCTTTGACTCACTACTTCTAATTATAGACATTGTTTCTCTGATTATTTACTCATTTATTTTCTGATTATTGACCAATAGTTTCTCTGATTGTTTTCACTTTTTCCCTGATTATTCACGTACTGTTTCTCTGATTATTCACTCAATGTTTCTTTGATTATTGACCAAATGCTTCTCTGAATATTGACCAAATGTTGCTCTGATTATTCACTCACTGCTTCTCTGATTATTAACTCACTGTTTATCAGATTATTGACTCACTGTTTCCCTGATTATTGACTCACTGTTTCTCTGATTATTCACTCACTGCTTCTCTGATTATTCACTCACTTTTTCTCTGATTATTGAACCACTGTTTCTCCCATTATTCACCACTGTTTATCAGTATATTGACACACCGTTTCTCTGCTTATTGACCCGCTCTATCTCTGAGTTTTCACCCGCTGTTTCTCAGATTAGTGACTCAGTCTTTCTCAGACGACGATCCCTCTGTTTCTCTGATAATTAACTCACTGTTTCACTGATTATTGACTCACTGTTTACCTGATTATTGGCTCATTGCTGCTCAGATTAGTGACCCACTGTTCCTCTGGTTATTGATTCACTGTTTCTCTGATTATTGACTCACTGTTTCTCTGATTAGTGACCAACTGTTCCTCTGATTATTGACTCACTGTTTTCCTGATTGTTGAGTCACTGTTTCACTCATTATTGACCCTCTTATTCTCTGATTATTCACTCACTGTTTTTCTGATTATTGGACCACTGTTTCTCTGATTATTCACCCATTGTTTCTCACGATATTGATTCGCTGTTTCTCTGATAATTGACCAGCTGTTTCTCTGATTTCTGACCCGCTGTATCTCAGATCAGCGACCCTCTGTTTCTCTGATAATTAACTCACTGTTTCTCAGATTAATGATGCCTGCTTCTCTGATTGACCCAGTGTTCCTCTGATAATTGTCTCTCCTTTTCTCTGATCTTTGACTCACTGCTTCTAATTATAGACAGTGTTTCTCTGCGTCTACACTCAATGTTTGTAAGGTTATTGATTCGTTGTTACTCCAATCATTAACCCGCTGTTTCTCTTATTATTGAGCAGCTGTTTCTCAGATTACTGACCTTCTGTTTCTCTGATTATGACCTCACTGTTTCTCTGATTATTGACTGACTCTTTCTCTGATTATTGACTCACTGTTCCTCTGATTATTGACTCACTGTTTTCCTGATCATTGAGTCACTCTTTCACTCATTATTGACCCTCCTATTCTCTGATTATTCAATCACTGCTTTTCTGATTATTGGACCACTGTTTCTCTGATTATTCACCCATTGTTTCTCAGGATATTGATTCGCTGTTTCTCTGATAATTGACCCGCTGTTTCTCTGATTTCTGACCCGCTGTATCTCAGATCAGCGACCCTCTGTTTCTCTGATAATTAACTCCCTGTTTCTCAGATTATTGATGCCTGCTTCTCTGATTGACCCAGTGTTCCTCTGATAATTGTCTCTCCTTTTGTCTGATATTTGACTCACTGCTTCTAATTATAGACATTGTTTCTCTGATTATTTACTCATTTATTTTCTGATTATTGACCAATGGTTTCTCTGATTGTTTTCACTTTTTCCACAATTAGTCACGTACTGTTTCTCTGATTATTCACTCAATGTTTCCCAGATTATTGACCCAATTTTTCTCCCATTATTGACGGAAGTTTCTCTGATTATTCACTCAATGTTTCTCTGATTATTTACGCTCCGTTTCAATTATTTTTGATTCACTGTTTCACTGATTATTTCCGCTGTTCCCCTAATTATTGAGCCATCTTTCTCCTCAATATTCACTCACCGTTTCTCTGATTATTCACCCAATGTTTCTCTGATTATTAATTCAATGTTTCTTTGATTATTGACCAACTGTTTCTCTGAATATTGTCCAAATGTTACTCTGATTATTCACTCACAGTTTCTCTGATTATTTACTCTCCGTTTCACTGATTTTGAATAACTGTTTCACTGATTATTGTTGCTGGTCCCCCAAATATTTACCCATTGTTATCCGAATCATTCACTCCCTATTTCTCTGATTATTCACTCACTGTTTCTCTGATTATTCATTCACTGTTTCTTTGATTATTCACCCACTGTTTCTCAGGTTATTGATTCGTTGTTTCTCTGATAATTGACCCGCTGTTTCTCTGATTATTGAACCAATGTTTCTCTAATTATCGACCAAACATTTCTCTGATTATTCACTCACTGTTTCTCTGATTTCAATAATTTTTGAATCACTGATTAAATGATCATTTCTGCTGTTCCCCTAATTATTGACACATCGTTTTCCTCACTATTCTCTCACTGTTTCTCTGATTTTTCACCCTCTGTTTTTTTTTGATTATTAAGTCAATGTTTCTTTGATTATTGACCAAATGTTTCTCTGAATATTGTCCAAATGTTACTCTGATTATTCACTCACAGTTTCTCTGATTATTTACTCTCCGTTTCACTGATTTTGAATAACTGTTTCACTGATTATTGTTGCTGGTCCCCCAAATATTTACCCATTGTTATCCGAATCATTCACTCCCTATTTCTCTGATTATTCACTCACTGTTTCTCTGATTATTCATTCACTGTTTATCAGATTATTCACTCACTGCTTCTCTGATTATTCACTCACTTTTTCTCTGATTATTGAACCACTGTTTCTCCCATTATTCACCACCGTTTTTCAGTATATTGACACACTGTTTCTCTGCTTATTGACCCGCTCTATCTCTGAGTTTTCACGTGCTGTTTCTCAGATTAGTGACTCAGTCTTTCTCAGATTACTGACCCTCTGTCTCTCTGATAATTAACTCACTGTTTCACTGATTATTGACTCACTATTTACCTGATTATTGGCTCATTGTTGCTCAGATTATTGACCCACTGTTCCTCTTGTTATTGATTCACTGTTTCTCTGATTATTGACTCACTATTGCTCTGATTAGTGACCAACTGTTCCTCTGATTATTGACTCACTGTTTTCCTGATTATTGAGTCACTCTTTCACTCATTATTGACCCTCTTATTCTCTGATTATTCACTCACTGTTTTTCTGATTATTGGACCACTGTTTCTCTGATTATTCACCCATTGTTTCTCAGGATATTGATTCACTGTTTCTCTGATAATTGACCCGCTGTTTCTCTGATTTCTGACCCACTGTATCTCAGATCAGCGACCCTCTGTTTCTCTGATAATTGACTCACTGTTTCTCAGATTATTGATGCCTGCTTCTCTGATTATTTTCCCAGTGTTCCTCTGATAATTGACTCTCCATTTCTCTGATCTTTGACTCACTGCTTCTAATTATAGACATTGTTTCTCTGATTATTTACTCATTTATTTTCTGATTATTGATCAATGGTTTCTCTGATTGTTTTCACTTTTTCCACAATTAGTCACGTACTGTTTCTCTGATTATTCACTCAATGTTTCCCAGATTATTGACCCAATTTTTCTCCCATTATTGACGGAAGTTTCTCTGATTATTCACTCAATGTTTCTCTGATTATTTACCCTCCGTTTCAATTATTTTTGAATCACTGTTTCACTGATTATTTCCGCTGTTCCCCTAATTATTGAGCCATCTTTCTCCTCAATATTCACTCACCGTTTCTCTGATTATTCACTCAATGTTTCTTTGATTATTGACCAAATGTTTCTCTGAATATTGACCAAATGTTGCTCTGATTATTCACTCACTGCTTCTCTGATTATTAACTCACTGTTTATCAGATTATTGACTCACTGTTTCCCTGATTATTGACTCACTGTTTCTCTGATTATTCACTCACTGCTTCTCTGATTATTCACTCACTTTTTCTCTGATTATTGAACCACTGTTTCTCCCATTATTCACCACTGTTTATCAGTATATTGACACACCATTTCTCTGCTTATTGACCCGCTCTATCTCTGAGTTTTCACCCGCTGTTTCTCAGATTAGTGACTCAGTCTTTCTCAGACTACTATCCCTCTGTTTCTCTGATAATTAACTCACTGTTTCACTGATTATTGACTCACTGTTTACCTGATATTGGCTCATTGTTGTTCAGATTAGTGACCCACTGTTCCTCTGGTTATTGATTCACTGTTTCTCTGATTATTGACTCACTGTTTCTCTGATTAGTGACCAACTGTTCCTCTGATTATTGACTCACTGTTTTCCTGATTGTTGAGTCACTGTTTCACTCATTATTGACCCTCTTATTCTCTGATTATTCACTCACGGTTTTTCTGATTATTGGACCACGGTTTCTCTGATTATTCACCCATTGTTTCTCACGATATTGATTCGCTGTTTCTCTGATAATTGACCAGCTGTTTCTCTGATTTCTGACCCGCTGTATCTCAGATCAGCGACCCTCTGTTTCTCTGATAATTAACTCACTGTTTCTCAGATTATTGATGCCTGCTTCTCTGATTATTGACACAGTGTTCCTCTGATTATTGACAATCCATTTCTCTGATCTTTGACTCACTGGTTCTAATATTAGACAGTGTTTCTCTGCGTCTACACTCAATGTTTGTAAGGTTATTGATTCGTTGTTACTCCAATCATTAACCCGCTGTTTCTCTTATTATTGAGCAGCTGTTTCTCAGATTACTGACCTTCTGTTTCTCTGATTATGACCTCACTGTTTCTCTGATTATTGACTGACTCTTTCTCTGATTATTGACTCACTGTTCCTCTGATTATTGACTCACTGTTTTCCTGATCATTGAGTCACTCTTTCACTCATTATTGACCCTCCTATTCTCTGATTATTCACTCACTGTTTTTCTGATTATTGGACCACTGTTTCTATGATTATTCCCCCATTGTTTCTCAGGATATTGATTCACTGTTTCTCTGATTATTGACCCGCTGTTTCTCTGATTTCTGACCCGCTGTATCTCAGATCAGCGACCCTCTGTTTCTCTGATAATTAACTCATTGTTTCTCAGATTATTGATGCCTGCTTCTCTGATTATTTTCCCAGTGTTCCTCTGATAATTGACTCTCCATTTCTCTGATCTTTGACTCACTGCTTCTAATTATAGACATTGTTTCTCTGATTATTTACTCATTTATTTTCTGATTATTGACCAATGGTTTCTCTGATTGTTTTCACTTTTTCCACAATTAGTCACGTACTGTTTCTCTGATTATTCACTCAATGTTTCCCAGATTATTGACCCAATTTTTCTCCCATTATTGACGGAAGTTTCTCTGATTATTCACTCAATGTTTCTCTGATTATTTACGCTCCGTTTCAATTATTTTTGAATCACTGTTTCACTGATTATTTCCGCTGTTCCCCTAATTATTGAGCCATCTTTCTCCTCAATATTCACTCACCGTTTCTCTGATTATTCACCCAATGTTTCTCTGATTATTCACTCAATGTTTCTTTAATTATTGACCAAATGTTTCTCTGAATATTGACCAAATGTTGCTCTGATTATTCACTCACTGCTTGTCAGATTATTGACTCACTGTTTTTCAGATTATTGGACCACTGTTTTTCTGATTATTCACCCACTGTTTCTCAGGTTATTGATTCGCTGTTTCTCTGATAATTGACCCGCTGTTTCTCTGATTTCTGACCCGCTGTATCTCAGATCAGTGACCCTCTGTTTCTCTGATAATTAACTCACTGTTTCTCTGATTATTGAACCACTGTTTCTCTAATTATCGACCGAACATTTCTCTGATTATTCACTCACTGTTTCTCTGATTATTTACTTTCCATTTCAATAATTTTTGAATCACTGATTAAATGATCATTTCTGCTGTTCCCCTAATTATTGACCCATCGTTTTCCTCACTATTCTCTCACTGTTTCTCTGATTTTGCACCCTCTGTTTCTCTGATTATTAAGTCAATGTTTCTTTGATTATTGACCAACTGTTTCTCTGAATATTGTGCAAATGTTACTCTGATTATACACTCACAGTTTCTCTGATTATTTACTCTCCATTTCACTGATTTTGAATAACTGTTTCACTGATTATTGTCACAGATTTGTGACTCAGTCTTTCTCAGATTACTGACCCACTGTTCGTCTGGTTATTGATTCACTGTTTCTCTGATTATTGACTCACTGTTTCTCTGATTATTGTCTCACTGCTTACCTGATTATTGTCTCACTGTTTCTCTGATTATTGACTCACTGTTTCTCTGATTACTGTCTCACTGCTTACCTGATTATTGGCTCATTGTTGCTCAGATTATTGACCCACTGTTCCTCTGGTTATTGATTCACTGTTTGTCTGATTATTGACTCACTGTTTCTCTGATTAGTGACCAACTGTTCCTCTTATTATTGACTCACTGTTTTCCTGATTATTGAGTCACTGTTTCACTCATTATTGACTCTCTTATTCTCTGATTATTCACTCACTGTTTTTCTGATTATTGGACCAAGGTTTCTCTGATTATTCACCCATTGTTTCTCAGGATATTGATTCGCTGTTTCTCTGATTATTGACCCGCTGTTTCTCTGATTTCTGACCCGCTGTATCTCAGATCAGCGACCCTCTGTTTCTCTGATAAGTAACTCACTGTTTCTCAAATTATTGATGCCTGCTTCTCCAATTATTGACCCAGTGTTCCTCTGATTATTGACTCGCCATTTCTCTGATCTTTGACTCAATGCTTCTAATTATTGACACTGTTTCTCTACTTCTTCACTCAATGTTTTTCAGGTTATTGATTCGTTGTTAGTCCAATCATTAACCCGCTGCTTCTCTTATTATTGAGCAGCTGTTTCTCAGATTAGCGACTCACTGTTTCTCAGATTAACGAACTTCAGTTTCTCTGATTATGACCTCACTGTTTCTCTGATTATTGACTGACTCTTTCTTTGATTATTGTCTCACTGTTTCTCTGATTATTGTCTCACTGTTTCTCTGATTATTGTCTCACTGTTTCTCTGATTATTGTCTCACTGTTTCTCTGATTATTGCCTCACTGTTTCTCTGATTATTGACTCACTGTTTCTCTGATTATTCACTCACTGTTTCTCTGATTATTGTCTCACTGTTTCTCTGATTATTGTCTCACTGTTTCTCTGATTATTGACTCACTGTTTACCTGATTATTGTCTCACTGTTTACCTGATTATTGTCTCACTGTTTCTCTGATTATTGTCTCACTGCTTACCTGATTATTGTCTCACTGTTTACCTGATTATTGTCTCACTGTTTACCTGATTATTGTCTCACTGTTTCTCTGATTATTGTCTCACTGTTTACCTGATTATTCACTCACTGTTTACCTGATTATTGTCTCACTGTTTACCTGATTATTGTCTCACTGTTTACCTGATTATTGTCTCACTGTTTACCTGATTATTGTCTCACTGTTTCTCTGATTATTGACTCACTGTTTCTCTGATTATTGTCTCACTGTTTACCTGATTATTGTCTCATTGTTTACCTGATTATTGTCCCACTGTTTACCTGATTATTGTCTCACTGTTTCTCTGATTATTGTCTCACTGTTTCTCTGATTATTGTCTCACTGTTTACCTGATGATTGTCTCACTGTTTACCTGATTATTGTCTCACTGTTTCTCTGATTATTGTCTCACTGTTTCTCTGATTATTGTCTCACTGTTTCTCTGATTATTGTCTCACTGTTTACCTGATTATTGTCTCACTGTTTCTCTGATTATTGACTCACTGTTTACCTGATTATTGTCTCACTGTTTCTCTGATTATTGTCTCACTGTTTCTCTGATTATTGTCTCACTGTTTCTCTGATTATTGTCTCACTGTTTACCTGATTATTGTCTCACTGTTTCTCTGATTATTGACTCACTGTTTACCTGATTATTGACTCACTGTTTCTCTGATTATTGTCTCACTGTTTACCTGATTATTGTCTCACTGTTTCTCTGATTATTGACTCACTGTTTACCTGATTATTGACTCACTGTTTACCTGATTATTGTCTCACTGTTTCTCTGATTATTGTCTCACTGTTTACCTGATTATTGTCTCACTGTTTCTCTGATTATTGACTCACTGTTTACCTGATTATTGACTCACTGTTTCTCTGATTATTGTCTCACTGTTTCTCTGATTATTGTCTCACTGTTTCTCTGATTATTGACTCACTGTTTACCTGATTATTGACTCACTGTTTCTCTGATTATTGACTCACTGTTTACCTGATTATTGTCTCACTGTTTCTCTGATTATTGTCTCACTGTTTACCTGATTATTGTCTCACTGTTTCTCTGATTATTGACTCACTGTTTACCTGATTATTGACTCACTGTTTCTCTGATTATTGTCTCACTGTTTACCTGATTATTGTCTCACTGTTTACCTGATTATTGTCTCACTGTTTACCTGATTATTCACTCACTGTTTACCTGATTATTGTCTCACTGTTTCTCTGATTATTGTCTCACTGTTTCTCTGATTATTGTCTCACTGTTTACCTGATTATTCACTCACTGTTTACCTGATTATTGTCTCACTGTTTCTCTGATTATTGTCTCACTGTTTCTCTGATTATTGTCTCACTGTTTCTCTGATTATTGTCTCACTGTTTACCTGATTATTGTCTCACTGTTTCTCTGATTATTGTCTCACTGTTTCTCTGATTATTGTCTCACTGTTTCTCTGATTATTGTCTCACTGTTTACCTGATTATTGTCTCACTGTTTCTCTGATTATTGTCTCACTGTTTACCTGATTATTCACTCACTGTTTCTCTGATTATTGTCTCACTGTTTACCTGATTATTGTCTCACTGTTTACCTGATTATTGTCTCATTGTTTCTCTGATTATTGTCTCACTGTTTCTCTGATTATTGTCTCACTGTTTCTCTGATTATTGTCTCACTGTTTACCTGATTATTGTCTCACTGTTTCTCTGATTATTGTCTCACTGTTTCTCTGATTATTGTCTCACTGTTTACCTGATTATTGTCTCACTGTTTACCTGATTATTCACTCACTGTTTCTCTGATTATTGACTCACTGTTTACCTGATTATTGTCTCACTGTTTACCTGATTATTGTCTCACTGTTTCTCTGATTATTGTCTCACTGTTTCTCTGATTATTGACTCACTGTTTCTCTGATTATTGACCAACTGTTCCTCTGGTTATTGACTCACCATTTCTCTGATTATTGACTCATTGTTGCGCTGATTATTGACTTCCTGTCTCCCTGATCATTGACCAAAGCTTTCACAGATTATTGAGTCAGAGTTTGCCAGATTATTGACTGAGTTTTTCCCTGATTATTTCCTCACAGTTTCCGTGATTATTGACCCACATCTTCTCTGATTAATGACCCGCTATTTCTCACTTTATTTACCCACTGTTTCCCTGATTATTGACTCCCTATTTCTCTGATTATTCACTCACTGCTTCTCTGATTATTCACACACTTTTTCTCTGATTATTGAACAATTGTTTCTCTCATTATTCACCACTGTTTATTGATTATTGACGCACTGTTTCTCTTTTTATTGACCCGCTGTTTCTCTGATTTTTGACTCGCTCTTTCTTAGATTAATGACTCACTCTTTCTCAGATTACTGACCCTCTGTTTCTCTGATAATTAACTGACTGTTTCTCTGATTATTGACTCACTGTTACCCTGATTATTGACTCCCTGATTCCCTGATTATTGACCAATGCTTTCTCAGATTATTGACTGTAATTTGCCAGATTATGCATTCAATCGTTCCCTGATTATTTACTCATTGTTTGCCTGATTATTCACTCACATTTTCTCTGATTAATGACCCTCTATTTCTCAGATCAGTAACCCATTGTTTCTCTGATTATTGACGCGCTGTCTCCCTGATCATTGGCTCCCTGTTTCGCTGATTAATGACTCATTCTTTCCCTGATTATTGACCTGCATTTTGTCTGATTATTGACTCACTGTTTCTATGATGTTTAATAAACTGCTTCTCTGATCTTTGATTCAGTCCTTCTAATTAGTATCCTGCTGTTTCTCAGATTTTTGACCCAGTGTTTCTCTGAATATTGACCCACTTCAGATTATTGACACACTGTTTATCCGATTTTTGTCCCGCTGTTTCCCAGATTATTGATTCACAGTCACCCTGATTATTGACTCACTGTTTCTCTGATTATTGACTCACTGTGTCCTGATTATTGACTCACTCTTTCTCTGATTATTGACTCACTGTGTCCTGATTATTGACTCACTCTTTCTCTGATTATTGACTCACTGTATCCTGATTAGGGACTCACAGTTTTTCTGATTATTGACCAACTGTTTCTCAGATTGTTGACTCAATGTTTCCCTGATTATTGAGTAACTGTTTCTCTGATTTTCGACCCACTTTTACTCTGATTATTCAGTCACTGCTTCTCTGATTATACACCCATTGTTTTTCTGATTATTGGACCACTGTTTCTCTGAGTATTGACCCGCTGTTTCTCAGATTAGTTACTCACTCTTTCTCAGAGTAGTGATGCTCTGTTTCTATGATAATTTACTCACTGCTTCTCTGATTATTGTCGCTGTTTCTCTGATCTTTGATTCACTGCTTCTAATTATTGTCCCGCTGTTTCTCATATTATTGACCCACAGTTTATCTGATTATTGACCAACCAATTGTTTCCCTCATTATTCACTTCTGTTTCTCTGCTAATTCACTCAATGTTTTTCAGGTTATTGATTCGTTGTTGCTCCAATCATTAACCCGCTGTTTCTCTTATTATTGAGCAGCTGTTTCTCAGATTAGCGACTCACTCTTTCTCAGATTATTGAACTTCTGTTTCTCTGATTATGACCTCACTGTTTCTCTGATTATTGTCTCACTGTTTACCTGAATATTGCCTCACTGTTGCTCAGATTATTGACACATCTTTTCTTCAGATTATTGATGCATAGCTTCACTGATTATTAACTCACTGTTTCTCTGATTATTTACTCACTGCTTCTCAGATCCTTCACTCACTTTTTCTCTGATTATTGAACGATTATTTCTCTCAGTATTCACCACTGATAAGATTATTGATGCACTGTTTCTCTGCTTATTGACCCACTGTTTCTCTAATTATTGACCTCCTGTCTCCCTGAACATTGACTCCATCTCTCCCTCATTTATGAATCACTGTTTCCCTGATTATTGACCTCTATTTTGTCTGATTATTGACTCACTGTACCTCAGATTATTGCCTCGACGTTTCTATGATTATTAACACACTGTTTCTCTAATCTTTGATGCACTGCTTCTAATTATTATCCCGCTGTTTCTCCGATTATTGTCCCACTGTTTCTCTGATTATTGACCCACAGTTTCTCTGAATATTGACCCACTGTTCTACAGATTATTGACTCACTGTTTACCATATATTTGACTCACAGTTTCTCTGAAAATTGGCCAGCTGTTTCAGTGATTATTCATTCGTTGTTTCTCTGATTATTCTCTCAATGTTTCTCTGATTATTGACCCTTTGTTTCTCTTATTCTTGACCAAAGGCTTCGCTGAATATTCACTCACTGTTTCTCTGATTATTTTTTCTCCGTTTCACTCATTTTTGAATCACTGTTTCACTGTTTATTCTCGATCTTCCCCAAATTATTGATCAGCTGTTTTCCTGAATATTCACTCAGTGTTTCTCTGAAAATTCACGGGCTCTTGCTCTGATTGTTCACTCGATTTTTCTCTCATTATTGACCCACTGTTTCTCTGATTATTGAACAACTGTTTCTCTCATTATTGACTCACAGTTTCACTGATTATTGACTCACGTTTGCCATGATTATGGACTCCCTCTCTCCGAGATGATTGACTCACTGACTCACATTTTCCCTCATTATTGAACGCTTTTTCTCTGATTATTCACTCACTGTTTATCTTATTATTGACCACTGATTCTCATTTAATCACCCACTTTTCCTCAGGTTATTTTTTCGCTGTCTCTCTGATTATTGTCCCGCTGTTCCTCTGATTATTCACTCACTGTTTCTCTGATTATTGACCCACTATTTCTCTGATGTTTTACCGAACGTTTCTCTGATTATTCACTCACTGGTTCTCTGATTATTTACTCTCAGTTTCAATGATTTTTAAATCACTGTTTCACTGATTATTGTTGCTGTTCCCCTAATTATTGACCCAAGGTTTTCTTGATTAGTCACTTACTGTTTCTCTGATTATTCACTCACTGTTTCTCTGATTATTCACTGGCTGTTTCTCTGCTTATTTACCCTACATTTCCCTGATTTTCAAATCACTGTTTCAATGATTTTTGTCGCTGTTCCCCTAATTATTGCCCGACCATTTTCCTGAAAATTCACTCACTGTTTCTCTGATTATTCACTCACTGTTTCTCTGATTATTCACTCCCTGTTTCTCTGATTATTCTCTCAATGTATCTCTGATTACTGACCCAATGTTTCTCTCATTTGTTACCAAACGTTTCTCTGATTATTCACTCACTCATTTTTCTCTGATTTGTCATTCAATGTTTCTTTGATTATTGACCCACTGTTTCTCTGATTTGTTACCAAACGTTTCTCTGATTATTCACTCACTCATTTTTCTCTGATTATTCACTCAATGTTTCTCTGATTATTGACCAACTATTTCTCTGATTTTTTTACCGAAAGTTTCTCTGATTATTCACTCCATGGTTCTCTGATTATTTACTCTCAGTTTCAATGATTTTTGAAACACTGTTTCACTGATTATTGTTGCTATTCCCCTCATTATTGACCCAGAGTTTTCATGATTAGTCACTCACTGTTTCTCTGATTATTCACTCACTGTTTCTCTGATTATTCAGTCATTGTTTCTCTGCTTATTTACTCTAAATTTCACTGATTTTTGAATCACTGTTTCACTGATTATTGCCGCTGTTCCCTTGATTATTGACCCACCATTTTCATGAAAATTCACTCACTGTTTCTCTGATTATTCACTCACTGTTGCACGGATTATTTACTCCCTATTTCTCTCATTATTCTCTCAATGTTCCTGTGATTATTGAGTCAATGTTTTTCTGATTTGTTACCAAATGTATCTCTGATTATTCACTCACTAATTTTTCTCTGATTATTAACTCAATGTTTCTTTGATTATTGCCCGACTGTTTCACTGATTTGTTATCAAAAGGTTCTCTGATTATTCACTCACTAATTTTTCTCTGATTATTCGCTCAATGTTTCTCTGATTATTGACCCAGTATTTCTTTGATTTTTTACAGAAAGTTTGTCTGATTATTCACTCACCGGTTCTCTGATTATTTACTCTTAGTTTCAATGATTTCTGAATCACTGTTTCACTGATTATTGTTGCTGTTCCCTCATTATTGACCCAACGTTTTCTTGATTAGTCACTCACTGCTTCTCTGATTATTAACTCACTGTTTCTCTGAATATTCACTCACTGTTTCTGTGCTTATTTACGCTAAATTTCACTGATTTTTGAATCACCGTTTCACTGATTATTGCTGCTGTTCCCCTAATTATTGACCCACCATTTTCTGAAAATTCATTCACTGTTTCTCTAATTATTCACTCACAGTTTCACAGATTATTTACTGCCTGTTTCTCTGATTATTCTCTCAATGTTTCTGTGATTGTTGAGTCAATGTTTCTCTGATTTGTTACCAAAAGTTTCTCTGATTATTCACTCACCTGTTCTCTGATTATTCACTAATTTCTACTCTAATTATTCACTCAATGTTTCTCTGATTATTCACCCATTGTTTCTCTGAATATTTACCAAATGTTTCTCTGATTATTCACTGACTGATTCTCTGATTATTTCCTCTCCATTTCACTGATTTTTGAATCACTGTTTCACTGATTATTGACTCGCTGTTATCCTGATTATTGACTCCCTGTCTCCCTGATTATTGACCAACTGCTTCTCAGATTATTGACTCACTGTTTCATGATTATTGACTCACTGTTTATCTGATTATTGAACCACTTTTTCTCTAATTATTCGCTCACTGCTTCTCCAATTATTCACTCACTGTTTCTCTGATTATTGGAGCACTGTTTCTCTGATTAGTCACCCACTCATTCTCAGGATATTGATTCCCTGTTTCTCCGATTATTGACCCGATGGTTCTCTGATTATTGACCCTCTGGTTCTCTGATATTTGACCCGCTGTTTCTCAGATTAGCAACTCACTGTTTCTCAGATTACTGACCCTCTGTTTCTCTCATAATTTACTCACTGTTTCTCTGATTATTGACTCACTGTTTCTCTGATTATTGTTTCACTGCTTCACTGATGATTGACTCACGGTTGCTCAGATTATTGACCCACTGTTTATCAGATTATTGATGCGATTTTTCTCTTATTATTGTATCACTGTTCCTCTGAATATTCACTCATTGTTTCTCAGATTAATGACCCATTGTTTTTCCGATTTTTGACGCACTGTTTCTCTGGTTATTGTATCAGTAGTTCTCTGATTATTCGCTCACTGTTTCTAAGATTTATGACCCAATGTTTATCAGGTTTTTGACTCATTTATGTTCTGATTATTCCCTGACAGATTCTATGTTTATTGAGCCACTGTTTCTCTGACTTTTTACTGAAAGTTTCTCTAATTATTCACTCAATGTTTCTCTGATTATTCACTCACTGTTTTCCTGATTATTCACTTTCTATTTCTCTGATTATTCACTCACTGTTTCTCTGCTTATTTACTCTACGTTTCACTGATTTTTGAATCACTGTTTCACTGATTATTGTCGCAGGTCCCCGAATTATTGACCCACCGTTTTCTTGAATCTTCACTCAATCTTTCTCTGATGAGTCAGTCACTGTTTTCCTGATTATTCAGTTTCTATTTCTCTGAATATTCTCTCAATGTTTGAGCCTCTGTTTCTCTGATTATTGACCAACATTGGCCATGACAATTGACTGGCTGTTTCACTGATTATTGACTCACTGTTACCCTGAATATTGACTCCCTGTCTCCCTGATTATTGACTCACTGTTTATCTGATTATTGAACCACTGTTTATCTGATTATTGTATCACTGTCTCCCTGATTATTCACTCACTCTTTCTCAGATTAATGACCCAATGTTTATCAGGTTATTGACACACTGCTTATCTGATTATTGACCCGCTGTTCCTTTGATTATTGGCTCGCTGTTTCTCTGATCTTTGACCCACTGCTACTAATTATAGACATAATGTTTCTCTGATTGTTCTCTCAATGTTTCTCTGATTATTGACCCAATGTTTCTCTAATTTCTTACCAAAAGTTTCTCACTACTTCTCTGATTATTCACTCATTGGTTCTCTGATTATTCACCCACTGTTTCTCTGAATTGTTACCAAAGGCTTCTCTGATTATTCACTCATTGGTTCTCTGGTTATTTCCTCTCCATTTCACTGATTTTTGATTCACTGTTTCTCTGATTATTCACCCACTGTTTCTCAGGTTATTGATTTGCTGTTTCACTGTTTTTTGACTCGCTGTATCTCAGATAAGTGACTCGCTGTTTCTCAGATTACCGACCCTCTGTTTCTCTGATAATTAACTCACTGTTTCTCTGATTATTGACTCACTGTTTCTCTGATTATTGCCTCACTGTTTATCTGATTATTGAATCACTGTTTTCAGATTATTGACCCACTGTTTATCAGATTATTGACGCACTGTTCCTCTAATTATTGCCCCACTCTTCCTCTCATTATTGCCTCACTGTTTCTCTGATCTTGACCCACTGCTTCTAATTATTGACTCACAGTTTATCTGATTATTGAACCACTTTTTCTCTGATTATTCACTCACTGTTTCTCTAATTAATGGATCACTGTTTCACAGATTAGTCAACCACTCATCCGCAGGTTTTTAATTCCCTGCTTCTCCGATTATTGACCTGCTGGTTCACTGATGTTCAACAAGCTTTTTTTCAGATTTGCAACTCACTCTTTCTGCGATTACTGACCCTCTGTTTCTCTGATAATTAACTCATTGTTTCTCTGATTATTGACTCACTGTTTCTATGATTATTGTTTCATTGCTTCCCTGATTATAGACTCATTGTTGCTCAGAATATTATCCCAACGTTTCTCTGATTATTGTATCACTGTATCTCTGATTATTCACTGACTCTTTCTCAGATTAATGAACCAATGTTTATCAGGTTATTGACTCACTGCTTCTCTGATTATTGACCCACTGTTACTCCGATTATTGACTCGCTGTTTCTCTGATCTTTGACTCACTGCTCCTAATTATAGACATAATGTTTCTCTGATTATTCTATCAATGTTTCTCTGATTATTGACCCAATGTTTCTCTGATTATTGACACAATATTTCTCTCATTATTGACCAAAGTTTTCTCCGATAATTCACTCATGGTTTCTCTGGTTATTTGCTCACCGTTTCACAGAATTCTGAATCACTGTTTCACTGATTATTGCCACAGTTCACCAAAGTATTGACCCACCGTTTTCCTGAATATTCACTCAATGTTTCTCTGATTATTCACTCACTGTTTTCCTGATTATTGACTTTCTACTTCTCTGAATATTCTCTCAATGCTTCTCTAATTATTGAGCCACTGTTTCTCTGATTATTGACCAACATTTGCTATGACAATGGACTGGCTGTTTCACTGATTATTCACTCACTGTTACCCTGATTATTGACTCCCTGTCTCCCTGATTATTGAATCACTGTTAATCTGATTATTGAACCACTGTATCTCTGATTATTGTATCACTGTCTCCCTGATTATTCACTCGCTCTTTCTCAGATTAATGACCCAATGTTTATCAGGTTATTTACTCACTGTTTCTCTGATTATTGACCCGCTGTTCCTTTGATTATTGACTCACTCTTTCTCTGATCTTTGACTCACTGCTGCTAATTATAGACATAGTTTTTCTCAGATTGTTCTCTCAATATTTCTCTGATTTCTTGCCAAAAGTTTCTCTGATTATTCACTCAATGTTTCTCTGATTATTGACCCATTGTTTCTCTGAATTTTTACCAGTGGTTCCTCTGACTATTCATTCATTTGTTCTCTGGTTATTTCCTCTCCATTTCATTGATTTTTAATCACTGTTCCTCTGATTATTCACCCACTGTTTCCCAGGTTATTGATTTGCTGTTTCACTGTTTTTTGACTTGTTCTATCTCAGATTATCAACTCGCTGTTTCTCAGATTACCGACCCTCTGTTTCTCTGATAATTAACTCACTGTTTCTCTGATTACTGACTCACTGTTTCTCTAATTATTGCCTCACTTTTTCTCTGATTATTGACTCACTGTTTTCAGATTATTGACCCACTGTTTATCAGATTATTGACTCGCTGGCTCTCTGATCTTTGACTCACTTCTCTTAATTATAGACATAATGTTTCTCTGATCAATCTCTCAATGTTTCTCTGAATATTGACCCAATGTTTCTCTGATATCTTACCAAAGGTTTCTCTGATTATTCACTCACTTATTCTCTGATTATTCAGTCAATGTTTCTCTGATTATTGACACAATATTTCTCTCATTATTGACCAAAGGTTTCTCTGATTATTCACGCATGGTTTCTCTGGTTATTTGTTTTCCTTTCATAGATATTTGAAACCCTGTTTCACTGATTATAGACGCAGTTCCCCGAAATGTTGACCCACCGTTTTCCTGAATATTAACTCAATGTTACTCTGATTATTCACTTACTGTTTTCCTGATTATTCACTTTCTATTTCACTGAATATTCTCTCAATGTTTCTCCAATTATTGAGCCATTGTTTCTCTGATTATTGACCAACTTTTGCCATGACAATTGACTCGCTATTTCACTGATTATTGAGTCACTGTTTATCTGATTATTGAACCATTGTTTCTCTGATTTGTGAATCACTGTCTCTCTGATTATTCACTGACTCTTTTTCGGATTAATCACCCAATGTTTATCAGGTTATTGACTCACTGTTTCTCTGATTATTGACCCGCTGTTCCTTTGATTATTGACTCGCTGTTTCTCTGATCTTTGTCTCACTGCTGCTAATTATAGACAGTGTTTCTCTGATTATTCTCTCAATGTTTCTCTGAATATTCACCCAATGTTTCTCTGATTTCTTACCAAAAGTTTCTCTGATTATTCACTCACTTCTTCTCTGATTATTCACTCATTTTTTCTCTGATTATTCACTCAATGTTTCTCTGATTATTGACCCATTGTTTCTCTGAATTTTTACCAGTGGTTTCACTGATTATTCACTCATTGGTTCTCTGGTTATTTCCTCTCCATTTCACTGATTTTTGAATCACTGTTTCACTGATTATTGTCGCTGTACCGATAATTATTGACCAAACATTTTCCTGTTCATTCACTCAATGTTTCTCTGATTATTCACTCACTGTTTTTCTGATCATCCACTGTCTATTTCTCTGAATATTCTCTCGATGTTTCTCGAATTATTGAGCCACTTTTTCTCTGATTATTGACCAACTTTTCCTATGACCATTGACTCACTGTTTCACTGATTATTGACTCGCTGTTATCCTGAATATTGACTCCCTGTCTCCCTGATTATTGACCAACCGCTTCTCAGATTATTGACTCACAGTTCACCTGATTATTGCCTCACTGTTTCATGATTATTGACTCACTGTTTATCTAATTATTGGCTCAATTTTTCTCTGATTATTCGCTCACTGCTTCTCCAATTATTCACTCACTGTTACTCTGATTATTGGAACACTATTTCTCTGATCAGTCACCCACTCATTCTCAGGTTACTGATTCCCTGTTTCTCTGATTATTGACCCGATGGTTCTCTGATTATTGACCCTCTGGTTCTCTGATATTTGACCCGCTGTCTCTCAGATTAGCAACTCACTGTTTCTCAGATTACTGACCCTCTGTTTCTCTCATAATTTACTCACTGTTTCTCTGATTATTGACTCACTGTTTCTCTGATTATTGTTTCACTGCTTCCCTGATGATTGACTCACGGTTGCTCAGACTATTGACTCACTGTTTATCAGATTATTGACGCAATTTTTCTCTTATTATTGTATCACTGTTTCGCTGATTATTCACTCACTGTTTCTCAGATTAATAACCCATGGTTTATCAGGTTATTGACGGATTGTTTCTCTGATTTTTGACCCACTGTTCCTCTGATTATTGACTCACTGTTTCATTGATTATTGACCAAACGATTCTCAGATTATTGACTCACTGTTTCTCTGATTATTGACACACTGTTGCTCAGATTATTGACCCACTGTTTATCAGACTATTGACGCACTTTTTCTCTTATTATTGAATCACTGTTGCTCTGATTATTGACTCACTGTTTCTCTGATTATTGTATCACTAGTTCTCTGATTATTCGCTCACTGTTTCTCAGATATATGACCCAATGTTTATCAGGTTTTTGACTCGCTGTTTCTCTGATCTTTCACTCACTGCTCCTAAATATAGACATACTGTTTCTATGAATACTGACTCATTTATGTTCTGATTATTCCCTGACAGATTCTATGTTTATTGAGCCACTGTTTCTCTGACTTTTTACTGAACGTTTCTCCAATTATTCACTCAATGTTTCTCTGATTATTCACTCACTGTTTTCCTGATTATTCACTTTCTATTTCTCTGAATATTCTCTCAATGCTTCTCTAATTATTGAGCTACTGTTTCTCTGATTATTGACCAACCTTTGCTATGACAATTGACTGGCTGTTTCACTGATTATTGACTCACTGTTACCCTGATTACTGAATCCCTGTCTCCCTGATTATTGAATCACTGTTTATCTGATTATTGAACCACTGTATCTCTGATTATTGTATCACTGTCTCCCTGATTATTCACTCACTCTTTCTCAGATTAATGACCCAATGTTTATCAGATTATTGACTCACTGTTTCTCTGATTATTGACCCGCTGTTCCTTTGATTATTGACTCACTCTTTCTCTGATCTTTGACTCACTGCTGCTAATTATAGACGTGTTTCTCAGATTGTTCTCTCAATGTTACTCTGACTATTGACACAATGTTTCTCTGATTTCTTACCAAAGGTTTCTCTGATTATTCACTCACTTCTACTCTGATTATTCACTCAATTTTTCTCTGATTATTGACCCATTGTTTCTCTGAATTTTTACCAGTGGTTTCTCTGACTATTCACTCATTGGATCACTCGTTATTTCCTCTCCATTTCATTGATTTTTTAATCACTGTTCCTCTGATTATTCACCCACTGTTTCTCAGGTTATTGATTTGCTGTTTCACTGTTTTTTGACTTGTTCTATCTCAGATTATCGACTCCTTGTTTCTCAGATTACCGACCCTCTGTTTCTCTGATAATTTACTCACTGTTTCTCTGATTATTGACTCACTGTTTCTCTAATTATTGCCTCACTGTTTATCTGATTATTGCCTCACTGTTGCTCAGATTATTGACCCACTGTTTATCAGATTATTGACGCACTGTTCCTCTGATTATTGCCCCACTGATCCTCTCATTATTGCCTCGCTGTTTCTCTGATCTTTGACTCACTGTTTCTAATTATAGACACAGTGTTTCTCCGATTTTTGACTCGTTTATTTTCTGATGTTTGACCCACGGTTTCTCTGATTGTTAATTCTCTGCTTCTCTGATTATTCACTCACTGTTTCTCTGATTATTCAGTCAAGATTTCTCTGATTATTCACCCACTGTTTCTCTGATTATTGACTCGCTGGTTCTCTGATCTTTGACTCACTTCTCCTAATTATAGACATAATGTTTCTCTGATCAATCTCTCAATGTTTCTCTGAATATTGACCCAATGTTTCTCTGATATCTTACCAAAGGTTTCTCACTTATTCTCTGATTATTCAGTCAATGTTTCTCTGATTATTGACGCAATATTTCTCTCATTATTGACCAAAGATTTCTCTGATTATTCACTCATGGTTTCTCTGGTTATTTGTTTTCCTCTCATAGATTTTTGAATCCCTGTTTCACTGGTTATAGCCGCAGTTCCTCGAATTGTTGACCCACCGTTTTCCTGAATATTCACTCAATGTTTCTCTGATTATTCACTTTCTATTTCACTGAATATTCTCTCAATGTTTCTCCAATTATTGAGCCACTGTTTCTCTGATTTGGAATCACTGTCTCTCTGATTATTCACTCACTCTTTTTCGGATTAAACACCCAATGTTATTGACTCATGTTTCTCTGATTACTGACCCGCTGTTCCTTTGATTATTGACTCGCTGTTTCTCTGATGTTTGACTCACTGCTGCTAATAATAGACATAATGTTTCTCTGATTATTCTCTCAATGTTTCTCTGATTATTGACCAATGTTTCTCTGATTATTGACACAATATTTCTCTCATTATTGACCAAAGTTTTCTCCGATTATTCACGCATGGTTTCTCTGGTTATTTGTTCGCCGTTTCACAGAATTCTCAATCACTGTTTCTCTGATTATTGCCGCAGTTCTCCGAAGTAATGACCCACCGTTTTCCTGAATATTCACTCAGTGCTTCTCTGATTATTCACTCACTGTTTACCTGATTATTCACTTTCTATTTCTCTGAATATTCTCTCAACGCTTCTCTAATTATTGAGCCACTGTTTCTCTGATTATTGACCAACATATGCTATGACAATTGATTGGCTGTTTCACTGATTATTGACTCACTGTTACCCTGATTATTGATTCCCTGTCTCCCTGATTATTGAATCACTGTTTATCTGATTATTGAACCACTGTATCTCTGATTATTGTATCACTGTCTCCCTGATTATTCACTCACTCTTTCTCAGTTTAATGACCCAATGTTTATCAGGTTATTGACTCACTGTTTCTCTGATTATTGACCCACTGTTCCTTTGATTATTGACTCACTCTTTCTCTGATCTTTGACTCACTGCTGCTAATTATAGCCGTAGTGTTTCTCAGATTGTTCTCTCAATGTTTCTCTGACTATTGACCCAATGTTTCTCTGATTTCTTACCAAAAGTTTCTCTGATTATTCACTCAATGTTTCTCTGATTATTGACCCATTGTTTCTCTAAATTTTTACCAGTGGTTTCTCTGACTATTCACTCATTGGTTCTCTGGTTATTTCCTCTCCATTTCACTGATTTTTTAATCACTGTTCCTCTGATTATTCACCCACTGTTTCTCAGGTTATTGATTTGCTGTTTCATTGTGTTTTGACTTGTTCTATCTCAGATTATCAACTCGCTGTTTCTCAGATTACCGACCCTCTGTTTCTCTGATAATTTACTCACTGTTTCTCTGATTATTGACTCACTGTTTCTCTAATTATTGCCTCACTGTTTATCTGATTATTGCCTCACTGTTGCTCAGATTATTGACCCACTGTTTATCAAATTATTGGCGCACTGTTCCTTTGATTATTGCCCCACTGATCCTCTCATTATTGCCTCGCTGTTTCTCTGATCTTTGACTCACTTCTCCTAATTATAGACACAGTGCTTCTCCGATTATTGACTTATTTATTTTCTGATTATTTACCCACGGTTTCTCTGGTTGTTGATTCTCTGTTTCTCTGATTATTCACTCACTGTTTCTCTGATTATTCAGTCAAGATTTCTCTGATTATTGACCCACTGTTTCTCTGATTATTGACTCGCTGGTTCTCTGATCTTTGACTCACTTCTCCTAATTATAGACATAATGTTTCTCTGATCAATCTCTCAAAGTTTCTCTGAATATTCACCCAATGTTTCTCTGATATCTTACCAAAGGTTTCTCTGATTATTCACTCACTTATTCTCTGATTATTCACTTTCTATTTCACTGAATATTCTCTCAATGTTTCTCCAATTATTGAGCCACTGTTTATCTGATTATTGAACCACTGTTTCTCTGATTTGGAATCACTGTCTCTCTGATTATTCACTCACTCTTTTTCGGTTTAATCACCCAATGTTTATTAGGTTATTGACTCATGTTTCTCTGTTTATTGACCCGCTGTTCCTGTGATTATTGACTCGCTGTTTCTCTGATCTTTGACTCACTGCTGCTAATTATAGACATAGTGTTTCTCTGATTATTCTCTCACTGTTTCTCTGATTAATGGATCACTGTTTCACAGATTAGTCAACCACTCATCCGCAGGTGCTTGATTCCCTGTTTCTCCGATTATTGACCTGCTGGTTCACTGATGTTCGACAAGCATTTTTTCAGATTTGCAACTCACTCTTTCTGAGATTACTTTCCCTCTGTTTCTCTGATATTTAACTCATTGTTTCTCTGATTATTGACTCACTGTTTCTATGATTATTGCTTCATTGCTTCCCTGATTATAGATTCATTGTTGCTCAGAATATTATCCCAGCATTTCTCTGATTATTGTATCACTTTATCTCTGATTATTCACTGGCTCTTTCTCATATTAATGAACCAATGTTTATCAGGTTATTGACTCACTGCTTCTCTGATTATTGACCCACTGTTACTCCGATTATTGACTCGCTGTTTCTCTGATCTTCGACTCACTGCTCCTAATTATAGACATAATGTTTCTCTGATTATTCTCTCAATGTTTCTCTGATTATTGACCCAATGTTTCTCTGATTATTGACACAATATTTCTCTCATTATTGACCAAAGGTTTCTCCGATTATTCACTCATGGTTTCTCTGGTTGTTTGCTCGCCGTTTCACAGAATTCTGAATCACTGTTTCAATGATTATTGCCGCAGTTCACCGAAGTATTGACCCACCGTTTTCCTGAATATTCACTCAGTGTTTCTCTGATTATTCACTCACTGTTTTCCTGATTATTCACTTTCTATTTCTATGAATATTCTCTCAATGTTTCTCGAATTATTGAGACACTTTTTCTCTGATTATTGACCAACTTTTCCCAAGACTATTGCCTCACTTTTTCACTGATTATTGACTCACTGTTTCTCAGATTACCGACCCGCTGTTTCTCTGATAATTTACTCATTGTTTCTCTGATTATTGAACCACTGTATCTCTGATTATTGTATCACTGTCTCCTTGATTATTCACTCACTCTTTCTCAGATTAATGACCCAATGTTTATCAGGTTATTGACTCACTGTTCCTCTGATTATTGCCCCACTGAACCTCTGATTATTGCCTCGCTCTTTCTCTGATCTTTGACTCACTGCTTCTAATTATAAACACAGTGTTTCTCCGATTATTGACTCATTTATTTTCTGATTATTGACCCACGGTTTCTCTGATTGTTGATTCTCTGTTTCTCTGATTATTCACTCACTGTTTCTCTGATTATTCAGTCAAGATTTCTCTGATTATTGACCCACTGTTTCTCTGATTATTGACTCGCTGGTTCTCTGATCTTTGACTCACTTCTCCTTTAGACATAATGTTTCTCTGATCAATCTCTCAATGTTTCTCTGAATATTGAGCCAATGTTTCTCTGATATCTTACCAAAGGTTTCTCTGATTATTCACTCACTTATTCTCTGATTATTCAGTCAATGTTTCTCTGATTATTGACACAATATTTCTCTCATTATTTACCAAAGGTTTCTCTGATTATTCACTCAAGGTTTCTCTGGTTATTTGTTTTCTTTTCATAGATATTTGAAACCCTGTTTCACTGATTATAGCCGCAGTTCCCCGAATTGTTGACCCACCGTTTTCCTGAATATTAACTCAATGTTTCTCTGATTATTCACTTACTGTTTTCCTGATTATTCACTTTCTATTTCACTGAATATTCTCTCAATGTTTCTCCAATTATTGAGCCATTGTTTCTCTGATTATTGACCAACTTTTGCCATGACAATTGACTCGCTGTTTCACTGATTATTGAGTCACTGTTTATTTGATTATTGAACCATTTTTTCTCTGATTTGGAATCACTGTCTCTCTGATTATTCACTCACACTTTTTCGGATTAATCACCCAATGTTTATCAGGTTATTGTCTCACTTTTTCTCTGATTATTAACCCGCAGTTCCTTTGATTATTGACTCGCTGTTTCTCTGATCTTTGACTCACTGCTGCTAATTATAGACATAGTATTTCTCTGATTATTCTCTCAATGTTTCTCTGAATATTCACCCAATGTTTCTCTGATTTCTTACCAAAAGTTTCTCTGATTATTCAGTCACTTCTTCTCTGATTATTCACTCATTTTTTCTCTGATTATTCACTCAATGTTTCTCTGATTATTGACCCATTGTTTCTCTGAATTTTTACCAGTGGTTTCACTGATTATTCACTCATTGGTTCTCTGGTTAATTCCTCTCCATTACACTGATTTTTGAATCACTGTTTCACTGATTATTATCACTATACCGATAATTATTGACCCACCGTTTTCCTGAATATACACTCAGTGTTTCTCTGATTATTCACTCACTGTTTTCCTGATTATTCACTTTCTATTTCTCTGAATATTCTCTCAATGTTTCTCGAATTATTGAGACACTTTTTCTCTGATTATTGACCAACTTTTCCTATGACCATTGACTCACTGTTTCACTGATTATTGACTCGCTGTTATCCTGATTATTGACTCCCTGTCTCCCTGATTTTTGACCAACTGCTTCTCAGATTATTGACTCACAGTTCACCTGATTATTGACTCACTGTTTCATGATTATTGACTCACTGTATATCTGATTATTGAACCACTTTTTCTCTGATTATTCGCTCACTGCTTCTCCAATTATTCACTCACTGTTTCTCTGATTATTGGAGCACTGTTTCTCTGATTAGTCACCCACTCATTCTCAAGTTATTGATTCCCTGTTTCTCTGATTATTGACCCGATGGTTCTCTGATTATTGACGCTCTGGTTCTCTGATGTTTGACCCGCTGTTTCTCAGATTAGCAACTCACTGTTTCTCAGATTACTGACCCTCTGTTTCTCTCATAATTTACTCACTGTTTCTCTGATTATTGACTCACTGTTTTTCTGATTATTGTTTCACTGCTTCCCTGATGATTGACTCACGGTTGCTCAGACTATTGACCCACTGTTTATCAGATTATTGATGCAATTTTTCTCTTATTATTGTATCACTGTTCCTCTGATTATTCACTCACTGTTTCTCAGATTAATGACCCACGGTTTATCAGGTTATTGACGCATTGTTTCTCTGATTTCTGACCCGCTGTTCCTCTGATTATTGACTCACTGTTTCACTAATTATTGACCAAAGTATTCTCAGATTATTGACTCACTGTTTCCCTGATTATTGACACACTGTTGCTCAGATTATTGACCCAATGTTTATTCGATTTTTGACGCACTGTTTCTCTGATTATTGTATCACTAGTTCTCTGATTTTTCGCTCACTGTTTCTGTGATTTATGACCCAATGTTTATCAGGTTTTTGACTCGCTGTTTCTCTGATCTTTCACTCACTGCTCCTAAATATAGACATACTTTTTCTATGAATACTGACTCACTTATGTTCTGATTATTCCCTGACAGATTCTATGTTTATTGAGCCACTGTTTCTCTGACTTTTTACTGTAAGTTTCTCTAATTGTTTCTCTGATTATTCACTCACTCACTGTTTTCCTGATTGTTCACTTTCTATTTCACTGATTATTCACTCACTGTTTCTCTGCTTATTTACTCTACGTTTCATTGATTTTTGAATCACTGTTTCACTGATTATTGTCGCAGGTCCCCGAATTATTGACCACCGTTTTCCTGAATATTCACTCTCTGTTTCTTTGATTATTCACTCACTGTTTTTCTGATTATTCACTTTCTATTTCTATGAATATTCTCTCAATGTTTCTCTAATTATTGAGCCACTGTTTCTCTGATTATTGACCAACTTTTCCTATGACTATTGCCTCACTTTTTCACTGATTATTGACTCACTGTTTCTCAGATTACCGACCCGCTGTTTCTCTGATAATTTACTCATTGTTTCTCTGATTATTGAACCACTGTATCTCTGATTATTGTATCACTGTCTCCTTGATTATTCACTCACTCTTTCTCAGATTAATGACCCAATGTTTATCAGGTTATTGACGCACTGTTCCTCTGATTATTGCCCCACTGAACCACTGATTATTGCCTCGCTCTTTCTCTGATCTTTGACTCACTGCTTCTAATTATAAACACAGTGTTTCTCCGATTATTGACTCATTTATTTTCTGATTATTGACCCACGGTTTCTCTGATTGTTGATTCTCTGTTTCTCTGATTATTCACTCACTGTTTCTCTGATTATTCAGTCAAGATTTCTCTGATTATTGACCCACTGTTTCTCTGATTATTGACTCGCTGGTTCTCTGATCTTTGACTCACTTCTCCTTTAGACATAATGTTTCTCTGATCAATCTCTCAATGTTTCTCTGAATATTGACCCAATGTTTCTCTGATATCTTACCAAAGGTTTCTCTGATTATTCACTCACTTATTCTCTGATTATTCAGTCAATGTTTCTCTGATTATTGACACAATATTTCTCTCATTATTGACCAAAGGTTTCTCTGATTATTCACTCAAGGTGTCTCTGGTTAGTTGTTTTCCTTTCATAGATATTTGAAACCCTGTTTCACTGATTATAGCTGCAGTTCCCCGAATTGTTGACCCACCGTTTTCCTGAATATTAACTCAATGTTTCTCTGATTATTCACTTACTGTTTTCTTGATTATTCACTTTCTATTTCACTGAATATTCTCTCAATGTTTCTCCAATTATTGAGCCATTGTTTCTCTGATTATTGACCAACTTTTGCCATGACAATTGACTCGCTGTTTCACTGATTATTGAGTCACTGTTTATCTGATTATTGAACCATTGTTTCTCTGATTTGGAATCACTGTCTCTCTGATTATTCACTCACTCTTTTTCGGATTAATCACCCAATGTTTATCAGGTTATTGACTCACTTTTTCTCTGATTATTAACCCGCTGTTCCTTTGATTATTGACTCGCTGCTTCTCTGATCTTTGACTCTCTGCTGCTAATTATAGACATAGTGTTTCTCTGATTATTCTCTCAATGTTTCTCTGAATATTCACCCAATGTTTCTCTGATTTCTTACCAAAAGTTTCTCTGATTATTCACTCATTTTTTCTCTGATTATTCACTCAATGTTTCTCTGATTATTGACCCACTGTTTCTCTGAATTTTTACCAGTGGTTTCACTGATTATTCACTGATTGGTTCTCTGGTTATTTCCTCTCCATTTCACTGATTTTTGAATCACTGTTTCACTGATTATTGTCGCTGTACCGATAATTATTGACCAAACATTTTCCTGTTCATTCACTCAATGTTTCTCTGATTATTCACTCACTGTTTTTCTGATCATCCACTGTCTATTTCTCTGAATATTCTCTTGATATTTCTCAAATTATTGAGACACTTTTTCTCTGATTATTGACCAACTTTTCCTATGACCATTGACTCACTGTTTCACTGATTATTGACTCGCTGCTATCTTGAATATTGACTCCCTGTCTCCCTGATTATTGACCAACTGCTTCTCAGATTATTGACTCACAGTTCACCTGATTATTGCCTCACTGTTTCATGATTATTGACTCACTGTTTATCTGATTATTGGCTCAATTTCTCTCTGATTATTCGCTCACTGCTTCTCCAATTATTCACTCACTGTTTCTCTGATTATTGGAACACTGTTTCTCTGATTTGTCACCCACTCATTCCCAGGTTCTTGATTCCCTGTTTCTCTGATTATTGACCCGATGGTTCTCTGATTATTGACCCTCTGGTTCTCTGATATTTGACCCGCTGTTTCTCAGATTAGCAACTCACTGTTTCTCAGATTACTGACCCTCTGTTTCTCTCATAATTTACTCACTGTTTCTCTGATTATTGACTCACTGTTTCTCTGATTATTGTTTCACTACTTCCCTGATGATTGACTCACGGTTGCTCAGACTGTTGACCCACTGTTTATCAGATTATTGACGCAATTTTTCTCTTATTATTGTATCACTGTTTCGCTAATTATTCACTCACTGTTTCTCAGATTAATGACCCACGGTTTATCAGGTTATCGACGGCTTGTTTCTCTGATTTTTGACCCGATTTTCCTCTGATTATTGACTCACTGTTTCATTGATTATTGACCAAAGGATTCTCAGATTATTGACTCACTGTTTCCCTGATTATTGACACACTGTTGCTCAGATTATTGGCCCACTGTTTATCAGACTATTGACGCGCTTTTTCTCTTATTATTGAATCACTGTTGCTCTGATTATTCACTCACTGTTTCTCAAATTAATGACCCAATGTTTATCCGATTTTTGACGCACTGTTTCTCTGATTATTGTATCACTAGTTCTCTGATTATTCGCTCACTGTTTCTCAGATATATGACCCAAAGTTTATCAGATTTTTGACTGGCTGTTTCTCTGATGTTTCACTCACTGCTCCTAAATATAGACATACTGTTTCTATGAATACTGACTCATTTATGTTCTGATTATTCCCTGACAGATTCTATGTTTATTGAGCCACTGTTTCTCTGACTTTTTACTGAAATTTTCTCTAATTATTCACTCAATGTTTCTCTGATTATTCACTTACTGTTTTCCTGATTATTCACTTTCTATTTCTCTGAATATTCTCTCAATGCTTCTCTAATTATTGAATCACTGTTTATCTGATTATTGAACCACTGTATCTCTGATCATTGTATCACTGTCTCCCTGATTATTCACTCAATCTTTCTCAGATTAATGACCCAATGTTTATCAGGTTATTGACTCACTGTTTCTCTGATTACTGACCCGCTGTTCCTTTGATTATTGACTCACTCTTTCTCTGATCTCTGACTCACTGCTGCTAATTATAGACAAGTGTTTCTCAGATTGTTCTCTCAATGTTACTCTGACTATTGACACAATGTTTCTCTGATTTCTTACCAAAGGTTTCTCTGATTATTCACTCACTTCTACTCTGATTATTCACGCTTTTTTTCTCTGATTATTCACTCAATGTTTCTCTGATTATTGACCCATTGTTTCTCTGAATTTTTACCAGTGGTTTCTCTGACTATTCATTCATTGGATCTCTCGTTATTTACTCTCCATTTCACTGATTTTTTCATCACTGTTCCTCTGATTATTCACCCACTGTTTCTCAGGTTATTGATTTGCTGTTTCACTGTTTTTTGACTTGTTCTATCTCAGATTATCGACTCGCTGTTTCTCAGATTACCGACCCTCTGTTTCTCTGATAATTTACTCACTGTTTCTCTGATTATTGACTCACTGTTTCTCTAATTAGTGCCTCACTGCTTATCTGATTATTGCCTCACTGTTGCTCAGATTATTGACCCACTGTTTATCAGATTCTTGACGCACTGTTCCTCTGATTATTGCCCACTGATCCTCTCATTATTGCCTCGCTGTTTCTCTGATCTTTGACTCACTGTTTCTAATTATAGACACAGTGTTTCTCCGATTATTGACTCGTTTATTTTCTGATGTTTGACCCACGGTTTCTCTGATTGTTGATTCTCTGCTTCTCTGATTATTCACTCACTGTTTCTCTGATTATTCAGTTCAGATTTCTCTGATTATTCACCTACTGTTTCTCTGATTATTGACTCGCTGGTTCTCTGATCTTTGACTCACTTCTCCTAATTATAGACATAATGTTTCTCTGATCAATCTCTCAATGTTTCTCTGAATATTCACCCAATGTTTCTCTGATATCTTACCAAAGGTTTCTCTGATTATTCACTCACTTATTCTCTGATTATTCAGTCAATGTTTCTCTGATTATTGACACAATATTTCTCTCATTATTGACCAAAGATTTCTCTGATTATTCACTCATGGTTTCTCTGGTTATTTGTTTTCCTCTCATAGATTTTTGAATCCCTGTTTCACTGGTTATAGCCGCAGTTCCTCGAATTGTTGACCCACCGTTTTCCTGAATATTCACTCAATGTTTCCCTGATTATTCACTTACTGTTTTCCTGATTATTCACTTTCTATTTCACTGATTATTCTCTCAATGTTTCTCGAATTATTGAGCCACTTTTTCTCTGATTTGGAATCACTGTCTCTCTGATTATTCACTCACTCTTTTTCGGATTAAACACCCAATGTTTATTAGGTTATTGACAAATGTTTCTCTGATTACTGACCCGCTGTTCCTTTGATTATTGACTCGCTGTTTCTCTGATGTTTGACACACTGCTGCAAATTATAGAATAATGTTTCTCTGATTATTCTCTCAATGTTTCTCTGATTATTGACCCAATGTTTCTCTGATTATTGACACAATATTTCTCTCATTATTGACCAAAGTTTTCTCCGATTATTCACTCAGTGCTTCTCTGATTATTCACTCACTGTTTCCTGATTATTCACTTACTATTTCTCTGAATATTCTCTCAACACTTCTCTGATTATTGAGCCACTGTTTCTCTGATTATTGACCAACATTTGCTATGACAATTGACTGGCTGTTTCACTGATTATTGACTCACTGTTACCCTGATTATTGACTCCCTGTCTCCCTGATTATTGAATCACTGTTTATCTGATTATTGAACCACTGTATCTCTGATTATTGTATCACTGTCTCCCTGATTATTCACTCAGTCTTTCTCAGGTTAATGACCCAATGTTTATCAGGTTATTGACTCACTGTTTCTCTGATTATTGACCCGCTGTTCCTTTGATTATTGACTCACTCTTTCTCTGATCTTTGACTCACTGCTGCTAATTATAGACGTAGTGTTTCTCAGATTGTTCTCTCAATGTTTCTCTGACTATTGACCCAATGATTCTCTGATTTCTTACCAAAAGTTTCTCTGATTATTCACTCACTTCTTCTCTGATTATTCACTCATTTATTCTCTGATTATTCACTCAATGTTTCTCTGAATATTGACCCATTGTTTCTCTGAATTGTTACCAGTGGTTTCTCTGACTATTCACTCATTGGTTCTCTGGTTATTTCCTCTCCATTTCACTGATTTTTTAATCACTGTTCCTCTGATTATTCACCCACTGTTTCTCAGGTTATTGATTTGCTGTTTCACTGTTTTTTGACTTGTTCTATCTCAGATTACCGACCCTCTGTTTCTCTGATAATTTACTCACTGTTTCTCTGATTATTGACTCACTGTTTCTCTAATTATTGCCTCACTGTTTATCTGATTATTGCCTCACTGTTGCTCAGATTATTGACCCACTGTTTATCAGATTATTGACGCACTGTTCCTCTGAATATTGCCCCACTGATCCTCTCATTATTGCCTCGCTGTTTCTCTGATCTTTGACTCACTGCTTCTAATTATAGAAACAGGGCTTCTCCGATTATTGACTTATTTATTTTCTGATTATTTACCCGCGGTTTCTCTGGTTGTTTATTCTCTGTTTCCCTGATTATTCACTCACTGTTTCTCTGATTATTCAGTCAAGATTTCTCTGATTATTCACCCACTGTTTCTCTGATTATTGACTCGCTGGTTCTCTGATCTTTGACTCACTTCTCCTAATTGTGGACATAATGTTTCTCTGATCAATCTCTCAATGTTTCTCTGAATATTGACCCAATGTTTCTCTGATATCTTACCAAAGATTTCTCTGATTATTCACTCACTTAATCTCTGATTATTCAGCCAATGTTTCTCTGATTATTGACACAATATTTCTCTCATTATTGACCAAAGGTTTCTCTGATTATTCACTCAAGGTTTCTCTGGTTATTTGTTTTTCTTTCATAGATTTTTGAATCCCTGTTTCACTGATTATAGCCGAAGTTCCCCGAATTGTTGACCCACCATTTTCCTGAATATTCAATCAATGTTTCTCTGATTATTCACTCACTGTTTTCCTGATTATTCACTTTCTATTTCTCTGAATATTCTCTCAATGCTTCTCTAATTATTGAGCCACTGTTTCTCTGATTATTGACCAACCTTTGCTATGACAATTGACTGGCTGTTTCACTGATTATTGACTCACTGTTACCCTGATTACTGAATCCCTGTCTCCCTGATTATTGAATCACTGTTTATCTGATTATTGAACCACTGTATCTCTGATTATTGTATCACTGTCTCCCTGATTATTCACTCACTCTCAGATTAATGATCCAATGTTTATCAGGTCATTGACTCACTGTTTGTCTGATTACTGACCCGCTGTTCCTTTGATTATTGACTCACTCTTTCTCTGATCTCTGACTCCCTGATGCTAATTATAGACAAGTGTTTCTCAGATTGTTCTCTCAATGTTACTCTGACTATTGACACAATGTTTCTCTGATTTCTTACCAAAGGTTTCTCTGATTATTCACTCACTTCTACTCTGATTATTCACGCATTTTTTCTCTGATTATTCACTCAATGTTTCTCTGATTATTGACCCATTGTTTCTCTGAATTTTTACCAGTGGTTTCTCTGACTATTCACTCATTGGATCTCTCGTTATTTACTCTCCATTTCACTGATTTTTTAATCACTGTTCCTCTGATTATTCACCCACTGTTTCTCAGGTTATTGATTTGCTGTTTCACTGTTTTTTGACTTGTTCTATCTCAGATTATCGACTCCCTGTTTCTCAGATTACCGACCCTCTGCTTCTCTGATAATTTACTCACTGTTTCTCTGATTATTGACTCACTGTTTCTCTAATTAGAGCCTCACTGGTTATCTGATTATTGACTCACTGTTGCTCAGATTATTGACCCACTGTTTATCAGATTATTGACGCACTGTTCCTCTGATTATTGCCCCACTGTTCCTCTCATTATTGCCTCGCTGTTTCTCTGATCTTTGACTCACTGCTTCTAATTAGACACAGTGTTTCTCCAACTATTGACTTATTATTTTCTGAATATTGACCCACGGTTTCTCTGATTATTCACTCACTGTTTCTCTGATTATTCAGTCAATGTTTCTCTGATTATAGACACAATGTTTCTCTCATTATTGACCATAGTTTTCTCTTATTATTCACCCACGGTTTCAATGGTTAATTGCTCTCTGTTTCACTGATTTTTGAATCACTGTTTCATTGATTACTGCCGCAGTTCCCCGAATTATTGAGCACCTTTTTCCTGAATATTCACTCACTGTTTCTTTGATTATTCACTCACTGTTTTTCTGATTATTCACTTTATATTTCTATGAATATTCTCTCAATGTTTCTCTAATTATTGAGCCACTGTTTCTCTGATTATTGACTAACTTTTCCAATGACTATTGCCTCACTTTTTCACTGATTATTGACTCACTGTTACCCTGATTATTGACTCCCTGTCTCCCTGATTACTGACTCACTTTTTACCTGATTATTGAACCACTGTTTATCTGATTATTGTATCACTGTCTCCCTGATTATTCACTCACTCTTTCTCAGATTAATGACCCAATGTTTATAACGTTATTGACGCACTGTTTATCTGATTATTGACCCGCTGTTCCTTTGATTATTGACTCACTGTTTCTCTGATCTTTGACCCACTGCTGCTAATTATAGACATAATTTTTCTCTTATTGTTCTCTCAATGTTTCTCTGATTATTGACCCAATGTTTCTCTAATTTCTTACCAAAAGTTTCTCACTACTTCTCTGATTATTCACTCATTTTTCTCTGATTATTGACCCATTGTTTCTCTGAGTTGTTACCAAAGGCTTCTCTGATTATTCACTCATTGGTTCTCTGGTTATTTCCTCTCCATTTCACTGATTTTTGAATCACTGTTTCTCTGATTATTCACCCATTGTTTCTCAGGTTATTCATTTGCTGTTTCGTTGTTTTTTGACTCGTTGTATCTCGGATAAGCGACTCGCTGTTTCTCAGATTACTGACCCTCTGTTTCTCTGGTAATTAACTCACTGATTCTCTGATTATTGACTCACTGCTGCTCAGATTATTGACCCACTGTTTATCAGATTATTGACGCACTGTTCCTCTGATTGTTGCCCCACTGTTCCTCTCATTATTGCCTCACTGTTTCTCTGATCTTTGAATCACTGCTTCTAATTAGATACAGTGTTTCTCCAACTATTGACTCATTTATTTTCTGAATATTGACCCACGGTTTCTCTGATTATTCACTCACTGTTTCTCTGATTATTCAGTCAATGTTTCTCTGATTATAGACACAATGTTTCTCTCATTGTTGACCAAAGTTTTCTCTGATTATTCACCCACGGTTTCAATGGTTAATTGCTCTCTGTTTCACAGATTTTTGAATCACTGTTTCATTGATTACTGCCGCAGTTCCCCGAATTATTGACCACCGTTTTCCTGAATATTCACTCACTGTTTCTTTGATTATTCACTCACTGTTTTTCTGATTATTCACTTTATATTTCTCTGAATATTCTCTCAATGTTTCTCTAATTATTGAGCCACTGTTTCTCTGATTATTCACCAACTTTTCCTATGACTATTGCCTCACTTTTTCACTGATTATTTTTTCACTGTTAACCTGATTATTGACTCCATTTCTCCCTGATTATTGAATCACTGTTTATCTGATTATTGAACCACTGTATCTCTGATTATTGTATCACTGTCTCCTTGATTATTCACTGACTCTTTCTCAGATTAATGACCCAATGCTTATCACGTTATTGACTCACTGTTTCTCTGATTATTGACCCGCTGTTCCTTTGATTATTGACTAAGTCTTTCTCTGATCTTTGACTCACTGCTGCTAATTATAGACATAGTGTTTCTCAAATTGTTCCCTCAATTTTTCTCTGATTATTCACCCAATGTTTCTCTGATTTCTTACCAAAGGTTTCTCTGAGTATTCACTCACTTCTTCTCTGATTATTCACTCACTTTTTCTCTGATAATTCACTCAATGTTTCTCTGATTATTGACCCATTGTTTCTCTGAATTTTTACCAGTGGTTTCTCTGACTATTCACTCATTGGTTCTCTGGTTATTTCCTCTCCATTTCACTAATTTTTGAATCACTGTTTCTCTGATTATTCACCCATTGTTTCTCAGGTTATTCATTTGCTGTTTCGTTGTTTTTTGACTCGTTGTATCTCGGATAAGCGACTCGCTGTTTCTCAGATTACTGACCCTCTGTTTCTCTGGTAATTAACTCACTGATTCTCTGATTATTGACTCACTGCTGCTCAGATTATTGACCCACTGTTTATCAGATTATTGACGCACTGTTCCTCTGATTGTTGCCCCACTGTTCCTCTCATTATTGCCTCACTGTTTCTCTGATCTTTGAATCACTGCTTCTAATTAGATACAGTGTTTCTCCAACTATTGACTCATTTATTTTCTGAATATTGACCCACGGTTTCTCTGATTATTCACTCACTGTTTCTCTGATTATTCAGTCAATGTTTCTCTGATTATAGACACAATGTTTCTCTCATTGTTGACCAAAGTTTTCTCTGATTATTCACCCACGGTTTCAATGGTTAATTGCTCTCTGTTTCACAGATTTTTGAATCACTGTTTCATTGATTACTGCCGCAGTTCCCCGAATTATTGACCACCGTTTTCCTGAATATTCACTCACTGTTTCTTTGATTATTCACTCACTGTTTTTCTGATTATTCACTTTATATTTCTCTGAATATTCTCTCAATGTTTCTCTAATTATTGAGCCACTGTTTCTCTGATTATTCACCAACTTTTCCTATGACTATTGCCTCACTTTTTCACTGATTATTTTTTCACTGTTAACCTGATTATTGACTCCATTTCTCCCTGATTATTGAATCACTGTTTATCTGATTATTGAACCACTGTATCTCTGATTATTGTATCACTGTCTCCTTGATTATTCACTGACTCTTTCTCAGATTAATGACCCAATGCTTATCACGTTATTGACTCACTGTTTCTCTGATTATTGACCCGCTGTTCCTTTGATTATTGACTAACTCTTTCTCTGATCTTTGACTCACTGCTGCTAATTATAGACATAGTGTTTCTCAAATTGTTCCCTCAATTTTTCTCTGATTATTCACCCAATGTTTCTCTGATTTCTTACCAAAGGTTTCTCTGAGTATTCACTCACTTCTTCTCTGATTATTCACTCACTTTTTCTCTGATAATTCACTCAATGTTTCTCTGATTATTGACCCATTGTTTCTCTGAATTTTTACCAGTGGTTTCTCTGACTATTCACTCATTGGTTCTCTGGTTATTTCCTCTCCATTTCACTGATTTTTTAATCACTGTTCCTCTGATTATTCACCCACTGTTTCTCAGTTTATTGATTTGCTGTTTCACTGATTTTTGACTCGTTGTATCTCAGATTATCGACTCGCTGTTTCTCAGATTACCGACCCTCTGTTTCTCTGATAATTTACTCACTGTTTCTCTGATAATTTACTCACTGTTTCTCTGATTATTGACTCACTGTTTCTCTAATTATTGCCTCACAGTTTATCTGAATATTGCCTCAGTGTTGCTCTGATTATTGACCCACTGTTTATCAGATTATTGACGCACTGTTCCTCTGATTATTGCCCCACTGATCCTTTCATTATTGCCTCCCTGTTTCTCTGATCTTTGACTCACTGCTTCTAATTATAGACACAGTGTTTCTCCCGTTATTGACTCATTTATTTTCTGATTATTGACCCACGGTTTCTCTGATTGCTGATTCTCTGTTTCTCTGATTGCTGATTCTCTGTTTCTCTGATTATTGTTTCACTGCTTCTCAGATGAGTGACGCACGGTTGCTCAGATTATTGACCCACTGTTTATCAGATTATTGATGCAATTTTTCTCTTATTATTGTATCACTGTTCCTCTGATTATTCACTCACTGTTTCTCAAATTAATGACCCACGGTTTATCAGGTTATTCACGCATTGTTTCTCTGATTTTTGACCCGCTGTTTTTCTGATTACTGACACACTGTTTCACTGATTATTGAACAAAGGATTCTCAGATTATTTACTCACTGGTTCCCTCATTATTGACACACTGTTGGTCAGATTATTGACCCACTGTTTATCAGACTATTGACCCACTTTTCCCCTTATTATTGAATCACTGTTGCTCTGATTATTCACTCACTGTTTCTCAGATTAATGACCCAATGTTTATCTGATTTTTGACGCACTGTTTCTCTGATTATTGTATCACTAGTTCTCTGATTATTCGCTCACTGTTTCTCAGATTTATGACACAATGTTTATCAGGTTTTTGACTTGCTGTTTCTCTGATCTTTCACTCACTGCTCCTAAATATAGACATACTGTTTCTATGAATACTGACTCATTTATGTTCTGATTATTCCCTGACAGATTCTATGTTTATTGAGCCACTGTTTCGCTGACTTTTTACTGAAAGTTTCTCTAATTATTCACTCAATGTTTCTCTGATTATTCACTCACTGTTTTCCTGATTAATCATTTTCTATGATTATTCACTTAATGTTTCTCTGCTTGTTTACTCTACGTTTCACTGATTTTTGAAACACTGTTTCACTGATTATTGTCGCAGATCCCCGAATTATTGACCCACCGTTTTACTGAATATTCACTCAATGTTTCTCTGATGATTCACTCACTATTTTCCTGATTATTCACTTTCTATTTCTCTGAATATTCTCTCAATGCTTCTCTAATTATTGACTCACTGTTACCCTGATTATTGACTCCCTGTCTCCCTGATTATTGACTCACTGTTTACCTGATTATTGAACCATAGTTTATCAGGTTATTGACGCTATTATCTGATTATTGACCCGCTGTTCCTTTGATTATTGACTCACTGTTTCTCTGATCTTTCACCCACTGCTGCTAATTTTAGACATATTGTTTCTCTGATTGTTCTCTCAATGTTTCTCTGATTATTTACCCAATGTTTCTCTAATTTCTGACCAAAAGTTTCTCACTACTTCTCTGATTATTCACTCATTTTTCTCTGATTATTGACCCACTGTTTCTCTGAGTTGTTACCAAAGGCTTCTCTGATTATTCACTCATTGGTTCTCTGGTTATTTCCTCTCCATTTCACTGATTTTTGAATCACTGTTTCTCTGATTATTCACCCACTGTTTCTCAGGTTATTGATTTGCTGTTTCACTGTTTTTTGACTCGTTGTATCTCGGATAAGCGACTCGCTGTTTCTCAGATTACTGACCCTCTGTTTCTCTGATAATTAACTCACTGTTTCTCTGATTATTGACTCACTGTTTCCCTAATTATTGCCTCATTGTTTATCTGATTATTGACTCACTGTTGCTCAGATTATTGACCCACTGTTTATCAGATTATTGACGCACTGTTCCTCTGATTATTGCCCCACTGTTCCTCTCATTATTGCCTCACTGTTTCTCTGATCTTTGACTCACTGCTTCTAATTAGACACAGTGTTTCTCCAACTATTGACTTACTATTTTCTGAATATTGACCCACGGTTTCTCTGATTATTCACTCACTGTTTCTCTGATTATTCAGTCAATGTTTCTCTGATTATAGACACAATGTTTCTCTCATTATTGACCAAAGTTTTCTCTGATTATTCACCCACGGTTTCAATGGTTAATTGCTCTCTGTTTCACTGATTTTTGAATCACTGTTTCATTGATTACTGCCGCAGATCCCCGAATTATTGAATACCGTTTTCCTGAATATTCACTCACTGTTTCTTTGATTATTCACTCACTGTTTTTCAGATTATTCACTTTATATTTCTCTGAGTATTCTCTTAATGTTTCTCTAATTATTGAGCCACTGTTTCTCTGATTATTGACCAACTTTTCCTTTGATTATTGCCTCACTTTTTCACGGATTATTGACTCACTGTTAACCTGATTATTGACTCCCTGTCTCGCTGATTATTGAATCACTGTTTTTCTGATTATTGAACCACTTTATCTCTGATTATTGTATCACTGTCTCCTTGATTATTCACTCACTCTTTCTCAGATTAATGACCCAATGTTTATCAGGTTATTGACTCACTGTTTCTCTGATTATTGACCCGCTGTTCCTTTGATTATTGACTCACTCTTTCTCTGATCTTTGACTCACTGCTGCTAATTATAGACATAGTGTTTCTCAGATTGTTCCCTCAATGTTTCTCTGATTAATGACCCAATGTTTCTCTGATTTCTTACCAAAAGTTTCTCTGATTATTCACTCACTTCTTCTCTGATTATTCACTCAATGTTTCTCTGATTATTGACCCACTGTTTCTCTGAATTTTTACCAGTGGTTTCTCTGACTATTCACTCATTGGTTCTCTGGTTATTTCCTCTCCATTTCACTGATTTTTTAATCACTGTTCCTCTGATTATTCACCCACTGTTTCTCAGGTTATTGATTTGCTGTTTCACTGTTTTTTGACTCGTTGTATCTCGGATAAGCGACTCGCTGTTTCTCAGATTACTGACCCTCTGTTTCTCTGGTAATTAACTCACTGTTTATCTGATTATTGACTCACTGTTGCTCAGATTATTGACCCACTGTTTATCAGATTATTGACGCACTGTTCCTCTGATTATTGCCCCACTGTTCCTCTCATTATTGCCTCACTGTTTCTCTGATCTTTGACTCACTGCTTCTAATTAGACACAGTGTTTCTCCAACTATTGACTCATTTATTTTCTGAATATTGACCCACGGTTTCTCTGATTATTCACTCACTGTTTCTCTGATTATTCAGTCAATGTTTCTCTGATTATAGACACAATGTTTCTCTCATTATTGACCAAAGTTTTCTCTGATTATTCACCCACGGTTTCAATGGTTAATTGCTCTCTGTTTCACTGATTTTTGAATCACTGTTTCATTGATTACTGTTCCCCGAATTATTGACCACAGTTTTCCTGAATATTCACTCACTGTTTCTTTGATTACTCACTCACTGTTTTTCAGATTATTCACTTTATATTTCTCTGAATATTCTCTTAATGTTTCTCTAATTATTGAGCCACTGTTTCTCTGATTATTGACCAACATTTCCTATGACTATTGCCTCACTTTTTCACGGATTATTGACTCACTGTTAACCTGATTATTGACTCCCTGTCTCGCTGATTATTGAATCACTGTTTTTCTGATTATTGAACCACTTTATCTCTGATTATTGTATCACTGTCTCCCTGATTATTCACTCACTCTTTCTCAGATTAATGACCCAATGTTTATCAGGTTATTAACTCACTGTTTCTCTGATTATTGACCCGCTGTTCCTTTGATTATTGACTCACTCTTTCTCTGATCTTTGACACACTGCTGCTAATTATAGATATAGTGTTTCTCAGATTGTTCCTTCAATGTTTCTCTGATTAATGACCCAATGTTTCTCTGATTTCTTACCACAAGTTTTTCTGATTATTCACTCACTTCTTCTCTGATTATTCACTCAATGTTTCTCTGATTATTGACCCATTGTTTCTCTGAATTTTTACCAGTGGTTTCTCTGACTATTCACTCATTGGTTCTCTGGTTATTTCCTCTCCATTTCACTGATTTTTTAATCACTGTTCTACTGATTATTCACCCACTGTTTCTCAGGTTATTGATTTGCTGTTTCACTGATTTTTGACTCGTTGTATCTCAGATTAGCGAATCGCTGTTTCTCAGATTACCGAACCTCTGTTTCTCTGATAATTTACTCACTGTTTCTCTGATTATTGACTCACTGTTTCTCTAATTAATGCCTCACTGTTTATCTGATTATTGCCTCACTGTTGCTCAGATTATTGACCCTGTTTATCAGATTATTGACGCACTGTTCCTCTGATTATTGCCCCAATGATCCTCTGATTATTGCCTCGCTGTTTCTCTGATCTTTGACTCACTGCTTCTAATTATAGACACAGTGTTTCTCCGATTATTGACTCATTTATTTTCTGATTATTGACCCACGATTTCTCTGATTGTTGATTCTCTGTTTCTCTGATTATTCACTCACTGTTTCTCTGATTATTGACACAATATTTCTCTCATTATTGACCAAAAGTTTCTCTGATTATTCACTCATGGTTTCTCTGGTTATTTGTTTTTCTTTCATAGATTTTTGAATCCCTGTTTCACTGATTATAGCCGCAGTTCCCCGAATTGCTGACCCACCGTTTTCCTCAATATTCGCTCAATGTTTCTCTGATTATTCACTTACTGTTTTCCTGATTATTCACTTTCTATTTCACTGAATATTCTCTCAATGTTTCTCCAATTATTGAGCCACTGTTTCTCTGATTATTGACCAACTTTTGCCATGACAATTGACTCGCTGTTTCACTGATTATTGACTCACTGTTTATCTGATTATTGAACCACTGTTCCTCTGATTTGGAATCACTGTCTCTCTGATTATTCACTCACTCTTTTTTGGATTATTCACCCAATGTTTATCAGGTTATTGACTCACTGTTTCTTTGATTATTGACTCGCTGTTTCTTTGATCTTTGACTCACTGATGCTAATTATTGACATAGTGTTTCTCTGATTATTCTCTCAATTTTTCTCTGAATATTCACCCAATGTTTCTCTGATTTCTTACCAAACGTTTCTCTGATTATTCACTCACTTCTTCTCTGATTATTCACTCATTTTTTCTCTGATTATTCACTCAATGTTTCTCTGATTATTGACCCATTGTTTCTCTGAATTTTTCCAGTGGTTTCTCTGATTATTCACTCATTGGTTCTCTGGTTATTTCCACTCCATTTCACTGAATTTTGCATCACTGCTCACTGATTATTGTCGCTGTTCCGATAATTATTGACCCACCATTTTCCTGAATATTCACTCAATGTATCTCAGTTTATTCACTCAATGTTTCTCTGATTATTCAGTCAATGTTTCTCTGATTATTTGCTCTCCGTTTCACAGATTTTTGAACCACTGTTTCACTGATTTTGCCGCAGTTCCCCGAATTATTGACCCACTGTTTTCCTGAATATTCACTCAATGATTCTCTCATTATTCACTCACTGTTTTTCTGATCATCCTCTGTCTATTTCTCTGAATATTCTCTCAATGTTTCTCGAATTATTGAGCCACTTTTTCTCTGATTATTAACCAACTTTTCCTATGACCATTAACTCACTGTTTCACTGATTATTGACTCGCTGTTATCCCGATTATTGACTCCGTGTCTCCCTGATTATTGACCAACTGCTTCTCAGATTATTGACTCACAGTTCACCTGATTATTGATTCACTGTTTCATGATTATTGACTCACTGTTTATCTGATTATTGAACCAATTTTTCTCTGATTATTCGCTCACTGCTTCTCCAATTATTCACTCACTGTTTCTCTGATTATTGGAGCACTGTTTCTCTGATTAGCACCCACTCATTCTCAGGTTATTGATTCCCTGTTTCTCTGATTATTGACCCGATGGTTCTCTGATCATTGACCCTCTGGTTCTCTGATGTTTGACCTGCTGTTTCTCAGATTAGCAACTCACTTTTTCTCAGATTACTGACCCTCTGTTTCTCTCATAATTTACTCACTGTTTCTCTGATTATTGACTCACTGTTTCTCTGATTATTGTTTCACTGCTTCCCAGATGATTGACTCACGGTTGCTCAGATTATTGACCCACTGTTTATCAGATTATTAATGCAATTTTTCTCTTATTATTGTATCACTGTTCCTCTGATTATTCACTCACAGTTTCTCAGATTAATGACCCACGGTTTATCAGGTTATTGACGCATTGTTTCTCTGATTTTTGACCCGCTGTTTTTCTGATTACTGACTCACTGTTTCACTGATTATTGAACAAAGGATTCTCAGATTATTGACTCACTGTTTCCCTGATTATTGACACACTGTTGCTCAGATTATTGAGCCACTGTTTATCAGACTATTGACGCACTTTTCCTCTTATTATTGAATCACTGTTGCTCTGATTAATGACCCAATGTTTATCCAATTTTTGACGCACTGTTTCTCTGATTATTGTATCACTAGTTCTCTGATTATTCGCTCACTGTTTCTCAGATTTATGACCCAATGTTTATCAGGTTTTTGACTCGCTTTTTCTCTGATCTTTCACTCACTGCTCCTAAATATAGACATACTGTTTCTATGAATACTGACTCATTTATATTCTGATTATTCCCTGACAGATTCTATGTTTTTTGAGCCACTGGTTCTCTGACTTTTAACTGAAAGTTTCTCTAAATATTCACTAAATGTTTCTCTGATTATTCACTCACTGTTTCTCTGTTTATTTACACTACGCTTCACTGATTTTTGAATCACTGTTTCACTAATTATTGTCGCAGGTCCCCGAATTATTGACCCACCGTTTTCCCGAATATTCACTCAATGTTTCTCTGATGATTCACTCACTATTTTCCTGATTATTCACTTTCTATTTCTCTGAATATTCTCTCAAAGTTTCTCTAATTATTGAGCCACTGATTCTCTAATTATTGACCAACATTGGCCATGACAATTGACTCGCTGTTTCACTGATTATTGACTCACTGTTACCCTCATTATTGACTCCCTGTCTCCCTGATTATTGACTCACTGTTTATCTGATTATTGAACCACGGTTTATCTGATTATTGTATCACTGTCCCCCTTATTATTCACTCATTCTTTCTCAGATTAATGACCCAATGTTTATCAGGTTATTGACGCACTGTTTATCTGATTATTGACCCGCTGTTCCTTTGATTGTTGACTCGCTGTTTCTCTCGTCTTTGACCCACTGCTGCTAATTATAGACATAGTGTTTCTCTGATTATTCTCTCAATGTTTCTCTGATTATTCACCCACTGTTTCTCTGAATTGTTACCAGAGGCTTCATTGATTATTCACTCATTGGTTCTCTGGTTATTTCCTCTCCATTTCACTGATATTTGAATCACTCTTTCTCTGATTATTCACCCACTGTTTCTCAGGTTATTGATTTGCTGTTTCACTGTTTTTTGACTCGTTATATCTCGGATAAGTGACTCACTGTCTCTCAGATTACTGACCCTCTGTTTCTCTCATAATTAACTCACTGTTTCTCTGATTATTGCCTCACTGTTTCTCTAATTATTGCCTCACTATTTATCTGATTATTGACTCACTGTTGCTCAGATTATTGACCCACTGTTTATCAGATTATTGACGCACTGTTCCTCTCATTATTACCTCACTGTTTCTCTGATCTTTGACTCACTGCTTCTAATTAGACACAGTGTTTCTCCGACTATAGTCTCATTTATTTTCTGAATACTGACCCACGGTTTCTCTGATTGTTCACTCACTGTTTCTCTGATTATTCTGTCAATGTTTCTCTGATTATAGACACAATGTTTCTCTCATTATTGAACAAAGTTTTCTCTGATTATTCACCCACAGTTTCTCTGGTTATTTGCTCTCTGTTTCACTGATTTTTGAATCACTGTTTCATTGATTACTGCTGCAGTTCCCCGAATTATTGACCACCGTTTTCCTGAATATTCACTCACTGTTTCTTTGATTATTCACTCACTGTTTTTCTGATTATTCACTTTATATTTCTCTGAATATTCTCTCAATGTTTCTCTAATTATTGAGCCACTGTTTCTGATTATTGACCAACTTTTCCTATGACTATTGCAACACTTTTTCACTGATTATTGACTCACTGTTAACCTGATTATTGACTCCCTGTCTCTGATTGTTGACTCACTGCTTATCTGATTATTGAACCACTTTTTCTCTGATTATTCTCTCACTGTTTCTCTGATTAATGGATCACTGTTTCACAGATTAGTCAACCACTCATCTTCAGGTTTTTGATTCCCTGTTTCTCAGATTATTGATCTGTTGGTTCACTGACGTTTGACAAACTGTTTCTCAGATTTGCAACTCACTCTTTCTGAGATTACTGACCCTCTGTTTCTCTGATAATTAACTCATTGTTTCTCTGACTATTGACTCACTGTGTCTATGATTATTGTTTCACTGCTTCCCTAATTATAGACTCATTGTTGCTCAGATAATTATCCCACTGTTTCTCTGATTATTGTATCAATGTTTCTCTGATTATTCACTCACTCTTTCTCAAATTAATGAACCAATGCTTATCAGGTTATTGACTCACTGTTTCTCTGATTATTGACCCACTGTTCCTCGGATTATTGACTTGCTATTTCTCTGATCTTTGACTCACTGCTCCTAATTATAGACATAATGGTTCTCTGATTATTCTCTCAGTGTTTCTCTGATTATTGACCCAATGTTTCTCTGATTTTTTACCAAATGTTTCTCTGATTATTCACTCACTTGTTCTCTGATTATTCACTCAATTTTTCTCTGATTAATCATTCAAAGGTTCTCTGTTTATTCACTCACTGTTTCTCTGATTATTCACTCATGGTTTCTCTGGTTATTTGCTCGCCGTTTCACATATTTCTGTATCAATGTTTCACTGATTATTGCCGCAGTTCCCCGAATTATTGACCCACCATTTTCCTGAATATTGACTCAATGTCTCTATGATTATTCACTCACTGTTTTCCTGATTATTCACTTTCTATTTCTCTGAATATTCTCTCAATATTTCTCTAATTATTGAGCCATTGTTTCTCTGTTTATTGACCAACTTTGGCAATGACAATTGATTCACTGTTTCACTGATTATTGACTCCCTGTCTCCCTGATTATTGACTCACTGTTTATCTGATTATTGAACCACGGTTTATCTGATTGTTGTATCACTGTCTCCCTGATTATTCGCTCACTCTTTCTCAGATTAATGACCCAATGTTTATCAGGTTTTTGACTCGCTTTTTCTCTGATCTTTCACTCACTGCTCCTAAATATAGACATACTGTTTCTATGAATACTGACTCATTTATATTCTGATTATTCCCTGACAGATTCTATGTTTTTTGAGCCACTGGTTCTCTGACTTTTAACTGAAAGTTTCTCTAAATATTCACTAAATGTTTCTCTGATTATTCACTCACAGTTTCTCTGTTTATTTACACTACGCTTCACTGATTTTTGAATCACTGTTTCACTAATTATTGTCGCAGGTCCCCGAATTATTGACCCACCGTTTTCCCGAATATTCACTCAATGTTTCTCTGATGATTCACTCACTATTTTCCTGATTATTCACTTTCTATTTCTCTGAATATTCTCTCAAAGTTTCTCTAATTATTGAGCCACTGATTCTCTAATTATTGACCAACATTGGCCATGACAATTGACTCACTGTTTCACTGATTATTGACTCACTGTTACCCTCATTATTGACTCCCTGTCTCCCTGATTATTGACTCACTGTTTTTCTGATTATTGAACCACGGTTTATCTGATTATTGTATCACTGTCTCCCTGATTATTCACTCATTCTTTCTCAGATTAATGACCCAATGTTTATCAGGTTATTGACGCACTGTTTATCTGATTATTGACCCGCTGTTCCTTTGATTATTGACTTGCTGTTTCTCTCGTCTTTGACCCACTGCTGCTAATTATAGACATAGTGTTTCTCTGATTATTCTCTCAATGTTTCTCTGATTATTGACCCACTGTTTCTCTGAATTGTTACCAGAGGCTTCACTGATTATTCACCCATTGGTTCTCTGGTTATTTCCTCTCCATTTCACTGATATTTGAATCACTCTTTCTCTGATTATTCACCCACTGTTTCTCAGGTTATTGATTTGCTGTTTCACTGTTTTTTGACTCGTTATATCTCGGATAAGCGACTCACTGTCTCTCAGATTACTGACCCTCTGTTTCTCTCGTAATTAACTCACTGTTTCTCTGATTATTGACTCACTGTTTCTCTAATTATTGCCTCACTATTTATCTGATTATTGACTCACTGTTGCTCAGATTATTGACCCACTGTTTATCAGATTATTGACGCACTGTTCCTCTCATTATTACCTCACTGTTTCTCTGATCTTTGACTCACTGCTTCTAATTAGACACAGTGTTTCTCCGACTATAGTCTCATTTATTTTCTGAATACTGACCCACGGTTTCTCTGATTGTTCACTCACTGTTTCTCTGATTATTCTGTCAATGTTTCTCTGATTATAGACACAATGTTTCTCTCATTATTGAACAAAGTTTTCTCTGATTATTCACCCACAGTTTCTCTGGTTATTTGCTCTCTGTTTCACTGATTTTTGAATCACTGTTTCATTGATTACTGCTGCAGTTCCCCGAATTATTGACCACCGTTTTCCTGAATATTCACTCACTGTTTCTTTGATTATTCACTCACTGTTTTTCTGATTATTCACTTTATATTTCTCTGAATATTCTCTCAATGTTTCTCTAATTATTGAGCCACTGTTTCTGATTATTGACCAACTTTTCCTATGACTATTGCAACACTTTTTCACTGAGTATTGACTCACTGTTAACCTGATTATTGACTCCCTGTCTCTGATTGTTGACTCACTGCTTATCTGATTATTGAACCACTTTTTCTCTGATTATTCTCTCACTGTTTCTCTGATTAATGGATCACTGTTTCACAGATTAGTCAACCACTCATCTTCAGGTTTTTGATTCCCTGTTTCTCAGATTATTGATCTGTTGGTTCACTGACGTTTGACAAACTGTTTCTCAGATTTGCAACTCACTCTTTCTGAGATTACTGACCCTCTGTTTCTCTGATAATTAACTCATTGTTTCTCTGACTATTGACTTCACTGTGTCTATGATTATTGTTTCACTGCTTCCCTAATTATAGACTCATTGTTGCTCAGATAATTATCCCACTGTTTCTCTGATTATTGTATCAATGTTTCTCTGATTATTCACTCACTCTTTCTCAAATTAATGAACCAATGCTTATCAGGTTATTGACTCACTGTTTCTCTGATTATTGACCCACTGTTCCTCGGATTATTGACTTGCTATTTCTCTGATCTTTGACTCACTGCTCCTAATTATAGACATAATGGTTCTCTGATTATTCTCTCAGTGTTTCTCTGATTATTGACCCAATGTTTCTCTGATTTTTTACCAAATGTTTCTCTGATTATTCACTCACTTGTTCTCTGATTATTCACTCAATTTTTCTCTGATTAATCATTCAAAGGTTCTCTGTTTATTCACTCACTGTTTCTCTGATTATTCACTCATGGTTTCTCTGGTTATTTGCTCGCCGTTTCACATATTTCTGTATCAATGTTTCACTGATTATTGCCGCAGTTCCCCGAATTATTGACCCACCATTTTCCTGAATATTGACTCAATGTCTCTATGATTATTCACTCACTGTTTTCCTGATTATTCACTTTCTATTTCTCTGAATATTCTCTCAATGTTTCTCTAATTATTGAGCCATTGTTTCTCTGATTATTGACCAACTTTGACAATGACAATTGATTCACTGTTTCACTGATTATTGACTCCCTGTCTCCCTGATTATTGACTCACTGTTTATCTGATTATTGAACCACGTTTTATCTGATTGTTGTATCACTGTCTCCCTGATTATTCTCTCACTCTTTCTCAGATTAATGACCCAATGTTTATCAGGTTGTTGAAGCACTGTTTATCTGATTACTGACCCGCTGTTCCATTGATTATTGACTTGCTGTTTCACTGATCTTTGACCCACTGCTGCTAATTATAGACATAGTGTTTCTCTGATTGTTCTCTCAATGTTTCTCTGATTATTGACCCACTGTTTCTCTGAATTGTTACCAAATGCTTCTCTGATTATTCACTCATTGGTTCTCTGGTTATTTCCTCTACATTTCACTGATTTTTAAATCACAGTTTCTCTGATTTTTCACCCACTGTTTCTCAGGTTATTGATTTACTGTTTCATTGTTTTTTGACTCGTTGTATCTCGGATAAGCGACTCGCTGTTTCTCAGATTACCGATCCTCTGTTTCTCTGATAATTAACTCACTGTTTCTCTCATTATTGACTCACTGTTTCTCTATTTATTGCCTCACTATTTATCTGATTATTGACTCACTGTTGCTCAGATTATTGACCCACTGTTTATCAGATTATTGATGCACTGTTCTTCTAATTATTGCCCCACTGTTCTTCTCATTATTGCCTCACTGTTTCTCTGTTCTTGACCCACTGCTTCTAATTATTGACTCACTGTTTATCTGAACCACTTTTTCTCTGATTATTCTCTCACTATTTCTCTGATTAATGGATCACTGTTTCACAGAATAGTCAAGCACTCATTCGCAGGTTTTTGATTCCCTGTTTCTCCGATTATTGACCTGCTGGTTCACTGATGTTTGACAAGCTGTTTCTCTGATTTGCAACTCACTTTTTCTGAGATTACTGACCCTCTGTTTCGCTGATAATTAACTCATTGTTTCTCTAATTATTGACTCACTGTTTCTATGATTACTGTTTCACTGCATCCCTGATTATAGACTCATTGTTGCTCAGATTATTGTCCCAATGTTTCTCTGATTTTTGTATCAATGTTTCTCTGATTATTCACTCACTCTTTCTCAGATTAATGAACCATTGTTTATCAGATTATTGATTCACTGTTTCTTTGAATATTGACCCACTGTTCCTTCAATTATTGACTCTCTGTTTCTCTGATCTTTCACTCATTGCTCCTAATTGTAGACATATTATTTCTTTGATTATTCTCTCAATGTTTCTCTGATTATTGACCCAATGTTTCTTGAATATTGACCCAATGTTTCTCTGATTTCTTAACAAAAGTTTCTCTGATTATTCACTCACTTTTTCTCTGATTATTGACTCATTTTTTACTGGTTATTCATTCAATGTTTCTCTGATTATTCACTCAATGTTTCTCTGATTATTCAGTCAATGTTTCTCTGATTGTTGACACAATATTTCTCTAAATATTGACCAAAGGTTTCTCTGTTTATTCACTCACGGTTTCTCTGGTAATTTGCTCTCCGTTTCACAGATTTTTCAATCACTGTTTCACTGATTATTGCTGCAGTTCCCCGAATTATTGACCCACCGTTTTCCTGAATGTTCACTCAATATTTCTCTGATTATTCACTCACTGTTTTCCTGATTATTCACTTTCTATTGCTCTGAATATTCTCTCAAAGTTTCTCGAATTATTGAGCCACTGTTTCTCTGATTATTGACCAACTTTGGCCATGACAATTGACTCGTTGTTTCACTGATTATTGACTCACTGTTACCCTGATTATTGACTCCCTGCCTCCCTGATTATTGACTCACTCTTTATCTGTTTATGAACCACTGTTTCACTGATTATTGTATCACTGTCTCCCTGATTATTCACTCACTCTATCTCAGATTAATGACCCAATGTTTATCAGGTTATTGACTCACTGTTTCTCTGATTATTGACCTACTGTTCCTTTGATTATTGACTCGCTGTTACTCTGATCTTTGACTCACTGCTGCTAATTAAAGGCATAGTGTTTCTCAGATTGTTCTCTCAATGTTTCTCTGATTATTGACCCAATGTTTCTCTAATTTCTTACCATCGGTTTCTCTGATTATTCACTCGCTTCTTCTCTGATTATTCACTCATTTTTCTCTGATTATTGACCCGCTGTTCCTTTGATTATTGACTCGCTGTTTCTCTGATCTTTGACTCACTGCTGCTAATCTTAGACAGTGTTTCTCAGATTGTTCTCTCAATGTTTCTCTGATTTTTGACCCTTTGTTTCTCCTATTTCTTACCAACAATTTCTCTGATTATTCACTCACATCTTCTCTGATTATTCACTCGTTTTTTCTCTGATTATTGACTCAATGTTTCTCTGATTATTGACCCACTGTTTCTCTGAGTTTTTACCAGTGGTTTCTCTGATTATTCACTCAATGGTTCTCTGGTTATTTCTTCTCCATTTCACTGATTATTGAATCACTGTTTCTCTGATTATTCACTCACGGTTTCTCTGGTTATTTGCTCTTCATTTAACAGATTTTTGAATCACTGTTTCACTGATTATTGCCGCAGTTCCCCGAATTATTGACCCAGCTTTTTCCTGATTATTCGCTCAATGTTTCTCTGATTATTCACTCACTGTTTTCCTGGTTATTCACTTTCTATTACTCTGAATATTCTCTCAATGTATCTCTAACTATTGAGCCACTGTTTCTCTGATTATTGACCCACTGTTCCTTTGATTATTGACTCTCTGTTTCTCTGATCTTTGACTCACTGCTGCTAATTATAGACATAGTGTTTCTCTGATGGTTCTCTCAATGTTTCTCTGATTATTCACTCACTCTTTCTCAGATTAATGAACCATTGTTTATCAGATTATTGATTCACTGTTTCTTTGAATATTGACCCACTGTTCCTTCAATTATTGACTCTCTGTTTCTCTGATCTTTCACTCATTGCTCCTAATTGTAGACATATTATTTCTTTGATTATTCTCTCAATGTTTCTCTGATTATTGACCCAATGTTTCTTGAATATTGACCCAATGTTTCTCTGATTTCTTAACAAAAGTTTCTCTGATTATTCACTCACTTTTTCTCTGATTATTGACTCATTTTTTACTGGTTATTCATTCAATGTTTCTCTGATTATTCACTCAATGTTTCTCTGATTATTCAGTCAATGTTTCTCTGATTGTTGACACAATATTTCTCTAAATATTGACCAAAGGTTTCTCTGTTTATTCACTCACGGTTTCTCTGGTAATTTGCTCTCCGTTTCACAGATTTTTCAATCACTGTTTCACTGATTATTGCTGCAGTTCCCCGAATTATTGACCCACCGTTTTCCTGAATGTTCACTCAATATTTCTCTGATTATTCACTCACTGTTTTCCTGATTATTCACTTTCTATTGCTCTGAATATTCTCTCAAAGTTTCTCGAATTATTGAGCCACTGTTTCTCTGATTATTGACCAACTTTGGCCATGACAATTGACTCGCTGTTTCACTGATTATTGACTCACTGTTACCCTGATTATTGACTCCCTGCCTCCCTGATTATTGACTCACTCTTTATCTGTTTATGAACCACTGTTTCACTGATTATTGTATCACTGTCTCCCTGATTATTCACTCACTCTATCTCAGATTAATGACCCAATGTTTATCAGGTTATTGACTCACTGTTTCTCTGATTATTGACCTACTGTTCCTTTGATTATTGACTCGCTGTTACTCTGATCTTTGACTCACTGCTGCTAATTAAAGGCATAGTGTTTCTCAGATTGTTCTCTCAATGTTTCTCTGATTATTGACCCAATGTTTCTCTAATTTCTTACCATCGGTTTCTCTGATTATTCACTCGCTTCTTCTCTGATTATTCACTCATTTTTCTCTGATTATTGACCCGCTGTTCCTTTGATTATTGACTCGCTGTTTCTCTGATCTTTGACTCACTGCTGCTAATCTTAGACAATGTTTCTCAGATTGTTCTCTCAATGTTTCTCTGATTTTTGACCCTTTGTTTCTCCTATTTCTTACCAACAATTTCTCTGATTATTCACTCACATCTTCTCTGATTATTCACTCGTTTTTTCTCTGATTATTGACTCAATGTTTCTCTGATTATTGACCCACTGTTTCTCTGAGTTTTTACCAGTGGTTTCTCTGATTATTCACTCAATGGTTCTCTGGTTATTTCTTCTCCATTTCACTGATTATTGAATCACTGTTTCTCTGATTATTCACTCACGGTTTCTCTGGTTATTTGCTCTTCATTTAACAGATTTTTGAATCACTGTTTCACTGATTATTGCCGCAGTTCCCCGAATTATTGACCCAGCTTTTTCCTGATTATTCGCTCAATGTTTCTCTGATTATTCACTCACTGTTTTCCTGGTTATTCACTTTCTATTACTCTGAATATTCTCTCAATGTATCTCTAACTATTGAGCCACTGTTTCTCTGATTATTGACCCACTGTTCCTTTGATTATTGACTCTCTGTTTCTCTGATCTTTGACTCACTGCTGCTAATTATAGACATAGTGTTTCTCTGATGGTTCTCTCAATGTTTCTCTGATTATTCACCCAATGTTTCTGTGATTTCTTACCAAAAGTATCTTTGATTATTCACTCACATCTTCGCTGATTATTCACTAATTTTTCTCAGATTAATCACTCAATGTTTCTCTGATTATTGACCCAATGTGTCTCTGATTTCTTACCAAACGTTTCTCTGATTATTCACTCACTTGTTCTCTGATTATTCACTCAATTTTTCTCTGATTTTTCATTCTATGTTTCCCTGATTATTCACTCACTGTTTCTCTGATTATTCAGTCAATGTTTCTCTGATTATTGACACAATATTTTCTCTCATTATTGGCCAAAGGTTTCTCTGATTATTCACTCATGGTTTCGCTGGTTATTTGCTCTCCATTTCACAGATTTTTGAATCACTGTTTCACTGATTATTGCCTCAGTTCCCCGAATTATTGACCCACAGTTTTTCCAAATATTCAATCAATGTTTCTCTGATTATTCACTCAATGTTGTCCTGATTATTCACTTTCTATTTCTCTGAATATTCTCTCAATGTTTCTCTAAATATTGACCCACTGTTTCTCTGATTATTGACCAATTTTTGCCATGACAATTGACTCACTGTTTCTCTGATTATTGACTCACTGTTTCTATGATTATTGTTCCACTGCTTCCCTGATTATAGACTCTCTGTTGCTCAGATTTTTCACCCACTGTTTATCAGATTATTGATGCACTGTTTCTCTGATTATTGTGTCACTGTTTCTCTGATTATTCACTCACTCATTCTCAGATTAATGAACCAATGTTAATCAGGTTATTGATTCACTGTTTCTTTGAATATTGACCCACTGTTCCTTCAATTATTGACTCTCTGTTTCTCTGATCTTTCACTCATTGCTCCTAATTATAGACATATTATTTCTTTGATTATTCTCTCAATGTTTCTCTGATTATTGACCCAATGTTTCTTGATTATTGACCCAATGTTTCTCTGATTTCTTAACAAAAGTTTCTCTGATTATTCACTCACTTTTTCTCTGATTATTCACTCATCTTTTACTGGTTATTCATTCAATGTTTCTCTGATTATTCACTCAATGATTCTCTGATTATTCAGTCAATGTTTCTCTGATGGTTGACACAATATTTCTCTAAATATTGACCAAAGGTTTCTTTGTTTATTCACTCACGGTTTCTCTGGTAATTTGCTCTCCGTTTCACAGATTTTTCAATCACTGTTTCACTGATTATTGCTGCAGTTCCCCAAATTATTGACCCACCGTTTTCCTGAATGTTCACTCAATGTTTCTCTGATTATTCACCCTCTGTTTCTCTGAGTTGTTACCAAAGGCTTCTCTGATTATTCACTCATTGGTTCTCTGGTTATTTCCTCTCCATTTCACTGATTTTTGATTCATTGTTTCTCTAATTATTCACCCACTGTTTCTCAGGTTATTGATTTGCTGTTTCACTGTTTTTTGACTCGTTGTATCTCAGATAAGCGACTCGCTGTTTCTCAGATTACTGATCCTCTGTTTCTCTGATAATTAACTCACTGTTTCTCTGATAACTGACTCACTGTTTCTCTAATTATTGCCTCACTGTTTATCTGATTATAGACTCACTGTTTTCAGATTATTGACCCACTGTTTATCAGATTATTGACGCACTGTTCCTCTAATTATTGCCCCACTCTTCCTCTCATTATTGCCTCACTTTTTCTCTGATCTTGACCCAACGCTTCTAATTATTGACTCACAGTTTATCTGATTATTGAACCACTTTTTCTCTGATTATTCTCTCACTGTTTCTCTGCTTAATGGATCATTGTTTCACAGATTAGTCAACCACTCATCCGCAGGTTTTTGATTCCCTGCTTCTCCGATTATTGACCTGCTGGTTCACTGATGTTCGACAAGCTTTTTTTCAGATTTGCAACTCACTCTTTCTGAGATTACTGACCCTCTGTTTCTCTGATAATTAACTCATTGTTTCTCTGATTATTGACTCACTGTTTCTATGATTATTGTTTAATTGCTTCCCTGATTATAGACTCATTGTTGCTCAGAATATTATCCCACTGTTTCTCTGATTATTGTATCACTGTATCTCTGATTATTCACTGACTCTTTCTCAGATTAATGAACCAATGTTTATCAGGTTATTGACTCACTGTTTCTCTGATTGTTGACCCACTGTTACTCCGTTATTGACTCGCTGTTTCTCTGATCTTTGACTCACTGCTCCTAATTATAGACAAATGTATCTCTTATTATTCTCTCATTGTTTCTCTGATTATTGACCCAATGTTTCTCTGATTATTGACACAATATTTCTCTCATTATTGACCAAAGGTTTCTCCGATTATTCACTCATGGTTTCTCTGGTTGTTTGCTCGCCGTTTCACAGAATTCTGAATCCCTATTTCACTAATTATTGCCGCAGTTCACCAAATTATTGACCCACTGTTTTCCTGAATAATCACTCAATGTTTCTCTGATTATTCACTCACTGTTTTCCTGATTATTCACTTTCTATTTCTCTGAATATTCTCTCAATGCTTCTCTAATTATTGAGCCACTGTTTCTCTGATTATTGACCAACATTTGCTATGACAATTGACTGGCTGTTTCACTGATTATTGACTCACTGTTACCCTGATTACTGAATCCCTGTCTCCCTGATTATTGAATCACTGTTTATCTGATTATTGAACCACTGTATCTCTGATTATTGTATCACTGTCTCCCTGATTATTCACTCACTCTTTCTCAGATTAATGACCCAATGTTTATCAGGTTATTGACGCACTGTTTCTCTGATTATTGACCCGCTGTTCCTTTGATTATTGACTCACTCTTTCTATGATCTTTGACTCACTGCTGCTAATTATAGACAAGTGTTTCTCAGATTGTTCTCTCAATGCTACTCTGACTATTGACCCAATGTTTCTCTGATTTCTTACCAAAGGTTTCTCTGATTATTCACTCACTTCTTCTCTGATTATTCACTCATTTTTTCTCTGATTATTCACTGAATGTTTCTCTGATTATTGACCCATTGTTTCTCTGTATTTTTACCAGTGGTTTCTCTGACTATTCACTCATTGGATCTCTGGTTATTTCCTCTCCATTTCACTGATTTTTTCATCACTGTTCCTCTGATTATTCACCCACTGTTTCTCAGGTTATTGATTTGCTGTTTCACTGTTTTTTGACTTGTTCTATCTCAGATTATCGACTCGCTGTTTCTCAGATTACCGACCCTCTGTTTCTCTGATAATTTACTCACTGTTTCTCTGATTATTGACTCACTGTTTCTCTAATTAGTGCCTCACTGTTTATCTGATTATTGCCTCACTGTTGCTCAGATTATTGACCCACTGTTTATCAGATTATTGACGCACTGTTCCTCTGATTATTGCCCCACTGATCCTCTCATTATTGCCTCACTGCTTCTCTGATCTTTGACTCACTGCTTCTAATTATAGACACAGTGTTTCTCCGATTATTGACTCGTTTATTTTCTGATTATTGACCCACGGTTTCTCTGATTGTTGATTCTCTGCTTCTCTGATTATTCACTCACTGTTTCTCTGATTATTCAGTCAAGATTTCTCTGATTATTGACCCACTGTTTCTCTGATCATTGACTCGCTGGTTCTCTGATCTTTGACTCACTGCTGCTAATTATAGACATAATGTTTCTCTGATCAATCTCTCAATGTTTCTCTGAATATTGACCCAATGTTTCTCTGATATCTTACCAAAGGTTTCTCTGATTATTCACTCAGTTATTCTCTGATTATTCAGTCAATGTTTCTCTGATTATTGGCACAATATTTCTCTCATTATTGACCAAAGGCTTCTCTGATTATTCACTCATGGTTTCTCTGGTTATTTGTTTTCCTTTCATAGATTTTTGAATCCCTGTTTCACTGATTATAGCCGCAGTTCCCCGAATTGTTGACCCACCGTTTTCCTGAATATTCACTCAATGTTTCTCTGATTATTCACTTACTGTTTTCCTGATTATTCACTTTCTATTTCACTGAATATTCTCTCAATGTTTCTCCATTTATTGAGCCATTGTTTATCTGATTATTGAACCACTGCTTCTCTGATTTGGAATCACTGTCTCTCTGATTATTCACTCACTCTTTTTCGGATTAATCACCCAATGTTTATTAGGTTATTGACTCACTGCTTCTCTGATTACTGACCCGCTGTTCCTTTGATTATTGACTCGCTGTTTCTCTGATCTTTGACTCACTGCTGCTAATTATAGACATAATGTTTCTCTGATTATTCTCTCAATGTTTCTCTGATTATTGACCCAATGTTTCTCTGATTATTGACACAATATTTCTCTCATTATTGACCAAAGGTTTCTCTGATTATTCACTCAGGGTTTCTCTGGTTATTGGCTCGCCATTTCACAGAATTCTGAATCACTGTTTCTCTGATTATTGCCGCAGTTCACCGAAGTATTGACCCACCGTTTTCCTGAATATTCAATCAGTGTTTCTCTGATTATTCACTCACTGTTTACCTGATTATTCACTTTCTATTTCTCTGAATATTCTCTCAATGCTTCTCTAATTATTGAGCCACTGTTTCTCTGATTATTGACCAACATTTGCTATGTCAATTGACTGGCTGTTTCACTGATTATTGACTCACTGTTACCCTGATTATTGACTCCCTCTCTCCCTGATTATTGAATCACTGTTTATCTGATTATTGAACCACTGTATCTCTGATTATTGTATCACTGTCTCCCTGATTATTCACTCACTCTTTCTCAGATTAATGACCCAATGTTTATCATGTTATTGACTCACTGTTTCTCTGATTATTGACCCGCTGTTCCTTTGATTATTGACTCACTCTTTCTCTGATCTTTGACTCACTGCTGCTAATTATAGACATAGTGTTTCTCAGATTGTTCCCTCAATGTTTCTCTGATTTCTTACGAAAGGTTTCTCTGATTATTCACTCACTTCTTCTCTGATTATTCACTCATTTTTTCTCTGATTTTTCACTCAATGTTTCTCTGATTATTGACCCATTGTTTCTCTGAATTGTTACCAGTGGTTTCTCTGACTATTCACTCATTGGTTCTCTGGTTATTTCCTCTCCATTTCATTGATTTTTTAATCACTGTTCCTCTGATTATTCACCCACTGTTTCTCAGGTTATTGATTTGCTCTTTCACTGTTTTTTGACTTGTTCTATCTCAGATTATCGACTCGCTGTTTCTCAGATTACCGACCCTCTGTTTCTCTGATAATTTACTCACTGTTTCTCTGATTATTGACTCACTGTTTCTCTAATTATTGCCTCTTTGTTTATCTGATTATTGCCTCACTGTTGCTCAGATTATTGACCCACTGTTTATCAGATTATTGACGCACTGTTCCTCTGATTATTGCCCCACTGATCCTCTCATTATTGCCTCGCTGTTTCTCTGATCTTTGACTCACTGCTTCGAATTATATTCACCGTGTTTCTCCGATTATTGACTCATTTATTTTCTGATTATTGACCCACGGTTTCTCTGATTGTTGATTCTCTGTTCCTCTGATTATTCACTCAATGTTTCTCTGCTTATTTACTCTACGTTTCACTGATTTCTGAATCACTGTTTTACTGATTATTGTCGCAGATCCCCGTATTATTGACCCACCGTTTTACTGAATATTCACTCAATGTTTCTCTGATGATTCACTCACTGTTTTCCTGATTATTCACTTTCTATTTCTCTGAATATTCTCTCAATGTTTCTCTGATTATTGATCCAATGTTTCTCTAATTCCTTACCAAAGGTTTCTCACTACTTCTCTGATTATTCACTCATTTTTCTCTGATTGTTTCCCCACTGTTTTTCTGAATTGTTACTAAATGCTTCTCTGATTATTCACTCATTGGTTCTCTGGTTATTTCCTCTACATTTCACTGATTTTTAAATGACTGTTCCTCTGATTATTCACCCACTGTTTCTCAGGTTATTGATTTGCTGTTTCACTGTTTTTTGACTTGTTCTATCTCACATTATTGACTCGCTGTTTCTCAGATTACCGACCCTCTGTTTCTCTGATAATTAACTCACTGTTTCTCTGATTATTAACTCACTGTTTCTCTAATTATTGCCTCACTATTTATCTGATTACTGACTCACTGTTGCTCAGATTATTGACCCACTGTTTATCAGATTATTGATGCACTGTTCTTCTAATTATTGCCCCACTGTTCTTCTCATTATTGCCTCACTGTTTCTCTGTTCTTGACCCACTGCTTCTAATTATTGACTCACTGTTTATCTGAACCACTTTTTCTCTGATTATTTTCTCACTATTTCTCTAACTAATGGATCACTGTTTCACAGAATAGTCAAGCACTCATTCGCAGGTGTTTGATTCCCTGTTTCTCCGATTATTGACCTGCTGGTTCACTGATGTTTGACAAGCTGTTTCTCTGATTTGCAACTCACTTTTTCTGAGATTACTGACCCTCTGTTTCACTGATAATTAACTCATTGTTTCTCTAATTATTGACTCACTGTTTCTATGATTACTGTTTCACTGCTTCCCTGATTATAGACTCATTGTTGCTCAGATTATTGTCCCAATGTTTCTCTGATTTTTGTATCAATGTTTCTCTGATTATTCACTCACTCATTCTCAGATTAATGAACCAATGTTTATCAGATTATTGATTCACTGTTTCTTTGAACATTGACCCACTGTGCCTTCGATTATTGACTCTCTGTTTCTCTGATCTTTCACTCATTGCTCCTAATTATAGACATATTATTTCTTTGATTATTCTCTCAATGTTCCTCTGATTATTGACCCAATGTTTCTTGATTATTGACCCAATGTTTCTCTGATTTCTTAACAAAAGTTTCTCTGATTATTCACTCACTTTTTCTCTAATTATTGACTCATTTTTTACTGGTTATTCATTCAATGTTTCTCTGATTATTCACTCAATGTTTCTCTGATTATTCAGTCAATGTTTCTCTGATTGTTGACACAATATTTCTCTAAATATTGACCAAAGGTTTCTCTGTTTATTCACTCACGGTTTCTCTGGTAATTTGCTCTCCGTTTCACAGATTTTTCAATCACTGTTTCACTGATTATTGCTGCAGTTCCCCAAATTATTGACCCACCGTTTTCCTGAATGTTCACTCGATATTTCTCTGATTATTCACTCACTGTTTTCCTGATTATTCACTTTCTATTGCTCTGAATATTCTCTCAATGTTTCTCTAATTATTGAGCCACTGTTTCTCTGATTAGTGACCAACTTTGGCCATGACAATTGACTGGCTGTTTCACTGATTATTGACTCACTGTTACCCTGATTATTGACTCCCTGTCTCCCTGATTACTGACTCACTCTTTATCTGTTTATGAACCACTGTTTCTCTGATTATTGTATCACTGTCTCCCTGATTATTAACTCACTCCTTCTCAGATTAATGACCCAATGTTTATCAGGTTATTGACTCACTGTTTCTCTGATTATTGACCCGCTGTTCCTTTGATTATTGACTCGCTGTTTCTCTGATCTTTGACTCACTGCTGCTAATTAAAGACAGTGTTTCTCAGATTGTTCTCTCAATGTTTCTCTGATTTTTGACCCTTTGTTTCTCCTATTTCTTACCAACAATTTCTCTGATTATTCAGTCACTTCTTCTCTGATTATTCACTCATTTTTTCTCTGATTATTCACTCAATGTTTCTCTGATTATTGACCCACTGTTTCTCTGAATTTTTACCAAAGGTTTCTCTGATTATTCACTCATTGGTTCTCTGGTTATTTCTTCTTCATTTCACGGATTTTTGATTCACTGTTTCTCTGATTATTCACTCACGGTTTCTCTGGTTATTTGCTCTTCATTTCACAGATTTTCTGATAATAATCAGAGAAGTAGTGAGTGAATAATCAGAGAAACCGATGGTAAGAAATTAGAGAAACATTGGGTCAATAATCAGAGAAGCATTGAGAGAACAATCTGAGAAACAGATAATTCCCCGAATTATTGACCCACCGTTTTCCTGATTATTCGCTCAATGTTTCTCTGAATATTCACTCACTGTTTGCCTGGTTATTCACTTTCTATTACTCTGAATATTCTCTCAATGTATCTCTAATTATTGAGCCACTGTATCTCTGATTATTGACCCACTGTTCCTTTGATTATTGACTCTCTGTTTCTCTGATCTTTGACTCACTGCTGCTAATTATAGACATTTCTCTGATGGTTCTCTCAATGTTTCTCTGATTATTCACCCAATGTTTCTGTGATTTCTTACCAAAAGTTTCTTTGATTATTCACTCACATCTTCGCTGATTATTCACTAATTTTTCTCAGATTAATCACTCTCTGTTTCTCTGATCTTTCACTCATTGCTCCTAATTATAGACATATTATTTCTTTGATTATTCTCTCAATGTTTCTCTGATTATTGACCCAATGTTTCTTGATTATTGACCCAATGTTTCTCTGATTTCTTAACAAAAGTTTCTCTGATTATTCACTCACTTTTTCTCTGATTATTCACTCATCTTTTACTGGTTATTCATTCAATGTTTCTCTGATTATTCACTCAATGATTCTCTGATTATTCAGTCAATGTTTCTCTGATGGTTGACACAATATTTCTCTAAATATTGACCAAAGTTTTCTTTGTTTATTCACTCACGGTTTCTCTGGTAATTTGCTCTCCGTTTCACAGATTTTTGAATCACTGTTTCACTGATTATTGCTGCAGTTCCCCAAATTATTGACCCACCGTTTTCCTGAGTATTCACTCAATGTTTCTCTGATTATTCACCCTCTGTTTCTCTGAGTTGTTACCAAAGGCTTCTCTGATTATTCACTCACTGGTTCTCTGGTTATTTCCTCTCCATTTCACTGATTTTTGATTCATTGTTTCTCTAATTATTCACCCACTGTTTCTCAGGTTATTGATTTGCTGTTTCACTGTTTTTTGACTCGTTGTATCTCAGATAAGCGACTCGCTGCTTCTCAGATTACCGATCCTCTGTTTCTCTGATAATTAACTCACTGTTTCTCTGATAACTGACTCACTGTTTCTCTAACTATTGCCTCACTGTTTATCTGATTATTGACTCACTATTTTCAGATTATTGACCCACTGTTTATCAGATTATTGATGCACTGTTCCTCTAATTATTGCCCCACTCTTCCTCTCATTATTGCCTCACTGTTTCTCTGATCTTGACCCACTGCTTCTAATTATTGACTCACAGTTTATCTGATTATTGAACCACTTTTTCTCTGATTATTCTCTCATTGTTTCTCTGATTAATGGATCATTGTTTCACAGATTAGTCAACCACTCATCCGCAGGTTTTTGATTCCCTGTTTCTCTGATTATTGACTCACTGTTTCTATGATTACTGTTTCTTTGCTTCCCTGATTATAGATTCATTGCTGCTCAGAATATTATCCCAACGTTTCTCTGATTATTGTATCACTGTATCTCTGATTATTCACTGACTCTTTCTCAGATTAATGAACCAATGTTTATCAGGTTATTGACTCACTGTTTCTCTGATTATTGACCCACTGTTACTCCGATTATTGACTCGCTGTTTCTCTGATCTTTGACTCACTGCTCCTAATTATAGACATAATGTTTCTCTGATTGTTCTCTCAATGTTTCTCTGATTATTGACTCGCTGTTTCTATGATTATTGTTCCAGTGCTTCCCTGATTATAGACTCTCTGTTGCTCAGATTTTTCACCCACTTTTTATCAGAGTTTATCACTGTTTATCACTGTTTATCAATAATCACTGATTATTGATGCACTGTTTCTCTGGTTATTGTGTCACTGTTTCTCTGATTATTCACTCACTCATTCTCAGATTAATGAACCAATGTTTAACAGATTATTGATTCACTGTTTCTTTGAACATTGACCCACTGTACCTTCGATTATTGACTCTCTGTTTCTCTGATCTTTCACTCATTGCTCCTAATTATAGACATATTATTTCTTTGATTATTCTCTCAATGTTTCTCTGATTATTGACCCAATGTTTCTTGATTATTGACCCGATGTTTCTCTGATTTCTTAACAAAAGTTTCTCTGATTATTCACTCACTTTTTCTCTAATTATTGACTCATTTTTTACTGGTTATTCATTCAATGTTTCTCTGATTATTCACTCAATGTTTCTCTGATTATTGACCCAATGTTTCTTGATTATTGACCCAATGTTTCTCTGATTTCTTAACAAAAGTTTCTCTGATTATTCACTCACTTTTTCTCTGATTATTGACTCATTTTTTACTGGTTATTCATTCAATGTTTCTCTGATTATTCACTCAATGTTTCTCTGATTATTCAGTCAATGTTTCTCTGATTGTTGACACAATATTTCTCTAAATATTGACCAAAGGTTTCTCTGTTTATTCACTCACGGTTTCTCTGGTAATTTGCTCTCCGTTTCACAGATTTTTCAATCACTGTTTCACTGATTATTGCTGCAGTTCCCCAAATTATTGACCCACCGTTTTCCTGAATGTTCACTCGATATTTCTCTGATTATTCACTCACTGTTTTCCTGATTATTCACTTTCTATTGCTCTGAATATTCTCTCAATGTTTCTCTAATTATTGAGCCACTGTTTCTCTGATTAGTGACCAACTTTGGCCATGACAATTGACTGGCTGTTTCACTGATTATTGACTCACTGTTACCCTGATTATTGACTCACTGTCTCCCTGATTACTAACTCACTCTTTATCTGTTTATGAACCACTGTTTCTCTGATTATTGTATCACTGTCTCCCTGATTATTAACTCATTCCTTCTCAGATTAATGACCCAATGTTTATCAGGTTATTGACTCACTGTTTCTCTGATTATTGACCCGCTGTTCCTTTGATTATTGACTCGCTGTTTCTCTAATCTTTGACTCACTGCTGCTAATTAAAGACAGTGTTTCTCAGATTGTTCTCTCAATGTTTCTCTGATTTTTGACCCTTTGTTTCTCCTATTTCTTACCAACAATTTCTCTGATTATTCACTCACTTCTTCTCTGATTATTCACTCATTTTTTTCTCTGATTATTCACTCAATGTTTCTCTGATTATTGACCCACTGTTTCTCTGAATTTTTACCAAAGGTTTCTCTGATTATTCACTCATTGGTTCTCTGGTTATTTCTTCTTCATTTCACGGATTTTTGATTCACTGTTTCTCTGATTATTTACTCACGGTTTCTCTGGTTATTTGCTCTTCATTTCACAGATTTTCTGATAATAATCAGAGAAGTAGTGAGTGAATAATCAGAGAAACCGATGGTAAGAAATTAGAGAAACATTGGGTCAATAATCAGAGAAACATTGAGAGAACAATCTGAGAAACAGATAATTCCCCGAATTATTGACCCACCGTTTTCCTGATTATTCGCTCAATGTTTCTCTGAATATTCACTCACTGTTTTCCTGGTTATTCACTTTCTATTACTCTGAATATTCTCTCAATGTATCTCTAATTATTGAGCCACTGTATCTCTGATTATTGACCCACTGTTCCTTTGATTATTGACTCTCTGTTTCTCTGATCTTTGACTCACTGCTGCTAATTATTGACATAGTATTTCTCTGATGGTTCTCTCAATGTTTCTCTGATTATTCACCCAATGTTTCTGTGATTTCTTACCAAAAGTTTCTTTGATTATTCACTCACATCTTCGCTGATTATTCACTAATTTTTCTCAGATTAATCACTCAATGTTTCTCTGATTATTGACCCACTGTTTCTCTGAATTTTTACCAGTGGTTTCTCTGATTATTCACTCATTGGTTCTCTGGTTATTTCTTCTCCATTTCACTGATTATTGAATCATTGTTTCTCTGATTATTCACTCACGGTTTCTCTGGTTATTTGCTCTTCGTTTCACAGATTTTTGAATCACTATTTATTGCCGCAATTCACTCACTTGTTCTCTGATTATTCACTCAATTGTTCTCTGATTTTTCATTCAATGTTTCCCTGATTATTCACTCACTGTTTCTTTGATTATTCAGTCAATGTTTCTCTGATTATTGACACAATATTTCTCTCATTATTGGCCAAAGGTTTCTCTGATTATTCACTCATGGTTTCGCTGGTTATTTGCTCTCCATTTCACAGATTTTTGAATCACTGTTTCACTGATTATTGCCTCAGTTCCCCGAATTATTGACCCACCGTTTTTCTGAATATTCACTCAATGTTTCTCTGATTATTCACTCAATGTTGTCCTGATTATTCACTTTCTATTTCTCTGAATATTCTCTCAATGTTTCTCTAAATATTGACCCACTGTTTCTCTGATTATTGACCAATTTTTGCCATGACAATTGACTCGCTGTTTCTCTGATTATTGACTCGCTGTTTCTATGATTATTGTTCCATTGCTTCCCTGATTATAGACTCTCTGTTGCTCAGATTTTTCACCCACTGTTTATCAGATTATTGATGCACTGTTTCTCTGATTATTGTGTCACTGTTTCTCTGATTATTCACTCACTCATTCTCAGATTAATGAACCAGTGTTAATCAGGTTATTGATTCACTGTTTCTTTGAATATTGACCCACTGTTCCTTCAATTATTGACTCTCTGTTTCTCTGATCTTTCACTCATTGCTCCTAATTATAGACATATTATTTCTTTGATTATTCTCTCAATGTTTCTCTGATTATTGACCCAATGTTTCTTGATTATTGACTCAATGTTTCTCTGATTTCTTAACAAAAGTTTCTCTGATTATTCACTCACTTTTTCTCTGATTATTCACTCATCTTTTACTGGTTATTCATTCAATGTTTCTCTGATTATTCACTCAATGATTCTCTGATTATTCAGTCAATGTTTCTCTGATGGTTGACACAATATTTCTCTAAATATTGACCAAAGTTTTCTTTGTTTATTCACTCACGGTTTCTCTGGTAATTTGCTCTCCGTTTCACAGATTTTTGAATCACTGTTTCACTGATTATTGCTGCAGTTCCCCAAATTATTGACCCACCGTTTTCCTGAATGTTCACTCAATGTTTCTCTGATTATTCACCCTCTGTTTCTCTGAGTTGTTACCAAAGGCTTCTCTGATTATTCACTCATTGGTTCTCTGGTTATTTCCTCTCCATTTCACTGATTTTTGATTCATTGTTTCTCTAATTATTCACCCACTGTTTCTCAGGTTATTGATTTGCTGTTTCACTGTTTTTTGACTCGTTGTATCTCAGATAAGCGACTCGCTGCTTCTCAGATTACCGATCCTCTGTTTCTCTGATAATTAACTCACTGTTTCTCTGATAACTGACTCACTGTTTCTCTAACTATTGCCTCACTGTTTATCTGATTATTGACTCACTATTTTCAGATTATTGACCCACTGTTTATCAGATTATTGATGCACTGTTCCTCTAATTATTGCCCCACTCTTCCTCTCATTATTGCCTCACTGTTTCTCTGATCTTGACCCACTGCTTCTAATTATTGACTCACAGTTTATCTGATTATTGAACCACTTTTTCTCTGATTATTCTCTCATTGTTTCTCTGATTAATGGATCATTGTTTCACAGATTAGTCAACCACTCATCCGCAGGTTTTTGATTCCCTGTTTCTCCGATTATTGACGTGCTGGTTCACTGATGTTCGACAAGCTTTTTTTCAGATTTGCAACTCACTCTTTCTGAGATTAATGACCCTCTGTTTCTCTGATATTTAACTCATTGTTTCTCTGATTATTGACTCACTGTTTCTATGATTACTGTTTCTTTGCTTCCCTGATTATAGATTCATTGCTGCTCAGAATATTATCCCAACGTTTCTCTGATTATTGTATCACTGTATCTCTGATTATTCACTGACTCTTTCTCAGATTAATGAACCAATGTTTATCAGGTTATTGACTCACTGTTTCTCTGATTATTGACCCACTGTTACTCCGATTATTGACTCGCTGTTTCTCTGATCTTTGACTCACTGCTCCTAATTATAGACATAATGTTTCTCTGATTGTTCTCTCAATGTTTCTCTGATTATTGACTCGCTGTTTCTATGATTATTGTTCCAGTGCTTCCCTGATTATAGACTCTCTGTTGCTCAGATTTTTCACCCACTTTTTATCAGAGTTTATCACTGTTTATCACTGTTTATCAATAATCACTGATTATTGATGCACTGTTTCTCTGGTTATTGTGTCACTGTTTCTCTGATTATTCACTCACTCATTCTCAGATTAATGAACCAATGTTTAACAGATTATTGATTCACTGTTTCTTTGAACATTGACCCACTGTACCTTCGATTATTGACTCTCTGTTTCTCTGATCTTTCACTCATTGCTCCTAATTATAGACATATTATTTCTTTGATTATTCTCTCAATGTTTCTCTGATTATTGACCCAATGTTTCTTGATTATTGACCCGATGTTTCTCTGATTTCTTAACAAAAGTTTCTCTGATTATTCACTCACTTTTTCTCTAATTATTAACTCATTTTTTACTGGTTATTCATTCAATGTTTCTCTGATTATTCACTCAATGTTTCTCTGATTATTGACCCAATGTTTCTTGATTATTGACCCAATGTTTCTCTGATTTCTTAACAAAAGTTTCTCTGATTATTCACTCACTTTTTCTCTGATTATTGACTCATTTTTTACTGGTTATTCATTCAATGTTTCTCTGATTATTCACTCAATGTTTCTCTGATTATTCAGTCAATGTTTCTCTGATTGTTGACACAATATTTCTCTAAATATTGACCAAAGGTTTCTCTGTTTATTCACTCACGGTTTCTCTGGTAATTTGCTCTCCGTTTCACAGATTTTTCAATCACTGTTTCACTGATTATTGCTGCAGTTCCCCAAATTATTGACCCACCGTTTTCCTGAATGTTCACTCGATATTTCTCTGATTATTCACTCACTGTTTTCCTGATTATTCACTTTCTATTGCTCTGAATATTCTCTCAATGTTTCTCTAATTATTGAGCCACTGTTTCTCTGATTAGTGACCAACTTTGGCCATGACAATTGACTGGCTGTTTCACTGATTATTGACTCACTGTTACCCTGATTATTGACTCACTGTCTCCCTGATTACTAACTCACTCTTTATCTGTTTATGAACCACTGTTTCTCTGATTATTGTATCACTGTCTCCCTGATTATTAACTCATTCCTTCTCAGATTAATGACCCAATGTTTATCAGGTTATTGACTCACTGTTTCTCTGATTATTGACCCGCTGTTCCTTTGATTATTGACTCGCTGTTTCTCTAATCTTTGACTCACTGCTGCTAATTAAAGACAGTGTTTCTCAGATTGTTCTCTCAATGTTTCTCTGATTTTTGACCCTTTGTTTCTCCTATTTCTTACCAACAATTTCTCTGATTATTCACTCACTTCTTCTCTGATTATTCACTCATTTTTTTCTCTGATTATTCACTCAATGTTTCTCTGATTATTGACCCACTGTTTCTCTGAATTTTTACCAAAGGTTTCTCTGATTATTCACTCATTGGTTCTCTGGTTATTTCTTCTTCATTTCACGGATTTTTGATTCACTGTTTCTCTGATTATTTACTCACGGTTTCTCTGGTTATTTGCTCTTCATTTCACAGATTTTCTGATAATAATCAGAGAAGTAGTGAGTGAATAATCAGAGAAACCGATGGTAAGAAATTAGAGAAACATTGGGTCAATAATCAGAGAAACATTGAGAGAACAATCTGAGAAACAGATAATTCCCCGAATTATTGACCCACCGTTTTCCTGATTATTCGCTCAATGTTTCTCTGAATATTCACTCACTGTTTTCCTGGTTATTCACTTTCTATTACTCTGAATATTCTCTCAATGTATCTCTAATTATTGAGCCACTGTATCTCTGATTATTGACCCACTGTTCCTTTGATTATTGACTCTCTGTTTCTCTGATCTTTGACTCACTGCTGCTAATTATTGACATAGTATTTCTCTGATGGTTCTCTCAATGTTTCTCTGATTATTCACCCAATGTTTCTGTGATTTCTTACCAAAAGTTTCTTTGATTATTCACTCACATCTTCGCTGATTATTCACTAATTTTTCTCAGATTAATCACTCAATGTTTCTCTGATTATTGACCCACTGTTTCTCTGAATTTTTACCAGTGGTTTCTCTGATTATTCACTCATTGGTTCTCTGGTTATTTCTTCTCCATTTCACTGATTATTGAATCATTGTTTCTCTGATTATTCACTCACGGTTTCTCTGGTTATTTGCTCTTCGTTTCACAGATTTTTGAATCACTATTTATTGCCGCAATTCACTCACTTGTTCTCTGATTATTCACTCAATTGTTCTCTGATTTTTCATTCAATGTTTCCCTGATTATTCACTCACTGTTTCTTTGATTATTCAGTCAATGTTTCTCTGATTATTGACACAATATTTCTCTCATTATTGGCCAAAGGTTTCTCTGATTATTCACTCATGGTTTCGCTGGTTATTTGCTCTCCATTTCACAGATTTTTGAATCACTGTTTCACTGATTATTGCCTCAGTTCCCCGAATTATTGACCCACCGTTTTTCTGAATATTCACTCAATGTTTCTCTGATTATTCACTCAATGTTGTCCTGATTATTCACTTTCTATTTCTCTGAATATTCTCTCAATGTTTCTCTAAATATTGACCCACTGTTTCTCTGATTATTGACCAATTTTTGCCATGACAATTGACTCGCTGTTTCTCTGATTATTGACTCGCTGTTTCTATGATTATTGTTCCATTGCTTCCCTGATTATAGACTCTCTGTTGCTCAGATTTTTCACCCACTGTTTATCAGATTATTGATGCACTGTTTCTCTGATTATTGTGTCACTGTTTCTCTGATTATTCACTCACTCATTCTCAGATTAATGAACCAATGTTAATCAGGTTATTGATTCACTGTTTCTTTGAATATTGACCCACTGTTCCTTCAATTATTGACTCTCTGTTTCTCTGATCTTTCACTCATTGCTCCTAATTATAGACATATTATTTCTTTGATTATTCTCTCAATGTTTCTCTGATTATTGACCCAATGTTTCTTGATTATTGACCCAATGTTTCTCTGATTTCTTAACAAAAGTTTCTCTGATTATTCACTCACTTTTTCTCTGATTATTCACTCATCTTTTACTGGTTATTCATTCAATGTTTCTCTGATTATTCACTCAATGATTCTCTGATTATTCAGTCAATGTTTCTCTGATGGTTGACACAATATTTCTCTAAATATTGACCAAAGTTTTCTTTGTTTATTCACTCACGGTTTCTCTGGTAATTTGCTCTCCGTTTCACAGATTTTTGAATCACTGTTTCACTGATTATTGCTGCAGTTCCCCAAATTATTGACCCACCGTTTTCCTGAATGTTCACTCAATGTTTCTCTGATTATTCACCCTCTGTTTCTCTGAGTTGTTACCAAAGGCTTCTCTGATTATTCACTCATTGGTTCTCTGGTTATTTCCTCTCCATTTCACTGATTTTTGATTCATTGTTTCTCTAATTATTCACCCACTGTTTCTCAGGTTATTGATTTGCTGTTTCACTGTTTTTTGACTCGTTGTATCTCAGATAAGCGACTCGCTGCTTCTCAGATTACCGATCCTCTGTTTCTCTGATAATTAACTCACTGTTTCTCTGATAACTGACTCACTGTTTCTCTAACTATTGCCTCACTGTTTATCTGATTATTGACTCACTATTTTCAGATTATTGACCCACTGTTTATCAGATTATTGATGCACTGTTCCTCTAATTATTGCCCCACTCTTCCTCTCATTATTGCCTCACTGTTTCTCTGATCTTGACCCACTGCTTCTAATTATTGACTCACAGTTTATCTGATTATTGAACCACTTTTTCTCTGATTATTCTCTCATTGTTTCTCTGATTAATGGATCATTGTTTCACAGATTAGTCAACCACTCATCCGCAGGTTTTTGATTCCCTGTTTCTCCGATTATTGACCTGCTGGTTCACTGATGTTCGACAAGCTTTTTTTCAGATTTGCAACTCACTCTTTCTGAGATTACTGACCCTCTGTTTCTCTGATATTTAACTCATTGTTTCTCTGATTATTGACTCACTGTTTCTATGATTACTGTTGCTTTGCTTCCCTGATTATAGATTCATTGCTGCTCAGAATATTATCCCAACGTTTCTCTGATTATTGTATCACTGTATCTCTGATTATTCACTGACTCTTTCTCAGATTAATGAACCAATGTTTATCAGGTTATTGACTCACTGTTTCTCTGATTATTGACCCACTGTTACTCCGATTATTGACTCGCTGTTTCTCTGATCTTTGACTCACTGCTCCTAATTATAGACATAATGTTTCTCTGATTGTTCTCTCAATGTTTCTCTGATTATTGACTCGCTGTTTCTATGATTATTGTTCCAGTGCTTCCCTGATTATAGACTCTCTGTTGCTCAGATTTTTCACCCACTTTTTATCAGAGTTTATCACTGTTTATCACTGTTTATCAATAATCACTGATTATTGATGCACTGTTTCTCTGGTTATTGTGTCACTGTTTCTCTGATTATTCACTCACTCATTCTCAGATTAATGAACCAATGTTTATCAGATTATTGATTCACTGTTTCTTTGAACATTGACCCACTGTGCCTTCGATTATTGACTCTCTGTTTCTCTGATCTTTCACTCATTGCTCCTAATTATAGACATATTATTTCGTTGATTATTCTCTCAATGTTTCTCTGATTATTGACCCAATGTTTCTTGATTATTGACCCAATGTTTCTCTGATTTCTTAACAAAAGTTTCTCTGATTATTCACTCACTTTTTCTCTGATTATTGACTCATTTTTTACTGGTTATTCATTCAATGTTTCTCTGATTATTCACTCAATGTTTCTCTGATTATTCAGTCAATGTTTCTCTGATTGTTGACACAATATTTCTCTAAATATTGACCAAAGGTTTCTCTGTTTATTCACTCACAGTTTCTCTGGTAATTTGCTCTCCGTTTCACAGATTTTTCAATCACTGTTTCACTGATTATTGCTGCAGTTCCCCAAATTATTGACCCACCGTTTTCCTGAATGTTCACTCGATATTTCTCTGATTATTCACTCACTGTTTTCCTGATTATTCACTTTCTATTGCTCTGAATATTCTCTCAATGTTTCTCTAATTATTGAGCCACTGTTTCTCTGATTAGTGACCGACTTTGGCCATGACAATTGACTGGCTGTTTCACTGATTATTGACTCACTGTTACCCTGATTATTGACTCACTGTCTCCCTGATTACTGACTCACTCTTTATCTGTTTATGAACCACTGTTTCTCTGATTATTGTATCACTGTCTCCCTGATTATTAACTCATTCCTTCTCAGATTAATGACCCAATGTTTATCAGGTTATTGACTCACTGTTTCTCTGATTATTGACCCGCTGTTCCTTTGATTATTGACCCGCTGTTTCTCTAATCTTTGACTCACTGCTGCTAATTAAAGACAGTGTTTCTCAGATTGTTCTCTCAATGTTTCTCTGATTTTTGACCCTTTGTTTCTCCTATTTCTTACCAACAATTTTTCTGATTATTCACTCACTTCTTCTCTGATTATTCACTCATTTTTTTCTCTGATTATTCACTCAATGTTTCTCTGATTATTGACCCACTGTTTCTCTGAATTTTTACCAAAGGTTTCTCTGATTATTCACTCATTGGTTCTCTGGTTATTTCTTCTTCATTTCACGGATTTTTGATTCACTGTTTCTCTGATTATTCACTCACGGTTTCTCTGGTTATTTGCTCTTCATTTCACAGATTTTCTGATAATAATCAGAGAAGTAGTGAGTGAATAATCAGAGAAACCGATGGTAAGAAATTAGAGAAACATTCTCTGATTACCAGAGAAACATAGAGAAACAATCTGAGAAACGGATAATTTCCCGAATTATTGACCCACCGTTTTCCTGATTATTCGCTCAATGTTTCTCTGAATATTCACTCACTGTTTTCCTGGTTATTCACTTTCTATTACTCTGAATATTCTCTCAATGTATCTCTAATTATTGAGCCACTGTATCTCTGATTATTGACCCACTGTTCCTTTGATTATTGACTCTCTGTTTCTCTGATCCTTGACTCACTGCTGCTAATTATAGACATAGTATTTCTCTGATGGTTCTCTCAATGTTTCTCTGATTATTCACCCAATGTTTCTGTGATTTCTTACCAAAAGTTTCTTTGATTATTCACTCACATCTTCACTGATTATTCACTAATTTTTCTCAGATTAATCACTCAATGTTTCTCTGATTATTGACCCACTGTTTCTCTGAATTTTTACCAGTGGTTTCTCTGATTATTCACTCATTGGTTCTCTGGTTATTTCTTCTCCATTTCACTGATTATTGAATCATTGTTTCTCTGATTATTCACTCACGGTTTCTCTGGTTATTTGCTCTTCGTTTCACAGATTTTTGAATCACTATTTATTGCCGCAATTCACTCACTTGTTCTCTGATTATTCACTCAATTGTTCTCTGATTTTTCATTCAATGTTTCCCTGATTATTCACTCACTGTTTCTTTGATTATTCAGTCAATGTTTCTCTGATTATTGACACAATATTTCTCTCATTATTGGCCAAAGGTTTCTCTGATTATTCACTCATGGTTTCGCTGGTTATTTGCTCTCCATTTCACAGATTTTTGAATCACTGTTTCACTGATTATTGCCTCAGTTCCCCGAATTATTGACCCACCGTTTTTCTGAATATTCACTCAATGTTTCTCTGATTATTCACTCAATGTTGTCCTGATTATTCACTTTCTATTTCTCTGAATATTCTCTCAATGTTTCTCTAAATATTGACCCACTGTTTCTCTGATTATTGACCAATTTTTGCCATGACAATTGACTCGCTGTTTCTCTGATTATTGACTCGCTGTTTCTATGATTATTGTTCCATTGCTTCCCTGATTATAGACTCTCTGTTGCTCAGATTTTTCACCCACTGTTTATCAGATTATTGATGCACTGTTTCTCTGATTATTGTGTCACTGTTTCTCTGATTATTCACTCACTCATTCTCAGATTAATGAACCAATGTTAATCAGGTTATTGATTCACTGTTTCTTTGAATATTGACCCACTGTTCCTTCAATTATTGACTCTCTGTTTCTCTGATCTTTCACTCATTGCTCCTAATTATAGACATATTATTTCTTTGATTATTCTCTCAATGTTTCTCTGATTATTGACCCAATGTTTCTTGATTATTGACCCAATGTTTCTCTGATTTCTTAACAAAAGTTTCTCTGATTATTCACTCACTTTTTCTCTGATTATTCACTCATCTTTTACTGGTTATTCATTCAATGTTTCTCTGATTATTCACTCAATGATTCTCTGATTATTCAGTCAATGTTTCTCTGATGGTTGACACAATATTTCTCTAAATATTGACCAAAGTTTTCTTTGTTTATTCACTCACGGTTTCTCTGGTAATTTGCTCTCCGTTTCACAGATTTTTGAATCACTGTTTCACTGATTATTGCTGCAGTTCCCCAAATTATTGACCCACCGTTTTCCTGAATGTTCACTCAATGTTTCTCTGATTATTCACCCTCTGTTTCTCTGAGTTGTTACCAAAGGCTTCTCTGATTATTCACTCATTGGTTCTCTGGTTATTTCCTCTCCATTTCACTGATTTTTGATTCATTGTTTCTCTAATTATTCACCCACTGTTTCTCAGGTTATTGATTTGCTGTTTCACTGTTTTTTGACTCGTTGTATCTCAGATAAGCGACTCGCTGCTTCTCAGATTACCGATCCTCTGTTTCTCTGATAATTAACTCACTGTTTCTCTGATAACTGACTCACTGTTTCTCTAATTATTGCCTCACTGTTTATCTGATTATTGACTCACTGTTTTCAGATTATTGACCCACTGTTTATCAGATTATTGATGCACTGTTCCTCTAATTATTGCCCCACTCTTCCTCTCATTATTGCCTCACTGTTTCTCTGATCTTGACCCACTGCTTCTAATTATTGACTCACAGTTTATCTGATTATTGAACCACTTTTTCTCTGATTATTCTCTCATTGTTTCTCTGATTAATGGATCATTGTTTCACAGATTAGTCAACCACTCATCCGCAGGTTTTTGATTCCCTGTTTCTCCGATTATTGACCTGCTGGTTCACTGATGTTCGACAAGCTTTTTTTCAGATTTGCAACTCACTCTTTCTGAGATTACTGACCCTCTGTTTCTCTGATATTTAACTCATTGTTTCTCTGATTATTGACTCACTGTTTCTATGATTACTGTTTCTTTGCTTCCCTGATTATAGATTCATTGCTGCTCAGAATATTATCCCAACGTTTCTCTGATTATTGTATCACTGTATCTCTGATTATTCACTGACTCTTTCTCAGATTAATGAACCAATGTTTATCAGGTTATTGACTCACTGTTTCTCTGATTATTGACCCACTGTTACTCCGATTATTGACTCGCTGTTTCTCTGATCTGCTCCTAATTATAGACATAATGTTTCTCTGATTGTTCTCTCAATGTTTCTCTGATTATTGACTCGCTGTTTCTATGATTATTGTTCCAGTGCTTCCCTGATTATAGACTCTCTGTTGCTCAGATTTTTCACCCACTTTTTATCAGAGTTTATCACTGTTTATCACTGTTTATCAATAATCACTGATTATTGATGCACTGTTTCTCTGGTTATTGTGTCACTGTTTCTCTGATTATTCACTCACTCATTCTCAGATTAATGAACCAATGTTTAACAGATTATTGATTCACTGTTTCTTTGAACATTGACCCACTGTGCCTTCGATTATTGACTCTCTGTTTCTCTGATCTTTCACTCATTGCTCCTAATTATAGACATATTATTTCTTTGATTATTCTCTCAATGTTTCTCTGATTATTGACCCAATGTTTCTTGATTATTGACCCAATGTTTCTCTGATTTCTTAACAAAAGTTTCTCTGATTATTCACTCACTTTTTCTCTGATTATTGACTCATTTTTTACTGGTTATTCAGTCAATGTTTCTCTGATTATTCACTCAATGTTTCTCTGATTATTGACCCAGTGTTTCTTGATTATTGACCCAATGTTTCTCTGATTTCTTAACAAAAGTTTCTCTGATTATTCACTCACTTTTTCTCTGATTATTGAATCATTTTTTACTGGTTATTCATTCAATGTTTCTCTGATTATTCACTCAATGTTTCTCTGATTATTCAGTCAATGTTTCTCTGATTGTTGACACAATATTTCTCTAAATATTGACCAAAGGTTTCTCTGTTTATTCACTCACGGTTTCTCTGGTAATTTGCTCTCCGTTTCACAGATTTTTCAATCACTGTTTCACTGATTATTGCTGCAGTTCCCCAAATTATTGACCCACCGTTTTCCTAAATGTTCACTCGATATTTCTCTGATTATTCACTCACTGTTTTCCTGATTATTCACTTTCTATTGCTCTGAATATTCTCTCAATGTTTCTCTAATTATTGAGCCACTGTTTCTCTGATTAGTGACCAACTTTGGCCATGACAATTGACTGGCTGTTTCACTGATTATTGACTCACTGTTACCCTGATTATTGACTCACTGTCTCCCTGATTACTAACTCAATCTTTATCTGTTTATGAACCACTGTTTCTCTGATTATTGTATCACTGTCTCCCTGATTATTAACTCATTCCTTCTCAGATTAATGACCCAATGTTTATCAGGTTATTGACTCACTGTTTCTCTGATTATTGACCCGCTGTTTCTCTGATCTTTGACTCACTGCTGCTAATTAAAGACAGTGTTTCTCAGATTGTTCTCTCAATGTTTCTCTGATTTTTGACCCTTTGTTTCTCCTATTTCTTACCAACAATTTCTCTGATTTTTCACTCACTTCTTCTCTGATTATTCACTCATTTTTTCTCTGATTATTCACTCAATGTTTCTCTGATTATTGACCCACTGTTTCTCTGAATTTTTACCAAAGGTTTCTCTGATTATTCACTCATTGGTTCTCTGGTTATTTCTTCTTCATTTCACGGATTTTTGATTCACTGTTTCTCTGATTATTCACTCACGGTTTCTCTGGTTATTTGCTCTTCGTTTCACAGATTTTCTGATAATAATCAGAGAAGCAGTGAGTGAATAATCAGAGAAACCGATGGTAAGAAATTAGAGAAACATTGGGTCAATAATCAGAGAAACATTGAGAGAACAATCTGAGAAACAGATAATTCCCCGAATTAATGACCCACCGATTTCCTGATTATTCGCTCAATGTTTCTCTGATTATTCACTCACTGTTTTCCTGATTATTCACTTTCTATTACTCTGAATATTCTCTCAATGTATCTCTAATTATTGAGCCACTTTTTCTCTGATTATTGACCCACTGTTCCTTTGATTATTGACTCTCTGTTTCTCTGATCTTTGACTCACTGCTGCTAATTTTAGAAATAGTATTTCTCTGAAGGTTCTCTCAATGTTTCTCTGATTATTCACCCAATGTTTCTCTGATTTCTTACCAAAAGTTTCTCTGATTATTCACTCACATCTTCGCTGATTATTCACTAATTTTTCTCAGTTTAATCACTCAATGTTTCTCTGATTATTGACCCACTGTTTCTCTGAATTTTTACCAGTGGTTTCTCTGATTATTCACTCATTGGTTCTCTGGTTATTTCTTCTCCATTTCACTGATTATTGAATCATTGTTTCTCTGATTATTCACTGACAGTTTCTCTGGTTATTTGCTCTTCGTTTCACAGATTTTTGAATCACTGTTTCACTGATTATTGCCGCAGTTCCCCGAATTATTGACCCACCGTTTTCCTGATTATTCGCTCAATGTTTCTCTGATTATTCACTCACTGTTTTCCTGGTTATTCACTTTCTATTACTCTGAATATTCTCTCAATGTATCTCTAATTATTGAGCCACTGTATCTCTGATTATTGACCCACTGTTCCTTTGATTATTGACTCTCTGTTTCTCTGATCTTTGACTCACTGCTGCTAATTATAGACATAGTATTTCTCTGATGGTTCTCTCAATGTTTCTCTGATTATTCACCCAATGTTTCTGTGATTTCTTACCAAAAGTTTCTTTGATTATTCACTCACATCTTCGCTGATTATTCACTAATTTTTCTCAGATTCATCACTCAATGTTTCTCTGATTATTGACCCAATGTGTCTCTGATTTCTTACCAAACGTTTCTCTGATTATTCACTCACTTGTTCTCTGATTATTCACTCAATTGTTCTCTGATTTTTCATTCAATGTTTCCCTGATTATTCACTCACTGTTTCTTTGATTATTCAGTCAATGTTTCTCTGATTATTGACACAATATTTCTCTCATTATTGGCCAAAGGTTTCTCTGATTATTCACTCATGGTTTTGCTGGTTATTTGCTCTCCATTTCACAGATTTTTGAATCACTGTTTCACTGATTATTGCCTCAGTTCCCCGAATTATTGACCCACCGTTTTTCTGAATATTCACTCAATGTTGTCCTGATTATTCACTTTCTATTTCTCCGAATATTCCCTCAATGTTTCTCTAAATATTGACCCACTGTTTCTCTGATTATTGACCAATTTTTGCCATGACAATTGACTCGCTGTTTCTCTGATTATTGACTCGCTGTTTCTATGATTATTGTTCCACAGCTTCCCTGATTATAGACTCTCTGTTGCTCAGTTTTTTCACCCACTGTTTATCAGATTATTGATGCACTGTTTCTCTGATTATTGTGTCACTGTTTCTCTGATTATTGACTCACTCATTCTCAGATTAATGAACCAATGTTAATCAGGTTATTGATTCACTGTTTCTTTGAATATTGACCCACTGTTCCTTCAATTATTGACTCTCTGTTTCTCTGATCTTTCACTCATTGCTCCTAATTATAGACATATTATTTCTTTGATTATTCTCTCAATGTTTCTCTGATTATTGACCCAATGTTTCTTGATTATTGACCCAATGTTTCTCTGATTTCTTAAGAAAGGTTTCTCTGATTATTCATTCACTTTTTCTCTGATTATTCACTCATCTTTTACTGGTTATTCATTCAATGTTTCTCTGATTATTCACTCAATGATTCTCTGATTATTCAGTCAATGTTTCTCTGATGGTTGACACAATATTTCTCTAAATATTGACCAAAGGTTTCTTTGTTTATTCACTCACGGTTTCTCTGGTAATTTGCTCTCCGTTTCACAGATTTTTCAATCACTGTTTCACTGATTATTGCTGCAGTTCCCCAAATTATTGACCCACCGTTTTCCTGAATGTTCACTCAATGTTTCTCTGATTATTCACCCTCTGTTTCTCTGAGTTGTTACCAAAGGCTTCTCTGATTATTCACTCATTGGTTCTCTGGTTATTTCCTCTCCATTTCACTGATTTTTGATTCATTGTTTCTCTAATTATTCACCCACTGTTTCTCAGGTTATTGATTTGCTGTTTCACTGTTTTTTGACTCGTTGTATCTCAGATAAGCGACTCGCTTTTTCTCAGATTACCGATAATTAACTCACTGTTTCTCTGATAACTGTCTCACTGTTTCTCTAATTATTGCCTCACTGTTTATCTGATTATTGACTCACTGTTTTCAGATTATTGACCCACTGTTTATCAGATTATTGATGCACTGTTCCTCTAATTATTGCCCCACTCTTCCTCTCATTATTGCCTCACTGTTTCTCTGATCTTGACCCACTGCTTCTAATTATTGACTCACAGTTTATCTGATTATTGAACCACTTTTTCTCTGATTATTCTCTCACTGTTTCTCTGCTTAATGGATCATTGTTTCACAGATTAGTCAACCACTCATCCGCAGGTTTTTGATTCCCTGTTTCTCCGATTATTGACCTGCTGGTTCATTGATGTTCAGATTTGCAACTCACTCTTTCTGAGATTACTGACCCTCTGTTTCTCTGATATTTAACTCATTGTTTCTCTGATTGTTGACTCACTGTTTCTATGATTATTGTTTCATTGCTTCCCTGATTATAGACTCATTGTTGCTCAGAATATTATCCCACCGTTTCTCTGATTATTGTATCACTGTATCTCTGATTATTCACTGACTCTTTCTCAGATTAATGAACCAATGTTTATCAGTTTATTGACTCACTGCTTCTCTGATTATTGACCCACTGTTACTCCGATTATTGACTCGCTTTTTCTCTGATCTTTGACTCACTGCTCCTAATTATAGACATAATGTTTCTCTGATTATTCTCTCAATGTTTCTGATTATTGACCCAATGTTTCTCTGATTATTGACACAATATTTCTCTCATTATTGACCAAAGGTTTCTCCGATTATTCACTCATGGTTTCTCTGGTTATTTGCTCGCCATTTCACAGAATTCTGAATCACTGTTTAACTGAGTATTGCCACAGTTCACCGAAGTATTGACCCACCGTTTTCCTGAATATACACTCAATGTTTCCCTGATTATTCACTCACTGTTTTCCTGATTATTCACTTTCTATTTCTCTGAATATTCTCTCAGTGTTTCTCTAAATATTGAGCCACTGTTTCCCTGATTTATGACCAACCTTTGCTATGACAATTGACTGGCTGCTGCACTGATTATTGACTCACTGTTACCCTGATTATTGACTCCCTGTCTCCCTGATTATTGAATCACTGTTTATCTGATCATTGAACCACTGTATCTCCGATTGTTGTATCACTATCTCCCTGAATATTCCCTCACTCTTTCTCAGATTAATGACCCAATGTTTATCAGGTTATTGACTCACTGTTTCTCTGATTATTGACCCGCTGTTCCTTTGATTATTGACTCACTCTTTCTCTGATCTTTGACTCACTGCTGCTAGTTATATACATAGTGTTTCTCAGATTGTTCCCTCAATGTTTCTCTGATTTCTTACCAAAGGTTTCTCTGATTATTCACTCACTTCTTCTCTGATTATTCACTCATTTTTTCTCTGATTTTTCACTCAATTTTTCTCTGATTATTGACCCATTGTTTCTCTGAATTGTTACCAGTGGTTTCTCTGACTATTCACTCATTGGTTCTCTGGTTATTTCCTCTCCATTTCATTGATTTTTTAATCACTGTTCCTCTGATTATTCACCCACTGTTTCTCAGGTTATTGATTTGCTCTTTCACTGTTTTTTGACTTGTTCTATCTCAGATTATCGACTCGCTGTTTCTCAGATTACCGACCCTCTGTTTCTCTGATAATTTACTCACTGTTTCTCTGATTACTGACTCACTGTTTCTCTAATTATTGCCTCTTTGTTTATCTGATTATTGCCTCACTGTTGCTCAGATTATTGACCCACTGTTTATCAGATTATTGACGCACTGTTCCTCTGATTATTGCCCCACTGATCCTCTCATTATTGTCTCGCTGTTTCTCTGATCTTTGACTCACTGCTTCGAATTATAGACACCGTGTTTATCTGATTATTGACTCATTTATTTTCTGATTATTGACCCACGGTTTCTCTGATTGTTGATTCTCTGTTTCTCTGATTATTCACTCAATGTTTCTCTGCTTATTTACTCTACGTTTCACTGATTTTTGAATCACTGTTTCACTGATTATTGTCGCAGATCCCAGAATTATTGACCCACCGTTTTACTGAATATTCACTCAATGTTTCTCTGATGATTCACTCACTGTTTTCCTGATTATTCACTTTCTATTTCTCTGAATATTCTCTCAATGTTTCTCTGATTATTGACCCAATGTTTCTCTAATTCCTTACCAAAGGTTTCTCACTACTTCTCTGATTATTCACTCATTTTTCTCTGATTATTGACCCACTGTTTCTCTGAATTGTTACCAAATGCTTCTCTGATTATTCACTCATTGGTTCTCTGGTTATTTCCTCTACATTTCACTGATTTTTAAATGACTGTTTCTCTGATTATTCACCCACTGTTTCTCCGGTTATTGATTTACTGTTTCACTGTTTTTTGACTCGTTGTATCTCGGATAAGCGACTCGCTGTTTCTCAGATTACCGACCCTCTGTTTCTCTGATAATTAACTCACTGTTTCTCTAATTATTGCCTCACTATTTATCTGATTATTGACTCACTGTTGCTCAGATTATTGACCCACTGTTGCTCAGATTATTGACCCACTGTTGCTCAGATTATTGACCCACTGTTTATCAGAATATTGCCCGACTGTTCTTCTCATTATTTCCTCACTGTTTCTCTGAACCACTTTTTCTCTGATTATTTTCTCACTATTTCTCTGATTAATGGATCACTGTTTCACAGAATAGTTAAGCACTCATTCGCAGGTTTTTGATTCCCTGTTTCTCCGATTATTGACCTGCTGGTTCACTGATGTTTGACAAGCTGTTTCTCTGATTTGCAACTCACTTTTTCTGAGATTACTGACCCTCTGTTTCGCTGATAATTAACTCATTGTTTCTCTAATTATTGACTCACTGTTTATATGATTACTGTTTCACTGCTTCCCTGATTATAGACTCATTGTTGCTCAGATTATTGTCCCAATGTTTCTCTGATTTTTGTATCAATGTTTCTCTGATTATTCACTCACTCTTTCTCAGATTAATGAACCAATGTTTATCAGGTTATTGACTCACTGTTTCTCTGATTATTGACCCACTGTTACTCCGATTATTGACTCGCTGTTTCTCTGATCTTTGACTCACTGCTCCTAATTATAGACATAATGTTTCTCAGATTATTCTCTCAATGTTTCTCTGATTATTGACTCGCTGTTTCTATGATTATTGTTCCAGTGCTTCCATGATTATAGACTCTCTGTTGCTCAGATTTTTCACCCACTTTTTATCAGAGTTTATCACTGTTTATCACTGTTTATCAATAATCACTGATTATTGATGCACTGTTTCTCTGGTTATTGTGTCACTGTTTCTCTGATTATTCACTCACTCATTCTCAGATTAATGAACCAATGTTTATCAGATTATTGATTCACTGTTTCTTTGAACATTGACCCACTGTGCCTTCGATTATTGACTCTGTTTCTCTGATCTTTCACTCATTGCTCCTAATTATAGACATATTATTTCTTTGATTATTCTCTCAATGTTTCTCTGATTATTGACCCAATGTTTCTTGATTATTGACCCAATGTTTCTCTGATTTCTTAACAAAAGTTTCTCTTATTATTCACTCACTTTTTCTCTAATTATTGACTCATTTTTTACTGGTTATTCATTCAATGTTTCTCTGATTATTCACTCAATGTTTCTCTGATTATTCAGTCAATGTTTCTCTGATTGTTGACACAATATTTCTCTAAATATTGACCAAAGGTTTCTCTGTTTATTCACTCACGGTTTCTCTGGTAATTTGCTCTCCGTTTCACAGATTTTTCAATCACTGTTTCACTGATTATTGCTGCAGTTCCCCAAATTATTGACCCACCGTTTTCCTGAATGTTCACTCGATATTTCTCTGATTATTCACTCACTGTTTTCCTGATTATTCACTTTCTATTGCTCTGAATATTCTCTCAATGTTTCTCTAATTATTGAGCCACTGTTTCTCTGATTAGTGACCAACTTTGGCCATGACAATTGACTGGCTGTTTCACTGATTATTGACTCACTGTTACCCTGATTATTGACTCCCTGTATCCCTGATTACTGACTCACTCTTTATCTGTTTATGAACCACTGTTTCTCTGATTATTGTATCACTGTCTCCCTGATTATTAACTCATTCCTTCTCAGATTAATGACCCAATGTTTATCAGGTTATTGACTCACTGTTTCTCTGATTATTGACCCGCTGTTCCTTTGATTATTGACTCGCTGTTTCTCTGATCTTTGACTCACTGCTGCTAATTAAAGACAGTGTTTCTCAGATTGTTCTCTCAATGTTTCTCTGATTTTTGACCCTTTGTTTCTCCTATTTCTTACCAACAATTTCTCTGATTATTCACTCACTTCTTCTCTGATTATTCACTCATTTCTTCTCTGATTATTGACTCAATGTTTCTCTGATTATTGACCCACTGTTTCTCTGAATTTTTACCAAAGGTTTCTCTGATTATTCACTCATTGGTTCTCTGGTTATTTCTTCTTCATTTCACGGATTTTTGATTCACTGTTTCTCTGATTATTCACTCACGGTTTCTCTGGTTATTTGCTCTTCGTTTCACAGATTTTCTGATAATAATCAGAGAAGTAGTGAGTGAATAATCAGAGAAACCGATGGTAAGAAATTAGAGAAACATTGGGTCAATAATCAGAGAAACATTGAGAGAACAATCTGAGAAACAGATAATTCCCCGAATTATTGACCCACCGATTTCCTGATTATTCGCTCAATGTTTCTCTGATTATTCACTCACTGTTTTCCTGATTATTCACTTTCTATTACTCTGAATATTCTCTCAATGTATCTCTAATTATTGAGCCACTGTTTCTCTGATTATTGACCCACTGTTCCTTTGATTATTGACTCTCTGTTTCTCTGATCTTTGACTCACTGCTGCTAATTATAGACATAGTGTTTCTCTGATGGTTCTCTCAATGTTTCTCTGATTATTCACCCAATGTTTCTCTGATTTCTTACCAAAAGTTTCTCTGATTATTCACTCACATCTTCGCTGATTATTCACTAATTTTTCTCAGATTAATCACTCAATGTTTCTCTGATTATTGACCCACTGATTGTCTGAATTTTTGCCAGTGGTTTCTCTGATTATTCACTCATTGGTTCTCTGGTTATGTCTTCTCCATTTCACTGATTATTGAATCATTGTTTCTCTGATTATTCACTCACGGTTTCTCTGGTTATTTGCTCTTCGTTTCACAGATTTTTGAATCACTATTTATTGCCGCAATTCACTCACTTGTTCTCTGATTATTCACTCAATTGTTCTCTGATTTTTCATTCAATGTTTCCCTGATTATTCACTCACTGTTTCTTTGATTATTCAGTCAATGTTTCTCTGATTATTGACACAATATTTCTCTCATTATTGGCCAAAGGTTTCTCTGATTATTCACTCATGGTTTCGCTGGTTATTTGCTCTCCATTTCACAGATTTTTGAATCACTGTTTCACTGATTATTGCCTCAGTTCCCCGAATTATTGACCCACCGTTTTTCTGAATATTCACTCAATGTTTCTCTGATTATTCACTCAATGTTGTCCTGATTATTCACTTTCTATTTCTCTGAATATTCTCTCAATGTTTCTCTAAATATTGACCCACTGTTTCTCTGATTATTGACCAATTTTTGCCATGACAATTGACTCGCTGTTTCTCTGATTATTGACTCGCTGTTTCTATGATTATTGTTCCATTGCTTCCCTGATTATAGACTCTCTGTTGCTCAGATTTTTCACCCACTGTTTATCAGATTATTGATGCACTGTTTCTCTGATTATTGTGTCACTGTTTCTCTGATTATTCACTCACTCATTCTCAGATTAATGAACCAATGTTAATCAGGTTATTGATTCACTGTTTCTTTGAATATTGACCCACTGTTCCTTCAATTATTGACTCTCTGTTTCTCTGATCTTTCACTCATTGCTCCTAATTATAGACATATTATTTCTTTGATTATTCTCTCAATGTTTCTCTGATTATTGACCCAATGTTTCTTGATTATTGACCCAATGTTTCTCTGATTTCTTAACAAAAGTTTCTCTGATTATTCACTCACTTTTTCTCTGATTATTCACTCATCTTTTACTGGTTATTCATTCAATGTTTCTCTGATTATTCACTCAATGATTCTCTGATTATTCAGTCAATGTTTCTCTGATGGTTGGCACAATATTTCTCTAAATATTGACCAAAGGTTTCTTTGTTTATTCACTCACGGTTTCTCTGGTAATTTGCTCTCCGTTTCACAGATTTTTCAATCACTGTTTCACTGATTATTGCTGCAGTTCCCCGAATTATTGACCCACCGTTTTCCTGAATGTTCACTCAATGTTTCTCTGATTATTCACCCTCTGTTTCTCTGAGTTGTTACCAAAGGCTTCTCTGATTATTCACTCATTGGTTCTCTGGTTATTTCCTCTCCATTTCACTGATTTTTGATTCATTGTTTCTCTAATTATTCACCCACTGTTTCTCAGGTTATTGATTTGCTGTTTCACTGTTTTTTGACTCGTTGTATCTCAGATAAGCGACTCGCTGCTTCTCAGATTACCGATCCTCTGTTTCTCTGATAATTAACTCACTGTTTCTCTGATAACTGACTCACTGTTTCTCTAATTATTGCCTCACTGTTTATCTGATTATTGACTCACTGTTTTCAGATTATTGACCCACTGTTTATCAGATTATTGATGCACTGTTCTTCTAATTATTGCCCCACTCTTCCTCTCTTTATTGCCTCACTGTTTCTCTGATCTTGACCCACTGCTTCTAATTATTGACTCACAGTTTATCTGATTATTGAACCACTTTTTCTCTGATTATTCTCTCACTGTTTCTCTGATTAATGGATCATTGTTTCACAGATTAGTCAACCACTCATCCACAGGTTTTTGATTCACTGTTTCTCCGATTATTGACCTGCTGGTTCATTGATGTTCGACAAGCTTTTTTTCAGATTTGCAACTCACTCTTTCTGAGATTACTGACCCTCTGTTTCTCTGATATTTAACTCATTGTTTCTCTGATTGTTGACTCACTGTTTCTATGATTATTGTTTCATTGCTTCCCTGATTATAGACTCATTGTTGCTCAGAATATTATCCCACCGTTTCTCTGATTATTGTATCACTGTATCTCTGATTATTCACTGACTCTTTCTCAGATTAATGAACCAATGTTTATCAGTTTATTGACTCACTGCTTCTCTGATTATTGACCCACTGTTACTCCGATTATTGACTCGCTGTTTCTCTGATCTTTGACTCACTGCTCCTAATTATAGACATAATGTTTCTCTGATTATTCTCTCAATGTTTCTCTGATTATTGACCCAATGTTTCTCTGATTATTGACACAATATTTCTCTCATTATTGACCAAAGGTTTCTCCGATTATTCACTCATGGTTTCTCTGGTTATTTGCTCGCCATTTCACAGAATTCTGAATCACTGTTTAACTGATTATTGCCACAGTTCACCGAAGTATTGACCCACCGTTTTCTTGAATATACACTCAATGTTTCCCTGATTATTCACTCACTGTTTTCCTGATTATTCACTTTCTATTTCTCTGAATATTCTCTCAATGTTTCTCTAATTATTGAGCCACTGTTTCCCTGATTAATGACCAACCTTTGCTATGACAATTGACTGGCTGCTTCACTGATTATTGACTCACTGTTACCCTGATTATTGACTCCCTGTCTCCCTGATTATTGAATCACTGTTTATCTGATTATTGAACCACTGTATCTCCGATTATTGTATCACTATCTCCCTGAATATTCCCTCACTCTTTCTCAGATTAATGACCCAATGTTTATCAGGTTATTGACTCACTGTTTCTCTGATTATTGACCCGCTGTTCCTTTGATTATTGACTCACTCTTTCTCTGATCTTTGACTCACTGCTGCTAATTATATGCATAGTGTTTCTCAGATTGTTCCCTCATTGTTTCTCTGATTTCTTACCAAAGGTTTCTCTGATTATTCACTCACTTCTTCTCTGATTATTCACTCATTTTTTCTCTGATTTTTCACTCAATTTTTCTCTGATTATTGACCCATTGTTTCTCTGAATTGTTACCAGTGGTTTCTCTGACTATTCACTCATTGGTTCTCTGTTTATTTCCTCTCCATTTCATTGATTTTTTAATCACTGTTCCTCTGATTATTCACCCACTGTTTCTCAGGTTATTGATTTGCTCTTTCACTGTTTTTTGACTTGTCCTATCTCAGATTATCGACTCGCTGTTTCTCAGATTACCGACCCTCTGTTTCTCTGATAATTTACTCACTGTTTCTCTGATTATTGACTCACTGTTTCTCTAATTATTGCCTCTTTGTTTATCTGATTATTGCCTCACTGTTGCTCAGATTATTGACCCACTGTTTATCAGATTATTGACGCACTGATCCTCTCATTATTGCCTCGCTGTTTCTCTGATCGATGACTCACTGCTTCGAATTATAGACACCGTGTTTATCCGATTATTGACTCATTTATTTTCTGATTATTGACCCACGGTTTCTCTGATTGTTGATTCTCTGTTTCTCTGATTATTCACTCAATGTTTCTCTGCTTATTTACTCTACGTTTCACTGATTTTTGAATCACTGTTTCACTGATTATTGTCGCAGATCCCAGAATTATTGACCCACCGTTTTACTGAATATTCACTCAATGTTTCTCTGATGATTCACTCACTGTTTTCCTGATTATTCACTTTCTATTTCTCTGAATATTCTCTCAATGTTTCTCTGATTATTGACCCAATGTTTCTCTAATTCCTTACCAAAGGTTTCTCACTACTTCTCTGATTATTCACTCATTTTTCTCTGATTATTGACCCACTGTTTCTCTGAATTGTTATCAAATGCTTCTCTGATTATTCACTCATTGGTTCTCTGGTTATTTCCTCTACATTTCACTGATTTTTATATGACTGTTTCTCTGATTATTCACCCACTGTTACTCAGGTTATTGATTTACTGCTTCACTGTTTTTTGACTCGTTGTATCTCGGATAAGCGACTCGCTGTTTCTCAGATTACCGACCCTCTGTTTCTCTGATAATTAACTCACTGTTTCTCTAATTATTGCCTCACTATTTATCTGATTATTGACTCACTGTTGCTCAGATTATTGACCCACTGTTGCTCAGATTATTGACCCACTGTTGCTCAGATTATTGCCCCACTGTTCTTCTCATTATTGCCTCACTGTTTCTCTGTTCTTGACCCACTGCTTCTAATTATTGACTCACTGTTTATCTGAACCACTTTTTCTCTGATTATTTTCTCACTATTTCTCCGATTAATGGATCACTGTTTCACAGAATAGTCAAGCACTCATTCGCAGGTTTTTGATTCCCTGTTTCTCCGATTATTGACCTGCTGGTTCACTGATGTTTGACAAGCTGTTTCTCTGATTTGCAACTCACTTTTTCTGAGATTACTGACCCGCTGTTTCGCTGATAATTAACTCATTGTTTCTCTAATTATTGACTCACTGTTCCTATGATTACTGTTTCACTGCTTCCCTGATTATAGACTCATTGTTGCTCAGATTATTGTCCCAATGTTTCTCTGATTTTTGTATCAATGTTTCTCTGATTATTCACTCACTCTTTCTCAGATTATTGAACCAATGTTTATCAGGTTATTGACTCACTGTTTCTCTGATTATTGACCCACTGTTACTCCGATTATTGACTCGCTGTTTCTCTGATCTTTCACTCATTGCTCCTAATTATAGACATATTATTTCTTTGATTATTCTCTCAATGTTTCTCTGATTATTGACCCAATGTTTCTTGATTATTGACCCAATGTTTCTCTGATTTCTTAACAAAAGTTTCTCTGATTATTCACTCATTTTTCTCTGATTATTGACTCATTTTTTACTGGTTATTCATTCAATGTTTCTCTGATTATTCACTCAATGTTTCTCTGATTATTCAGTCAATGTTTCTCTGATGGTTGACACAATATTTCTCTAAATATTGACCAAAGGTTTCTTTGTTTATTCACTCACGGTTTCTCTGGTAATTTGCTCTCCGTTTCACAGATTTTTCAATCACTGTTTCACTGATTATTGCTGCAGTTCCCCGAATTATTGACCCACCGTTTTCCTGAATGTTCACTCAATGTTTCTCTGATTATTCACCCTCTGTTTCTCTGAGTTGTTACCAAAGGCTTCTCTGATTATTCACTCATTGGTTCTCTGGTTATTTCCTCTCCATTTCACTGATTTTTGATTCATTGTTTCTCTAATTATTCACCCACTGTTTCTCAGGTTATTGATTTGCTGTTTCACTGTTTTTTGACTCGTTGTATCTCAGATAAGCGACTCGCTGCTTCTCAGATTACCGATCCTCTGTTTCTCTGATAATTAACTCACTGTTTCTCTGATAACTGACTCACTGTTTCTCTAATTATTGCCTCACTGTTTATCTGATTATTGACTCACTGTTTTCAAATTATTGACCCACTGTTTATCAGATTATTGATGCACTGTTCTTCTAATTATTGCCCCACTCTTCCTCTCTTTATTGCCTCACTGTTTCTCTGATCTTGACCCACTGCTTCTAATTATTGACTCACAGTTTATCTGATTATTGAACCACTTTTTCTCTGATTATTCTCTCACTGTTTCTCTGATTAATGGATCATTGTTTCACAGATTAGTCAACCACTCATCCGCAGGTTTTTGATTCCCTGTTTCTCCGATTATTGACCTGCTGGTTCATTGATGTTCGACAAGCTTTTTTTCAGATTTGCAACTCACTCTTTCTGAGATTACTGACCCTCTGTTTCTCTGATATTTAACTCATTGTTTCTCTGATTGTTGACTCACTGTTTCTATGATTATTGTTTCATTGCTTCCCTGATTACAGACTCATTGTTGCTCAGAATATTATCCCACCGTTTCTCTGATTATTGTATCACTGTATCTCTGATTATTCACTGACTCTTTCTCAGATTAATGAACCAATGTTTATCAGTTTATTGACTCACTGCTTCTCTGATTATTGACCCACTGTTACTCCGATTATTGACTCGCTGTTTCTCTGATCTTTGACTCACTGCTCCTAATTATAGACATAATGTTTCTCTGATTATTCTCTCAATGTTTCTCTGATTATTGACCCAATGTTTCCCTGATTATTGACACAATATTTCTCTCATTATTGACCAAAGGTTTCTCCGATTATTCACTCATGGTTTCTCTGGTTATTTGCTCGCCATTTCACAGAATTCTGAATCACTGTTTAACTGATTATTGCCACAGTTCACCGAAGTATTGACCCAGCGTTTTCCTGAATATACACTCAATGTTTCCCTGATTATTCACTCACTGTTTTCCTGATTATTCACTTTCTATTTCTCTGAATATTCTCTCAATGTTTCTCTAATTATTGAGCCACTGTTTCCCTGATTAATGACCAACCTTTGCTATGACAATTGACTGGCTGCTTCACTGATTATTGACTCACTGTTACCCTGATTATTGACTCCCTGTCTCCCTGATTATTGAATCACTGTTTATCTGATTATTGAACCACTGTATCTCCGATTATTGTATCACTATCTCCCTGAATATTCCCTCACTCTTTCTCAGATTAATGACCCAATGTTTATCAGGTTATTGACTCACTGTTTCTCTGATTATTGACCCGCTGTTCCTTTGATTATTGACTCACTCTTTCTCTGATCTTTGACTCACTGCTGCTAATTATATGCATAGTGTTTCTCAGATTGTTCCCTCAATGTTTCTCTGATTTCTTACCAAAGGTTTCTCTGATTATTCACTCACTTCTTCTCTGATTATTCACTCATTTTTTCTCTGATTTTTCACTCGATTTTTCTCTGATTATTGACCCATTGTTTCTCTGAATTGTTACCAGTGGTTTCTCTGACTATTCACTCATTGGTTCTCTGGTTATTTCCTCTCCATTTCATTGATTTTTTAATCACTGTTCCTCTGATTATTCACCCTCTGTTTCTCAGGTTATTGATTTGCTCTTTCACTGTTTTTTGACTTGTTCTATCTCAGATTATCGACTCGCTGTTTCTCAGATTACCGACCCTCTGTTTCTCTGATAATTTACTCACTGTTTCTCTGATTATTTACTCACTGTTTTCCTGATTATTCACTTTCTATTGCTCTGAATATTCTCTCAATGTTTCTCTAATTATTGAGCCACTGTTTCTCTGATTAGTGACCAACTTTGGCCATGACAATTGACTGGCTGTTTCACTGATTATTGACTCACTGTTACCCTGATTATTGACTCCCTGTCTCCCTGATTACTGACTCACTCTTTATCTGTTTATGAACCACTGTTTCTCTGATTATTGTATCACTGTCTCCCTGATTATTAACTCATTCCTTCTCAGATTAATGACCCAATGTTTATCAGGTTATTGACTCACTGTTTCTCTGATTATTGACCCGCTGTTCCTTTGATTATTGACTCGCTGTTTCTCTGATCTTTGACTCACTGCTGCTAATTAAAGACAGTGTTTCTCAGATTGTTCTCTCAATGTTTCTCTGATTTTTGACCCTTTGTTTCTCCTATTTCTTACCAACAATTTCTCTGATTATTCACTCACTTCTTCTCTGATTATTCACTCATTTTTTCTCTGATTATTCACTCAATGTTTCTCTGATTATTGACCCACTGTTTCTCTGAATTTTTACCAAAGGTTTCTCTGATTATTCACTCATTGGTTCTCTGGTTATTTCTTCTTCATTTCACGGATTTTTGATTCACTGTTTCTCTGATTATTCACTCACGGTTTCTCTGGTTATTTGCTCTTCGTTTCACAGATTTTCTGATAATAATCAGAGAAGTAGTGAGTGAATAATCAGAGAAACCGATGGTAAGAAATTAGAGAAACATTGGGTCAATAATCAGAGAAACATTGAGAGAACAATCTGAGAAACAGATAATTCCCCGAATTATTGACCCACTGATTTCCTGATTATTCGCTCAATGTTTCTCTGATTATTCACTCACTGTTTTCCTGATTATTCACTTTCTATTACTCTGAATATTCTCTCAATGTATCTCTAATTATTGAGCCACTGTTTCTCTGATTATTGACCCACTGTTCCTTTGATTATTGACTCTCTGTTTCTCTGATCTTTGACTCACTGCTGCTAATTATAGACATAGTGTTTCTCTGATGGTTCTCTCAATGTTTCTCTGATTATTCACCCAATGTTTCTCTGATTTCTTACCAAAAGTTTCTCTGATTATTCACTCACATCTTCGCTGATTATTCACTAATTTTTCTCAGATTAATCACTCAATGTTTCTCTGATTATTGACCCACTGATTGTCTGAATTTTTGCCAGTGGTTTCTCTGATTATTCACTCATTGGTTCTCTGGTTATGTCTTCTCCATTTCACTGATTATTGAATCATTGTTTCTCTGATTATTCACTCACGGTTTCTCTGGTTATTTGCTCTTCGTTTCACAGATTTTTGAATCACTATTTATTGCCGCAATTCACTCACTTGTTCTCTGATTATTCACTCAATTGTTCTCTGATTTTTCATTCAATGTTTCCCTGATTATTCACTCACTGTTTCTTTGATTATTCAGTCAATGTTTCTCTGATTATTGACACAATATTTCTCTCATTATTGGCCAAAGGTTTCTCTGATTATTCACTCATGGTTTCGCTGGTTATTTGCTCTCCATTTCACAGATTTTTGAATCACTGTTTCACTGATTATTGCCTCAGTTCCCCGAATTATTGACCCACCGTTTTTCTGAATATTCACTCAATGTTTCTCTGATTATTCACTCAATGTTGTCCTGATTATTCACTTTCTATTTCTCTGAATATTCTCTCAATGTTTCTCTAAATATTGACCCACTGTTTCTCTGATTATTGACCAATTTTTGCCATGACAATTGACTCGCTGTTTCTCTGATTATTGACTCGCTGTTTCTATGATTATTGTTCCATTGCTTCCCTGATTATAGACTCTCTGTTGCTCAGATTTTTCACCCACTGTTTATCAGATTATTGATGCACTGTTTCTCTGATTATTGTGTCACTGTTTCTCTGATTATTCACTCACTCATTCTCAGATTAATGAACCAATGTTAATCAGGTTATTGATTCACTGTTTCTTTGAATATTGACCCACTGTTCCTTCAATTATTGACTCTCTGTTTCTCTGATCTTTCACTCATTGCTCCTAATTATAGACATATTATTTCTTTGATTATTCTCTCAATGTTTCTCTGATTATTGACCCAATGTTTCTTGATTATTGACCCAATGTTTCTCTGATTTCTTAACAAAAGTTTCTCTGATTATTCACTCATTTTTTTTCTCTGATTATTCACTCATCTTTTACTGGTTATTCATTCAATGTTTCTCTGATTATTCACTCAATGATTCTCTGATTATTCAGTCAATGTTTCTCTGATGGTTGACACAATATTTCTCTAAATATTGACCAAAGGTTTCTTTGTTTATTCACTCACGGTTTCTCTGGTAATTTGCTCTCCGTTTCACAGATTTTTCAATCACTGTTTCACTGATTATTGCTGCAGTTCCCCGAATTATTGACCCACCGTTTTCCTGAATGTTCACTCAATGTTTCTCTGATTATTCACCCTCTGTTTCTCTGAGTTGTTACCAAAGGCTTCTCTGATTATTCACTCATTGGTTCTCTGGTTATTTCCTCTCCATTTCACTGATTTTTGATTCATTGTTTCTCTAATTATTCACCCACTGTTTCTCAGGTTATTGATTTGCTGTTTCACTGTTTTTTGACTCGTTGTATCTCAGATAAGCGACTCGCTGCTTCTCAGATTACCGATCCTCTGTTTCTCTGATAATTAACTCACTGTTTCTCTGATAACTGACTCACTGTTTCTCTAATTATTGCCTCACTGTTTATCTGATTATTGACTCACTGTTTTCAGATTATTGACCCACTGTTTATCAGATTATTGATGCACTGTTCCTCTAATTATTGCCCCACTCTTCCTCTCATTATTGCCTCACTGTTTCTCTGATCTTGACCCACTGCTTCTAATTATTGACTCACAGTTTATCTGATTATTGAACCACTTTTTCTCTGATTATTCTCTCACTGTTTCTCTGATTAATGGATCATTGTTTCACAGATTAGTCAACCACTCATCCACAGGTTTTTGATTCACTGTTTCTCCGATTATTGACCTGCTGGTTCATTGATGTTCGACAAGCTTTTTTTCAGATTTGCAACTCACTCTTTCTGAGATTACTGACCCTCTGTTTCTCTGATATTTAACTCATTGTTTCTCTGATTGTTGACTCACTGTTTCTATTATTATTGTTTCATTGCTTCCCTGATTATAGACTCATTGTTGCTCAGAATATTATCCCACCGTTTCTCTGATTATTGTATCACTGTATCTCTGATTATTCACTGACTCTTTCTCAGATTAATGAACCAATGTTTATCAGTTTATTGACTCACTGCTTCTCTGATTATTGACCCACTGTTACTCCGATTATTGACTCGCTGTTTCTCTGATCTTTGACTCACTGCTCCTAATTATAGACATAATGTTTCTCTGATTATTCTCTCAATGTTTCTCTGATTATTGACCCAATGTTTCTCTGATTATTGACACAATATTTCTCTCATTATTGACCAAAGGTTTCTCCGATTATTCACTCATGGTTTCTCTGGTTATTTGCTCGCCATTTCACAGAATTCTGAATCACTGTTTAACTGATTATTGCCACAGTTCACCGAAGTATTGACCCACCGTTTTCTTGAATATACACTCAATGTTTCCCTGATTATTCACTCACTGTTTTCCTGATTATTCACTTTCTATTTCTCTGAATATTCTCTCAATGTTTCTCTAATTATTGAGCCACTGTTTCCCTGATTAATGACCAACCTTTGCTATGACAATTGACTGGCTGCTTCACTGATTATTGACTCACTGTTACCCTGATTATTGACTCCCTGTCTCCCTGATTATTGAATCACTGTTTATCTGATTATTGAACCACTGTATCTCCGATTATTGTATCACTATCTCCCTGAATATTCCCTCACTCTTTCTCAGATTAATGACCCAATGTTTATCAGGTTATTGACTCACTGTTTCTCTGATTATTGACCCGCTGTTCCTTTGATTATTGACTCACTCTTTCTCTGATCTTTGACTCACTGCTGCTAATTATATGCATAGTGTTTCTCAGATTGTTCCCTCATTGTTTCTCTGATTTCTTACCAAAGGTTTCTCTGATTATTCACTCACTTCTTCTCTGATTATTCACTCATTTTTTCTCTGATTTTTCACTCAATTTTTCTCTGATTATTGACCCATTGTTTCTCTGAATTGTTACCAGTGGTTTCTCTGACTATTCACTCATTGGTTCTCTGTTTATTTCCTCTCCATTTCATTGATTTTTTAATCACTGTTCCTCTGATTATTCACCCACTGTTTCTCAGGTTATTGATTTGCTCTTTCACTGTTTTTTGACTTGTCCTATCTCAGATTATCGACTCGCTGTTTCTCAGATTACCGACCCTCTGTTTCTCTGATAATTTACTCACTGTTTCTCTGATTATTGACTCACTGTTTCTCTAATTATTGCCTCTTTGTTTATCTGATTATTGCCTCACTGTTGCTCAGATTATTGACCCACTGTTTATCAGATTATTGACGCACTGATCCTCTCATTATTGCCTCGCTGTTTCTCTGATCGATGACTCACTGCTTCGAATTATAGACACCGTGTTTATCCGATTATTGACTCATTTATTTTCTGATTATTGACCCACGGTTTCTCTGATTGTTGATTCTCTGTTTCTCTGATTATTCACTCAATGTTTCTCTGCTTATTTACTCTACGTTTCACTGATTTTTGAATCACTGTTTCACTGATTATTGTCGCAGATCCCAGAATTATTGACCCACCGTTTTACTGAATATTCACTCAATGTTTCTCTGATGATTCACTCACTGTTTTCCTGATTATTCACTTTCTATTTCTCTGAATATTCTCTCAATGTTTCTCTGATTATTGACCCAATGTTTCTCTAATTCCTTACCAAAGGTTTCTCACTACTTCTCTGATTATTCACTCATTTTTCTCTGATTATTGACCCACTGTTTCTCTGAATTGTTATCAAATGCTTCTCTGATTATTCACTCATTGGTTCTCTGGTTATTTCCTCTACATTTCACTGATTTTTATATGACTGTTTCTCTGATTATTCACCCACTGTTACTCAGGTTATTGATTTACTGCTTCACTGTTTTTTGACTCGTTGTATCTCGGATAAGCGACTCGCTGTTTCTCAGATTACCGACCCTCTGTTTCTCTGATAATTAACTCACTGTTTCTCTAATTATTGCCTCACTATTTATCTGATTATTGACTCACTGTTGCTCAGATTATTGACCCACTGTTGCTCAGATTATTGACCCACTGTTGCTCAGATTATTGCCCCACTGTTCTTCTCATTATTGCCTCACTGTTTCTCTGTTCTTGACCCACTGCTTCTAATTATTGACTCACTGTTTATCTGAACCACTTTTTCTCTGATTATTTTCTCACTATTTCTCCGATTAATGGATCACTGTTTCACAGAATAGTCAAGCACTCATTCGCAGGTTTTTGATTCCCTGTTTCTCCGATTATTGACCTGCTGGTTCACTGATGTTTGACAAGCTGTTTCTCTGATTTGCAACTCACTTTTTCTGAGATTACTGACCCTCTGTTTCGCTGATAATTAACTCATTGTTTCTCTAATTATTGACTCACTGTTCCTATGATTACTGTTTCACTGCTTCCCTGATTATAGACTCATTGTTGCTCAGATTATTGTCCCAATGTTTCTCTGATTTTTGTATCAATGTTTCTCTGATTATTCACTCACTCTTTCTCAGATTATTGAACCAATGTTTATCAGGTTATTGACTCACTGTTTCTCTGATTATTGACCCACTGTTACTCCGATTATTGACTCGCTGTTTCTCTGATCTTTGACTCACTGCTCCTAATTATAGACATAATGTTTCTCTGATTGTTCTCTCAATGTTTCTCTGATTATTGACTCGCTGTTTCTATGATTATTGTTCCAGTGCTTCCCTGATTATAGACTCTCTGTTGCTCAGATTTTTCACCCACTTTTTATCAGAGTTTATCACTGTTTATCACTGTTTATCAATAATCACTGATTATTGATGCACTGTTTCTCTGGTTATTGTGTCACTGTTTCTCTGATTATTCACTCACTCATTCTCAGATTAATGAACCAATGTTTATCAGATTATTGATTCACTGTTTCTTTGAATATTGACCCACTGTTCCTTCGATTATTGACTCTGTTTCTCTGATCTTTCACTCATTGCTCCTAATTATAGACATATTATTTCTTTGATTATTCTCTCAATGTTTCTCTGATTATTGACCCAATGTTTCTTGATTATTGACCCAATGTTTCTCTGATTTCTTAACAAAAGTTTCTCTGATTATTCACTCATTTTTCTCTGATTATTGACTCATTTTTTACTGGTTATTCATTCAATGTTTCTCTGATTATTCACTCAATGTTTCTCTGATTATTCAGTCAATGTTTCTCTGATGGTTGACACAATATTTCTCTAAATATTGACCAAAGGTTTCTTTGTTTATTCACTCACGGTTTCTCTGGTAATTTGCTCTCCGTTTCACAGATTTTTCAATCACTGTTTCACTGATTATTGCTGCAGTTCCCCGAATTATTGACCCACCGTTTTCCTGAATGTTCACTCAATGTTTCTCTGATTATTCACCCTCTGTTTCTCTGAGTTGTTACCAAAGGCTTCTCTGATTATTCACTCATTGGTTCTCTGGTTATTTCCTCTCCATTTCACTGATTTTTGATTCATTGTTTCTCTAATTATTCACCCACTGTTTCTCAGGTTATTGATTTGCTGTTTCACTGTTTTTTGACTCGTTGTATCTCAGATAAGCGACTCGCTGCTTCTCAGATTACCGATCCTCTGTTTCTCTGATAATTAACTCACTGTTTCTCTGATAACTGACTCACTGTTTCTCTAATTATTGCCTCACTGTTTATCTGATTATTGACTCACTGTTTTCAAATTATTGACCCACTGTTTATCAGATTATTGATGCACTGTTCTTCTAATTATTGCCCCACTCTTCCTCTCTTTATTGCCTCACTGTTTCTCTGATCTTGACCCACTGCTTCTAATTATTGACTCACAGTTTATCTGATTATTGAACCACTTTTTCTCTGATTATTCTCTCACTGTTTCTCTGATTAATGGATCATTGTTTCACAGATTAGTCAACCACTCATCCGCAGGTTTTTGATTCCCTGTTTCTCCGATTATTGACCTGCTGGTTCATTGATGTTCGACAAGCTTTTTTTCAGATTTGCAACTCACTCTTTCTGAGATTACTGACCCTCTGTTTCTCTGATATTTAACTCATTGTTTCTCTGATTGTTGACTCACTGTTTCTATGATTATTGTTTCATTGCTTCCCTGATTACAGACTCATTGTTGCTCAGAATATTATCCCACCGTTTCTCTGATTATTGTATCACTGTATCTCTGATTATTCACTGACTCTTTCTCAGATTAATGAACCAATGTTTATCAGTTTATTGACTCACTGCTTCTCTGATTATTGACCCACTGTTACTCCGATTATTGACTCGCTGTTTCTCTGATCTTTGACTCACTGCTCCTAATTATAGACATAATGTTTCTCTGATTATTCTCTCAATGTTTCTCTGATTATTGACCCAATGTTTCCCTGATTATTGACACAATATTTCTCTCATTATTGACCAAAGGTTTCTCCGATTATTCACTCATGGTTTCTCTGGTTATTTGCTCGCCATTTCACAGAATTCTGAATCACTGTTTAACTGATTATTGCCACAGTTCACCGAAGTATTGACCCAGCGTTTTCCTGAATATACACTCAATGTTTCCCTGATTATTCACTCACTGTTTTCCTGATTATTCACTTTCTATTTCTCTGAATATTCTCTCAATGTTTCTCTAATTATTGAGCCACTGTTTCCCTGATTAATGACCAACCTTTGCTATGACAATTGACTGGCTGCTTCACTGATTATTGACTCACTGTTACCCTGATTATTGACTCCCTGTCTCCCTGATTATTGAATCACTGTTTATCTGATTATTGAACCACTGTATCTCCGATTATTGTATCACTATCTCCCTGAATATTCCCTCACTCTTTCTCAGATTAATGACCCAATGTTTATCAGGTTATTGACTCACTGTTTCTCTGATTATTGACCCGCTGTTCCTTTGATTATTGACTCACTCTTTCTCTGATCTTTGACTCACTGCTGCTAATTATATGCATAGTGTTTCTCAGATTGTTCCCTCAATGTTTCTCTGATTTCTTACCAAAGGTTTCTCTGATTATTCACTCACTTCTTCTCTGATTTTTCACTCGATTTTTCTCTGATTATTGACCCATTGTTTCTCTGAATTGTTACCAGTGGTTTCTCTGACTATTCACTCATTGGTTCTCTGGTTATTTCCTCTCCATTTCATTGATTTTTTAATCACTGTTCCTCTGATTATTCACCCACTGTTTCTCAGGTTATTGATTTGCTCTTTCACTGTTTTTTGACTTGTTCTATCTCAGATTATCGACTCGCTGTTTCTCAGATTACCGACCCTCTGTTTCTCTGATAATTTACTCACTGTTTCTCTGATTATTTACTCACTGTTTTCCTGATTATTCACTTTCTATTGCTCTGAATATTCTCTCAATGTTTCTCTAATTATTGAGCCACTGTTTCTCTGATTAGTGACCAACTTTGGCCATGACAATTGACTGGCTGTTTCACTGATTATTGACTCACTGTTACCCTGATTATTGTCTCCCTGATTACTGACTCACTCTTTATCTGTTTATGAACCACTGTTTCTCTGATTATTGTATCACTGTCTCCCTGATTATTAACTCATTCCTTCTCAGATTAATGACCCAATGTTTATCAGGTTATTGACTCACTGTTTCTCTGATTATTCACTCACTCATTCTCAGATTAATGAACCAATGTTAATCAGGTTATTGATTCACTGTTTCTTTGAATATTGACCCACTGTTCCTTCAATTATTGACTCTCTGTTTCTCTGATCTTTCACTCATTGCTCCTAATTATAGACATATTATTTCTTTGATTATTCTCTCAATGTTTCTCTGATTATTGACCCAATGTTTCTTGATTATTGACCCAATGTTTCTCTGATTTCTTAACAAAAGTTTCTCTGATTATTCACTCACTTTTTCTCTGATTATTCACTCATCTTTTACTGGTTATTCATTCAATGTTTCTCTGATTATTCACTCAATGATTCTCTGATTATTCAGTCAATGTTTCTCTGATGGTTGACACAATATTTCTCTAAATATTGACCAAAGGTTTCTTTGTTTATTCACTCACGGTTTCTCTGGTAATTTGCTCTCCATTTCACAGATTTTTCAATCACTGTTTCACTGATTATTGCTGCAGTTCCCCGAATTATTGACCCACCGTTTTCCTGAATGTTCACTCAATGTTTCTCTGATTATTCACCCTCTGTTTCTCTGAGTTGTTACCAAAGGCTTCTCTGATTATTCACTCATTGGTTCTCTGGTTATTTCCTCTCCATTTCACTGATTTTTGATTCATTGTTTCTCTAATTATTCACCCACTGTTTCTCAGGTTATTGATTTGCTGTTTCACTGTTTTTTGACTCGTTGTATCTCAGATAAGCGACTCGCTGCTTCTCAGATTACCGATCCTCTGTTTCTCTGATAATTAACTCACTGTTTCTCTGATAACTGACTCACTGTTTCTCTAATTATTGCCTCACTGTTTATCTGATTATTGACTCACTGTTTTCAGATTATTGACCCACTGTTTATCAGATTATTGATGCACTGTTCTTCTAATTATTGCCCCACTCTTCCTCTCTTTATTGCCTCACTGTTTCTCTGATCTTGACCCACTGCTTCTAATTATTGACTCACAGTTTATCTGATTATTGAACCACTTTTTCTCTGATTATTCTCTCACTGTTTCTCTGATTAATGGATCATTGTTTCACAGATTAGTCAACCACTCATCCGCAGGTTTTTGATTCCCTGTTTCTCCGATTATTGACCTGCTGGTTCATTGATGTTCGACAAGCTTTTTTTCAGATTTGCAACTCACTCTTTCTGAGATTACTGACCCTCTGTTTCTCTGATATTTAACTCATTGTTTCTCTGATTGTTGACTCACTGTTTCTATGATTATTGTTTCATTGCTTCCCTGATTACAGACTCATTGTTGCTCAGAATATTATCCCACCGTTTCTCTGATTATTGTATCACTGTATCTCTGATTATTCACTGACTCTTTCTCAGATTAATGAACCAATGTTTATCAGTTTATTGACTCACTGCTTCTCTGATTATTGACCCACTGTTACTCCGATTATTGACTCGCTGTTTCTCTGATCTTTGACTCACTGCTCCTAATTATAGACATAATGTTTCTCTGATTATTCTCTCAATGTTTCTCTGATTATTGACCCAATGTTTCCCTGATTATTGACACAATATTTCTCTCATTATTGACCAAAGGTTTCTCCGATTATTCACTCATGGTTTCTCTGGTTATTTGCTCGCCATTTCACAGAATTCTGAATCACTGTTTAACTGATTATTGCCACAGTTCACCGAAGTATTGACCCAGCGTTTTCCTGAATATACACTCAATGTTTCCCTGATTATTCACTCACTGTTTTCCTGATTATTCACTTTCTATTTCTCTGAATATTCTCTCAATGTTTCTCTAATTATTGAGCCACTGTTTCCCTGATTAATGACCAACCTTTGCTATGACAATTGACTGGCTGCTTCACTGATTATTGACTCACTGTTACCCTGATTATTGACTCCCTGTCTCCCTGATTATTGAATCACTGTTTATCTGATTATTGAACCACTGTATCTCCGATTATTGTATCACTATCTCCCTGAATATTCCCTCACTCTTTCTCAGATTAATGACCCAATGTTTATCAGGTTATTGACTCACTGTTTCTCTGATTATTGACCCGCTGTTCCTTTGATTATTGACTCACTCTTTCTCTGATCTTTGACTCACTGCTGCTAATTATATGCATAGTGTTTCTCAGATTGTTCCCTCAATGTTTCTCTGATTTCTTACCAAAGGTTTCTCTGATTATTCACTCACTTCTTCTCTGATTTTTCACTCGATTTTTCTCTGATTATTGACCCATTGTTTCTCTGAATTGTTACCAGTGGTTTCTCTGACTATTCACTCATTGGTTCTCTGGTTATTTCCTCTCCATTTCACTGATTTTTGATTCATTGTTTCTCTAATTATTCACCCACTGTTTCTCAGGTTATTGATTTGCTGTTTCACTGTTTTTTGACTCGTTGTATCTCAGATAAGCGACTCGCTGCTTCTCAGATTACCGATCCTCTGTTTCTCTGATAATTAACTCACTGTTTCTCTGATAACTGACTCACTGTTTCTCTAATTATTGCCTCACTGTTTATCTGATTATTGACTCACTGTTTTCAGATTATTGACCCACTGTTTATCAGATTATTGATGCACTGTTCTTCTAATTATTGCCCCACTCTTCCTCTCTTTATTGCCTCACTGTTTCTCTGATCTTGACCCACTGCTTCTAATTATTGACTCACAGTTTATCTGATTATTGAACCACTTTTTCTCTGATTATTCTCTCACTGTTTCTCTGATTAATGGATCATTGTTTCACAGATTAGTCAACCACTCATCCGCAGGTTTTTGATTCCCTGTTTCTCCGATTATTGACCTGCTGGTTCATTGATGTTCGACAAGCTTTTTTTCAGATTTGCAACTCACTCTTTCTGAGATTACTGACCCTCTGTTTCTCTGATATTTAACTCATTGTTTCTCTGATTGTTGACTCACTGTTTCTATGATTATTGTTTCATTGCTTCCCTGATTACAGACTCATTGTTGCTCAGAATATTATCCCACCGTTTCTCTGATTATTGTATCACTGTATCTCTGATTATTCACTGACTCTTTCTCAGATTAATGAACCAATGTTTATCAGTTTATTGACTCACTGCTTCTCTGATTATTGACCCACTGTTACTCCGATTATTGACTCGCTGTTTCTCTGATCTTTGACTCACTGCTCCTAATTATAGACATAATGTTTCTCTGATTATTCTCTCAATGTTTCTCTGATTATTGACCCAATGTTTCCCTGATTATTGACACAATATTTCTCTCATTATTGACCAAAGGTTTCTCCGATTATTCACTCATGGTTTCTCTGGTTATTTGCTCGCCATTTCACAGAATTCTGAATCACTGTTTAACTGATTATTGCCACAGTTCACCGAAGTATTGACCCAGCGTTTTCCTGAATATACACTCAATGTTTCCCTGATTATTCACTCACTGTTTTCCTGATTATTCACTTTCTATTTCTCTGAATATTCTCTCAATGTTTCTCTAATTATTGAGCCACTGTTTCCCTGATTAATGACCAACCTTTGCTATGACAATTGACTGGCTGCTTCACTGATTATTGACTCACTGTTACCCTGATTATTGACTCCCTGTCTCCCTGATTATTGAATCACTGTTTATCTGATTATTGAACCACTGTATCTCCGATTATTGTATCACTATCTCCCTGAATATTCCCTCACTCTTTCTCAGATTAATGACCCAATGTTTATCAGGTTATTGACTCACTGTTTCTCTGATTATTGACCCGCTGTTCCTTTGATTATTGACTCACTCTTTCTCTGATCTTTGACTCACTGCTGCTAATTATATGCATAGTGTTTCTCAGATTGTTCCCTCAATGTTTCTCTGATTTCTTACCAAAGGTTTCTCTGATTATTCACTCACTTCTTCTCTGATTTTTCACTCGATTTTTCTCTGATTATTGACCCATTGTTTCTCTGAATTGTTACCAGTGGTTTCTCTGACTATTCACTCATTGGTTCTCTGGTTATTTCCTCTCCATTTCATTGATTTTTTAATCACTGTTCCTCTGATTATTCACCCACTGTTTCTCAGGTTATTGATTTGCTCTTTCACTGTTTTTTGACTTGTTCTATCTCAGATTATCGACTCGCTGTTTCTCAGATTACCGACCCTCTGTTTCTCTGATAATTTACTCACTGTTTCTCTGATTATTTACTCACTGTTTTCCTGATTATTCACTTTCTATTGCTCTGAATATTCTCTCAATGTTTCTCTAATTATTGAGCCACTGTTTCTCTGATTAGTGACCAACTTTGGCCATGACAATTGACTGGCTGTTTCACTGATTATTGACTCACTGTTACCCTGATTATTGACTCCCTGTCTCCCTGATTACTGACTCACTCTTTATCTGTTTATGAACCACTGTTTCTCTGATTATTGTATCACTGTCTCCCTGATTATTAACTCATTCCTTCTCAGATTAATGACCCAATGTTTATCAGGTTATTGACTCACTGTTTCTCTGATTATTCACTCACTCATTCTCAGATTAATGAACCAATGTTAATCAGGTTATTGATTCACTGTTTCTTTGAATATTGACCCACTGTTCCTTCAATTATTGACTCTCTGTTTCTCTGATCTTTCACTCATTGCTCCTAATTATAGACATATTATTTCTTTGATTATTCTCTCAATGTTTCTCTGATTATTGACCCAATGTTTCTTGATTATTGACCCAATGTTTCTCTGATTTCTTAACAAAAGTTTCTCTGATTATTCACTCACTTTTTCTCTGATTATTCACTCATCTTTTACTGGTTATTCATTCAATGTTTCTCTGATTATTCACTCAATGATTCTCTGATTATTCAGTCAATGTTTCTCTGATGGTTGACACAATATTTCTCTAAATATTGACCAAAGGTTTCTTTGTTTATTCACTCACGGTTTCTCTGGTAATTTGCTCTCCATTTCACAGATTTTTCAATCACTGTTTCACTGATTATTGCTGCAGTTCCCCGAATTATTGACCCACCGTTTTCCTGAATGTTCACTCAATGTTTCTCTGATTATTCACCCTCTGTTTCTCTGAGTTGTTACCAAAGGCTTCTCTGATTATTCACTCATTGGTTCTCTGGTTATTTCCTCTCCATTTCACTGATTTTTGATTCATTGTTTCTCTAATTATTCACCCACTGTTTCTCAGGTTATTGATTTGCTGTTTCACTGTTTTTTGACTCGTTGTATCTCAGATAAGCGACTCGCTGCTTCTCAGATTACCGATCCTCTGTTTCTCTGATAATTAACTCACTGTTTCTCTGATAACTGACTCACTGTTTCTCTAATTATTGCCTCACTGTTTATCTGATTATTGACTCACTGTTTTCAGATTATTGACCCACTGTTTATCAGATTATTGATGCACTGTTCTTCTAATTATTGCCCCACTCTTCCTCTCTTTATTGCCTCACTGTTTCTCTGATCTTGACCCACTGCTTCTAATTATTGACTCACAGTTTATCTGATTATTGAACCACTTTTTCTCTGATTATTCTCTCACTGTTTCTCTGATTAATGGATCATTGTTTCACAGATTAGTCAACCACTCATCCGCAGGTTTTTGATTCCCTGTTTCTCCGATTATTGACCTGCTGGTTCATTGATGTTCGACAAGCTTTTTTTCAGATTTGCAACTCACTCTTTCTGAGATAACTGACCCTCTGTTTCTCTGATATTTAACTCATTGTTTCTCTGATTGTTGACTCACTGTTTCTATGATTATTGTTTCATTGCTTCCCTGATTACAGACTCATTGTTGCTCAGAATATTATCCCACCGTTTCTCTGATTATTGTATCACTGTATCTCTGATTATTCACTGACTCTTTCTCAGATTAATGAACCAATGTTTATCAGTTTATTGACTCACTGCTTCTCTGATTATTGACCCACTGTTACTCCGATTATTGACTCGCTGTTTCTCTGATCTTTGACTCACTGCTCCTAATTATAGACATAATGTTTCTCTGATTATTCTCTCAATGTTTCTCTGATTATTGACCCAATGTTTCCCTGATTATTGACACAATATTTCTCTCATTATTGACCAAAGGTTTCTCCGATTATTCACTCATGGTTTCTCTGGTTATTTGCTCGCCATTTCACAGAATTCTGAATCACTGTTTAACTGATTATTGCCACAGTTCACCGAAGTATTGACCCAGCGTTTTCTTGAATATACACTCAATGTTTCCCTGATTATTCACTAGTGGTTTTCCTGATTATTCACTTTCTATTTCTCTGAATATTCTCTCAATGTTTCTCTAATTATTGAGCCACTGTTTCCCTGATTAATGACCAACCTTTGCTATGACAATTGACTGGCTGCTTCACTGATTATTGACTCACTGTTACCCTGATTATTGACTCCCTGTCTCCCTGATTATTGAATCACTGTTTATCTGATTATTGAACCACTGTATCTCCGATTATTGTATCACTATCTCCCTGAATATTCCCTCACTCTTTCTCAGATTAATGACCCAATGTTTATCAGGTTATTGACTCACTGTTTCTCTGATTATTGACCCGCTGTTCCTTTGATTATTGACTCACTCTTTCTCTGATCTTTGACTCACTGCTGCTAATTATATGCATAGTGTTTCTCAGATTGTTCCCTCAATGTTTCTCTGATTTCTTACCAAAGGTTTCTCTGATTATTCACTCACTTCTTCTCTGATTTTTCACTCGATTTTTCTCTGATTATTGACCCATTGTTTCTCTGAATTGTTACCAGTGGTTTCTCTGACTATTCACTCATTGGTTCTCTGGTTATTTCCTCTCCATTTCATTGATTTTTTAATCACTGTTCCTCTGATTATTCACCCACTGTTTCTCAGGTTATTGATTTGCTCTTTCACTGTTTTTTGACTTGTTCTATCTCAGATTATCGACTCGCTGTTTCTCAGATTACCGACCCTCTGTTTCTCTGATAATTTACTCACTGTTTCTCTGATTATTTACTCACTGTTTTCCTGATTATTCACTTTCTATTGCTCTGAATATTCTCTCAATGTTTCTCTAATTATTGAGCCACTGTTTCTCTGATTAGTGACCAACTTTGGCCATGACAATTGACTGGCTGTTTCACTGATTATTGACTCACTGTTACCCTGATTATTGTCTCCCTGATTACTGACTCACTCTTTATCTGTTTATGAACCACTGTTTCTCTGATTATTGTATCACTGTCTCCCTGATTATTAACTCATTCCTTCTCAGATTAATGACCCAATGTTTATCAGGTTATTGACTCACTGTTTCTCTGATTATTCACTCACTCATTCTCAGATTAATGAACCAATGTTAATCAGGTTATTGATTCACTGTTTCTTTGAATATTGACCCACTGTTCCTTCAATTATTGACTCTCTGTTTCTCTGATCTTTCACTCATTGCTCCTAATTATAGACATATTATTTCTTTGATTATTCTCTCAATGTTTCTCTGATTATTGACCCAATGTTTCTTGATTATTGACCCAATGTTTCTCTGATTTCTTAACAAAAGTTTCTCTGATTATTCACTCACTTTTTCTCTGATTATTCACTCATCTTTTACTGGTTATTCATTCAATGTTTCTCTGATTATTCACTCAATGATTCTCTGATTATTCAGTCAATGTTTCTCTGATGGTTGACACAATATTTCTCTAAATATTGACCAAAGGTTTCTTTGTTTATTCACTCACGGTTTCTCTGGTAATTTGCTCTCCATTTCACAGATTTTTCAATCACTGTTTCACTGATTATTGCTGCAGTTCCCCGAATTATTGACCCACCGTTTTCCTGAATGTTCACTCAATGTTTCTCTGATTATTCACCCTCTGTTTCTCTGAGTTGTTACCAAAGGCTTCTCTGATTATTCACTCATTGGTTCTCTGGTTATTTCCTCTCCATTTCACTGATTTTTGATTCATTGTTTCTCTAATTATTCACCCACTGTTTCTCAGGTTATTGATTTGCTGTTTCACTGTTTTTTGACTCGTTGTATCTCAGATAAGCGACTCGCTGCTTCTCAGATTACCGATCCTCTGTTTCTCTGATAATTAACTCACTGTTTCTCTGATAACTGACTCACTGTTTCTCTAATTATTGCCTCACTGTTTATCTGATTATTGACTCACTGTTTTCAGATTATTGACCCACTGTTTATCAGATTATTGATGCACTGTTCTTCTAATTATTGCCCCACTCTTCCTCTCTTTATTGCCTCACTGTTTCTCTGATCTTGACCCACTGCTTCTAATTATTGACTCACAGTTTATCTGATTATTGAACCACTTTTTCTCTGATTATTCTCTCACTGTTTCTCTGATTAATGGATCATTGTTTCACAGATTAGTCAACCACTCATCCGCAGGTTTTTGATTCCCTGTTTCTCCGATTATTGACCTGCTGGTTCATTGATGTTCGACAAGCTTTTTTTCAGATTTGCAACTCACTCTTTCTGAGATTACTGACCCTCTGTTTCTCTGATATTTAACTCATTGTTTCTCTGATTGTTGACTCACTGTTTCTATGATTATTGTTTCATTGCTTCCCTGATTACAGACTCATTGTTGCTCAGAATATTATCCCACCGTTTCTCTGATTATTGTATCACTGTATCTCTGATTATTCACTGACTCTTTCTCAGATTAATGAACCAATGTTTATCAGTTTATTGACTCACTGCTTCTCTGATTATTGACCCACTGTTACTCCGATTATTGACTCGCTGTTTCTCTGATCTTTGACTCACTGCTCCTAATTATAGACATAATGTTTCTCTGATTATTCTCTCAATGTTTCTCTGATTATTGACCCAATGTTTCCCTGATTATTGACACAATATTTCTCTCATTATTGACCAAAGGTTTCTCCGATTATTCACTCATGGTTTCTCTGGTTATTTGCTCGCCATTTCACAGAATTCTGAATCACTGTTTAACTGATTATTGCCACAGTTCACCGAAGTATTGACCCAGCGTTTTCCTGAATATACACTCAATGTTTCCCTGATTATTCACTCACTGTTTTCCTGATTATTCACTTTCTATTTCTCTGAATATTCTCTCAATGTTTCTCTAATTATTGAGCCACTGTTTCCCTGATTAATGACCAACCTTTGCTATGACAATTGACTGGCTGCTTCACTGATTATTGACTCACTGTTACCCTGATTATTGACTCCCTGTCTCCCTGATTATTGAATCACTGTTTATCTGATTATTGAACCACTGTATCTCCGATTATTGTATCACTATCTCCCTGAATATTCCCTCACTCTTTCTCAGATTAATGACCCAATGTTTATCAGGTTATTGACTCACTGTTTCTCTGATTATTGACCCGCTGTTCCTTTGATTATTGACTCACTCTTTCTCTGATCTTTGACTCACTGCTGCTAATTATATGCATAGTGTTTCTCAGATTGTTCCCTCAATGTTTCTCTGATTTCTTACCAAAGGTTTCTCTGATTATTCACTCACTTCTTCTCTGATTTTTCACTCGATTTTTCTCTGATTATTGACCCATTGTTTCTCTGAATTGTTACCAGTGGTTTCTCTGACTATTCACTCATTGGTTCTCTGGTTATTTCCTCTCCATTTCACTGATTTTTGATTCATTGTTTCTCTAATTATTCACCCACTGTTTCTCAGGTTATTGATTTGCTGTTTCACTGTTTTTTGACTCGTTGTATCTCAGATAAGCGACTCGCTGCTTCTCAGATTACCGATCCTCTGTTTCTCTGATAATTAACTCACTGTTTCTCTGATAACTGACTCACTGTTTCTCTAATTATTGCCTCACTGTTTATCTGATTATTGACTCACTGTTTTCAGATTATTGACCCACTGTTTATCAGATTATTGATGCACTGTTCTTCTAATTATTGCCCCACTCTTCCTCTCTTTATTGCCTCACTGTTTCTCTGATCTTGACCCACTGCTTCTAATTATTGACTCACAGTTTATCTGATTATTGAACCACTTTTTCTCTGATTATTCTCTCACTGTTTCTCTGATTAATGGATCATTGTTTCACAGATTAGTCAACCACTCATCCGCAGGTTTTTGATTCCCTGTTTCTCCGATTATTGACCTGCTGGTTCATTGATGTTCGACAAGCTTTTTTTCAGATTTGCAACTCACTCTTTCTGAGATTACTGACCCTCTGTTTCTCTGATATTTAACTCATTGTTTCTCTGATTGTTGACTCACTGTTTCTATGATTATTGTTTCATTGCTTCCCTGATTACAGACTCATTGTTGCTCAGAATATTATCCCACCGTTTCTCTGATTATTGTATCACTGTATCTCTGATTATTCACTGACTCTTTCTCAGATTAATGAACCAATGTTTATCAGTTTATTGACTCACTGCTTCTCTGATTATTGACCCACTGTTACTCCGATTATTGACTCGCTGTTTCTCTGATCTTTGACTCACTGCTCCTAATTATAGACATAATGTTTCTCTGATTATTCTCTCAATGTTTCTCTGATTATTGACCCAATGTTTCCCTGATTATTGACACAATATTTCTCTCATTATTGACCAAAGGTTTCTCCGATTATTCACTCATGGTTTCTCTGGTTATTTGCTCGCCATTTCACAGAATTCTGAATCACTGTTTAACTGATTATTGCCACAGTTCACCGAAGTATTGACCCAGCGTTTTCCTGAATATACACTCAATGTTTCCCTGATTATTCACTCACTGTTTTCCTGATTATTCACTTTCTATTTCTCTGAATATTCTCTCAATGTTTCTCTAATTATTGAGCCACTGTTTCCCTGATTAATGACCAACCTTTGCTATGACAATTGACTGGCTGCTTCACTGATTATTGACTCACTGTTACCCTGATTATTGACTCCCTGTCTCCCTGATTATTGAATCACTGTTTATCTGATTATTGAACCACTGTATCTCCGATTATTGTATCACTATCTCCCTGAATATTCCCTCACTCTTTCTCAGATTAATGACCCAATGTTTATCAGGTTATTGACTCACTGTTTCTCTGATTATTGACCCGCTGTTCCTTTGATTATTGACTCACTCTTTCTCTGATCTTTGACTCACTGCTGCTAATTATATGCATAGTGTTTCTCAGATTGTTCCCTCAATGTTTCTCTGATTTCTTACCAAAGGTTTCTCTGATTATTCACTCACTTCTTCTCTGATTTTTCACTCGATTTTTCTCTGATTATTGACCCATTGTTTCTCTGAATTGTTACCAGTGGTTTCTCTGACTATTCACTCATTGGTTCTCTGGTTATTTCCTCTCCATTTCATTGATTTTTTAATCACTGTTCCTCTGATTATTCACCCACTGTTTCTCAGGTTATTGATTTGCTCTTTCACTGTTTTTTGACTTGTTCTATCTCAGATTATCGACTCGCTGTTTCTCAGATTACCGACCCTCTGTTTCTCTGATAATTTACTCACTGTTTCTCTGATTATTTACTCACTGTTTTCCTGATTATTCACTTTCTATTGCTCTGAATATTCTCTCAATGTTTCTCTAATTATTGAGCCACTGTTTCTCTGATTAGTGACCAACTTTGGCCATGACAATTGACTGGCTGTTTCACTGATTATTGACTCACTGTTACCCTGATTATTGACTCCCTGTCTCCCTGATTACTGACTCACTCTTTATCTGTTTATGAACCACTGTTTCTCTGATTATTGTATCACTGTCTCCCTGATTATTAACTCATTCCTTCTCAGATTAATGACCCAATGTTTATCAGGTTATTGACTCACTGTTTCTCTGATTATTCACTCACTCATTCTCAGATTAATGAACCAATGTTAGTCAGGTTATTGATTCACTGTTTCTTTGAATATTGACCCACTGTTCCTTCAATTATTGACTCTCTGTTTCTCTGATCTTTCACTCATTGCTCCTAATTATAGACATATTATTTCTTTGATTATTCTCTCAATGTTTCTCTGATTATTGACCCAATGTTTCTTGATTATTGACCCAATGTTTCTCTGATTTCTTAACAAAAGTTTCTCTGATTATTCACTCACTTTTTCTCTGATTATTCACTCATCTTTTACTGGTTATTCATTCAATGTTTCTCTGATTATTCACTCAATGATTCTCTGATTATTCAGTCAATGTTTCTCTGATGGTTGACACAATATTTCTCTAAATATTGACCAAAGGTTTCTTTGTTTATTCACTCACGGTTTCTCTGGTAATTTGCTCTCCATTTCACAGATTTTTCAATCACTGTTTCACTGATTATTGCTGCAGTTCCCCGAATTATTGACCCACCGTTTTCCTGAATGTTCACTCAATGTTTCTCTGATTATTCACCCTCTGTTTCTCTGAGTTGTTACCAAAGGCTTCTCTGATTATTCACTCATTGGTTCTCTGGTTATTTCCTCTCCATTTCACTGATTTTTGATTCATTGTTTCTCTAATTATTCACCCACTGTTTCTCAGGTTATTGATTTGCTGTTTCACTGTTTTTTGACTCGTTGTATCTCAGATAAGCGACTCGCTGCTTCTCAGATTACCGATCCTCTGTTTCTCTGATAATTAACTCACTGTTTCTCTGATAACTGACTCACTGTTTCTCTAATTATTGCCTCACTGTTTATCTGATTATTGACTCACTGTTTTCAGATTATTGACCCACTGTTTATCAGATTATTGATGCACTGTTCCTCTAATTATTGCCCCACTCTTCCTCTCATTATTGCCTCACTGTTTCTCTGATCTTGACCCACTGCTTCTAATTATTGACTCACAGTTTATCTGATTATTGAACCACTTTTTCTCTGATTATTCTCTCATTGTTTCTCTGATTAATGGATCATTGTTTCACAGATTAGTCAACCACTCATCCACAGGTTTTTGATTCACTGTTTCTCCGATTATTGACCTGCTGGTTCATTGATGTTCGACAAGCTTTTTTTCAGATTTGCAACTCACTCTTTCTGAGATTACTGACCCTCTGTTTCTCTGATATTTAACTCATTGTTTCTCTGATTGTTGACTCACTGTTTCTATGATTATTGTTTCATTGCTTCCCTGATTACAGACTCATTGTTGCTCAGAATATTATCCCACCGTTTCTCTGATTATTGTATCACTGTATCTCTGATTATTCACTGACTCTTTCTCAGATTAATGAACCAATGTTTATCAGTTTATTGACTCACTGCTTCTCTGATTATTGACCCACTGTTACTCCGATTATTGACTCGCTGTTTCTCTGATCTTTGACTCACTGCTCCTAATTATAGACATAATGTTTCTCTGATTATTCTCTCAATGTTTCTCTGATTATTGACCCAATGTTTCCCTGATTATTGACACAATATTTCTCTCATTATTGACCAAAGGTTTCTCCGATTATTCACTCATGGTTTCTCTGGTTATTTGCTCGCCATTTCACAGAATTCTGAATCACTGTTTAACTGATTATTGCCACAGTTCACCGAAGTATTGACCCAGCGTTTTCCTGAATATACACTCAATGTTTCCCTGATTATTCACTCACTGTTTTCCTGATTATTCACTTTCTATTTCTCTGAATATTCTCTCAATGTTTCTCTAATTATTGAGCCACTGTTTCCCTGATTAATGACCAACCTTTGCTATGACAATTGACTGGCTGCTTCACTGATTATTGACTCACTGTTACCCTGATTATTGACTCCCTGTCTCCCTGATTATTGAATCACTGTTTATCTGATTATTGAACCACTGTATCTCCGATTATTGTATCACTATCTCCCTGAATATTCCCTCACTCTTTCTCAGATTAATGACCCAATGTTTATCAGGTTATTGACTCACTGTTTCTCTGATTATTGACCCGCTGTTCCTTTGATTATTGACTCACTCTTTCTCTGATCTTTGACTCACTGCTGCTAATTATATGCATAGTGTTTCTCAGATTGTTCCCTCAATGTTTCTCTGATTTCTTACCAAAGGTTTCTCTGATTATTCACTCACTTCTTCTCTGATTTTTCACTCGATTTTTCTCTGATTATTGACCCATTGTTTCTCTGAATTGTTACCAGTGGTTTCTCTGACTATTCACTCATTGGTTCTCTGGTTATTTCCTCTCCATTTCATTGATTTTTTAATCACTGTTCCTCTGATTATTCACCCACTGTTTCTCAGGTTATTGATTTGCTCTTTCACTGTTTTTTGACTTGTTCTATCTCAGATTATCGACTCGCTGTTTCTCAGATTACTGACCCTCTGTTTCTCTGATAATTTACTCACTGTTTCTCTGATTATTTACTCACTGTTTTCCTGATTATTCACTTTCTATTGCTCTGAATATTCTCTCAATGTTTCTCTAATTATTGAGCCACTGTTTCTCTGATTAGTGACCAACTTTGGCCATGACAATTGACTGGCTGTTTCACTGATTATTGACTCACTGTTACCCTGATTATTGACTCCCTGTCTCCCTGATTACTGACTCACTCTTTATCTGTTTATGAACCACTGTTTCTCTGATTATTGTATCACTGTCTCCCTGATTATTAACTCATTCCTTCTCAGATTAATGACCCAATGTTTATCAGGTTATTGACTCACTGTTTCTCTGATTATTCACTCACTCATTCTCAGATTAATGAACCAATGTTAGTCAGGTTATTGATTCACTGTTTCTTTGAATATTGACCCACTGTTCCTTCAATTATTGACTCTCTGTTTCTCTGATCTTTCACTCATTGCTCCTAATTATAGACATATTATTTCTTTGATTATTCTCTCAATGTTTCTCTGATTATTGACCCAATGTTTCTTGATTATTGACCCAATGTTTCTCTGATTTCTTAACAAAAGTTTCTCTGATTATTCACTCACTTTTTCTCTGATTATTCACTCATCTTTTACTGGTTATTCATTCAATGTTTCTCTGATTATTCACTCAATGATTCTCTGATTATTCAGTCAATGTTTCTCTGATGGTTGACACAATATTTCTCTAAATATTGACCAAAGGTTTCTTTGTTTATTCACTCACGGTTTCTCTGGTAATTTGCTCTCCATTTCACAGATTTTTCAATCACTGTTTCACTGATTATTGCTGCAGTTCCCCGAATTATTGACCCACCGTTTTCCTGAATGTTCACTCAATGTTTCTCTGATTATTCACCCTCTGTTTCTCTGAGTTGTTACCAAAGGCTTCTCTGATTATTCACTCATTGGTTCTCTGGTTATTTCCTCTCCATTTCACTGATTTTTGATTCATTGTTTCTCTAATTATTCACCCACTGTTTCTCAGGTTATTGATTTGCTGTTTCACTGTTTTTTGACTCGTTGTATCTCAGATAAGCGACTCGCTGCTTCTCAGATTACCGATCCTCTGTTTCTCTGATAATTAACTCACTGTTTCTCTGATAACTGACTCACTGTTTCTCTAATTATTGCCTCACTGTTTATCTGATTATTGACTCACTGTTTTCAGATTATTGACCCACTGTTTATCAGATTATTGATGCACTGTTCTTCTAATTATTGCCCCACTCTTCCTCTCTTTATTGCCTCACTGTTTCTCTGATCTTGACCCACTGCTTCTAATTATTGACTCACAGTTTATCTGATTATTGAACCACTTTTTCTCTGATTATTCTCTCACTGTTTCTCTGATTAATGGATCATTGTTTCACAGATTAGTCAACCACTCATCCACAGGTTTTTGATTCACTGTTTCTCCGATTATTGACCTGCTGGTTCATTGATGTTCGACAAGCTTTTTTTCAGATTTGCAACTCACTCTTTCTGAGATTACTGACCCTCTGTTTCTCTGATATTTAACTCATTGTTTCTCTGATTGTTGACTCACTGTTTCTATGATTATTGTTTCATTGCTTCCCTGATTACAGACTCATTGTTGCTCAGAATATTATCCCACCGTTTCTCTGATTATTGTATCACTGTATCTCTGATTATTCACTGACTCTTTCTCAGATTAATGAACCAATGTTTATCAGTTTATTGACTCACTGCTTCTCTGATTATTGACCCACTGTTACTCCGATTATTGACTCGCTGTTTCTCTGATCTTTGACTCACTGCTCCTAATTATAGACATAATGTTTCTCTGATTATTCTCTCAATGTTTCTCTGATTATTGACCCAATGTTTCCCTGATTATTGACACAATATTTCTCTCATTATTGACCAAAGGTTTCTCCGATTATTCACTCATGGTTTCTCTGGTTATTTGCTCGCCATTTCACAGAATTCTGAATCACTGTTTAACTGATTATTGCCACAGTTCACCGAAGTATTGACCCAGCGTTTTCCTGAATATACACTCAATGTTTCCCTGATTATTCACTCACTGTTTTCCTGATTATTCACTTTCTATTTCTCTGAATATTCTCTCAATGTTTCTCTAATTATTGAGCCACTGTTTCCCTGATTAATGACCAACCTTTGCTATGACAATTGACTGGCTGCTTCACTGATTATTGACTCACTGTTACCCTGATTATTGACTCCCTGTCTCCCTGATTATTGAATCACTGTTTATCTGATTATTGAACCACTGTATCTCCGATTATTGTATCACTATCTCCCTGAATATTCCCTCACTCTTTCTCAGATTAATGACCCAATGTTTATCAGGTTATTGACTCACTGTTTCTCTGATTATTGACCCGCTGTTCCTTTGATTATTGACTCACTCTTTCTCTGATCTTTGACTCACTGCTGCTAATTATATGCATAGTGTTTCTCAGATTGTTCCCTCAATGTTTCTCTGATTTCTTACCAAAGGTTTCTCTGATTATTCACTCACTTCTTCTCTGATTTTTCACTCGATTTTTCTCTGATTATTGACCCATTGTTTCTCTGAATTGTTACCAGTGGTTTCTCTGACTATTCACTCATTGGTTCTCTGGTTATTTCCTCTCCATTTCATTGATTTTTTAATCACTGTTCCTCTGATTATTCACCCACTGTTTCTCAGGTTATTGATTTGCTCTTTCACTGTTTTTTGACTTGTTCTATCTCAGATTATCGACTCGCTGTTTCTCAGATTACTGACCCTCTGTTTCTCTGATAATTTACTCACTGTTTCTCTGATTATTTACTCACTGTTTTCCTGATTATTCACTTTCTATTGCTCTGAATATTCTCTCAATGTTTCTCTAATTATTGAGCCACTGTTTCTCTGATTAGTGACCAACTTTGGCCATGACAATTGACTGGCTGTTTCACTGATTATTGACTCACTGTTACCCTGATTATTGACTCCCTGTCTCCCTGATTACTGACTCACTCTTTATCTGTTTATGAACCACTGTTTCTCTGATTATTGTATCACTGTCTCCCTGATTATTAACTCATTCCTTCTCAGATTAATGACCCAATGTTTATCAGGTTATTGACTCACTGTTTCTCTGATTATTCACTCACTCATTCTCAGATTAATGAACCAATGTTAGTCAGGTTATTGATTCACTGTTTCTTTGAATATTGACCCACTGTTCCTTCAATTATTGACTCTCTGTTTCTCTGATCTTTCACTCATTGCTCCTAATTATAGACATATTATTTCTTTGATTATTCTCTCAATGTTTCTCTGATTATTGACCCAATGTTTCTTGATTATTGACCCAATGTTTCTCTGATTTCTTAACAAAAGTTTCTCTGATTATTCACTCACTTTTTCTCTGATTATTCACTCATCTTTTACTGGTTATTCATTCAATGTTTCTCTGATTATTCACTCAATGATTCTCTGATTATTCAGTCAATGTTTCTCTGATGGTTGACACAATATTTCTCTAAATATTGACCAAAGGTTTCTTTGTTTATTCACTCACGGTTTCTCTGGTAATTTGCTCTCCATTTCACAGATTTTTCAATCACTGTTTCACTGATTATTGCTGCAGTTCCCCGAATTATTGACCCACCGTTTTCCTGAATGTTCACTCAATGTTTCTCTGATTATTCACCCTCTGTTTCTCTGAGTTGTTACCAAAGGCTTCTCTGATTATTCACTCATTGGTTCTCTGGTTATTTCCTCTCCATTTCACTGATTTTTGATTCATTGTTTCTCTAATTATTCACCCACTGTTTCTCAGGTTATTGATTTGCTGTTTCACTGTTTTTTGACTCGTTGTATCTCAGATAAGCGACTCGCTGCTTCTCAGATTACCGATCCTCTGTTTCTCTGATAATTAACTCACTGTTTCTCTGATAACTGACTCACTGTTTCTCTAATTATTGCCTCACTGTTTATCTGATTATTGACTCACTGTTTTCAGATTATTGACCCACTGTTTATCAGATTATTGATGCACTGTTCTTCTAATTATTGCCCCACTCTTCCTCTCTTTATTGCCTCACTGTTTCTCTGATCTTGACCCACTGCTTCTAATTATTGACTCACAGTTTATCTGATTATTGAACCACTTTTTCTCTGATTATTCTCTCACTGTTTCTCTGATTAATGGATCATTGTTTCACAGATTAGTCAACCACTCATCCACAGGTTTTTGATTCACTGTTTCTCCGATTATTGACCTGCTGGTTCATTGATGTTCGACAAGCTTTTTTTCAGATTTGCAACTCACTCTTTCTGAGATTACTGACCCTCTGTTTCTCTGATATTTAACTCATTGTTTCTCTGATTGTTGACTCACTGTTTCTATGATTATTGTTTCATTGCTTCCCTGATTATAGACTCATTGTTGCTCAGAATATTATCCCACCGTTTCTCTGATTATTGTATCACTGTATCTCTGATTATTCACTGACTCTTTCTCAGATTAATGAACCAATGTTTATCAGTTTATTGACTCACTGCTTCTCTGATTATTGACCCACTGTTACTCCGATTATTGACTCGCTGTTTCTCTGATCTTTGACTCACTGCTCCTAATTATAGACATAATGTTTCTCTGATTATTCTCTCAATGTTTCTCTGATTATTGACCCAATGTTTCTCTGATTATTGACACAATATTTCTCTCATTATTGACCAAAGGTTTCTCCGATTATTCACTCATGGTTTCTCTGGTTATTTGCTCGCCATTTCACAGAATTCTGAATCACTGTTTAACTGATTATTGCCACAGTTCACCGAAGTATTGACCCACCGTTTTCTTGAATATACACTCAATGTTTCCCTGATTATTCACTCACTGTTTTCCTGATTATTCACTTTCTATTTCTCTGAATATTCTCTCAATGTTTCTCTAATTATTGAGCCACTGTTTCCCTGATTAATGACCAACCTTTGCTATGACAATTGACTGGCTGCTTCACTGATTATTGACTCACTGTTACCCTGATTATTGACTCCCTGTCTCCCTGATTATTGAATCACTGTTTATCTGATTATTGAACCACTGTATCTCCGATTATTGTATCACTATCTCCCTGAATATTCCCTCACTCTTTCTCAGATTAATGACCCAATGTTTATCAGGTTATTGACTCACTGTTTCTCTGATTATTGACCCGCTGTTCCTTTGATTATTGACTCACTCTTTCTCTGATCTTTGACTCACTGCTGCTAATTATATGCATAGTGTTTCTCAGATTGTTCCCTCATTGTTTCTCTGATTTCTTACCAAAGGTTTCTCTGATTATTCACTCACTTCTTCTCTGATTATTCACTCATTTTTTCTCTGATTTTTCACTCAATTTTTCTCTGATTATTGACCCATTGTTTCTCTGAATTGTTACCAGTGGTTTCTCTGACTATTCACTCATTGGTTCTCTGTTTATTTCCTCTCCATTTCATTGATTTTTTAATCACTGTTCCTCTGATTATTCACCCACTGTTTCTCAGGTTATTGATTTGCTCTTTCACTGTTTTTTGACTTGTCCTATCTCAGATTATCGACTCGCTGTTTCTCAGATTACCGACCCTCTGTTTCTCTGATAATTTACTCACTGTTTCTCTGATTATTGACTCACTGTTTCTCTAATTATTGCCTCTTTGTTTATCTGATTATTGCCTCACTGTTGCTCAGATTATTGACCCACTGTTTATCAGATTATTGACGCACTGATCCTCTCATTATTGCCTCGCTGTTTCTCTGATCGATGACTCACTGCTTCGAATTATAGACACCGTGTTTATCCGATTATTGACTCATTTATTTTCTGATTATTGACCCACGGTTTCTCTGATTGTTGATTCTCTGTTTCTCTGATTATTCACTCAATGTTTCTCTGCTTATTTACTCTACGTTTCACTGATTTTTGAAACACTGTTTCACTGATTATTGTCGCAGATCCCAGAATTATTGACCCACCGTTTTACTGAATATTCACTCAATGTTTCTCTGATGATTCACTCACTGTTTTCCTGATTATTCACTTTCTATTTCTCTGAATATTCTCTCAATGTTTCTCTGATTATTGACCCAATGTTTCTCTAATTCCTTACCAAAGGTTTCTCACTACTTCTCTGATTATTCACTCATTTTTCTCTGATTATTGACCCACTGTTTCTCTGAATTGTTATCAAATGCTTCTCTGATTATTCACTCATTGGTTCTCTGGTTATTTCCTCTACATTTCACTGATTTTTATATGACTGTTTCTCTGATTATTCACCCACTGTTACTCAGGTTATTGATTTACTGCTTCACTGTTTTTTGACTCGTTGTATCTCGGATAAGCGACTCGCTGTTTCTCAGATTACCGACCCTCTGTTTCTCTGATAATTAACTCACTGTTTCTCTAATTATTGCCTCACTATTTATCTGATTATTGACTCACTGTTGCTCAGATTATTGACCCACTGTTGCTCAGATTATTGACCCACTGTTGCTCAGATTATTGCCCCACTGTTCTTCTCATTATTGCCTCACTGTTTCTCTGTTCTTGACCCACTGCTTCTAATTATTGACTCACTGTTTATCTGAACCACTTTTTCTCTGATTATTTTCTCACTATTTCTCCGATTAATGGATCACTGTTTCACAGAATAGTCAAGCACTCATTCGCAGGTTTTTGATTCCCTGTTTCTCCGATTATTGACCTGCTGGTTCACTGATGTTTGACAAGCTGTTTCTCTGATTTGCAACTCACTTTTTCTGAGATTACTGACCCTCTGTTTCGCTGATAATTAACTCATTGTTTCTCTAATTATTGACTCACTGTTCCTATGATTACTGTTTCACTGCTTCCCTGATTATAGACTCATTGTTGCTCAGATTATTGTCCCAATGTTTCTCTGATTTTTGTATCAATGTTTCGCTGATTATTCACTCACTCTTTCTCAGATTATTGAACCAATGTTTATCAGGTTATTGACTCACTGTTTCTCTGATTATTGACCCACTGTTACTCCGATTATTGACTCGCTGTTTCTCTGATCTTTGACTCACTGCTCCTAATTATAGACATAATGTTTCTCTGATTGTTCTCTCAATGTTTCTCTGATTATTGACTCGCTGTTTCTATGATTATTGTTCCAGTGCTTCCCTGATTATAGACTCTCTGTTGCTCAGATTTTTCACCCACTTTTTATCAGAGTTTATCACTGTTTATCACTGTTTATCAATAATCACTGATTATTGATGCACTGTTTCTCTGGTTATTGTGTCACTGTTTCTCTGATTATTCACTCACTCATTCTCAGATTAATGAACCAATGTTTATCAGATTATTGATTCACTGTTTCTTTGAATATTGACCCACTGTTCCTTCGATTATTGACTCTGTTTCTCTGATCTTTCACTCATTGCTCCTAATTATAGACATATTATTTCTTTGATTATTCTCTCAATGTTTCTCTGATTATTGACCCAATGTTTCTTGATTATTGACCCAATGTTTCTCTGATTTCTTAACAAAAGTTTCTCTGATTATTCACTCATTTTTCTCTGATTATTGACTCATTTTTTACTGGTTATTCATTCAATGTTTCTCTGATTATTCACTCAATGTTTCTCTGATTATTCAGTCAATGTTTCTCTGATTGTTGACACAATATTTCTCTAAATATTGACCAAAGGTTTCTCTGTTTATTCACTCACGGTTTCTCTGGTAATTTGCTCTCCGTTTCACAGATTTTTCAATCACTGTTTCACTGATTATTGCTGCAGTTCCCCAAATTATTGACCCACCGTTTTCCTGAATGTTCACTCGATATTTCTCTGATTATTCACTCACTGTTTTCCTGATTATTCACTTTCTATTGCTCTGAATATTCTCTCAATGTTTCTCTAATTATTGAGCCACTGTTTCTCTGATTAGTGACCAACTTTGGCCATGACAATTGACTGGCTGTTTCACTGATTATTGACTCACTGTTACCCTGATTATTGACTCCCTGTCTCCCTGATTACTGACTCACTCTTTATCTGTTTATGAACCACTGTTTCTCTGATTATTGTATCACTGTCTCCCTGATTATTAACTCATTCCTTCTCAGATTAATGACCCAATGTTAATCAGGTTATTGACTCACTGTTTCTCTGATTATTGACCCGCTGTTCCTTTGATTATTGACTCGCTGTTTCTCTGATCTTTGACTCACTGCTGCTAATTAAAGATAATGTTTCTCAGATTGTTCTCTCAATGTTTCTCTGATTTTTGACCCTTAGTTTCTCCTATTTCTTACCAACAATTTCTCTGATTATTCACTCACTGCTTCTCTGATTATTCACTCATTTTTTCTCTGATTATTGACTCAATGTTTCTCTGATTATTGACCCACTGTTTCTCTGAATTTTTACCAAAGGTTTCTCTGATTATTCACTCATTGGTTCTCTGGTTATTTCTTCTTCATTTCACGGATTTTTGATTCACTGTTTCTCTGATTATTCACTCACGGTTTCTCTGGTTATTTGCTCTTCATTTCACAGATTTTCTGATAATAATCACAGAAGTAGTGAGTGAATAATCAGAGAAACCGATGGTAAGAAATTAGAGAAACATTGGGTCAATAATCAGAGAAACATTGAGAGAACAATCTGAGAAACAGATAATTCCCCGAATTATTGACCCACCGATTTGCTGATTATTCGCTCAATGTTTCTCTGATTATTCACTCACTGTTTTCCTGATTATTCACTTTCTATTACTCTGAATATTCTCTCAATGTATCTCTAATTATTGAGCCACTGTTTCTCTGATTATTGACCCACTGTTCCTTTGATTAATGACTCTCTGTTTCTCTGATCTTTGACTCACTGCTGCTAATTATAGACATAGTGTTTCTCTGATGGTTCTCTCAATGTTTCTCTGATTATTCACCCAATGTTTCTCTGATTTCTTACCAAAAGTTTCTCTGATTATTCACTCACATCTTCGCTGATTATTCACTAATTTTTCTCAGATTAATCACTCAATGTTTCTCTGATTATTGACCCACTGTTTCTCTGAATTTTTACCAGTGGTTTCTCTGATTATTCACTCATTGGTTCTCTGGTTATTTCTTCTCCATTTCACTGATTATTGAATCATTGTTTCTCTGATTATTCACTCACGGTTTCTCTGGTTATTTGCTCTTTGTTTCACAGATTTTTGAATCACTGTTTCACTGAGTATTGCCGCAGTTCCCCGAATTATTGACCCATCGTTTTCCTGAGTATTCGCTCAATGTTTCTCTGATTATTCACTCACTGTGTTCCTCAGTATTCACTTTCTATTTCTCTGAATATCCTCTCACTGTTTCTTTTATTATTGAGCAACTTTTTCTCTGATTATTGAGCAACTTTTGCTATGACAATTGACTCGCTGTGTCACTGATTATTGACTCACTGTTATCCTGATTATTGACTCTTTGACTCCCTGTTTATTGACTCACTGTTTGTCCTATTATTGAACCCACTCTTTCTCAGATTAATGACCCAATTTTTATCAGGTTATTGACTCACAGTTTCTCTCATTATTGACCCGCTGTTCCTTTGATTATTGACTCGCTGTTTCTCTGATCTTTGACTCACTACTCCTAATTATAGACATACCGTTTCTCTGATTGTTCTCTCAATGTTTCTCTGATTATTGACCCAATGTTTCACTGAATTTTTACCAAAGGTTTCTCTGAATATTCAGTCACTGGTTTTCTGATTATTTCTTCTCCATTTCACTGATTTTTGAATCACTGTTTCTTGGATTATTCACCCACTGTTTCTCAGGTTATTGATTTGCTGTTTCTCTAATTTTTCACCCACTGTATCTCAGACTAGCGACTCACTGTTTCGCAGATTACTGACCCTCTGTTTATCAGATTATTAACTGGCTGTTTCTCTGATTATTGACTCACTGTTTCTCTCATTATTGTCTCACTGTTTATCTGATTATTGACTCACTGTTGCTCAGATTATTGACCCAGTGTTTATCAGATTATTGACGCATTGTTTCTCTGATTATTGCCCCACTGTTCCTCTCAGTTTTTCCTCGCTGTTTCTCTGATAGTTGACTCACTGCTTCTAATTATAGACACAGTGTTTCTACAATTATTGACTCATTAATTATTTCTCATTATTGACCCTCGGTTTCTCTGATTGTTGACTCACTGTTTCTCTGATTATTCACCGACTGTTTCTCTGATTATTCAGTCAATGTTTCCCTTTTTATTGCCAAAATGATTCTCTGATTATTGACCAAAGTTTTCTCTGGTTATTCACTCATGGTTTCTCTGGTTATTTGATCTGTTTCACTGCTTTTTGAATCAATGTTTCACTGATTATTGCCACAGTTCCCCGAATTATTGACCCACAGTTATCCTAAGTATTCACTCAATGTTTCTCTGATTATTCACTAGCTGTCTTTCTGATTATTCACTTTCTATTTCTCTGAATATTCTCTCAATGTTTCTCTAATTATTGAGCCACTGTTTCTCTGATTATTGACCAACTTTTCCTATGACTATTGACTCACAGTTTCACTGATTATTGACTCACTGTTACCCTGATTATTGACTCACTGTCACTGAGTGTTGACTCACTGTTTATCTGAATATTGAACCACTTTTTCTCTGATTCTCCAATTATTTTCTCATTGTTTCTCGGATTAATGGACCACTGTTTCTCAGATTAGTCAACGACTCATTCTCAGGTTATTGATTCCCTGTTTCTCCGATTATTGACCTGCTGGTTCTCTGATGTTTGACCCGCTCTTTCTCAGATTCGCAACTCACTGGTTCTGAGATTACTGACCCTCTGTTTCTCTGATAATTAACTCATTGTTTCTCTGATTATTGACCAAGTTTTCCTTTGACTATTGACTCACTGTTTCTCAGATTATTGACTCACTGTTACCCTGAATATTGATTCCCTTTTGCTCTGATTATTGACTCAATGTTTCTTTAATTATTGTTTCACTGCTTCCATGATTATAGACACACTGTTGCGCAGAATTTTGACCCACTGTTGATCAGATTTTTGAAGAACTGATTCTCTGATTATTGTATCACAGTTTCTCTGATTATTCACTCACTCCTTCTCACATAAATTAACCATTGTTTTTCAGGTTATTGACTCACTGCTTCTCTGATTATTGACCCGCTGTTCCTCCGATTATTGGCTCGCTGTTTCTCTGATGTTTGACTTACTGCTCCTAATTATAGACATACTGTTTCTCTGATAATTAACCTAATGTTTGTCTGATTTCCTACCAAAAGTATCTCTGATTATTCACTCACTTGTTCTCTGATTATTCACTCATTTTTTTTCTGATTATTCAGTCAATGTTTCTCTCATTATTGGCACAATATTTCTCTGATTATTGACCAAAGGTTTCTCTGCTTATTCACTTATTCACTTATTCACTGGTTATTTGCACTCCGTTTCACAGATTTTTGAATCACTGTTTCACTGATTATTGCCGCAGTTCCCCGAATTAATGACCCACCGTTTTCCTGAAAATTCACTCAACGTTTCTCTGATTATTCACTCACTGTTTTCCTCGATATTCACTTTCTATTTCTCTGAATATCCTCTCACTGTTTCTTTTATTATTGAGCAACTTTTTCTCTGATTATTGAGCAACTTTTGCCATGACAATTGACTCACTGTGACACTGATTATTGACTCACTGTTACCCTGAGTATTGACTCCTTGACTCCCTGTTTATTGACTCGCTGTTTGTCCTATTATTGAACCCACTCTTTCTCAGATTAATGACCCAATCTTTATCAGGTTATTGACTCACAGTTTCTCTCATTATTGACCCGCTGTTCCTTTGATTATTGACTCGCTGTTTCTCTGATCTTTGACTCACTACTCCTAATTATAGACATACTGTTTCTCTGATTGTTCTCTCAATGTTTCTCTGATTATTGACCCAATGTTTCACTGAATTTTTACCAAAGGTTTCTCTGAATATTCAGTCACTGGTTTTCTGATTATTTCCTCTCCATTTCTCGGATTATTCACCCACTGTTTCTCAGGTTATTGATTTGCTGTTTCTCTAATTTTTCACCCACTGTATCTCAGACTAGCGACTCGCTGTTTCGCAGATTACCGACCCTCTGTTTCTCAGATTATTAACTATTTCTCTGAATATCCTTTCAATGTTTCTCTAATTATTGAGCCACTTTTTCACTGATTATTGACCAACTTCTGCTATGACAATTGACTCGCTGTGTCACTGATTATTGACTCACTGTTACCCTAATAATTGACTCCTTGACTCCCTGTTTATTGACTCACTGTTTATCCTATTATTGAACCATTTTTTCTCTCATTATTGTATCACTATTTCTCTGATTATTTACTCACTCTTTCTCAGATTAATGACCCAATCTTTATCAGGTTATTGACTCACAGTTTCTCTGATTATTGACCGGCTGTTCCTTTCATTATTGACTCACTACTCGTAATTATAGAAATACTGTTTCTCTGATTATTCTCTCAATGTTTCTCTGATTATTGACCCAATGTTTCTCTGATTTCTTACCAAACGTTTATCTGATTATTCACTCACTTGTTCTCTTATTATTCACTCATTTTTTCTCTGATTATTCACTCAATGTTTCTCTGATTATTGACCCACTGTATCACTGAATTTTTACCAAAATTTTCTCTGATTATTCACCCACTGTTTCTCAGGTTATTGATTTGCTGTTTCTCTGATTTTTCACCCATTGTATCTCAGACTAGCGACTCGCTGTTTCTCAGATTACCGTCCCTCTGTTTCTCTGATTATTGACTCACTGTTTCTGTGATTATTGTCTCACTGTTTCTCTGATTATTGTCTCACTGCTTACCTGATTATTGACTCACCGTTGCTCAGAATATTGACCCAGTGTTTATCAGATTATTGACGCATTGTTCCTCTGATTATTGCCCCACTGTTCCTCTCAGTTGTTCCTCACTGCTTCTCTGATGTTTGACTCACTGCTTCTAATTATAGACACACAGTTTCTCCGATTATTGACTCATTTAATTTCTCTTCATTGACCCTCAGTTTCTCTGATTGTTGACATACTGTTTCTCTGATTCTTCACCGACTGTTTCTCTGATTATTCAGTCAATGTTTCTCTGATTATTGCCAAAATGATTCTCTGATTATTGACCAAAATTTTCTCTGATTATTCACTCATGGTTTCTCTGGTTATTTGATCACCGTTTCACTGGTTTTTGAATCAATGTTTCACTGATTATTGCCGCAGTTCCCCGAAATATTCACCCACCATTTTCCTGAATATTCACTCATTGTTTCTCTGATTATTCACTCACTGTTTTACTGATTTTTCACTTCCTATTTCTCTGAATATTCTCTCAATGTTTCTCTAATTATTAACCTACTGCTTCTCTGATTATTGACCAAGTTTTCCTATGACTATTGACTCACTGTTTCTCAGAATATTGACTCAGTGTTAACGTGAATATTGACTTCCTTTCACCCTGATTATTGACACAACGTTTCTCTGATTATTGTTTCACTGTTTCCCGGATTATTGACTCATTGCTGCTCAGATTATTCACCCACACTTTATCAGGTAACTGACGCTCTGTTTCTCTGATTATGGACCCACTGTTCCTCTGATTATTCACTCATTTTTTTCTGATTATTCATTCAATGTTTCTCTGATTATTCAATCAATGTTTCTCTGATTATTGACACAATGTTTCTCTCATTGTTGACCAAAGGTTTCTCCGATTATTCACTCATGGTTTCTCCGGTTATTTGCTCTCCGTTGCACTGATTTTTGAATCACTGTTTCACTGATTATTGCCGCAGTTCCCCGAATTAATGACCCACCGTTTTCCTGAAAATTCACTCAATGTTTCTCTGGTTATTCACTCACTGTTTTCCTGAATTTTCGCTTTCTATTTCTCTGAATATCCACTCACTGTTTCTCTCATTATTGAGCCACTTTTTCTCTGATTATTGACCAACTTTTGCTATGACAATTGACTCACTGTGTCACTGATTATTGACTCACTGTTACCCTGATTATTGAGTCCTTGACTCCCTGTTTATTGACTCACTGTTTGTCCTATTATTGAACCATTGTTTCTCAGATTATTGTATCACTGTTTCTCAGATTAATGACCCAATCTTTATCAGGTTATTGATTCACAGATTCTCTGATTACTGACACGCTGTTCCTTTCATTATTGACTCGCTGTTTCTCTGATCTTTGACTCACTACTCCCAATTTTCGACATACTGTTTCTCTGATTATTCTCTCAATGTCTCTCTGATTATTGATCCAATGTTTCTCTGATTTCTTACCAAAGGTTTCTCTGATTATTCACTCACTTGTTCTCTGATTATTCATTCATTTTTTCTCTGATTATTCACTCACTTTTTTCCTGATTATTCACTTTCTATTTTTCCGAATATTCTCTCAATGTTTCTCAAATTATTGACCCACTGTTTCTCTGATTTTTGACCAACTGTTTATCAGATTATTGATGCACTGTTTGTCTGATTATTGTATCACTGTTTCTCTGATTATTGACCCACTGTTCCTCCGATTATTGACTCGCTGTTTCTCTGATCTTTGACTCAATTCTCCTAATTATAGACATAATGTTTCTCTGACTATTCTTTCAATGTTTCTCTGATTATTGACCCAATGTTTCTCTGATTTCTTACCAAAGGTTTCTCTGATTATTCACTCACTTGTTCTCTGATTATTCACTACTTTTTTCTGTGATTATTCAATCAATGTTTCTCTGATTATTGGCACAATATTTCTCTCATTAGTGATCAAAGGTTTCTCTGATTATTCACTCATGATTTCTCTGGTTATTTGCTCTCTGTTTCACAGATTTTTGATTCACTGTTTCACGGATTATTGCCGCAGTTCCCCGCTTCATTGACCCACCGTTTTCCTGAAATATTCAGTCATTGTTTCTCCGATTATTCACTCACTGTTTTCCTGATTATTCACTTTCTATTTCTCTGAATATTCTCTGAATGTTTCTCTAATTATTGAGCCACTGGTTCTCTGATTATTGATCAACTTTTGCCATGACAATTGAATCCTTGTTTCACTGATTATTAACTCACTGTTACTCTAATTATTGACTGCCTGTCTCCCTGATTATTGCCTCATTGTTTATCTGATTATTGAACCAATGTTTCTCTGATTATTGTATCACGGTCTCCCTGATTATTCATTCACTCTTTCTCAGATTAATGACCCAATGTTTATCAGGTTATTGACTCACTGTTTCTCTGATTATTGTCCGCTGTTCCTTTGATTATTGACACGCTGTTTCTCTGACTCACTGCTGCTAATTATAGACATAGTGTTTCTCAGATTGTTCTCTCAATGTTTCTCTGATTATTGACCCACTGTTTCTCTGAATTTGTACCAAATGTTTCTCTGATTATTCAGTCATTGGTTCTCTGGTTACTTCCTCTCCATTTCACTGGTTTTTGAACCACTGTTTCTCTGATTATTCACCCACTGTTTCTCAGGTTATTGATTTGCTGTTTCCCTGTTTTTTGACTTGTTGTATCTCAGATTAGCAACTCGCTGTTTCTCAGATTACCCACCCTCTGTCTCTCTGATAATTTACTCACTGTTTCTCTGATTATTGGCTCACTGTTTCTCTAATTATTGCCTCGCTGTTTCTCTGATCTTTGACTCACTGCTCCTAATTATATACATAATGTTTCTCTGATCATTCTCTCAATGTTTCTCTGATTATTGACCCAATGTTTCTCTGATTTCTTACCAAAGGTTTGTCTGATTATTCACTCACTTGTTCTCTGATTATTCACTCATTATTTCTCTGATTATTCCTTCAATGTTTCTCTGATTATTCACTCACTGTTTCTCTGATTATTCAATCAATGTTTCTCTGATTATTGACAGAATATTTCTCTCATTATTGACCAAAGGTTTGCCTGATTATTCACTCATGGTTTCTCTGGTTATTTGCTCTCCGTTTCACAGTTTTTTGAATCACTATTTCACGGATTATTGCCGCAGTTCCCCGAGTTATTGACCCACCATTTTCCTGAATATTCATTCAATGATTCTCTGATTATTCTCTCACTGTTTTCCTGATTATTCACTTTCTATTTCTCTGAATATTCTCTCAATGTTTCTCTAATTATTAAGCTACTGTTATTCTGATTATTGACCACTTTTTCCTATGACTATTGACTCACTGTTTCACTGATTATTGACTCACTCTTACCCTGATTATTGACACCCTGTCTCCCTGATTATTGACTCACTGTTTATCTGATTATTGAACCACTTTTTCTCTGATTATTCACTCACTGCTTCTCCAATTATTCACTCACTGTTTGTCTGATTATTTGACCACTGTTTCTCTGATTAGTCAACCATACATTCTCAGGTTATTGATTCCCTCGTTATCTGAATATTGACCCGCTGGTTCTCTGATGTTTGACCCGATGTTTCTCAGATTAGCAACTCACTGTTTCTCAAATTACTGACCCTCTGTTTCTCTCATAATTAACTCAATATTTCTCTGATTAATGATTCACTGTTTCTCTGATTATTGACTCACTGTTGCTCAGTTTATTGACCCACTGTTTATCAGATTACTGACGCACTGTTTCTCTGATTTTTGACCCGCTGTTCCTCTGATTAGTGACTCGCTGTTTCTCTGATCTTTCTCTCACTGCTCCTAATTATAGACATACTCTGATGATTCTCTCAATGTTTCTCTCATTATTGACCCATTTTTCCTCTGACTTCTTACCAAATGTTTCTCTGATTCTTCACTCAATTGTTCTCTGATTATTCATTCAATGTTTCTCTGAATATTCACTCACTGTTTCTTTGATTATTCAGTCAATGTTTCTCTGATTATTGACACGATGTTTTTCTCATTATTGACCAAAGGTTTCTCTGATTATTCACTCACGGCTTCTCTGGTTATTTGCTCTCTGTTTCACTGATTTTTGAATCACTCTTTCACAGATTATTGCCGCAGTTCCCCGAATTATTGAAGCACCGTTATCCTGAATATTCACTCAATGTTTCTTTCAGTTTTCACTCACTGTTTTTCTGATTATTCACTTTCTATTTCTCTGAGTATTTTCTCAATGCTTCTCTAATTATTGAGCCACTGTTTCCCTGATTATTGACCAACATTTCCTATGACCATTGACTCACTGTTTCATTGATTATCGCCTCACTCTTACCCTGATTATTGACTCCCTTTCTCCAAAATTATTGACTCACTGTTTAACTGATTATTGGACCACCATTTCTCTGATTAGTCACCAATCATTCTCAGGTTATTGATTCCCTGTTTCTCTGATTATTCACCCGCTGGTTCTCTGATGTTTGATGCGCTGTTGTTCAGGTTAGCAACTCACTGTTTTTCCGATTACTGACCCTCTGTTTCTCTGATAATTAACTCAATGTTTCTCTTTATATTATTTCACTGTTTCCCTGATTATTGACTCATGTTGCTCAGATTATGACCCTCAGTTTATCAGGTAACTGACGCTCTGTTTCTCTGATTATTGACCTGCTGTTCCCTTGATTATTCACTCATTTTTTTTCTGATTATTCATTCACTGTTTCTCTGATTATTCATTCACTGTTTCTCTGATTATTCAATCAATGTTTCTCTGATTATTGACACAATGTTTCTCTCATTGTTGACCAAAAGTTTCTCTGATTATTCACTCACGGTTTCTCCAGTTATTTGCTCTCCGTTTCACAGATTTTTGAATCACTGTTTCACTGATTATTGCTGCAGTTCCCCGAATTAATGACCCACCGTTTCTCTGAAACCCAATGTTTCTCTGATTATTGGACCACTGTTTCTCTGATGCTTGATGCGCTGTTTCTCAGATTAGCAACTCACTGTTTTTCAGATTACTGACCCTTTGTTTCTCTGATAATTAACTCAATGCTTCTCTTTTTATTGTTTCACTGTTTCCCTGATTATTGACTCACTGTTGCTCAGATTATTGACCCACAGTTTATCAGGTAACTGATGCTCTGTTTCTCTGATTATTGACCCGCTGCTCCTCTGATTATTCACTCATTTTTTTTCTGATTATTCAATCAATGTTTCTTTGATTGTTCATTCACTGTTTCTCTGATTATTCAATCAATGTTTCTCTGATTATTGACACAATGTTTCTCTCATTGTTGACCAAAAGTTTCTCTGATTATTCACTCACGGTTTCTCCGGTTATTTGCTCTCCGTTTCACTGATTTTTGAATCACTGTTTCACTGATTATTGCCGCAGTTCCCCGAATTAATGACCCACCATTTTCCTGAAAATTCACTCAATGTTTCTCTGATTATTGGACCACTGTTTCTCTGATTAGTCAACCACTCATTCTCAGGTTATTGATTCCCTATTTCTCTGATTATTGACCCACTTGTTCTCTGATGTTTGATGCACTGTTTCTCAGATTAGCAACGCACTGTTTCTCAGATTACTGACCCTCTGTTTCTCTGATAATTAACTCAATGTTTCTCTTTTTATTGTTTCACTGTTTCCCTGATTATTGACTCACTGTTGCTCAGTTTATTGACCCACAGTTTATCAGGTACCTGACGCTCGGTTTCTCTGATTATTGACCTGCTCTTCCTCTGATTATTCCCTCATTTTTTTTCTGATTATTTATTCAATGTTTCTCTGATTATTCATTCACTGTGTCTCTGATTATTCCATCAATCTTTCTTTTGATTATTGACACAATGTTTCTCTCATTGTTGATCAAAGGTTTCTCTGATTATTCATTCACGGTTTCTCCGGTTACTTGCCTTCCGTTTCACTGATTTTTGAATCACTGTTTCACTGATTATTGCCGCAGTTCCCCGAATTATTGACCCACCATTTTCCTGAATATTCACTCAATGTTTCTCTGATTATTCACTCACTGTTTTCCTGAATATTCACTTTCTATTTCTCTGAATATTCTCTCAATGTTTCTCTAATTATTGGGCCACTGTTTCTCTGATTATTGGCCAGTTTTTCCAATGACTATTGACTCACTGTTTCACTGATTATCGACTCACTCTTACTCAGATTATTGACTCCCTTTCTCCCTGATTATTGACTCACTGTTTAACTGATTATTGAAAAAACTTTTCTTTGATTATTCACTCACTGCTTCTCCAATTATGCACTCACTGTTTGTCTGATTATTGGACCACTGTTTCTCTGATTAGTCAACCAATCATTCTCAGGTTATTGATTCCCTGTTTCTCTGATTATTGACCCGCTGGTTCTCTGATAATTAACTCAATGTTTCTCTTTTTATTATTTTACTGTTTCCCTGATTATTGACTCACTGTTGCTCAGATTATGACCCACAGTTTACCTACCTAACGCTCTGTTTCCTTGATTATTGACCCACTGTTCCTCTCATTATTCACTCATTTTTTTCTGATTATTCATTCAATGTTTCTCTGATTATTCATTCACTGTTTCTCTGATTATTCAATCAATGTTTCTCTGATTATTGGCACAATGTTTCTCTCATTGTTGACCAAAGGTTTCTCCAGTTATTTGCTCTCCGTTTCACTGATTTTTGAATCACTGTTTCACTGATTATTGCCGCAGTTCCCCGAATTATTGACCCACTATTTTCCTGAAAAGTCACTCAATGTTTCTCTGATTATTCACTCACTGTGTTCCTCAGTATTCACTTTCTATTTCTCTGAATATCCTCTCACTGTTTCTTTTATTATTGAGCAACTTTTTCTCTGATTATTGAGCAACTTTTGCTATGACAATTGACTCGCTGTGTCACTGATTATTGACTCACTGTTATCCTGATTATTGACTCTTTGACTCCCTGTTTATTGACTCACTGTTTGTCCTATTATTGAACCCACTCTTTCTCAGATTAATGACCCAATTTTTATCAGGTTATTGACTCACAGTTTCTCTCATTATTGACCCGCTGTTCCTTTGATTATTGACTCGCTGTTTCTCTGATCTTTGACTCACTACTCCTAATTATAGACATACCGTTTCTCTGATTGTTCTCTCAATGTTTCTCTGATTATTGACCCAATGTTTCACTGAATTTTTACCAAAGGTTTCTCTGAATATTCAGTCACTGGTTTTCTGATTATTTCCTCTCCATTTCACTGATTTTTGAATCACTGTTTCTTGGATTATTCACCCACTGTTTCTCAGGTTATTGATTTGCTGTTTCTCTAATTTTTCACCCACTGTATCTCAGACTAGCGACTCACTGTTTCGCAGATTACTGACCCTCTGTTTCTCAGATTATTAACTGGCTGTTTCTCTGATTATTGACTCACTGTTTCTCTCATTATTGTCTCACTGTTTATCTGATTATTGACTCACTGTTGCTCAGATTATTGACCCAGTGTTTATCAGATTATTGACGCATTGTTTCTCTGATTATTGCCCCACTGTTCCTCTCAGTTTTTCCTCGCTGTTTCTCTGATAGTTGACTCACTGCTTCTAATTATAGACACAGTGTTTCTACAATTATTGACTCATTAATTATTTCTCATTATTGACCCTCGGTTTCTCTGATTGTTGACTCACTGTTTCTCTGATTATTCACCGACTGTTTCTCTGATTATTCAGTCAATGTTTCCCTTTTTATTGCCAAAATGATTCTCTGATTATTGACCAAAGTTTTCTCTGGTTATTCACTCATGGTTTCTCTGGTTATTTGATCTGTTTCACTGCTTTTTGAATCAATGTTTCACTGATTATTGCCACAGTTCCCCGAATTATTGACCCACAGTTATCCTAAGTATTCACTCAATGTTTCTCTGATTATTCACTAGCTGTCTTTCTGATTATTCACTTTCTATTTCTCTGAATATTCTCTCAATGTTTCTCTAATTATTGAGCCACTGTTTCTCTGATTATTGACCAACTTTTCCTATGACTATTGACTCACAGTTTCACTGATTATTGACTCACTGTTACCCTGATTATTGACTCACTGTCACTGAGTGTTGACTCACTGTTTATCTGAATATTGAACCACTTTTTCTCTGATTCTCCAATTATTTTCTCATTGTTTCTCGGATTAATGGACCACTGTTTCTCAGATTAGTCAACGACTCATTCTCAGGTTATTGATTCCCTGTTTCTCCGATTATTGACCTGCTGGTTCTCTGATGTTTGACCCGCTCTTTCTCAGATTCGCAACTCACTGGTTCTGAGATTACTGACCCTCTGTTTCTCTGATAATTAACTCATTGTTTCTCTGATTATTGACCAAGTTTTCCTTTGACTATTGACTCACTGTTTCTCAGATTATTGACTCACTGTTACCCTGAATATTGATTCCCTTTTGCTCTGATTATTGACTCAATGTTTCTTTAATTATTGTTTCACTGCTTCCATGATTATAGACACACTGTTGCGCAGAATTTTGACCCACTGTTGATCAGATTTTTGAAGAACTGATTCTCTGATTATTGTATCACAGTTTCTCTGATTATTCACTCACTCCTTCTCACATAAATTAACCATTGTTTTTCAGGTTATTGACTCACTGCTTCTCTGATTATTGACCCGCTGTTCCTCCGATTATTGGCTCGCTGTTTCTCTGATGTTTGACTTACTGCTCCTAATTATAGACATACTGTTTCTCTGATAATTAACCTAATGTTTGTCTGATTTCCTACCAAAAGTATCTCTGATTATTCACTCACTTGTTCTCTGATTATTCACTCATTTTTTTTCTGATTATTCAGTCAATGTTTCTCTCATTATTGGCACAATATTTCTCTGATTATTGACCAAAGGTTTCTCTGCTTATTCACTTATTCACTTATTCACTGGTTATTTGCACTCCGTTTCACAGATTTTTGAATCACTGTTTCACTGATTATTGCCGCAGTTCCCCGAATTAATGACCCACCGTTTTCCTGAAAATTCACTCAACGTTTCTCTGATTATTCACTCACTGTTTTCCTCGATATTCACTTTATATTTCTCTGAATATCCTCTCACTGTTTCTTTGCACTGGCAACCAGGTTTGCTCAAATTGATGGATATGCAGAAATAGACAGTTCAGACCATGCAGAGAAGCTGTGAAACTGCAGAATTTGATCAATTATAAGAAATTGTGAACTTTCTTGATATGGAAACCAGATTAGTTGAAAAATACAGGAATGGGGATATTGAAGGCATACTTGAACAAAGAACATTGAAAAATGAATAGTTTTTTAGAAATAGATGTATTGGTATAGTTCGACAATAGAAGTTATTGGAGATGGAGCAATTGATTGAATTGAAGACAGTTGTACATTCAGTGAAAGAGCAGATCAGACAAACAGTGAAGTTGATGCAAATGGAAGATTTTGCAAATTTTTCGAATAAGATATATATTCTGACAGAGAAAATGCTTCATTATGCCGTATTGCTCGAAATTGACAGTTTGATAAATACCGAGAACCACGTATGCTTCAACTGAAGAAAAGGAGAAATTGAAGTTGCAGAGAATGCAGGTAGCCTGCAGTTGTGCTCATTAAAAGAAATATTCGAAAATGAGATTTTGATAGATGCAGACAACTATTTTGCTTATAACGATTGAAATTGAGAAATGGTACATTCAGGTGTACGATAAGAAGTTCAAAATGTGGAGAGTGAAAGAAAAAGAGACTGGTGTTTAGATAGGCACTGATAATTAATAGAGGTAGCAAGGTTGAGAAAAGGTAAGAAACTTCTATATTCCGAGAAGGAGCAGAAGCTCCAAGAAATGAATTTCCTCAAAATGGGAGATTTTACAAATATGTGGAATGAGAAATATTAGCAGATACAGAAAATGCTACACCTTTGTCAAAAGCTAGCTTTTGATATTTTTCTATGCACTGGCAACCAGGTTTGCTCAAATTGATTGATATGCAGAAATAAATAGTTCAGACCATGAGGAGAAGTTGTGAAACTGCAGAATTTGATCAATTACAAGAAATTGTGAACTTTCTTGGTATGGAAACCAGATTAGTTGAAAAATATAGGAATGGAGTTATTGAAGGCATAGTTGAACAAAGCACATTGAAAAATGAATAGTTTTTTAGAAATAGATGTATTGGTATAGTTCGACAATAGAAGTTATTGGAGATGGAGCAATTGATTGAATTGAAGAAAGTTGTACATTCAGTGAAAGAGCAGATCAGACAAACAGCGAAGTTGATGCAAATGGAAGATTTGGCAAATATTTCGAATAAGATATATCTGCTGACAGAGAAAATGCTTCATTATGCCTTATTGCTCGAAATTGACAGTTTGATAAATACCGAGAACCACCTTTGCTTCAACTGAAGAAAAGGAGAAATTGAAGTTGCAGAGAATGCAGGTAGCCTGCAGTTGTGCTCATTAAAAGAAATATTCGAAAATGAGATTTTGATAGATGCAGACAACTATTTTGCTTATAACTATTGAAATTGAGAAATCGTACATTCAGGTGTATGATAAACAGCTCGAAATGTGGACAGCGATAGAAAAAGAGACTGCTATTTAGATAGGCATTGATAATTAATAGATGTAGCAAGGTTGAGAACAAGTATGTAAATTGGATATTCAGAGAAGAAGCAGAAGATCGAAAAAGTGAATTACGTTGAAATAGGAGATTTTACAAAGATGGGGAATGAGAAATATTAGCAGATAGAGAAAATGCTACACATTTGTCAAAAGCAAGCTTTTGTTATTTTTCTATGCACTGGCAACCAGGTTTGCTCAAATTGATAGATATGCAGAAATAGACAGTTCAGACCATGCAGAGAAGCTGTGAAACTGCAGAATTTGATCAATTATAAGAAATTGTGAACTTTCTTGATATGGAAACCAGATTAGTTGAAAAATACAGGAATGGAGATATTGAAGGCATACTTGAACAAAGAACATTGAAAAATGAATAGTTTTTTAGAAATAGATGTATTGGTATAGTTCGACAATAGAAGTTATTGGAGATGGAGCAATTGATTGAATTGAAGACAGTTGTACATTCAGTGAAAGAGCAGATCAGACAAACAGCGAAGTTGATGCAAATGGAAGATTTTGCAAATTTTTCGAATAAGATGTATCTGCTGACAGAGAAAATGCTTCATTATGCCGTATTGCTCGAAATTGACAGTTTGATAAATACCGAGAACCAAGTATGCTTCAACTGAAGAAAAGGAGAAATTGAAGTTGCAGAGAATGCAGGTAGCCTGCAGTTGTGCTCATTAAAAGAAATATTCGGAAATGAGATTTTGATAGATGCAGACAACTATTTTGCTTATAACGATTGAAATTGAGAAATGGCACATTCAGGTGTACGATAAGACGTTCGAAATGTGGAGAGTGAAAGAAAAAGAGATAGGCACTGATAATTAATAGAGGTAGCAAGGTTGAGAAAAAGTAAGAAACTTCTATATTCCGAGAAGGAGCAGAAGCTCCAAGAAGTGAATTTTCTCAAAATGGGAGATTTTACAAATATGTGGAATGAGAAATATTAGCAGATAGAGAAAATGCTACACCTTTGTCAAAAGCTAGCTTTTGATATTTTTCTATGCACTGGCAACCAGGTTTGCTCAAATTGATAGATATGCAGAAATAGATAGTTCAGACCATGCAGAGAAGTTGTGGAACTGCAGAATTTGATAAATTGCAAGAAATTGTGAATTTTCTTGATATGGAAACCAGATTAGTTGAAAAATATAGGAATGGAGATATTGAAGGCATACTTGAACAAAGAACATTGAAAAATGAATAGTTTTTTAGAAATAGATGTATTGGTATAGTTCGACAATAGAAGTTATTGGAGATGGAGCAATTGATTGAATTGAAGAAAGTTGTACATTCAGTGAAAGAGCAGATCAGACAAACAGCAAAGTTGATGCAAATGGAAGATTTTGCAAATATTTCGAATAAGATATATCTGCTGACAGAGAAAATGCTTCATTATGCCTTATTGCTCGAAATTGACAGTTTGATAAATACCGAGAACCACGTCTGCTTCAACTGAAGAAAAGGAGAAATTGAAGTTGCAGAGAATGCAGGTAGCCTGCAGTTGTGCTCATTAAAAGAAATATTCGAAAATGAGAATTTGATAGATGCAGACAACTATTGAAATTGAGAAATGGTACATTCAGGTGTACGATAAGAAGTTCAAAATTTGGACAGCGATAGAAAAAAAGACTGCTGTTTAGATAGGCATTGATAATTAATAGATGTAGCAAGGTTGAGAAAAAATAAGTAACTTGGATATTCAGAGAAGAAGCAGAAGCTCGTAAAAGTGAATTACGTTGAAATGGGAGATTTTACAAAGATGGGGAATGAGAAATATCAGCAGTTAGATAAAATGCTACACCTTTGACAACAGCTAGCTTTTGATATTTTGCTATACAAAGGCTACGACGTTTGCTCAAATTGATTGATATGCAGAAATAGATAGTTCAGCCAATGCAGAGAAGTTGTGAAACTGCAGAATTTGATCAATTACAGGAAATTATGAACTTTCTTGATATGGAAACCAGATTAGATGAAAAAAATAGGAATGGAGATATTGAAGGCATACTTGAACAAAGAACATTGAAAAATGAATAGTTTTTTAGAAATAGATGTATTGGTACAGTTCGACAATAGAAGTTATTGGAGATGGAGCAATTGATTGAATTGAAGAAAGTTGTACATTCAGTGAAAGAGCAGATCAGACAAACAGCGAAGTTGATGCAAATGGAAGATTTTGCAAATATTTCGAATAAGATATATCTGCTGACAGAGAAAATGCTTCCTTATGCCTTATTGCTCGAAATTGACAGTTTGATAAATACCGAGAACCACGTTTGCTTCAACTGAAGAAAAGGAGAAATTGAAGTTGCAGAGAATGCAGGTAGCCTGCAATTGTGCTCATTAAAAGAAATATTCGAAAATGAGATTTTGATAGATGCAGACAACTATTTTGCTTATAACGATTGAAGTTTAGAAATGGTACATCAGGTGTACGATAAGAAGTTCAAAATGTGGAGAGTGAAAGAAAAAGAGACTGGTGTTTAGATAGGCACTGATAATTAATAGAGGTAGCAAGGTTGAGAAAAAGTAAGAAACTTCTATATTCCGAGAAGGAGCAGAAGCTCCAAGAAGTGAATTTCCTCAAAATGGGAGATTTTACAAATATGTGGAATGAGAAATATTAGAAGATAGAGAAAATGCTACACCTTTGTCAAAAGCTAGCTTTTGATATTTTTCTATGCACTGGCAACCAGGTTTGCTCAAATTGATTGATATGCAGAAATAAATAGTTCAGACCATGCAGAGAAGTTGTGAAACTGCAGAATTTGATCAATTACAAGAAATTGTGAACTTTCTTGATATGGAAACCAGATTAGTTGAAAAATATAGGAATGGAGTTATTGAAGGCATACTTGAACAAAGAACATTGAAAAATGAATAGTTTTTTAGAAATAGATGTATTGGTATAGTTCGACAATAGAAGTTATTGGAGATGGAGCAATTGATTGAATTGAAGACAGTTGTACATTCAGTGAAAGAGCCGATCAGACAAACAGCGAAGTTGATGCAAATGGAAGATTTTGCAAATATTTCGAATAAGATATATCTGCTGACAGAGAAAATGCTTCATTATGCCTTATTGCTCGAAATTGACAGTTTGATAAATACCGAGAACCACGTTTGCTTCAACTGAAGAAAAGGAGAAATTGAAGTTGCAGAGAATGCAGGTAGCCTGCAGTTGTGCTCATTAAAAGAAATATTCGAAAATGAGATTTTGACAGATGCAGACAACTATTTTGCTTATAACGATTGAAATTGAGAAATCGTACATTCAGGTGTATGATAAACAGCTCGAAATGTGGACAGCGATAGAAAAAGAGACTGCTGTTTAGATAGGTATTGATAATTAATAGATGTAGCAAGTTTGAGAAAAAGTAAGTAACTTGGATATTCAGAGAAGGAGCAGAAGCTCGAAAAAGTGAATTACGTTGAAATAGGAGATTTTACAAAGATGGGGAATGAGAAATATCAGCAGTTAGACAAAATGCTACACCTTTGACAAAAGCTAGCTTTTGATTTTTTCTATGCACAGGCAACCAGGTTTGCTCAAATTGATTGATATGCAGAAATAGATAGTGCAGCCAATGCAGAGAAGTTGTGAAACTGCAGAATTTGATCAATTACAAGAAATTGTGAACTTTCTTGATATGGAAACCAGAGTAGTTGAAAAATATAGGAATGGAGATATTGAAGGCATACTTGAACAAAGAACATTGAAAAATGTATCGTTTTTTAGAAACAGATGATTGGTATAGTTCGACAATAGAAGTTATTGGAGATGGAGCAATTGATTGAATTGAAGAAAGTTGTACATTCAGTGAAAGAGCAGATCAGACAAACAGCGAAGTTGATGCAAATGGAAGATTTTGCAAATATTTCGAATAAGATATATCTGCTGACAGAGAAAATGCTTCCTTATGCCTTATTGCTCGAAATTGACAGTTTGATAAATACCGAGAAGCACGTTTACTTCAACTGAAGAAAAGGAGAAATTGAAGTTGCAGAGAATGCAAGTAGCCTGCAGTTGTGCTCATTAAAAGAAATATTCGGAAATGAGATTTTGATAGATGCAGACAACTATTTTGCTTATAACTATTGAAATTGAGAAATGGTACATCAATTGTACGATAAGAAGTTCAAAATGTGGAGAGTGAAAGAAAAAGAGACTGGTGTTTAGATAGGCATTGATAATTAATAGAGGTAGCAAGGTTGAGAAAAAGTAAGAAACTTCTATATTCCGAGAAGGAGCAGAAGCTCCAAGAAGTGAATTTCCTCAAAATGGGAGATTTTACAAATATGTGGAATGAGAAATATTAGAAGATAGAGAAAATGCTACACCTTTGTCAAAAGCTAGCTTTTGATATTTTTCTATGCACTGGCAACCAGGGTTGCTTAAATTGATTGATATGCAGAAATAAATAGTTCAGACCATGCAGAGAAGTTGTGAAACTGCAGAATTTGATCAATTACAAGAAATTGTGAACTTTCTTGATATGGAAACCAGAGTAGTTGAAAAATATGGGAATGGAGTTATTGAAGGCATACTTGAACAAAGAACATTGAAAAATGAATAGTTTTTTAGAAATAGATGTATTGGTATAGTTCGACAATAGAAGTTATTGGAGATGGAGCAATTGATTGAATTGAAGACAGTTGTACATTCAGTGAAAGAGCAGATCAGACAAACAGCGAAGTTGATGCAAATGGAAGATTTTGCAAATATTTCGAATAAGATATATCTGCTGGCAGAGAAAATGCTTCATTATGCCTTATTGCTCGAAATTGACAGTTTGATAAATACCGAGAACCACGTTTGCTTCAACTGAAGAAAAGGAGAAATTGAAGTTGCAGAGAATGCAGGTAGCCTGCAGTTGTGCTCATTAAAAGAAATATTCGAAAATGAGATTTTGATAGATGCAGACAACTATTTTGCTTATAACGATTGAAATTTAGAAATGGTACATCAGGTGTACGATAAGAAGTTCAAAATGTGGAGAGTGAAAGAAAAAGAGACTGGTGTTTAGATAGGCACTGATAATTAATAGAGGTAGCAAGGTTGAGAAAAAGTAAGAAACTTCTATATTCCGAGAAGGAGCAGAAGCTCCAAGAAGTGAATTTCCTCAAAATGGGAGATTTTACAAATATGTGGAATGAGAAATATTAGAAGATAGAGAAAATGCTACACCTTTGTCAAAAGCTAGCTTTTGATATTTTTCTATGCACTGGCAACCAGGTTTGCTCAAATTGATTGATATGCAGAAATAAATAGTTCAGACCATGCAGAGAAGTTGTGAAACTGCAGAATTTGATCAATTACAAGAAATTGTGAACTTTCTTGATATGGAAACCAGAGTAGTTGAAAAATATAGGAATGGAGTTATTGAAGGCATAGTTGAACAAAGAACATTGAAAAATGAATAGTTTTTTAGAAATAGATGTATTGGTATAGTTGGACAATAGAAGTTATTGGAGATGGAGCAATTGATTGAATTGAAGACAGTTGTACATTCAGTGAAAGAGATGATCAGACAAACAGCGAAGTTGATGCAAATGGAAGATTTTGCAAATATTTCGAATAAGATATATCTGCTGACAGAGAAAATGCTTCATTATGCCTTATTGCTCGAAATTGACAGTTTGATAACTACCGAGAACAACGTTTGCTTCAACTGAAGAAAAGGAGAAATTGAAGTTGCAGAGAATGCAGGTAGCCTGCAGTTGTGCTCATTAAAAGAAATATTCGAAAATGAGATTTTGATAGATGCAGACAACTATTTTGCTTATAACTATTGAAATTGAGAAATCGTACATTCAGGTGTATGATAAACAGCTCGAAATGTGGACAGCGATAGAAAAAGAGACTGCTGTTTAGATAGGCATTGATAATTGATAGATGTAGCAAGGTTGAGATAAAGTAAGTAAATTGGATATTCAGAGAAGGAGCAGAAGCTCGAAAAAGTGAATTACGTTGAAATAGGAGATTTTACAAAGATGGGGAATGAGAAATATCAGCAATTAGTCAAAATGCTACACCTTTGACAAAAGCTAGCTTTTGATTTTTTGCTATGCACAGGCAACCAGGTTTGCTCAAATTGATTGATGTGCAGAAATAGATAGTGCAGCCAATGCAGAGAAGTTGTGAAACTGCAGAATTTGATCAATTACAAGAAATTGTGAACTTTCTTGATATGGAAACCAGAGTAGTTGAAAAATATAGGAATGGAGATATTGATGGCATAGTTGAACAAAGAACATTGAAAAATGTATCGTTTTTTAGAAACAGATGATTGGTATAGTTCGACAATAGAAGTTATTGGAGATGGAGCAATTGATTGAATTGAAGAAAGTTGTACATTCAGTGAAAGAGCAGATCAGACAAACAGCGAAGTTGATGCAAATGGAAGATTTTGCAAATATTTCGAATAAGATATATCTGCTGACAGAGAAAATGCTTCCTTATGCCTTATTGCTCGAAATTGACAGTTTGATAAATACCGAGAAGCACGTTTACTTCAACAGAAGAAAAGGAGAAATTGAAGTTGCAGAGAATGCAAGTAGCCTGCAGTTGTGCTCATTAAAAGAAATATTCGAAAATGAGATTTTGATAGATGCAGACAACTATTTTGCTTAAAACTATTGAAATTGAGAAATGGTACATCAGCTGTACGATAAGAAGTTCAAAATGTGGAGAGTGAAAGAAAAAGAGACTGGTGTTTAGATAGGCACTGATAATTAATAGAGGTAGCAAGGTTGAGAAAAACTAAGAAACTTCTATATTCCGAGAAGGAGCAGAAGCTCCAAGAAGTGAATTTCCTCAAAATGGGAGATTTTACAAATATGTGGAATGAGAAATATTAGCAGATACAGAAAATGCTACACATTTGTCAAAAGCTAGCTTTTGATTTTTTGCTATGCACAGGCAACCAGGTTTGCTCAAATTGATTGATATGCAGAAATAGATAGTGCAGCCAATGCAGAGAAGTTGTGAAACTGCAAAATTTGATCAATTACAAGAAATTGTGAACTTTCTTGATATGGAAACCAGATTAGTTGAAAAATATAGGAATGGAGTTATTGAAGGTATAGTTGAACAAAGCACATTGAAAAATGAATAGTTTTTTAGAAATAGATGTATTGGTATAGTTCGACAATAGAAGTTATTGGAGATGGAGCAATTGATTGAATTGAAGAAAGTTGTACATTCAATGAAAGAGCAGATCAGACAAACAGCGAGGTTGACGCAAATGGAAGATTTGGCAAATATTTCGAATAAGATATATCTGCTGGCAGAGAAAATGCTTCATTATGCCTTATTGCTCGAAATTGACAGTTTGATAAATACCGAGAACCACGTTTGCTTCAACTGAAGAAAAGGAGAAATTGAAGTTGCAGAGAATGCAGGTAGCCTGCAGTTGTGCTCATTAAAAGAAATATTCGAAAATGAGATTTTGATAGATGCAGACAACTATTTTGCTTATAACTATTGAAATTGAGAAATCGTACATTCAGGTGTATGATAAACAGGTCGAAATGTGGACAGCGATAGAAAAAGAGACTGCTGTTTAGATAGGCATTGATAATTAATAGATGTAGCAAGGTTGAGAAAAAGTAAGTAAATTGGATATTCAGAGAAGAAGCAGAAGCTCGAAAAAGTGAATTACGTTGAAATAGGAGATTTTACAAAGATGGGGAATGAGAAATATCAGCAGTTAGACAAAATGCTACACCTTTGACAAAAGCTAGCTTTTGATTTTTTGCTATGCACAGGCAACCAGGTTTGCTCAAATTGATTGATATGCAGAAATAGATAGTGCAGCCAATGCAGAGAAGTTGTGAAACTGCAGAATTTGATCAATTACAAGAAATTGTGAACTTTCTTGATATGGAAACCAGATTAGTTGAAAAATATAGGAATGGAATTATTGAAGGCATAGTTGAACAAAGCACATTGAAAAATGAATAGTTTTTTAGAAATAGATGTATTGGTATAGTTCGACAATAGAAGTTATTGGAGATGGAGCAATTGATTGAATTGAAGAAAGTTGTACATTCAATGAAAGAGCAGATCAGACAAACAGCGAAGTTGATGCAAATGGAAGATTTTGCAAATATTTCGAATAAGATATATCTGCTGGCAGAGAAAATGCTTCATTATGCCTTATTGCTCGAAATTGACAGTTTGATAAATACCGAGAACCACGTTTGCTTCAACTGAAGAAAAGGAGAAATTGAAGTTGCAGAGAGTGCAGGTAGCCTGCAGTTGTGCTCATTAAAAGAAATATTCGAAAATGAGATTTTGATAGATGCAGACAACTACTTTGCTTATAACTATTGAAATTGAGAAATCGTACATTCAGGTGTATGATAAACAGCTCGAAATGTGGACAGCGATAGAAAAAGAGACTGCTGTTTAGATAGGCATTGATAATTAATAGATGTAGCAAGGTTGAGAAAAAGTAAGTAAATTGGATATTCAGAGAAGGAGCAGAAGCTCGAAAAAGTGAATTACGTTGAAATAGGAGATTTTACAAAGATGGGGAATGAGAAATATCAGCAATTAGTCAAAATGCTACACCTTTGACAAAAGCTAGCTTTTGATTTTTTGCTATGCACAGGCAACCAGGTTTGCTCAAATTGATTGATATGCAGAAATAGATAGTGCAGCCAATGCAGAGAAGTTGTGAAACTGCAGAATTTGATCAATTACAAGAAATTGTGAACTTTCTTGATATGGAAACCAGAGTAGTTGAAAAATATAGGAATGGAGATATTGAAGGCATACTTGAACAAAGAACATTGAAAAATGTATCGTTTTTTAGAAACAGATGATTGGTATAGTTCGACAATAGAAGTTATTGGAGATGGAGCAATTGATTGAATTGAAGAAAGTTGTACATTCAGTGAAAGAGCAGATCAGACAAACAGCGAAGTTGATGCAAATGGAAGATTTTGCAAATATTTCGAATAAGATATATCTGCTGACAGAGAAAATGCTTCCTTATGCCTTATTGCTCGAAATTGACAGTTTGATAAATACCGAGAAGCACGTTTACTTCAACTGAAGAAAAGGAGAAATTGAAGTTGCAGAGAATGCAAGTAGCCTGCAGTTGTGCTCATTAAAAGAAATATTCGAAAATGAGATTTTGATAGATGCAGACAACTATTTTGCTTAAAACTATTGAAATTGAGAAATGGTACATCAGCTGTACGATAAGAAGTTCAAAATGTGGAGAGTGAAAGAAAAAGAGACTGGTGTTTAGATAGGCACTGATAATTAATAGAGGTAGCAAGGTTGAGAAAAACTAAGAAACTTCTATATTCCGAGAAGGAGCAGAAGCTCCAAGAAGTGAATTTCCTCAAAATGGGAGATTTTACAAATATGTGGAATGAGAAATATTAGAAGATAGAGAAAATGCTACACCTTTGTCAAAAGCTAGCTTTTGATATTTTTCTATGCACTGTCAACCAGGTTTGCTCAAATTGATTGATATGCAGAAATAGATAGTGCAGCCAATGCAGAGAAGTTGTGAAACTGCTGAATTTGATCAATTACAAGAAATTGTGAACTTTCTTGATATGGAAACCAGATTAGTTGAAAAATATAGGAATGGAGATATTGAAGGCATACTTGAACAAAGAACATTGAAAAATGAATCGCTTTTTAGAAATAGATGTATTGGTATAGTTCGACAATAGAAGTTATTGGAGATGGAGCAATTGATTGAATTGAAGAAAGTTGTACATTCAATGAAAGAGCAGATCAGACAAACAGCGAAGTTGATGCAAATGGAAGATTTTGCAAATATTTCGAATAAGATATATCTGCTGGCAGAGAAAATGCTTCATTATGCCTTATTGCTCGAAATTGACAGTTTGATAACTACCGAGAACCACGTTTGCTTCAACTGAAGAAAAGGAGAAATTGAAGTTGCAGAGAATGCAGGTAGCCTGCAGTTGTGCTCATTAAAAGAAATATTCGGAAATGAGATTTTGATACATGCAGACAACTATTTTGCTTATAACTATTGAAATTGAGAAATCGTACATTCAGGTGTATGATAAACAGCTCGAAATGTGGACAGCGATAGAAAAAGAGACTGCTGTTTAGATAGGCATTGATAATTAATAGATGTAGCAAGGTTGAGAAAAAGTAAGCAAATTGGATATTCAGAGAAGGAGCAGAAGCTCGAAAAAGTGAATTACGTTGAAATGGGAGATTTTACAAAGATGGGGAATGAGAAATATCAGCAATTAGTCAAAATGCTACACCTTTGACAAAAGCTAGCTTTTGATTTTTTGCTATGCACAGGCAACCAGCTTTGCTCAAATTGATTGATATGCAGAAATAGATAGTGCAGCCAATGCAGAGAAGTTGTGAAACTGCAGAATTTGATCAATTACAAGAAATTGTGAACTTTCTTGATATGGAAACCAGAGTAGTTGAAAAATATAGGAATGGAGATATTGAAGGCATACTTGAACAAAGAACATTGAAAAATGTATCGTTTTTTAGAAACAGATGATTGGTATAGTTCGACAATAGAAGTTATTGGAGATGGAGCAATTGATTGAATTGAAGAAAGTTGTACATTCAGTGAAAGAGCAGATCAGACAAACAGCGAAGTTGATGCAAATGGAAGATTTTGCAAATATTTCGAATAAGATATATCTGCTGACAGAGAAAATGCTTCCTTATGCCTTATTGCTCGAAATTGACAGTTTGATAAATACCGAGAAGCACGTTTACTTCAACTGAAGAAAAGGAGAAATTGAAGTTGCAGAGAATGCAAGTAGCCTGCAGTTGTGCTCATTAAAAGAAATATTCGAAAATGAGATTTTGATAGATGCAGACAACTATTTTGCTTATAACGATTGAAATTTAGAAATGGTACATCAGGTGTACGATAAGAAGTTCAAAATGTGGAGAGTGAAAGAAAAAGAGACTGGTGTTTAGATAGGCACTGATAATTAATAGAGGTAGCAAGGTTGAGAAAAAGTAAGAAACTTCTATATTCCGAGAAGGAGCAGAAGCTCCAAGAAGTGAATTTCCTCAAAATGGGAGATTTTACAAATATGTGGAATGAGAAATATTAGAAGATAGAGAAAATGCTACACCTTTGTCAAAAGCTAGCTTTTGATATTTTTCTATGCACTGGCAACCAGGGTTGCTTAAATTGATTGATATGAAGAAATAAATAGTTCAGACCATGCAGAGAAGTTGTGAAACTGCAGAATTTGATCAATTACAAGAAATTGTGAACTTTCTTGATATGGAAACCAGACTGGTTGAAAAATATAGGAATGGAGTTATTGAAGGCATACTTGAACAAAGAACATTGAAAAATGAATAGTTTTTTAGAAATAGATGTATTGGTATAGTTCGACAATAGAAGTTATTGGAGATGGAGCAATTGATTGAATTGAAGACAGTTGTACATTCAGTGAAAGAGCAGATCAGACAAACAGCGAAGTTGATGCAAATGGAAGATTTTGCAAATATTTCGAATAAGATATATCTGCTGACAGAGAAAATGCTTCATTATGCCTTATTGCTCGAAATTGACAGTTTGATAAATACCGAGAACCACGTTTGCTTCAACTGAAGAAAAGGAGAAATTGAAGTTGCAGAGAATGCAGGTAGCCTGCAGTTGTGCTCATTAAAAGAAATATTCGAAAATGAGATTTTGATAGATGCAGACAACTACTTTGCTTATAACTATTGAAATTGAGAAATCGTACATTCAGGTGTATGATAAACAGCTCGAAATGTGGACAGCGATAGAAAAAGAGACTGCTGTTTAGATAGGCATTGATAATTAATAGATGTAGCAAGGTTGAGAAAAAGTAAGTAAATTGGATATTCAGAGAAGAAGCAGAAGCTCGAAAAAGTGAATTACGTTGAAATAGGAGATTTTACAAAGATGGGGAATGAGAAATATCAGCAGTTAGATAAAATGCTACACCTTTGACAAAAGCTAGCTTTTGATTTTTTGCTATGCACAGGCAACCAGGTTTGCTCAAATTGATTGATATGCAGAAATAGATAGTGCAGCCAATGCAGAGAAGTTGTGAAACTGCAGAATTTGATCAATTACAAGAAATTGTGAACTTTCTTGATATGGAAACCAGATTAGTTGCAAAATATAGGAATGGAGTTATTGAAGGCATAGTTGAACAAAGCACATTGAAAAATGAATAGTTTTTTAGAAATAGATGTATTGGTATAGTTCGACAATAGAAGTTATTGGAGATGGAGCAATTGATTGAATTGAAGAAAGTTGTACATTCAGTGAAAGAGCAGATCAGACAAACAGCGAAGTTGATGCAAATGGAAGATTTTGCAAATATTTCGAATAAGATATATCTGCTGACAGAGAAAATGCTTCCTTATGCCTTATTGCTCGAAATTGACAGTTTGATAAATACCGAGAAGCACGTTTACTTCAACTGAAGAAAAGGAGAAATTGAAGTTGCAGAGAATGCAAGTAGCCTGCAGTTGTGCTCATTAAAAGAAATATTCGAAAATGAGATTTTGATAGATGCAGACAACTATTTTGCTTATAACTATTGAAATTGAGAAATGGTACATCAGCTGTACGATAAGAAGTTCAAAATGTGGAGAGTGAAAGAAAAAGAGACTGGTGTTTAGATAGGCACTGATAATTAATAGAGGTAGCAAGGTTGAGAAAAACTAAGAAACTTCTATATTCCGAGAAGGAGCAGAAGCACCAAGAAGTGAATTTCCTCAAAATGGGAGATTTTACAAATATGTGGAATGAGAAATATTAGCAGATACAGAAAATGCTACACATTTGTCAAAAGCTAGCTTTTGATATTTTTCTATGCACTGCCAACCAGGTTTTTCTCAAATTGATTGATATGCAGAAATAGATAGTGCAGCCAATGCAGAGAAGTTGTGAAACTGCAGAATTTGATCAATTACAAGAAATTGTGAACTTTCTTGATATGGAAACCAGATTAGTTGAAAAATATAGGAATGGAGATATTGAGGGCATACTTGAACAAAGAACATTGAAAAATGAATCGCTTTTTAGAAATAGATGTATTGGTATAGTTCGACAATAGAAGTTATTGGAGATGGAGCAATTGATTGAATTGAAGAAAGTTGTACATTCAATGAAAGAGCAGATCAGACAATCAGCGAAGTTGATGCAAATGGAAGATTTTGCAAATATTTCGAATAAGATATATCTGCTGGCAGAGAAAATGCTTCATTATGCCTTATTGCTCGAAATTGACAGTTTGATAAATACCGAGAACCACGTTTGCTTCAACTGAAGAAAAGGAGAAATTGAAGTTGCAGAGAATGCAGGTAGCCTGCAATTGTGCTCATTAAAAGAAATATTCGAAAATGAGATTTTGATAGATGCAGACAACTATTTTGCTTATAACGATTGAAATTTAGAAATGGTACATCAGGTGTACGATAAGAAGTTCAAAATGTGGAGAGTGAAAGAAAAAGAGACTGGTGTTTAGATAGGCACTGATAATTAATAGAGTAAGCAAGGTTGAGAAAAAGTAAGAAACTTCTATATTCCGAGAAGGAGCAGAAGCTCCAAGAAGTGAATTTCCTCAAAATGGGAGATTTTACAAATATGTGGAATGAGAAATATTAGAAGATAGAGAAAATGCTACACCTTTGTCAAAAGCTAGCTTTTGATATTTTACTATGCACTGGCAACCAGGTTTGCTCAAATTGATTGATATGCAGAAATAAATAGTTCAGACCATGCAGAGAAGTTGTGAAACTGCAGAATTTGATCAATTACAAGAAATTGTGAACTTTCTTGATATGGAAACCAGAGTAGTTGAAAAATATAGGAATGGAGTTATTGAAGGCATAGTTGAACAAAGAACATTGAAAAATGAATAGTTTTTTAGAAATAGATGTATTGGTATAGTTCGACAATAGAAGTTATTGGAGATGGAGCAATTGATTGAATTGAAGACAGTTGTACATTCAGTGAAAGAGCAGATCAGACAAACAGCGAAGTTGATGCAAATGGAAGATTTTGCAAATATTTCGAATAAGATATATCTGCTGACAGAGAAAATGCTTCATTATGCCTTATTGCTCGAAATTGACAGTTTGATAACTACCGAGAACCACGTTTGCTTCAACTGAAGAAAAGGAGAAATTGAAGTTGCAGAGAATGCAGGTAGCCTGCAGTTGTGCTCATTAAAAGAAATATTCGAAAATGAGATTTTGATAGATGCAGACAACTATTTTGCTTATAACTATTGAAATTGAGAAATCGTACATCAGCTGTACGATAAGAAGTTCAAAATGTGGAGAGTGAAAGAAAAAGAGACTGGTGTTTAGATAGGCACTGATAATTAATAGAGGTAGCAAGGTTGAGAAAAACTAAGAAACTTCTATATTCCGAGAAGGAGCAGAAGCTCCAAGAAGTGAATTTCCTCAAAATGGGAGATTTTACAAATATGTGGAATGAGAAATATTAGAAGATAGAGAAAATGCTACACCTTTGTCAAAAGCTAGCTTTTGATATTTTACTATGCACTGGCAACCAGGTTTGCTCAAATTGATTGATATGCAGAAATAAATAGTTCAGACCATGCAGAGACGTTGTGAAACTGCAGAATTTGATCAATTACAAGAAATTGTGAACTTTCTTGATATGGAAACCAGAGTAGTTGAAAAATATAGGAATGGAGTTATTGAAGGCATAGTTGAACAAAGAACATTGAAAAATGAATAGTTTTTTAGAAATAGATGTATTGGTATAGTTCGACAATAGAAGTTATTGGAGATGGAGCAATTGATTGAATTGAAGACAGTTGTACATTCAGTGAAAGAGCAGATCAGACAAACAGCGAAGTTGATGCAAATGGAAGATTTTGCAAATATTTCGAATAAGATATATCTGCTGACAGAGAAAATGCTTCATTATGCCTTATTGCTTGAAATTGACAGTTTGATAACTACCGAGAACCACGTTTGCTTCAACTGAAGAAAAGGAGAAATTGAAGTTGCAGAGAATGCAGGTAGCCTGCAGTTGTGCTCATTAAAAGAAATATTCGAAAATGAGATTTTGATAGATGCAGATTTTGCTTATAACTATTGAAATTGAGAAATCGTACATTCAGGTGTATGATAAACAGCTCGAAATGTGGACAGCGATAGAAAAAGAGACTGCTGTTTAGATAGGCATTGATAATTGATAGATGTAGCAAGGTTGAGATAAAGTAAGTAAATTGGATATTCAGAGAAGGAGCAGAAGCTCGAAAAAGTGAATTACGTTGAAATAGGAGATTTTACAAAGATGGGGAATGAGAAATATCAGCAGTTAGACAAAATGCTACACCTTTGACAAAAGCTAGCTTTTGATTTTTTGCTATGCACAGGCAACCAGGTTTGCTCAAATTGATTGATATGCAGAAATAGATAGTGCAGCCAATGCAGAGAAGTTGTGAAACTGCAGAATTTGATCAATTACAAGAAATTGTGAACTTTCTTGATATGGAAACCAGAGTAGTTGAAAAATATAGGAATGGAGATATTGAAGGCATACTTGAACAAAGAACATTGAAAAATGTATCGTTTTTTAGAAACAGATGATTGGTATAGTTCGACAATAGAAGTTATTGGAGATGGAGCAATTGATTGAATTGAAGAAAGTTGTACATTCAGTGAAACAGCAGATCAGACAAACAGCGAAGTTGATGCAAATGGAAGATTTTGCAAATATTTCGAATAAGATATATCTGCTGACAGAGAAAATGCTTCCTTATGCCTTATTGCTCGAAATTGACAGTTTGATAAATACCGAGAAGCACGTTTACTTCAACTGAAGAAAAGGAGAAATTGAAGTTGCAGAGAATGCAAGTAGCCTGCAGTTGTGCTCATTAAAAGAAATATTCGAAAATGAGATTTTGATAGATGCAGACAACTATTTTGCTTATAACGATTGAAATTTAGAAATGGTACATCAGGTGTACGATAAGAAGTTCAAAATGTGGAGAGTGAAAGAAAAAGAGACTGGTGTTTAGATAGGCACTGATAATTAATAGAGGTAGCAAGGTTGAGAAAAAGTAAGAAACTTCTATATTCCGAGAAGGAGCAGAAGCTCCAAGAAGTGAATTTCCTCAAAATGGGAGATTTTACAAATATGTGGAATGAGAAATATTAGAAGATAGAGAAAATGCTACACCTTTGTCAAAAGCTAGCTTTTGATATTTTACTATGCACTGGCAACCAGGTTTGCTCAAATTGATTGATATGCAGAAATAAATAGTTCAGACCATGCAGAGAGGTTGTGAAACTGCAGAATTTGATCAATTACAAGAAATTGTGAACTTTCTTGATATGGAAACCAGAGTAGTTGAAAAATATAGGAATGGAGTTATTGAAGGCATAGTTGAACAAAGAACATTGAAAAATGAATAGTTTTTTAGAAATAGATGTATTGGTATAGTTCGACAATAGAAGTTATTGGAGATGGAGCAATTGATTGAATTGAAGACAGTTGTACATTCAGTGAAAGAGCAGATCAGACAAACAGCGAAGTTGATGCAAATGGAAGATTTTGCAAATATTTCGAATAAGATATATCTGCTGACAGAGAAAATGCTTCATTATGCCTTATTGCTCGAAATTGACAGTTTGATAACTACCGAGAACCACGTTTGCTTCAACTGAAGAAAAGGAGAAATTGAAGTTGCAGAGAATGCAGGTAGCCTGCAGTTGTGCTCATTAAAAGAAATATTCGAAAATGAGATTTTGATAGATGCAGACAACTATTTTGCTTATAACTATTGAAATTGAGAAATCGTACATTCAGGTGTATGATAAACAGCTCGAAATGTGGACAGCGATAGAAAAAGAGACTGCTGTTTAGATAGGCATTGATAATTGATAGATGTAGCAAGGTTGAGATAAAGTAAGTAAATTGGATATTCAGAGAAGGAGCAGAAGCTCGAAAAAGTGAATTACGTTGAAATAGGAGATTTTACAAAGATGGGGAATGAGAAATATCAGCAGTTAGACAAAATGCTACACCTTTGACAAAAGCTAGCTTTTGATTTTTTGCTATGCACAGGCAACCAGGTTTGCTCAAATTGATTGATATGCAGAAATAGATAGTGCAGCCAATGCAGAGAAGTTGTGAAACTGCAGAATTTGATCAATTACAAGAAATTGTGAACTTTCTTGATATGGAAACCAGATTAGTTGCAAAATATAGGAATGGAGTTATTGAAGGCATAGTTGAACAAAGCACATTGAAAAATGAATAGTTTTTTAGAAATAGATGTATTGGTATAATTCGACAATAGAAGTTATTGGAGATGGAGCAATTGATTGAATTGAAGAAAGTTGTACATTCAATGAAAGAGCAGATCAGACAAACAGCGAAGTTGATGCAAATGGAAGATTTTGCAAATATTTCGAATAAGATATATCTGCTGACAGAGAAAATGCTTCCTTATGCCTTATTGCTCGAAATTGACAGTTTGATAAATACCGAGAAGCACGTTTACTTCAACTGAAGAAAAGGAGAAATTGAAGTTGCAGAGAATGCAAGTAGCCTGCAGTTGTGCTCATTAAAAGAAATATTCGAAAATGAGATTTTGATAGATGCAGACAACTATTTTGCTTATAACTATTGAAATTGAGAAATGGTACATCAGCTGTACGATAAGAAGTTCAAAATGTGGAGAGTGAAAGAAAAAGAGACTGGTGTTTAGATAGGCACTGATAATTAATAGAGGTAGCAAGGTTGAGAAAAACTAAGAAACTTCTATATTCCGAGAAGGAGCAGAAGCACCAAGAAGTGAATTTCCTCAAAATGGGAGATTTTACAAATATGTGGAATGAGAAATATTAGCAGATACAGAAAATGCTACACATTTGTCAAAAGCTAGCTTTTGATATTTTTCTATGCACTGCCAACCAGGTTTTTCTCAAATTGATTGATATGCAGAAATAGATAGTGCAGCCAATGCAGAGAAGTTGTGAAACTGCAGAATTTGATCAATTACAAGAAATTGTGAACTTTCTTGATATGGAAACCAGATTAGTTGAAAAATATAGGAATGGAGATATTGAGGGCATACTTGAACAAAGAACATTGAAAAATGAATCGCTTTTTAGAAATAGATGTATTGGTATAGTTCGACAATAGAAGTTATTGGAGATGGAGCAATTGATTGAATTGAAGAAAGTTGTACATTCAATGAAAGAGCAGATCAGACAATCAGCGAAGTTGATGCAAATGGAAGATTTTGCAAATATTTCGAATAAGATATATCTGCTGGCAGAGAAAATGCTTCATTATGCCTTATTGCTCGAAATTGACAGTTTGATAAATACCGAGAACCACGTTTGCTTCAACTGAAGAAAAGGAGAAATTGAAGTTGCAGAGAATGCAGGTAGCCTGCAATTGTGCTCATTAAAAGAAATATTCGAAAATGAGATTTTGATAGATGCAGACAACTATTTTGCTTATAACGATTGAAATTTAGAAATGGTACATCAGGTGTACGATAAGAAGTTCAAAATGTGGAGAGTGAAAGAAAAAGAGACTGGTGTTTAGATAGGCACTGATAATTAATAGAGGTAGCAAGGTTGAGAAAAAGTAAGAAACTTCTATATTCCGAGAAGGAGCAGAAGCTCCAAGAAGTGAATTTCCTCAAAATGGGAGATTTTACAAATATGTGGAATGAGAAATATTAGAAGATAGAGAAAATGCTACACCTTTGTCAAAAGCTAGCTTTTGATATTTTACTATGCACTGGCAACCAGGTTTGCTCAAATTGATTGATATGCAGAAATAAATAGTTCAGACCATGCAGAGAAGTTGTGAAACTGCAGAATTTGATCAATTACAAGAAATTGTGAACTTTCTTGATATGGAAACCAGAGTAGTTGAAAAATATAGGAATGGAGTTATTGAAGGCATAGTTGAACAAAGAACATTGAAAAATGAATAGTTTTTTAGAAATAGATGTATTGGTATAGTTCGACAATAGAAGTTATTGGAGATGGAGCAATTGATTGAATTGAAGACAGTTGTACATTCAGTGAAAGAGCAGATCAGACAAACAGCGAAGTTGATGCAAATGGAAGATTTTGCAAATATTTCGAATAAGATATATCTGCTGACAGAGAAAATGCTTCATTATGCCTTATTGCTCGAAATTGACAGTTTGATAACTACCGAGAACCACGTTTGCTTCAACTGAAGAAAAGGAGAAATTGAAGTTGCAGAGAATGCAGGTAGCCTGCAGTTGTGCTCATTAAAAGAAATATTCGAAAATGAGATTTTGATAGATGCAGACAACTATTTTGCTTATAACTATTGAAATTGAGAAATCGTACATCAGCTGTACGATAAGAAGTTCAAAATGTGGAGAGTGAAAGAAAAAGAGACTGGTGTTTAGATAGGCACTGATAATTAATAGAGGTAGCAAGGTTGAGAAAAACTAAGAAACTTCTATATTCCGAGAAGGAGCAGAAGCTCCAAGAAGTGAATTTCCTCAAAATGGGAGATTTTACAAATATGTGGAATGAGAAATATTAGAAGATAGAGAAAATGCTACACCTTTGACAAAAGCTAGCTTTTGATTTTTTGCTATGCACAGGCAACCAGGTTTGCTCAAATTGATTGATATGCAGAAATAGATAGTGCAGCCAAAGCAGAGAAGTTGTGAAACTGCAAAATTTGATCAATTACAAGAAATTGTGAACTTTCTTGATATGGAAACCAGATTAGTTGAAAAATATAGGAGGGAGTTATTGAAGGCATAGTTGAACAAAGCACATTGAAAAATGAATAGTTTTTTAGAAATAGATGTATTGGTATAGTTCGACAATAGAAGTTATTGGAGATGGAGCAATTGATTGAATTGAAGAAAGTTGTACATTCAATGAAAGAGCAGATCAGACAAACAGCGAAGTTGATGCAAATGGAAGATTTTGCAAATATTTCGAATAAGATATATCTGCTGGCAGAGAAAATGCTTCATTATGCCTTATTGCTCGAAATTGACAGTTTGATAAATACCGAGAACCACGTTTGCTTCAACTGAAGAAAAGGAGAAATTGAAGTTGCAGAGAATGCAGGTAGCCTGCAGTTGTGCTCATTAAAAGTAATATTCGAAAATGAGATTTTGATAGATGCAGACAACTACTTTGCTTATAACTATTGAAATTGAGAAATCGTACATTCAGGTGTATGATAAACAGCTCGAAATGTGGACAGCGATAGAAAAAGAGACTGCTGTTTAGATAGGCATTGATAATTAATAGATGTAGCAAGGTTGAGAAAAAGTAAGTAAATTGGATATTCAGAGAAGGAGCAGAAGCTCGAAAAAGTGAATTACGTTGAAATAGGAGATTTTACAAAGATGGGGAATATGAAATATCAGCAATTAGTCAAAATGCTACACCTTTGACAAAAGCTAGCTTTTGATTTTTTGCTATGCACAGGCAACCAGGTTTGCTCAAATTGATTGATATGCAGAAATAGATAGTGCAGCCAATGCAGAGAAGTTGTGAAACTGCAGAATTTGATCAATTACAAGAAATTGTGAACTTTCTTGATATGGAAACCAGAGTAGTTGAAAAATATAGGAATGGAGATATTGAAGGCATACTTGAACAAAGAACATTGAAAAATGTATCGTTTTTTAGAAACAGATGATTGGTATAGTTCGACAATAGAAGTTATTGGAGATGGAGCAATTGATTGAATTGAAGAAAGTTGTACATTCAGTGAAACAGCAGATCAGACAAACAGCGAAGTTGATGCAAATGGAAGATTTTGCAAATATTTCGAATAAGATATATCTGCTGACAGAGAAAATGCTTCCTTATGCCTTATTGCTCGAAATTGACAGTTTGATAAATACCGAGAAGCACGTTTACTTCAACTGAAGAAAAGGAGAAATTGAAGTTGCAGAGAATGCAAGTAGCCTGCAGTTGTGCTCATTAAAAGAAATATTCGAAAATGAGATTTTGATAGATGCAGACAACTATTTTGCTTATAACTATTGAAATTGAGAAATGGTACATCAGCTGTACGATAAGAAGTTCAAAATGTGGAGAGTGAAAGAAAAAGAGACTGGTGTTTAGATAGGCATTGATAATTAATAGAGGTAGCAAGGTTGAGAAAAACTAAGAAACTTCTATATTCCGAGAAGGAGCAGAAGCACCAAGAAGTGAATTTCCTCAAAATGGGAGATTTTACAAATATGTGGAATGAGAAATATTAGCAGATACAGAAAATGCTACACATTTGTCAAAAGCTAGCTTTTGATATTTTTCTATGCACTGCCAACCAGGCTTGCTCAAATTGATTGATATGCAGAAATAGATAGTGCAGCCAATGCAGAGAAGTTGTGAAACTGCAGAATTTGATCAATTACAAGAAATTGTGAACTTTCTTGATATGGAAACCAGATTCGTTGAAAAATATAGGAATGGAGATATTGAAGGAATACTTGAACAAAGAACATTGAAAAATGAATCGCTTTTTAGAAATAGATGTATTGGTATAGTTCGACAATAGAAGTTATTGGAGATTTAGCAATTGATAGAATTGAAGAAAGTTGTACATTCAGTAAAAGAGCAGATCAGACAAACAGCGAAGTTGATGCAAATGGAAGATTTTGCAAATATTTCGAATAAGATATATCTGCTGGCAGAGAAAATGCTTCATTATGCCTTATTGCTCGAAATTGACAGTTTGATAAATACCGAGAACCACGTTTGCTTCAACTGAAGAAAAGGAGAAATTGAAGTTGCAGAGAATGCAGGTAGCCTGCAATTGTCCTCATTAAAAGAAATATTCGAAAATGAGATTTTGATAGATGCAGACAACTATTTTGCTTATAACGATTGAAATTTAGAAATGGTACATCAGGTGTACTATAAGAAGTTCAAAATGTGGAGAGTGAAAGAAAAAGAGACTGGTGTTTAGATAGGCACTGATAATTAATAGAGGTAGCAAGGTTGAGAAAAAGTAAGAAACTTCTATATTCCGAGAAGGAGCAGAAGCACCAAGAAGTGAATTTCCTCAAAATGGGAGATTTTACAAATATGTGGAATGAGAAATATTAGAAGATAGAGAAAATGCTACACCTTTGTCAAAAGCTAGCTTTTGATATTTTACTATGCACTGGCAACCAGGTTTGCTCAAATTGATTGATATGCAGAAATAAATAGTTCAGACCATGCAGAGAAGTTGTGAAACTGCAGAATTTGATCAATTACAAGAAATTGTGAACTTTCTTGATATGGAAACCAGAGTAGTTGAAAAATATAGGAATGGAGTTATTGGAGGCATAGTTGAACAAAGAACATTGAAAAATGAATAGTTTTTTAGAAACAGATGATTGGTATAGTTCGACAATAGAAGTTATTGGAGATGGAGCAATTGATTGAATTGAAGAAAGTTGTACATTCAATGAAAGAGCAGATCAGACAAACAGCGAAGTTGATGCAAATGGAAGATTTTGCAAATATTTCGAATAAGATATATCTGCTGACAGAGAAAATGCTTCCATATGCCTTTTTGCTCGAAATTGACAGTTTGATAAATACCGAGAACCACGTTTACTTCAACTGAAGAAAAGGAGAAATTGAAGTTGCAGAGAATGCAGGTAGCCTGCAGTTGTGCTCATTAAAAGAAATATTCGAAAATGAGATTTTGATAGATGCAGACAACTATTTTGCTTATAACTATTGAAATTGAGAAATCGTACATTTAGGTGTATGATAAACAGCTCGAAATGTGGACAGCGATAGAAAAAGAGACTGCTGTTTAGATAGGCATTGATAATTAATAGATGTAGCAAGGTTGAGAAAAAGTAAGTAAATTGGATATTCAGAGAAGGAGCAGAAGCTCGAAAAAGTGAATTACGTTGAAATGGGAGATTTTACAAAGATGGGGAATGAGAAATATCAGCAGTTAGACAAAATGCTACACCTTTGACAAAAGCTAGCTTTTGATTTTTTGCTATGCACAGGCAACCAGGTTTGCTCAAATTGATTGATATGCAGAAATAGATAGTGCAGCCAATGCAGAGAAGTTGTGAAACTGCAGAATTTGATCAATTACAAGAAATTGTGAACTTTCTTGATATGGAAACCAGATTACTTGAAAAATATAGGAATGGAGATATTGAAGGCATACTTGAACAAAGAACATTGAAAAATGTATCGTTTTTTAGAAACAGATGATTGGTATAGTTCGACAATAGAAGTTATTGGAGATGGAGCAATTGATTGAATTGAAGAAAGTTGTACATTCAGTGAAAGAGCAGATCAGACAAACAGCGAAGTTGATGCAAATGGAAGATTTTGCAAATATTTCGAATAAGATATATCTGCTGACAGAGAAAATGCTTCCTTATGCCTTATTGCTCGAAATTGACAGTTTGATAAATACCGAGAACCACGTTTACTTCAACTGAAGAAAAGGAGAAATTGAAGTTGCAGAGAATGCAGGTAGCCTGCAATTGTGCTCATTAAAAGAAATATTCGAAAATGAGATTTTGATAGATGCAGACAACTATTTTGCTTATAACGATTGAAATTTAGAAATGGTACATCAGGTGTACTATAAGAAGTTCAAAATGTGGAGAGTGAAAGAAAAAGAGACTGGTGTTTAGATAGGCACTGATAATTAATAGAGGTAGCAAGGTTGAGAAAAAGTAAGAAACTTCTATATTCCGAGAAGGAGCAGAAGCTCCAAGAAGTGAATTTCCTCAAAATGGGAGATTTTACAAATATGTGGAATGAGAAATATTAGAAGATAGAGAAAATGCTACACCTTTGTCAAAAGCTAGCTTTTGATATTTTACTATGCACTGGCAACCAGGTTTGCTCAAATTGATTGATATGCAGAAATAAATAGTTCAGACCATGCAGAGAAGTTGTGAAACTGCAGAATTTGATCAATTACAAGAAATTGTGAACTTTCTTGATATGGAAACCAGAGTAGTTGAAAAATATAGGAATGGAGTTATTGGAGGCATAGTTGAACAAAGAACATTGAAAAATGAATAGTTTTTTAGAAACAGATGATTGGTATAGTTCGACATTAGAAGTTATTGGAGATGGAGCAATTGATTGAATTGAAGAAAGTTGTACATTCAATGAAAGAGCAGATCAGACAAACAGCGAAGTTGATGCAAATGGAAGATTTTGCAAATATTTCGAATAAGATATATCTGCTGGCAGAGAAAATGCTCTTATTGCTCGAAATTGACAGTTTGATAAATACCGAGAACCACGTTTGCTTCAACTGAAGAAAAGGAGAAATTGAAGTTGCAGAGAATGCAGGTAGCCTGCAGTTGTGCTCATTAAAAGAAATATTCGAAAATGAGATTTTGATAGATGCAGACAACTATTTTGCTTATAACTATTGAAATTGAGAAATCGTACATTTAGGTGTATGATAAACAGCTCGAAATGTGGACAGCGATAGAAAAAGAGACTGCTGTTTAGATAGGCATTGATAATTAATAGATGTAGCAAGGTTGAGAAAAAGTAAGTAAATTGGATATTCAGAGAAGGAGCAGAAGCTCGAAAAAGTGAATTACGTTGAAATAGGAGATTTTACAAAGATGGGGAATGAGAAATATCAGCAGTTAGACAAAATGCTACACCTTTGACAAAAGCTAGCTTTTGATTTTTTGCTATGCACAGGCAACCAGGTTTGCTCAAATTGATTGATATGCAGAAATAGATAGTGCAGCCAATGCAGAGAAGTTGTGAAACTGCAGAATTTGATCAATTACAAGAAATTGTGAACTTTCTTGATATGGAAACCAGAGTAGTTGAAAAATATAGGAATGGAGTTATTGAAGGCATAGTTGAACAAAGCACATTGAAAAATGAATAGTTTTTTAGAAATAGATGTATTGGTATAGTTCGACAATAGAAGTTATTGGAGATGGAGCAATTGATTGAATTGAAGAAAGTTGTACATTCAATGAAAGAGCAGATCAGACAAACAGCGAAGTTGATGCAAATGGAAGATTTTGCAAATATTTCGAATAAGATATATCTGCTGGCAGAGAAAATGCTTCATTATGCCTTATTGCTCGAAATTGACAGTTTGATAAATACCGAGAACCACGTTTGCTTCAACTGAAGAAAAGGAGAAATTGAAGTTGCAGAGAGTGCAGGTAGCCTGCAGTTGCGCTCATTAAAAGAAATATTCGAAAATGAGATTTTGATAGATGCAGACAACTACTTTGCTTATAACTATTGAAATTGAGAAATCGTACATTCAGGTGTATGATAAACAGCTCGAAATGTGGACAGCGATAGAAAAAGAGACTGCTGTTTAGATAGGCATTGATAATTAATAGATGTAGCAAGGTTGAGAAAAAGTAAGTAAATTGGATATTCAGAGAAGGAGCAGAAGCTCGAAAAAGTGAATTACGTTGAAATGGGAGATTTTACAAAGATGGGGAATGAGAAATATCAGCAGTTAGATAAAATGCTACACCTTTGACAAAAGCTAGCTTTTGATTTTTTGCTATGCACAGGCAACCAGGTTTGCTCAAATTGATTGATATGCAGAAATAGATAGTGCAGCCAATGCAGAGAAGTTGTGAAACTGCAGAATTTGATCAATTACAAGAAATTGTGAACTTTCTTGATATGGAAACCAGATTAGTTGAAAAATATAGGAATGGAGATATTGAAGGCATACTTGAACAAAGAACATTGAAAAATGAATCGTTTTTTAGAAATAGATGTATTGGTATAGTTCGACAATAGAAATTATTGGAGATGGAGCAATTGATTGAATTGAAGAAAGTTGTACATTCAGTGAAAGAGCAGATCAGACAAACAGCGAAGTTGATGCAAATGGAAGATTTTGCAAATATTTCGAATAAGATATATCTGCTGACAGAGAAAATGCTTCCTTATGCCTTATTGCTCGAAATTGACAGTTTGATAAATACCGAGAAGCACGTTTACTTCAACTGAAGAAAAGGAGAAATTGAAGTTGCAGAGAATGCAAGTAGCCTGCAGTTGTGCTCATTAAAAGAAATATTCGAAAATGAGATTTTGATAGATGCAGACAACTATTTTGCTTATAACTATTGAAATTGAGAAATGGTACATCAGCTGTACGATAAGAAGTTCAAAATGTGGAGAGTGAAAGAAAAAGAGACTGGTGTTTAGATAGGCACTGATAATTAATAGAGGTAGCAAGGTTGAGAAAAACTAAGATACTTCTATATTCCGAGAAGGAGCAGAAGCTCCAAGAAGTGAATTTCCTCAAAATGGGAGATTTTACAAATATGTGGAATGAGAAATATTAGCAGATAGAGAAAATGCTACACCTTTGTCAAAAGCTAGCTTTTGATATTTTTCTATGCACGGGCAAACAGGTTTGCTCAAATTGATAGATATGCAGAAATAGATAGTTCAGACCATGCAGAGAAGTTGTGGAACTGCAGAATTTGATCAATTGCAAGAAATTGTGAACTTTCTTGATATGGAAACCAGATTAGTTGAAAAATATAGGAATGGAGATATTGAAGGCATACTTGAACAAAGAACATTGAAAAATGAATAGTTTTTTAGAAATAGATGTATTGGTATAGTTCGACAATAGAAGTTATTGGAGATGGAGCAATTGATTGAATTGAAGAAAGTTGTACATTCAGTGAAAGGGCAGATCAGACAAACAGCGAAGTTGATGCAAATGGAAGATTTTGCAAATATTTCGAATAAGATATATCTGCTGACAGAGAAAATGCTTCCTTATGCCTTATTGCTCGAAATTGACAGTTTGATAAATACCGAGAAGCACGTTTACTTCAACTGAAGAAAAGGAGAAATTGAAGTTGCAGAGAATGCAAGTAGCCTGCAGTTGTGCTCATTAAAAGAAATATTCGAAAATGAGATTTTGATAGATGCAGACAACTATTTTGCTTATAACGATTGAAATTTAGAAATTGTACATCAGCTGTACGATAAGAAGTTCAAAATGTGGAGAGTGAAAGAAAAAGAGACTGGTGTTTAGATAGGCACTGATAATTAATAGAGGTAGCAAGGTTGAGAAAAACTAAGAAACTTCTATATTCCGAGAAGGAGCAGAAGCACCAAGAAGTGAATTTCCTCAAAATGGGAGATTTTACAAATATGTGGAATGAGAAATATTAGCAGATACAGAAAATGCTACACATTTGTCAAAAGCTAGCTTTTGATATTTTTCTATGCACTGCCAACCAGGTTTGCTCAAATTGATTGATATGCAGAAATAGATAGTGCAGCCAATGCAGAGAAGTTGTGAAACTGCAGAATTTGATCAATTACAAGAAATTGTGAACTTTCTTGATATGGAAACCAGATTAGTTGAAAAATATAGGAATGGAGATATTGAAGGCATACTTGAACAAAGAACATTGAAAAATGAATCGCTTTTTAGAAATAGATGTATTGGTATAGTTCGACAATAGAAGTTATTGGAGATGGAGCAATTGATTGAATTGAAGAAAGTTGTACATTCAATGAAAGAGCAGATCAGACAATCAGCGAAGTTGATGCAAATGGAAGATTTTGCAAATATTTCGAATAAGATATATCTGCTGGCAGAGAAAATGCTTCATTATGCCTTATTGCTCGAAATTGACAGTTTGATAAATACCGAGAACCACGTTTGCTTCAATTGAAGAAAAGGAGAAATTGAAGTTGCAGAGAATGCAGGTAGCCTGCAATTGTGCTCATTAAAAGAAATATTCGAAAATGAGATTTTGATAGATGCAGACAACTATTTTGCTTATAACGATTGAAATTTAGAAATGGTACATCAGGTGTACGATAAGAAGTTCAAAATGTGGAGAGTGAAAGAAAAAGAGACTGGTGTTTAGATAGGCACTGATAATTAATAGAGGTAGCAAGGTTGAGAAAAAGTAAGAAACTTCTATATTCCGAGAAGGAGCAGAAGCTCCAAGAAGTGAATTTCCTCAAAATGGGAGATTTTACAAATATGTGGAATGAGAAATATTAGAAGATAGAGAATATGCTACACATTTGTCAAAAGCTAGCTTTTGATATTTTTCTATGCACTGCCAAACAGGTTTGCTCAAATTGATTGATATGCAGAAATAGATAGTGCAGCCAATGCAGAGAAGTTGTGAAACTGCAGAATTTGATCAATTACAAGAAATTGTGAACTTTCTTGATATGGAAACCAGATTAGTTGAAAAATATAGGAATGGAGATATTGAAGGCATACTTGAACAAAGAACATTGAAAAATGAATAGTTTTTTAGAAATAGATGTATTGGTATAGTTCGACAATAGAAGTTATTGGAGATGGAGCAATTGATTGAATTGAAGACAGTGAAAGAGCAGATCAGACAAACAGCGAAGTTGATGCAAATGGAAGATTTTGCAAATATTTCGAATAAGATATATCTGCTGACAGAGAAAATGCTTCCTTATGCCTTATTGCTCGAAATTGACAGTTTGATAAATACCGAGAAGCACGTTTACTTCAACTGAAGAAAAGGAGAAATTGAAGTTGCAGAGAATGCAAGTAGCCTGCAGTTGTGCTCATTAAAAGAAATATTCGAAAATGAGATTTTGATAGATGCAGACAACTATTTTGCTTATAACTATTGAAATTGAGAAATGGTACATCAGCTGTACGATAAGAAGTTCAAAATGTGGAGAGTGAAAGAAAAAGAGACTGGTGTTTAGATAGGCACTGATAATTAATAGAGGTAGCAAGGTTGAGAAAAGCTAAGAAACTTCTATATTCCGAGAAGGAGCAGAAGCACCAAGAAGTGAATTTCCTCAAAATGGGAGATTTTACAAATATGTGGAATGAGAAATATTAGCAGATACAGAAAATGCTACACATTTGTCAAAAGCTAGCTTTTGATATTTTTCTATGCACTGCCAACCAGGTTTGCTCAAATTGATTGATATGCAGAAATAGATAGTGCAGCCAATGCAGAGAAGTTGTGAAACTGCAGAATTTGATCAATTACAAGAAATTGTGAACTTTCTTGATATGGAAACCAGATTAGTTGAAAAATATAGGAATGGAGATATTGAAGGCATACTTGAACAAAGAACATTGAAAAATGAATCGCTTTTTAGAAATAGATGTAGTGGTATAGTTCGACAATAGAAGTTATTGGAGATGGAGCAATTGATTGACTTGAAGAAAGTTGTACATTCAGTGAAAGAGCAGATCAGACAATCAGCGAAGTTGATGCAAATGGAAGATTTTGCAAATATTTCGAATAAGATATATCTGCTGGCAGAGAGAATGCTTCATTATGCCTTATTGCTCGAAATTGACAGTTTGATAAATACCGAGAACCACGTTTGCTTCAACTGAAGAAAAGGAGAAATTGAAGTTGCAGAGAATGCAGGTAGCCTGCAATTGTCCTCATTAAAAGAAATATTCGAAAATGAGATTTTGATAGATGCAGACAACTATTTTGCTTATAACGATTGAAATTTAGAAAAAGTACATCAGGTGTACGATAAGAAGTTCAAAATGTGGAGAGTGAAAGAAAAAGAGACTGGTGTTTAGATCGGCACTGATAATTAATAGAGGTAGCAAGGTTGAGAAAAACTAAGAAACTTCTATATTCCGAGAAGGAGCAGAAGCTCCAAGAAGTGAATTTCCTCAAAATGGGAGATTTTACAAATATGTGGAATGAGAAATATTAGAAGATAGAGAATATGCTACACATTTGTCAAAAGCTAGCTTTTGATATTTTTCTATGCACTGCCAACCAGGTTTGCTCAAATTGATTGATATGCAGAAATAGATAGTGCAGCCAATGCAGAGAAGTTGTGAAACTGCAGAATTTGATCAATTACAAGAAATTGTGAACTTTCTTGATATGGAAACCAGATTAGTTGAAAAATATAGGAATGGAGATATTGAAGGCATACTTGAACAAAGAACATTGAAAAATGAATAGTTTTTTAGAAATAGATGTATTGGTATAGTTCGACAATAGAAGTTATTGGAGATGGAGCAATTGATTGAATTGAAGACAGTTGTACATTCAGTGAAAGAGCAGATCAGACAAACAGCGAAGTTGATGCAAATGGAAGATTTTGCAAATATTTCGAATAAGATATATCTGCTGACAGAGAAAATGCTTCCTTATGCCTTATTGCTCGAAATTGACAGTTTGATAAATACCGAGAAGCACGTTTACTTCAACTGAAGAAAAGGAGAAATTGAAGTTGCAGAGAATGCAAGTAGCCTGCAGTTGTGCTCATTAAAAGAAATATTCGAAAATGAGATTTTGATAGATGCAGACAACTATTTTGCTTATAACTATTGAAATTGAGAAATGGTACATCAGCTGTACGATAAGAAGTTCAAAATGTGGAGAGTGAAAGAAAAAGAGACTGGTGTTTAGATAGGCACTGATAATTAATAGAGGTAGCAAGGTTGAGAAAAACTAAGAAACTTCTATATTCCGAGAAGGAGCAGAAGCACCAAGAAGTGAATTTCCTCAAAATGGGAGATTTTACAAATATGTGGAATGAGAAATATTAGCAGATACAGAAAATGCTACACATTTGTCAAAAGCTAGCTTTTGATATTTTTCTATGCACTGCCAACCAGGTTTGCTCAAATTGATTGATATGCAGAAATAGATAGTGCAGCCAATGCAGAGAAGTTGTGAAACTGCAGAATTTGATCAATTACAAGAAATTGTGAACTTTCTTGATATGGAAACCAGATTAGTTGAAAAATATAGGAATGGAGATATTGAAGGCATACTTGAACAAAGAACATTGAAAAATGAATCGTTTTTTAGAAATAGATGTATTGGTATAGTTCGACAATAGAAGTTATTGGAGATGGAGCAATTGATTGAATTGAAGAAAGTTGTACATTCAGTGAAAGAGCAGATCAGACAAACAGCGAAGTTGATGCAAATGGAAGATTTTGCAAATATTTCGAATAAGATATATCTGCTGGCAGAGAAAATGCTTCATTATGCCTTATTGCTCGAAATTGACAGTTTGATAAATACCGAGAACCACGTTTGCTTCAACTGAAGAAAAGGAGAAATTGAAGTTGCAGAGAATGCAGGTAGCCTGCAATTGTACTCATTAAAAGAAATATTCGAAAATGAGATTTTGATAGATGCAGACAACTATTTTGCTTATAACGATTGAAGTTTAGAAATGGTACATCAGGTGTACGATAAGAAGTTCAAAATGTGGAGAGTGAAAGAAAAAGAGACTGGTGTTTAGATAGGCACTGATAATTAATAGAGGTAGCAAGGTTGAGAAAAAGTAAGAAACTTCTATATTCCGAGAAGGAGCAGAAGCTCCAAGAAGTGAATTTCCTCAAAATGGGAGATTTTACAAATATGTGGAATGAGAAATATTAGAAGATAGAGAAAATGCTACACCTTTGTCAAAAGCTAGCTTTTGATATTTTACTATGCACTGGCAACCAGGTTTGCTCAAATTGATTGATATGCAGAAATAAATAGTTCAGACCATGCAGAGAAGTTGTGAAACTGCAGAATTTGATCAATTACAAGAAATTGTGAACTTTCTTGATATGGAAACCAGAGTAGTTGAAAAATATAGGAATGGAGTTATTGAAGGCATAGTTGAACAAAGAACATTGAAAAATGAATAGTTTTTTAGAAATAGATGTATTGGTATAGTTCGACAATAGAAGTTATTGGAGATGGAGCAATTGATTGAATTGAAGACAGTTGTACATTCAGTGAAAGAGCAGATCAGACAAACAGCGAAGTTGATGCAAATGGAAGATTTTGCAAATATTTCGAATAAGATATATCTGCTGACAGAGAAAATGCTTCATTATGCCTTATTGCTCGAAATTGACAGTTTGATAACTACCGAGAACCACGTTTGCTTCAACTGAAGAAAAGGAGAAATTGAAGTTGCAGAGAATGCAGGTAGCCTCCAGTTGTGCTCATTAAAAGAAATATTCGAAAATGAGATTTTGATAGATGCAGACAACTATTTTGCTTATAACTATTGAAATTGAGAAATCGTACATTCAGGTGTATGATAAACAGCTCGAAATGTGGACAGCGATAGAAAAAGAGACTGCTGTTTAGATAGGCATTGATAATTGATAGATGTAGCAAGGTTGAGATAAAGTAAGTAAATTGGATATTCAGAGAAGGAGCAGAAGCTCGAAAAAGTGAATTACGTTGAAATAGGTGATTTTACAAAGATGGGGAATGAGAAATATCAGCAGTTAGACAAAATGCTACACCTTTGACAAAAGCTAGCTTTTGATTTTTTGCTATGCACAGGCAACCAGGTTTGCTCAAATTGATTGATATGCAGAAATAGATAGTGCAGCCAATGCAGAGAAGTTGTGAAACTGCAGAATTTGATCAATTACAAGAAATTGTGAACTTTCTTGATATGGAAATCAGATTAGTTGAAAAATATAGGAATGGAGTTATTGAAGGCATAGTTGAACAAAGCACATTGAAAAATGAATAGTTTTTTAGAAATAGATGTATTGGTATAGTTCGACAATAGAAGTTATTGGAGATGGAGCAATTGATTGAATTGAAGAAAGTTGTACATTCAATGAAAGAGCAGATCAGACAAACAGCGAAGTTGATGCAAATGGAAGATTTTGCAAATATTTCGAATAAGATATATCTGCTGGCAGAGAAAATGCTTCATTATGCCTTATTGCTCGAAATTGACAGTTTGATAAATACCGAGAACCACGTTTGCTTCAACTGAAGAAAAGGAGAAATTGAAGTTGCAGAGAGTGCAGGTAGCCTGCAGTTGTGCTCATTAAAAGAAATATTCGAAAATGAGATTTTGATAGATGCAGACAACTACTTTGCTTATAACTATTGAAATTGAGAAATCGTACATTCAGGTGTATGATAAACAGCTCGAAATGTGGACAGCGATAGAAAAAGAGACTGCTGTTTAGATAGGCATTGATAATTAATAGATGTAGCAAGGTTGAGAAAAAGTAAGTAACTTGGATATTCAGAGAAGGAGCAGAAGCTCGAAAAAGTGAATTACGTTGAAATAGGAGATTTTACAAAGATGGGGAATGAGAAATATCAGCAATTAGTCAAAATGCTACACCTTTGACAAAAGCTAGCTTTTGATTTTTTGCTATGCACAGGCAACCAGGTTTGCTCAAATTGATTGATATGCAGAAATAGATAGTGCAGCCAATGCAGAGAAGTTGTGAAACTGCAGAATTTGATCAATTACAAGAAATTGTGAACTTTCTTGATATGGAAACCAGAGTAGTTGAAAAATATAGGAATGGAGATATATAGGAATGGCATACTTGAACAAAGAACATTGAAAAATGTATCGTTTTTTAGAAACAGATGATTGGTATAGTTCGACAATAGAAGTTATTGGAGATGGAGCAATTGATTGAATTGAAGAAAGTTGTACATTCAGTGAAAGAGCAGATCAGACAAACAGCGAAGTTGATGCAAATGGAAGATTTTGCAAATATTTCGAATAAGATATATCTGCTGACAGAGAAAATGCTTCCTTATGCCTTATTGCTCGAAATTGACAGTTTGATAAATACCGAGAAGCACGTTTACTTCAACTGAAGAAAAGGAGAAATTGAAGTTGCAGAGAATGCAAGTAGCCTGCAGTTGTGCTCATTAAAAGAAATATTCGAAAATGAGATTTTGATAGATGCAGACAACTATTTTGCTTATAACTATTGAAATTGAGAAATGGTACATCAGCTGTACGATAAGAAGTTCAAAATGTGGAGAGTGAAAGAAAAAGAGACTGGTGTTTAGATAGGCACTGATAATTAATAGAGGTAGCAAGGTTGAGAAAAAGTAAGAAACTTCTATATTCCGAGAAGGAGCAGAAGCTCCAAGAAGTGAATTTCCTCAAAATGGGAGATTTTACAAATATGTGGAATGAGAAATATTAGCAGATAGAGAAAATGCTACACCTTTGTCAAAAGCTAGCTTTTGATATTTTTCTATGCACGGGCAACCAGGTTTGCTCAAATTGATAGATATGCAGAAATAGATAGTTCAGACCATGCAGAGAAGTTGTGGAACTGCAGAATTTGATCAATTGCAAGAAATTGTGAACTTTCTTGATATGGAAACCAGATTAGTTGAAAAATATAGGAATGGAGATATTGAAGGCATACTTGAACAAAGAACATTGAAAAATGAATAGTTTTTTAGGAATAGATGTATTGGTATAGTTCGACAATAGAAGTTATTGGAGATGGAGCAATTGATTGAATTGAAGAAAGTTGTACATTCAGTGAAAGAGCAGATCAGACAAACAGCGAAGTTCATGCAAATGGAAGATTTTGCAAATATTTCGAATAAGATATATCTGCTGACAGAGAAAATGCTTCCTTATGCCTTATTGCTCGAAATTGACAGTTTGATAAATACCGAGAAGCACGTTTACTTCAACTGAAGAAAAGGAGAAATTGAAGTTGCAGAGAATGCAAGTAGCCTGCAGTTGTGCTCATTAAAAGAAATATTCGAAAATGAGATTTTGATAGATGCAGACAACTATTTTGCTTATAACTATTGAAATTGAGAAATGGTACATCAGCTGTACGATAAGAAGTTCAAAATGTGGAGAGTGAAAGAAAAAGAGACTGGTGTTTAGATAGGCACTGATAATTAATAGAGGTAGCAAGGTTGAGAAAAACTAAGAAACTTCTATATTCCGAGAAGGAGCAGAAGCACCAAGAAGTGAATTTCCTCAAAATGGGAGATTTTACAAATATGTGGAATGAGAAATATTAGCAGATACAGAAAATGCTACACATTTGTCAAAAGCTAGCTTTTGATATTTTTCTATGCACTGCCAACCAGGTTTGCTCAAATTGATTGATATGCAGAAATAGATAGTGCAGCCAATGCAGAGAAGTTGTGAAACTGCAGAATTTGATCAATTACAAGAAATTGTGAACTTTCTTGATATGGAAACCAGATTAGTTGAAAAATATAGGAATGGAGATATTGAAGGCATACTTGAACAAAGAACATTGAAAAATGAATCGCTTTTTAGAAATAGATGTATTGGTATAGTTCGACAATAGAAGTTATTGGAGATGGAGCAATTGATTGAATTGAAGAAAGTTGTACATTCAATGAAAGAGCAGATCAGACAATCAGCGAAGTTGATGCAAATGGAAGATTTTGCAAATATTTCGAATAAGATATATCTGCTGGCAGAGAAAATGCTTCATTATGCCTTATTGCTCGAAATTGACAGTTTGATAAATACCGAGAACCACGTTTGCTTCAACTGAAGAAAAGGAGAAATTGAAGTTGCAGAGAATGCAGGTAGCCTGCAGTTGTGCTCATTAAAAGAAATATTCGAAAATGAGATTTTGATAGATGCAGACAACTATTTTGCTTATAACTATTGAAATTGAGAAATCGTACATTTAGGTGTATGATAAACAGCTCGAAATGTGGACAGCGATAGAAAAAGAGACTGCTGTTTAGATAGGCATTGATAATTAATAGATGTAGCAAGGTTGAGAAAAAGTAAGTAAATTGGATATTCAGAGAAGGAGCAGAAGCTCGAAAAAGTGAATTACGTTGAAATAGGAGATTTTACAAAGATGGGGAATGAGAAATATCAGCAGTTAGACAAAATGCTACACCTTTGACAAAAGCTAGCTTTTGATTTTTTGCTATGCACAGGCAACCAGGTTTGCTCAAATTGATTGATATGCAGAAATAGATAGTGCAGCCAATGCAGAGAAGTTGTGAAACTGCAGAATTTGATCAATTACAAGAAATTGTGAACTTTCTTGATATGGAAACCAGATTAGTTGAAAAATATAGGAATGGAGTTATTGAAGGCATAGTTGAACAAAGCACATTGAAAAATGAATAGTTTTTTAGAAATAGATGTATTGGTATAGTTCGACAATAGAAGTTATTGGAGATGGAGCAATTGATTGAATTGAAGAAAGTTGTACATTCAATGAAAGAGCAGATCAGACAAACAGCGAAGTTGATGCAAATGGAAGATTTTGCAAATATTTCGAATAAGATATATCTGCTGGCAGAGAAAATGCTTCATTATGCCTTATTGCTCGAAATTGACAGTTTGATAAATACCGAGAACCCCGTTTGCTTCAACTGAAGAAAAGGAGAAATTGAAGTTGCAGAGAGTGCAGGTAGCCTGCAATTGTGCTCATTAAAAGAAATATTCGAAAATGAGATTTTGATAGATGCAGACAACTACTTTGCTTATAACTATTGAAATTGAGAAATCGTACATTCAGGTGTATGTTAAACAGCTCGAAATGTGGACAGCGATAGAAAAAGAGACTGCTGTTTAGATAGGCATTGATAATTAATAGATGTAGCAAGGTTGAGAAAAAGTAAGTAAATTGGATATTCAGAGAAGGAGCAGAAGCTCGAAAAAGTGAATTACGTTGAAATAGGAGATTTTACAAAGATGGGGAATGAGAAATATCAGCAATTAGTCAAAATGCTACACCTTTGACAAAAGCTAGCTTTTGATTTTTTGCTATGCACAGGCAACCAGGTTTGCTCAAATTGATTGATATGCAGAAATAGTGCAGCCAATGCAGAGAAGTTGTGAAACTGCAGAATTTGATCAATTACAAGAAATTGTGAACTTTCTTGATATGGAAACCAGAGTAGTTGAAAAATATAGGAATGGAGATATTGAAGGCATACTTGAACAAAGAACATTGAAAAATGTATCGTTTTTTAGAAACAGATGATTGGTATAGTTCGACAATAGAAGTTATTGGAGATGGAGCAATTGATTGAATTGAAGAAAGTTGTACATTCAGTGAAAGAGCAGATCAGACAAACAGCGAAGTTGATGCAAATGGAAGATTTTGCAAATATTTCGAATAAGATATATCTGCTGACAGAGAAAATGCTTCCTTATGCCTTATTGCTCGAAATTGACAGTTTGATAAATACCGAGAAGCACGTTTACTTCAACTGAAGAAAAGGAGAAATTGAAGTTGCAGAGAATGCAAGTAGCCTGCAGTTGTGCTCATTAAAAGAAATATTCGAAAATGAGATTTTGATAGATGCAGACAACTATTTTGCTTATAACTATTGAAATTGAGAAATGGTACATTAGCTGTACGATAATAAGTTCAAAATGTGGAGAGTGAAAGAAAAAGAGACTGGTGTTTAGATAGGCACTGATAATTAATAGAGGTAGCAAGGTTGAGAAAGAGTAAGAAACTTCTATATTCCGAGAAGGAGCAGAAGCTCCAAGAAGTGAATTTCCTCAAAATGGGAGATTTTACAAATATGTGGAATGAGAAATATTAGCAGATAGAGAAAATGCTACACCTTTGTCAAAAGCTAGCTTTTGATATTTTTCTATGCACGGGCAACCAGTTTTGCTCAAATTGATAGATATGCAGAAATAGATAGTTCAGACCATGCAGAGAAGTTGTGGAACTGCAGAATTTGATCAATTGCAAGAAATTGTGAACTTTCTTGATATGGAAACCAGATTAGTTGAAAAATATAGGAATGGAGATATTAAAGGCATACTTGAACAAAGAACATTGAAAAATGAATAGTTTTTTAGAAATAGATGTATTGGTATAGTTCGACAATAGAAGTTATTGGAGATGGAGCAATTGATTGAATTGAAGAAAGTTGTACATTCAGTGAAAGAGCAGATCAGACAAATAGCGAAGTTCATGCAAATGGAAGATTTTGCAAATATTTCGAATAAGATATATCTGCTGACAGAGAAAATGCTTCCTTATGCCTTATTGCTCGAAATTGACAGTTTGATAAATACCGAGAAGCACGTTTACTTCAACTGAAGAAAAGGAGAAATTGAAGTTGCAGAGAATGCAAGTAGCCTGCAGTTGTGCTCATTAAAAGAAATATTCGAAAATGAGATTTTGATAGATGCAGACAACTATTTTGCTTATAACTATTGAAATTGAGAAATGGTACATCAGCTGTACGATAAGAAGTTCAAAATGTGGAGAGTGAAAGAAAAAGAGACTGGTGTTTAGATAGGCACTGATAATTAATAGAGGTAGCAAGGTTGAGAAAAAGTAAGAAACTTCTATATTCCGAGAAGGAGCAGAAGCTCCAAGAAGTGAATTTCCTCAAAATGGGAGATTTTACAAATATGTGGAATGAGAAATATTAGCAGATAGAGAAAATGCTACACCTTTGTCAAAAGCTAGCTTTTGATATTTTTCTATGCACGGGCAACCAGGTTTGCTCAAATTGATAGATATGCAGAAATAGATAGTTCAGACCATGCAGAGAATTTGTGGAACTGCAGAATTTGATCAATTGCAAGAAATTGTGAACTTTCTTGATATGGAAACCAGATTAGTTGAAAAATATAGGAATGGAGATATTGAAGGCATACTTGAACAAAGAACATTGAAAAATGAATAGTTTTTTAGAAATAGATGTATTGGTATAGTTCGACAATAGAAGTTATTGGAGATGGAGCAATTGATTGAATTGAAGAAAGTTGTACATTCAGTGAAAGGGCAGATCAGACAAACAGCGAAGTTGATGCAAATGGAAGATTTTGCAAATATTTCGAATAAGATATATCTGCTGACAGAGAAAATGCTTCCTTATGCCTTATTGCTCGAAATTGACAGTTTGATAAATACCGAGAAGCACGTTTACTTCAACTGAAGAAAAGGAGAAATTGAAGTTGCAGAGAATGCAAGTAGCCTGCAGTTGTGCTCATTAAAAGAAATATTCGAAAATGAGATTTTGATAGATGCAGACAACTATTTTGCTTATAACGATTGAAATTTAGAAATTGTACATCAGCTGTACGATAAGAAGTTCAAAATGTGGAGAGTGAAAGAAAAAGAGACTGGTGTTTAGATAGGCACTGATAATTAATAGAGGTAGCAAGGTTGAGAAAAACTAAGAAACTTCTATATTCCGAGAAGGAGCAGAAGCACCAAGAAGTGAATTTCCTCAAAATGGGAGATTTTACAAATATGTGGAATGAGAAATATTAGCAGATACAGAAAATGCTACACATTTGTCAAAAGCTAGCTTTTGATATTTTTCTATGCACTGCCAACCAGGTTTGCTCAAATTGATTGATATGCAGAAATAGATAGTGCAGCCAATGCAGAGAAGTTGTGAAACTGCAGAATTTGATCAATTACAAGAAATTGTGAACTTTCTTGATATGGAAACCAGATTAGTTGAAAAATATAGGAATGGAGTTATTGAAGGCATAGTTGAACAAAGCACATTGAAAAATGAATAGTTTTTTAGAAATAGATGTATTGGTATAGTTCGACAATAGAAGTTATTGGAGATGGAGCAATTGATTGAATTGAAGAAAGTTGTACATTCAATGAAAGAGCAGATCAGACAAACAGCGAAGTTGATGCAAATGGAAGATTTTGCAAATATTTCGAATAAGATATATCTGCTGGCAGAGAAAATGCTTCATTATGCCTTATTGCTCGAAATTGACAGTTTGATAAATACCGAGAACCACGTTTGCTTCAACTGAAGAAAAGGAGAAATTGAAGTTGCAGAGAGTGCAGGTAGCCTGCAGTTGTGCTCATTAAAAGAAATATTCGAAAATGAGATTTTGATAGATGCAGACAACTACTTTGCTTATAACTATTGAAATTGAGAAATCGTACATTCAGGTGTATGATAAACAGCTCGAAATGTGGACAGCGATAGAAAAAGAGACTGCTGTTTAGATAGGCATTGATAATTAATAGATGTAGCAAGGTTGAGAAAAAGTAAGTAAATTGGATATTCAGAGAAGGAGCAGAAGCTCGAAAAAGTGAATTACGTTGAAATAGGAGATTTTACAAAGATGGGGAATGAGAAATATCAGCAATTAGTCAAAATGCTACACCTTTGACAAAAGCTAGCTTTTGATTTTTTGCTATGCACAGGCAACCAGGTTTGCTCAAATTGATTGATATGCAGAAATAGATAGTGCAGCCAATGCAGAGAAGTTGTGAAACTGCAGAATTTGATCAATTACAAGAAATTGTGAACTTTCTTGATATGGAAACCAGAGCAGTTGAAAAATATAGGAATGGAGATATTGAAGGCATACTTGAACAAAGAACATTGAAAAATGAATAGTTTTTTAGAAACAGATGATTGGTATAGTTCGACAATAGAAGTTATTGGAGATGGAGCAATTGATTGAATTGAAGAAAGTTGTACATTCAGTGAAAGAACAGATCAGACAAATAGCGAAGTTGATGCAAATGGAAGATTTTGCAAATATTTCGAATAAGATATATCTGCTGACAGAGAAAATGCTTCCTTATGCCTTATTGCTCGAAATTGACAGTTTGATAAATACCGAGAAGCACGTTTACTTCAACTGAAGAAAAGGAGAAATTGAAGTTGCAGAGAATGCAAGTAGCCTGCAGTTGTGCTCATTAAAAGAAATATTCGAAAATGAGATTTTGATAGATGCAGACAACTATTTTGCTTATAACTATTGAAATTGAGAAATGGTACATCAGCTGTACGATAAGAAGTTCAAAATGTGGAGAGTGAAAGAAAAAGAGACTGGTGTTTAGATAGGCACTGATAATTAATAGAGGTAGCAAGGTTGAGAAAAAGTAAGAAACTTCTATATTCCGAGAAGGAGCAGAAGCTCCAAGAAGTGAATTTCCTCAAAATGGGAGATTTTACAAATATGTGGAATGAGAAATATTAGCAGATAGAGAAAATGCTACACCTTTGTCAAAAGCTAGCTTTTGATATTTTTCTATGCACGGGCAACCTGGTTTGCTCAAATTGATAGATATGCAGAAATAGATAGCTCAGACCATGCAGAGAAGTTGTGGAACTGCAGAATTTGATCAATTGCAAGAAATTGTGAACTTTCTTGATATGGAAACCAGATTAGTTGAAAAATATAGGAATGGAGATATTGAAGGCATACTTGAACAAAGAACATTGAAAAATGAATAGTTTTTTAGAAATAGATGTATTGGTATAGTTCGACAATAGAAGTTATTGGAGATGGAGCAATTGATTGAATTGAAGAAAGTTGTACATTCAGTGAAAGAGCAGATCAGACAAACAGCGAAGTTCATGCAAATGGAAGATTTTGCAAATATTTCGAATAAGATATATCTGCTGACAGAGAAAATGCTTCCTTATGCCTTATTGCTCGAAATTGACAGTTTGATAAATACCGAGAAGCACGTTTACTTCAACTGAAGAAAAGGAGAAATTGAAGTTGCAGAGAATGCAAGTAGCCTGCCGTTGTGCTCATTAAAAGAAATATTCGAAAATGAGATTTTGATAGATGCAGACAACTATTTTGCTTATAACTATTGAAATTGAGAAATGGTACATCAGCTGTACGATAAGAAGTTCAAAATGTGGAGAGTGAAAGAAAAAGAGACTGGTGTTTAGATAGGCACTGATAATTAATAGAGGTAGCAAGGTTGAGAAAAAGTAAGAAACTTCTATATTCCGAGAAGGAGCAGAAGCACCAAGAAGTGAATTTCCTCAAAATGGGAGGTTTTACAAATATGTGGAATGAGAAATATTAGCAGATACAGAAAATGCTACACATTTGTCAAAAGCTAGCTTTTGATATTTTTCTATGCACTGCCAACCAGGTTTGCTCAAATTGATTGATATGCAGAAATAGATAGTGCAGCCAATGCAGAGAAGTTGTGAAACTGCAGAATTTGATCAATTACAAGAAATTGTGAACTTTCTTGATATGGAAACCAGATTAGTTGAAAAATATAGGAATGGAGATATTGAAGGCATACTTGAACAAAGAACATTGAAAAATGAATCGCTTTTTAGAAATAGATGTATTGGTATAGTTCGACAATAGAAGTTATTGGAGATGGAGCAATTGATTGAATTGAAGAAAGTTGTACATTCAATGAAAGAGCAGATCAGACAAACAGCGAAGTTGATGCAAATGGAAGATTTTGCAAATATTTCGAATAAGATATATCTGCTGACAGAGAAAATGCTTCCTTATGCCTTATTGCTCGAAATTGACAGTTTGATAAATACCGAGAAGCACGTTTACTTCAACTGAAGAAAAGGAGAAATTGAAGTTGCAGAGAATGCAAGTAGCCTGCAGTTGTGCTCATTAAAAGAAATATTCGAAAATGAGATTTTGATAGATGCAGACAACTATTTTGCTTATAACTATTGAAATTGAGAAATGGTACATCAGCTGTACGATAAGAAGTTCAAAATGTGGAGAGTGAAAGAAAAAGAGACTGGTGTTTAGATAGGCACTGATAATTAATAGAGGTAGCAAGGTTGAGAAAAAGTAAGAAACTTCTATATTCCGAGAAGGAGCAGAAGCTCCAAGAAGTGAATTTCCTCAAAATGGGAGATTTTACAAATATGTGGAATGAGAAATATTAGCAGATAGAGAAAATGCTACACCTTTGTCAAAAGCTAGCTTTTGATATTTTTCTATGCACGGGCAACAAGGTTTGCTCAAATTGATAGATATGCAGAAATAGATAGTTCAGACCATGCAGAGAAGTTGTGGAACTGCAGAATTTGATCAATTGCAAGAAATTGTGAACTTTCTTGATATGGAAACCAGATTAGTTGAAAAATATAGGAATGGAGATATTAAAGGCATACTTGAACAAAGAACATTGAAAAATGAATAGTTTTTTAGAAATAGATGTATTGGTATAGTTCGACAATAGAAGTTATTGGAGATGGAGCAATTGATTGAATTGAAGAAAGTTGTACATTCAGTGAAAGAGCAGATCAGACAAACAGCGAAGTTCATGCAAATGGAAGATTTTGCAAATAATTCGAATAAGATATATCTGCTGACAGAGAAAATGCTTCCTTATGCCTTATTGCTCGAAATTGACAGTTTGATAAATACCGAGAAGCACGTTTACTTCAACTGAAGAAAAGGAGAAATTGAAGTTGCAGAGAATGCAAGTAGCCTGCAGTTGTGCTCATTAAAAGAAATATTCGAAAATGAGATTTTGATAGATGCAGACAACTATTTTGCTTATAACGATTGAAATTGAGAAATGGTACATCAGCTGTACGATAAGAAGTTCAAAATGTGGAGAGTGAAAGAAAAAGAGACTGGTGTTTAGATAGGCACTGATAATTAATAGAGGTAGCAAGGTTGAGAAAAAGTAAGAAACTTCTATATTCCGAGAAGGAGCAGAAGCACCAAGAAGTGAATTTCCTCAAAATGGGAGATTTTACAAATATGTGGAATGAGAAATATTAGCAGATACAGAAAATGCTACACATTTGTCAAAAGCTAGCTTTTGATATTTTTCTATGCACTGCCAACCAGGTTTGCTCAAATTGATTGATATGCAGAAATAGATAGTGCAGCCAATGCAGAGAAGTTGTGAAACTGCAGAATTTGATCAATTACAAGAAATTGTGAACTTTCTTGATATGGAAACCAGATTAGTTGAAAAATATAGGAATGGAGATATTGAAGGCATACTTGAACAAAGAACATTGAAAAATGTATCGTTTTTTAGAAATAGATGTATTGGTATAGTTCGACAATAGAAGTTATTGGAGATGGAGCAATTGATTGAATTGAAGAAAGTTGTACATTCAGTGAAAGAGCAGATCAGACAAACAGCGAAGTTGATGCAAATGGAAGATTTTGCAAATATTTCGAATAAGATATATCTGCTGACAGAGAAAATGCTTCCTTATGCTTTATTGCTCGAAATTGACAGTTTGATAAATACCGAGAAGCACGTTTACTTCAACTGAAGAAAAGGAGAAATTGAAGTTGCAGAGAATGCAAGTAGCCTGCAGTTGTGCTCATTAAAAGAAATATTCGAAAATGAGATTTTGATACATGCAGACAACTATTTTGCTTATAACTATTGAAATTTAGAAATGGTACATCAGCTGTACGATAAGAAGTTCAAAATGTGGAGAGTGAAAGAAAAAGAGACTGGTGTTTAGATAGGCACTGATAATTAATAGAGGTAGCAAGGTTGAGAAAAACTAAGAAACTTCTATATTCCGAGAAGGAGCAGAAACACCAAGAAGTGAATTTCCTCAAAATGGGAGATTTTACAAATATGTGGAATGAGAAATATTAGCAGATACAGAAAATGCTACACATTTGTCAAAAGCTAGCTTTTGATATTTTTCTATGCACTGCCAACCAGGTTTGCTCAAATTGATTGATATGCAGAAATAGATAGTGCAGCCAATGCAGAGAAGTTGTGAAACTGCAGAATTTGATCAATTACAAGAAATTGTGAACTTTCTTGATATGGAAACCAGATTAGTTGAAAAATATAGGAATGGAGATATTGAAGGCATACTTGAACAAAGAACATTGAAAAATGAATCGCTTTTTAGAAATAGATGTATTGGTATAGTTCGACAATAGAAGTTATTGGAGATGGAGCAATTGATTGAATTGAAGAAAGTTGTACATTCAGTGAAAGAGCAGATCAGACAAACAGTGAAGTTGATGCAAATGGAAGATTTTGCAAATATTTCGAATAAGATATATCTGCTGACAGAGAAAATGCTTCCATATGCCTTTTTGCTCGAAATTGACAGTTTGATAAATACCGAGAAGCACGTTTACTTCAACTGAAGAAAAGGAGAAATTGAAGTTGCAGAGAATGCAAGTAGCCTGCAGTTGTGCTCATTAAAAGAAATATTCGAAAATGAGATTTTGATACATGCAGACAACTATTTTGCTTATAACTATTGAAATTGAGAAATGGTACATCAGCTGTACGATAAGAAGTTCAAAATGTGGAGAGTGAAAGAAAAAGAGACTGGTGTTTAGATAGGCACTGATAATTAATAGAGGTAGCAAGGTTGAGAAAAAGTAAGAAACTTCTATATTCCGAGAAGGAGCAGAAGCACCAAGAAGTGAATTTCCTCAAAATGGGAGATTTTACAAATATGTGTAATGAGAAATATTAGCAGATACAGAAAATGCTACACATTTGTCAAAAGCTAGCTTTTGATATTTTTCTATGCACTGCCAACCAGGTTTGCTCAAATTGATTGATATGCAGAAATAGATAGTGCAGCCAATGCAGAGAAGTTGTGAAACTGCAGAATTTGATCAATTACAAGAAATTGTGAACTTTCTTGATATGGAAACCAGATTAGTTGAAAAATATAGGAATGGAGATATTGAAGGCATACTTGAACAAAGAACATTGAAAAATGAATCGCTTTTTAGAAATAGATGTATTGGTATAGTTCGACAATAGAAGTTATTGGAGATGGAGCAATTGATTGAATTGAAGAAAGTTGTACATTCAGTGAAAGAGCAGATCAGACAAACAGCGAAGTTCATGCAAATGGAAGATTTTGCAAATATTTCGAATAAGATATATCTGCTGACAGAGAAAATGCTTCCTTATGCCTTATTGCTCGAAATTGACAGTTTGATAAATACCGAGAAGCACGTTTACTTCAACTGAAGAAAAGGAGAAATTGAAGTTGCAGAGAATGCAAGTAGCCTGCCGTTGTGCTCATTAAAAGAAATATTCGAAAATGAGATTTTGATAGATGCAGACAACTATTTTGCTTATAACTATTGAAATTGAGAAATGGTACATCAGCTGTACGATAAGAAGTTCAAAATGTGGAGAGTGAAAGAAAAAGAGACTGGTGTTTAGATAGGCACTGATAATTAATAGAGGTAGCAAGGTTGAGAAAAAGTAAGAAACTTCTATATTCCGAGAAGGAGCAGAAGCACCAAGAAGTGAATTTCCTCAAAATGGGAGGTTTTACAAATATGTGGAATGAGAAATATTAGCAGATACAGAAAATGCTACACATTTGTCAAAAGCTAGCTTTTGATATTTTTCTATGCACTGCCAACCAGGTTTGCTCAAATTGATTGATATGCAGAAATAGATAGTGCAGCCAATGCAGAGAAGTTGTGAAACTGCAGAATTTGATCAATTACAAGAAATTGTGAACTTTCTTGATATGGAAACCAGATTAGTTGAAAAATATAGGAATGGAGATATTGAAGGCATACTTGAACAAAGAACATTGAAAAATGAATCGCTTTTTAGAAATAGATGTATTGGTATAGTTCGACAATAGAAGTTATTGGAGATGGAGCAATTGATTGAATTGAAGAAAGTTGTACATTCAATGAAAGAGCAGATCAGACAAACAGCGAAGTTGATGCAAATGGAAGATTTTGCAAATATTTCGAATAAGATATATCTGCTGACAGAGAAAATGCTTCCTTATGCCTTATTGCTCGAAATTGACAGTTTGATAAATACCGAGAAGCACGTTTACTTCAACTGAAGAAAAGGAGAAATTGAAGTTGCAGAGAATGCAAGTAGCCTGCAGTTGTGCTCATTAAAAGAAATATTCGAAAATGAGATTTTGATAGATGCAGACAACTATTTTGCTTATAACTATTGAAATTGAGAAATGGTACATCAGCTGTACGATAAGAAGTTCAAAATGTGGAGAGTGAAAGAAAAAGAGACTGGTGTTTAGATAGGCACTGATAATTAATAGAGGTAGCAAGGTTGAGAAAAAGTAAGAAACTTCTATATTCCGAGAAGGAGCAGAAGCACCAAGAAGTGAATTTCCTCAAAATGGGAGATTTTACAAATATGTGGAATGAGAAATATTAGCAGATACAGAAAATGCTACACATTTGTCAAAAGCTAGCTTTTGATATTTTTCTATGCACTGCCAACCAGGTTTGCTCAAATTGATTGATATGCAGAAATAGATAGTGCAGCCAATGCAGAGAAGTTGTGAAACTGCAGAATTTGATCAATTACAAGAAATTGTGAACTTTCTTGATATGGAAACCAGATTAGTTGAAAAATATAGGAATGGAGATATTGAAGGCATACTTGAACAAAGAACATTGAAAAATGAATCGCTTTTTAGAAATAGATGTATTGGTATAGTTCGACAATAGAAGTTATTGGAGATGGAGCAATTGATTGAATTGAAGAAAGTTGTACATTCAGTGAAAGAGCAGATCAGACAAACAGCGAAGTTCATGCAAATGGAAGATTTTGCAAATATTTCGAATAAGATATATCTGCTGACAGAGAAAATGCTTCCTTATGCCTTATTGCTCGAAATTGACAGTTTGATAAATACCGAGAAGCACGTTTACTTCAACTGAAGAAAAGGAGAAATTGAAGTTGCAGAGAATGCAAGTAGCCTGCCGTTGTGCTCATTAAAAGAAATATTCGAAAATGAGATTTTGATAGATGCAGACAACTATTTTGCTTATAACTATTGAAATTGAGAAATGGTACATCAGCTGTACGATAAGAAGTTCAAAATGTGGAGAGTGAAAGAAAAAGAGACTGGTGTTTAGATAGGCACTGATAATTAATAGAGGTAGCAAGGTTGAGAAAAAGTAAGAAACTTCTATATTCCGAGAAGGAGCAGAAGCACCAAGAAGTGAATTTCCTCAAAATGGGAGGTTTTACAAATATGTGGAATGAGAAATATTAGCAGATACAGAAAATGCTACACATTTGTCAAAAGCTAGCTTTTGATATTTTTCTATGCACTGCCAACCAGGTTTGCTCAAATTGATTGATATGCAGAAATAGATAGTGCAGCCAATGCAGAGAAGTTGTGAAACTGCAGAATTTGATCAATTACAAGAAATTGTGAACTTTCTTGATATGGAAACCAGATTAGTTGAAAAATATAGGAATGGAGATATTGAAGGCATACTTGAACAAAGAACATTGAAAAATGAATCGCTTTTTAGAAATAGATGTATTGGTATAGTTCGACAATAGAAGTTATTGGAGATGGAGCAATTGATTGAATTGAAGAAAGTTGTACATTCAATGAAAGAGCAGATCAGACAAACAGCGAAGTTGATGCAAATGGAAGATTTTGCAAATATTTCGAATAAGATATATCTGCTGACAGAGAAAATGCTTCCTTATGCCTTATTGCTCGAAATTGACAGTTTGATAAATACCGAGAAGCACGTTTACTTCAACTGAAGAAAAGGAGAAATTGAAGTTGCAGAGAATGCAAGTAGCCTGCAGTTGTGCTCATTAAAAGAAATATTCGAAAATGAGATTTTGATAGATGCAGACAACTATTTTGCTTATAACTATTGAAATTGAGAAATGGTACATCAGCTGTACGATAAGAAGTTCAAAATGTGGAGAGTGAAAGAAAAAGAGACTGGTGTTTAGATAGGCACTGATAATTAATAGAGGTAGCAAGGTTGAGAAAAAGTAAGAAACTTCTATATTCCGAGAAGGAGCAGAAGCTCCAAGAAGTGAATTTCCTCAAAATGGGAGATTTTACAAATATGTGGAATGAGAAATATTAGCAGATAGAGAAAATGCTACACCTTTGTCAAAAGCTAGCTTTTGATATTTTTCTATGCACGGGCAACAAGGTTTCCTCAAATTGATAGATATGCAGAAATAGATAGTTCAGACCATGCAGAGAAGTTGTGGAACTGCAGAATTTGATCAATTGCAAGAAATTGTGAACTTTCTTGATATGGAAACCAGATTAGTTGAAAAATATAGGAATGGAGATATTAAAGGCATACTTGAACAAAGAACATTGAAAAATGAATAGTTTTTTAGAAATAGATGTATTGGTATAGTTCGACAATAGAAGTTATTGGAGATGGAGCAATTGATGGAATTGAAGAAAGTTGTACATTCAGTGAAAGAGCAGATCAGACAAACAGCGAAGTTCATGCAAATGGAAGATTTTGCAAATAATTCGAATAAGATATATCTGCTGACAGAGAAAATGCTTCCTTATGCCTTATTGCTCGAAATTGACAGTTTGATAAATACCGAGAAGCACGTTTACTTCAACTGAAGAAAAGGAGAAATTGAAGTTGCAGAGAATGCAAGTAGCCTGCAGTTGTGCTCATTAAAAGAAATATTCGAAAATGAGATTTTGATAGATGCAGACAACTATTTTGCTTATAACGATTGAAATTGAGAAATGGTACATCAGCTGTACGATAAGAAGTTCAAAATGTGGAGAGTGAAAGAAAAAGAGACTGGTGTTTAGATAGGCACTGATAATTAATAGAGGTAGCAAGGTTGAGAAAAAGTAAGAAACTTCTATATTCCGAGAAGGAGCAGAAGCTCCAAGAAGTGAATTTCCTCAAAATGGGAGATTTTACAAATATGTGGAATGAGAAATATTAGCAGATAGAGAAAATGCTACACCTTTGTCAAAAGCTAGCTTTTGATATTTTTCTATGCACGGGCAACCAGGTTTGCTCAAATTGATAGATATGCAGAAATAGATAGTTCAGACCATGCAGAGAAGTTGTGGAACTGCGGAATTTGATCAATTGCAAGAAATTGTGAACTTTCTTGATATGGAAACCAGATTAGTTGAAAAATATAGGAATGGAGATATTGAAGGCATACTTGAACAAAGAACATTGAAAAATGAATAGTTTTTTAGAAATAGATGTATTGGTATAGTTCGACAATAGAAGTTATTGGAGATGGAGCAATTGATTGAATTGAAGAAAGTTGTACATTCAGTGAAAGAGCAGATCAGACAAACAGCGAAGTTCATGCAAATGGAAGATTTTGCAAATATTTCGAATAAGATATATCTGCTGACAGAGAAAATGCTTCCTTATGCCTTATTGCTCGAAAATGACAGTTTGATAAATACCGAGAAGCACGTTTACTTCAACTGAAGAAAAGGAGAAATTGAAGTTGCAGAGAATGCAAGTAGCCTGCAGTTGTGCTCATTAAAAGAAATATTCGAAAATGAGATTTTGATAGATGCAGACAACTATTTTGCTTATAACGATTGAAATTTAGAAATGGTACATCAGGTGTACGATAAGAAGTTCAAAATGTGGAGAGTGAAAGAAAAAGAGACTGGTGTTTAGATAGGCACTGATAATTAATAGAGGTAGCAAGGTTGAGAAAAACTAAGAAACTTCTATATTCCGAGAAGGAGCAGAAGCACCAAGAAGTGAATTTCCTCAAAATGGGAGATTTTACAAATATGTGGAATGAGAAATATTAGCAGATACAGAAAATGCTACACATTTGTCAAAAGCTAGCTTTTGATATTTTTCTATGCACTGCCAACCAGGTTTGCTCAAATTGATTGATATGCAGAAATAGATAGTGCAGCCAATGCAGAGAAGTTGTGAAACTGCAGAATTTGATCAATTACAAGAAATTGTGAACTTTCTTGATATGGAAACCAGATTAGTTGAAAAATATAGGAATGGAGATATTGAAGGCATACTTGAACAAAGAACATTGAAAAATGTATCGTTTTTTAGAAATAGATGTATTGGTATAGTTCGACAATAGAAGTTATTGGAGATGGAGCAATTGATTGAATTGAAGAAAGTTGTACATTCAGTGAAAGAGCAGATCAGACAAACAGCGAAGTTGATGCAAATGGAAGATTTTGCAAATATTTCGAATAAGATATATCTGCTGACAGAGAAAATGCTTCCTTATGCTTTATTGCTCGAAATTGACAGTTTGATAAATACCGAGAAGCACGTTTACTTCAACTGAAGAAAAGGAGAAATTGAAGTTGCAGAGAATGCAAGTAGCCTGCAGTTGTGCTCATTAAAAGAAATATTCGAAAATGAGATTTTGATACATGCAGACAACTATTTTGCTTATAACTATTGAAATTGAGAAATGGTACATCAGCTGTACGATAAGAAGTTCAAAATGTGGAGAGTGAAAGAAAAAGAGACTGGTGTTTAGATAGGCACTGATAATTAATAGAGGTAGCAAGGTTGAGAAAAACTAAGAAACTTCTATATTCCGAGAAGGAGCAGAAACACCAAGAAGTGAATTTCCTCAAAATGGGAGATTTTACAAATATGTGGAATGAGAAATATTAGCAGATACAGAAAATGCTACACATTTGTCAAAAGCTAGCTTTTGATATTTTTCTATGCACTGCCAACCAGGTTTGCTCAAATTGATTGATATGCAGAAATAGATAGTGCAGCCAATGCAGAGAAGTTGTGAAACTGCAGAATTTGATCAATTACAAGAAATTGTGAACTTTCTTGATATGGAAACCAGATTAGTTGAAAAATATAGGAATGGAGATATTGAAGGCATACTTGAACAAAGAACATTGAAAAATGAATCGCTTTTTAGAAATAGATGTATTGGTATAGTTCGACAATAGAAGTTATTGGAGATGGAGCAATTGATTGAATTGAAGAAAGTTGTACATTCAGTGAAAGAGCAGATCAGACAAACAGTGAAGTTGATGCAAATGGAAGATTTTGCAAATATTTCGAATAAGATATATCTGCTGACAGAGAAAATGCTTCCATATGCCTTTTTGCTCGAAATTGACAGTTTGATAAATACCGAGAAGCACGTTTACTTCAACTGAAGAAAAGGAGAAATTGAAGTTGCAGAGAATGCAAGTAGCCTGCAGTTGTGCTCATTAAAAGAAATATTCGAAAATGAGATTTTGATACATGCAGACAACTATTTTGCTTATAACTATTGAAATTGAGAAATGGTACATCAGCTGTACGATAAGAAGTTCAAAATGTGGAGAGTGAAAGAAAAAGAGACTGGTGTTTAGATAGGCACTGATAATTAATAGAGGTAGCAAGGTTGAGAAAAACTAAGAAACTTCTATATTCCGAGAAGGAGCAGAAGCACCAAGAAGTGAATTTCCTCAAAATGGGAGATTTTACAAATATGTGTAATGAGAAATATTAGCAGATACAGAAAATGCTACACATTTGTCAAAAGCTAGCTTTTGATATTTTTCTATGCACTGCCAACCAGGTTTGCTCAAATTGATTGATATGCAGAAATAGATAGTGCAGCCAATGCAGAGAAGTTGTGAAACTGCAGAATTTGATCAATTACAAGAAATTGTGAACTTTCTTGATATGGAAACCAGATTAGTTGAAAAATATAGGAATGGAGATATTGAAGGCATACTTGAACAAAGAACATTGAAAAATGAATCGCTTTTTAGAAATAGATGTATTGGTATAGTTCGACAATAGAAGTTATTGGAGATGGAGCAATTGATTGAATTGAAGAAAGTTGTACATTCAATGAAAGAGCAGATCAGACAAACAGCGAAGTTGATGCAAATGGAAGATTTTGCAAATATTTCGAATAAGATATATCTGCTGGCAGAGAAAATGCTTCATTATGCCTTATTGCTCGAAATTGACAGTTTGATAAATACCGAGAACCACGTTTGCTTCAACTGAAGAAAAGGAGAAATTGAAGTTGCAGAGAATGCAGGTAGCCTGCAGTTGTGCTCATTAAAAGAAATATTCGAAAATGAGATTTTGATAGATGCAGACAACTATTTTGCTTATAACTATTGAAATTGAGACATCGTACATTTAGGTGTATGATAAACAGCTCGAAATGTGGACAGCGATAGAAAAAGAGACTGCTGTTTAGATAGGCATTGATAATTAATAGATGTAGCAAGGTTGAGAAAAAGTAAGTAAATTGGATATTCAGAGAAGAAGCAGAAGCTCGAAAAAGTGAATTACGTTGAAATGGGAGATTTTACAAAGATGGGGAATGAGAAATATCAGCAGTTAGACAAAATGCTACACCTTTGACAAAAGCTAGCTTTTGATTTTTTGCTATGCACAGGCAACCAGGTTTGCTCAAATTGATTGATATGCAGAAATAGATAGTGCAGCCAATGCAGAGAAGTTGTGAAACTGCAGAATTTGATCAATTACAAGAAATTGTGAACTTTCTTGATATGGAAACCAGATTAGTTGAAAAATATAGGAATGGAGTTATTGAAGGCATAGTTGAACAAAGCACATTGAAAAATGAATAGTTTTTTAGAAATAGATGTATTGGTATAGTTCGACAATAGAAGTTATTGGAGATGGAGCAATTGATTGAATTGAAGAAAGTTGTACATTCAATGAAAGAGCAGATCAGACAAACAGCGAAGTTGATGCAAATGGAAGATTTGGCAAATATTTCGAATAAGATATATCTGCTGGCAGAGAAAATGCTTCATTATGCCTTATTGCTCGAAATTGACAGTTTGATAAATACCGAGAACCACGTTTGCTTCAACTGAAGAAAAGGAGAAATTGAAGTTGCAGAGAGTGCAGGTAGCCTGCAGTTGTGCTCATTAAAAGAAATATTCGAAAATGAGATTTTGATAGATGCAGACAACTACTTTGCTTATAACTATTGAAATTGAGAAATCGTACATTCAGGTGTATGATAAACAGCTCGAAATGTGGACAGCGATAGAAAAAGAGACTGCTGTTTAGATAGGCATTGATAATTAATAGATGTAGCAAGGTTGAGAAAAAGTAAGTAAATTGGATATTCAGAGAAGGAGCAGAAGCTCGAAAAAGTGAATTACGTTGAAATAGGAGATTTTACAAAGATGGGGAATGAGAAATATCAGCAATTAGTCAAAATGCTACACCTTTGACAAAAGCTAGCTTTTGATTTTTTGCTATGCACAGGCAACCAGGTTTGCTCAAATTGATTGATATGCAGAAATAGATAGTGCAGCCAATGCAGAGAAGTTGTGAAACTGCAGAATTTGATCAATTACAAGAAATTGTGAACTTTCTTGATATGGAAACCAGAGTAGTTGAAAAATATAGGAATGGAGATATTGAAGGCATACTTGAACAAAGAACATTGAAAAATGTATCGTTTTTTAGAAACAGATGATTGGTATAGTTCGACAATAGAAGTTATTGGAGATGGAGCAATTGATTGAATTGAAGAAAGTTGTACATTCAGTGAAAGAGCAGATCAGACAAACAGCGAAGTTGATGCAAATGGAAGATTTTGCAAATATTTCGAATAAGATATATCTGCTGACAGAGAAAATGCTTCCTTATGCCTTATTGCTCGAAATTGACAGTTTGATAAATACCGAGAAGCACGTTTACTTCAACTGAAGAAAAGGAGAAATTGAAGTTGCAGAGAATGCAAGTAGCCTGCAGTTGTGCTCATTAAAAGAAATATTCGAAAATGAGATTTTGAAAGATGCAGACAACTATTTTGCTTATAACTATTGAAATTGAGAAATGGTACATCAGCTGTACGATAAGAAGTTCAAAATGTGGAGAGTGAAAGAAAAAGAGACTGGTGTTTAGATAGGCACTGATAATTAATAGAGGTAGCAAGGTTGAGAAAAACTAAGAAATTTCTATGTTCCGAGAAGGAGCAGAAGCACCAAGAAGTGAATTTCCTCAAAATGGGAGATTTTACAAATATGTGGAATGAGAAATATTAGCAGATACAGAAAATGCTACACATTTGTCAAAAGCTAGCTTTTGATATTTTTCTATGCACTGCCAACCAGGTTTGCTCAAATTGATTGATATGCAGAAATAGATAGTGCAGCCAATGCAGAGAAGTTGTGAAACTGCAGAATTTGATCAATTACAAGAAATTGTGAACTTTCTTGATATGGAAACCAGATTAGTTGAAAAATATAGGAATGGAGATATTGAAGGCATACTTGAACAAAGAACATTGAAAAATGAATCGCTTTTTAGAAATAGATGTATTGGTATAGTTCGACAATAGAAGTTATTGGAGATGGAGCAATTGATTGAATTGAAGAAAGTTGTACATTCAATGAAAGAGCAGATCAGACAATCAGCGAAGTTGATGCAAATGGAAGATTTTGCAAATATTTCGAATAAGATATATCTGCTGGCAGAGAAAATGCTTCATTATGCCTTATTGCTCGAAATTGACAGTTTGATAAATACCGAGAACCACGTTTGCTTCAACTGAAGAAAAGGAGAAATTGAAGTTGCAGAGAATGCAGGTAGCCTGCAATTGTGCTCATTAAAAGAAATATTCGAAAATGAGATTTTGATAGATGCAGACAACTATTTTGCTTATAACGATTGAAATTTAGAAATGGTACATCAGGTGTACGATAAGAAGTTCAAAATGTGGAGAGTGAAAGAAAAAGAGACTGGTGTTTAGATAGGCACTGATAATTAATAGAGGTTAGCAAGGTTGAGAAAAACTAAGAAACTTCTATATTCCGAGAAGGAGCAGAAGCAGCAAGAAGTGAATTTCCTCAAAATGGGAGATTTTACAAATATGTGGAATGAGAAATATTAGCAGATACAGAAAATGCTACACATTTGTCAAAAGCTAGCTTTTGATATTTTTCTATGCACTGCCAACCAGGTTTGCTCAAATTGATTGATATGCAGAAATAGATAGTGCAGCCAATGCAGAGAAGTTGTGAAACTGCAGAATTTGATCAATTACAAGAAATTGTGAACTTTCTTGATATGGAAACCAGATTAGTTGAAAAATATAGGAATGGAGATATTGAAGGCATACTTGAACAAAGAACATTGAAAAATGTATCGTTTTTTAGAAATAGATGTATTGGTATAGTTCGACAATAGAAGTTATTGGAGATGGAGCAATTGATTGAATTGAAGAAAGTTGTACATTCAGTGAAAGAGCAGATCAGACAAACAGCGAAGTTGATGCAAATGGAAGATTTTGCAAATATTTCGAATAAGATATATCTGCTGACAGAGAAAATGCTTCCTTATGCTTTATTGCTCGAAATTGACAGTTTGATAAATACCGAGAAGCACGTTTACTTCAACTGAAGAAAAGGAGAAATTGAAGTTGCAGAGAATGCAAGTAGCCTGCAGTTGTGCTCATTAAAAGAAATATTCGAAAATGAGATTTTGATACATGCAGACAACTATTTTGCTTATAACTATTGAAATTTAGAAATGGTACATCAGCTGTACGATAAGAAGTTCAAAATGTGGAGAGTGAAAGAAAAAGAGACTGGTGTTTAGATAGGCACTGATAATTAATAGAGGTAGCAAGGTTGAGAAAAACTAAGAAACTTCTATATTCCGAGAAGGAGCAGAAGCACCAAGAAGTGAATTTCCTCAAAATGGGGGATTTTACAAATATGTGGAATGAGAAATATTAGCAGATACAGAAAATGCTACACATTTGTCAAAAGCTAGCTTTTGATATTTTTCTATGCACTGCCAACCAGGTTTGCTCAAATTGATTGATATGCAGAAATAGATAGTGCAGCCAATGCAGAGAAGTTGTGAAACTGCAGAATTTGATCAATTACAAGAAATTGTGAACTTTCTTGATATGGAAACCAGATTAGTTGAAAAATATAGGAATGGAGATATTGAAGGCATACTTGAACAAAGAACATTGAAAAATGAATCGCTTTTTAGAAATAGATGTATTGGTATAGTTCGACAATAGAAGTTATTGGAGATGGAGCAATTGATTGAATTGAAGAAAGTTGTACATTCAGTGAAAGAGCAGATCAGACAAACAGTGAAGTTGATGCAAATGGAAGATTTTGCAAATATTTCGAATAAGATATATCTGCTGACAGAGAAAATGCTTCCTTATGCCTTATTGCTCGAAATTGACAGTTTGATAAATACCGAGAAGCACGTTTACTTCAACTGAAGAAAAGGAGAAATTGAAGTTGCAGAGAATGCAAGTAGCCTGCAGTTGTGCTCATTAAAAGAAATATTCGAAAATGAGATTTTGATAGATGCAGACAACTATTTTGCTTATAACTATTGAAATTGAGAAATGGTACATCAGCTGTACGATAAGAAGTTCAAAATGTGGAGAGTGAAAGAAAAAGAGACTGGTGTTTAGATAGGCACTGATAATTAATAGAGGTAGCAAGGTTGAGAAAAACTAAGAAACTTCTATATTCCGAGAAGGAGCAGAAGCACCAAGAAGTGAATTTCCTCAAAATGGGAGATTTTACAAATATGTGGAATGAGAAATATTAGCAGATACAGAAAATGCTACACATTTGTCAAAAGCTAGCTTTTGATATTTTTCTATGCACTGCCAACCAGGTTTGCTCAAATTGATTGATATGCAGAAATAGATAGTGCAGCCAATGCAGAGAAGTTGTGAAACTGCAGAATTTGATCAATTACAAGAAATTGTGAACTTTCTTGATATGGAAACCAGATTAGTTGAAAAATATAGGAATGGAGATATTGAAGGCATACTTGAACAAAGAACATTGAAAAATGAATCGCTTTTTAGAAATAGATGTATTGGTATAGTTCGACAATAGAAGTTATTGGAGATGGAGCAATTGATTGAATTGAAGAAAGTTGTACATTCAATGAAAGAGCAGATCAGACAATCAGCGAAGTTGATGCAAATGGAAGATTTTGCAAATATTTCGAATAAGATATATCTGCCGGCAGAGAAAATGCTTCATTATGCCTTATTGCTCGAAATTGACAGTTTGATAAATACCGAGAACCACGTTTGCTTCAACTGAAGAAAAGGAGAAATTGAAGTTGCAGAGAATGCAGGTAGCCTGCAATTGTGCTCATTAAAAGAAATATTCGAAAATGAGATTTTGATAGATGCAGACAACTATTTTGCTTATAACGATTGAAATTTAGAAATGGTACATCAGGTGTATGATAAGAAGTTCAAAATGTGGAGAGTGAAAGAAAAAGAGACTGGTGTTTAGATAGGCACTGATAATTAATAGAGGTAGCAAGGTTGAGAAAAACTAAGAAACTTCTATATTCCGAGAAGGAGCAGAAGCACCAAGAAGTGAATTTCCTCAAAATGGGAGATTTTACAAATATGTGGAATGAGAAATATTAGCAGATACAGAAAATGCTACACATTTGTCATAAGCTAGCTTTTGATATTTTTCTATGCACTGCCAACCAGGTTTGCTCAAATTGATTGATATGCAGAAATAGATAGTGCAGCCAATGCAGAGAAGTTGTGAAACTGCAGAATTTGATCAATTACAAGAAATTGTGAACTTTCTTGATATGGAAACCAGATTAGTTGAAAAATATAGGAATGGAGATATTGAAGGCATACTTGAACAAAGAACATTGAAAAATGAATCGCTTTTTAGAAATAGATGTATTGGTATAGTTCGACAATAGAAGTTATTGGAGATGGAGCAATTGATTGAATTGAAGAAAGTTGTACATTCAGTGAAAGAGCAGATCAGACAAACAGCGAAGTTGATGCAAATGGAAGATTTTGCAAATATTTCGAATAAGATATATCTGCTGACAGAGAAAATGCTTCCTTATGCTTTATTGCTGGAAATTGACAGTTTGATAAATACCGAGAAGCACGTTTACTTCAACTGAAGAAAAGGAGAAATTGAAGTTGCAGAGAATGCAAGTAGCCTGCAGTTGTGCTCATTAAAAGAAATATTCGAAAATGAGATTTTGATACATGCAGACAACTATTTTGCTTATAACTATTGAAATTTAGAAATGGTACATCAGCTGTACGATAAGAAGTTCAAAATGTGGAGAGTGAAAGAAAAAGAGACTGGTGTTTAGATAGGCACTGATAATTAATAGAGGTAGCAAGGTTGAGAAAAACTAAGAAACTTCTATATTCCGAGAAGGAGCAGAAGCACCAAGAAGTGAATTTCCTCAAAATGGGAGATTTTACAAATATGTGGAATGAGAAATATTAGCAGATACAGAAAATGCTACACATTTGTCAAAAGCTAGCTTTTGATATTTTTCTATGCACTGCCAACCAGGTTTGCTCAAATTGATTGATATGCAGAAATAGATAGTGCAGCCAATGCAGAGAAGTTGTGAAACTGCAGAATTTGATCAATTACAAGAAATTGTGAACTTTCTTGATATGGAAACCTGAGTAGTTGAAAAATATAGGAATGGAGATATTGAAGGCATACTTGAACAAAGAACATTGAAAAATGTATCGTTTTTTAGAAACAGATGATTGGTATAGTTCGACAATAGAAGTTATTGGAGATGGAGCAATTGATTGAATTGAAGAAAGTTGTACATTCAGTGAAAGAGCAGATCAGACAAACAGCGAAGTTCATGCAAATGGAAGATTTTGCAAATATTTCGAATAAGATATATCTGCTGACAGAGAAAATGCTTCCTTATGCCTTATTGCTCGAAATTGACAGTTTGATAAATACCGAGAAGCACGTTTACTTCAACTGAAGAAAAGGAGAAATTGAAGTTGCAGAGAATGCAAGTAGCCTGCAGTTGTGCTCATTAAAAGAAATATTCGAAAATGAGATTTTGAAAGATGCAGACAACTATTTTGCTTATAACTATTGAAATTGAGAAATGGTACATCAGCTGTACGATAAGAAGTTCAAAATGTGGAGAGTGAAAGAAAAAGAGACTGGTGTTTAGATAGGCACTGATAATTAATAGAGGTAGCAAGGTTGAGAAAAACTAAGAAATTTCTATATTCCGAGAAGGAGCAGAAGCACCAAGAAGTGAATTTCCTCAAAATGGGAGATTTTACAAATATGTGGAATGAGAAATATTAGCAGATACAGAAAATGCTACACATTTGTCAAAAGCTAGCTTTTGATATTTTTCTATGCACTGCCAACCAGGTTTGCTCAAATTGATTGATATGCAGAAATAGATAGTGCAGCCAATGCAGAGAAGTTGTGAAACTGCAGAATTTGATCAATTACAAGAAATTGTGAACTTTCTTGATATGGAAACCAGATTAGTTGAAAAATATAGGAATGGAGATATTGAAGGCATACTTGAACAAAGAACATTGAAAAATGAATCGCTTTTTAGAAATAGATGTATTGGTATAGTTCGACAATAGAAGTTATTGGAGATGGAGCAATTGATTGAATTGAAGAAAGTTGTACATTCAATGAAAGAGCAGATCAGACAATCAGCGAAGTTGATGCAAATGGAAGATTTTGCAAATATTTCGAATAAGATATATCTGCTGGCAGAGAAAATGCTTCATTATGCCTTATTGCTCGAAATTGACAGTTTGATAAATACCGAGAACCACGTTTGCTTCAACTGAAGAAAAGGAGAAATTGAAGTTGCAGAGAATGCAGGTAGCCTGCAATTGTGCTCATTAAAAGAAATATTCGAAAATGAGATTTTGATAGATGCAGACAACTATTTTGCTTATAACGATTGAAATTTAGAAATGGTACATCAGGTGTACGATAAGAAGTTCAAAATGTGGAGAGTGAAAGAAAAAGAGACTGGTGTTTAGATAGGCACTGATAATTAATAGAGGTAGCAAGGTTGAGAAAAACTAAGAAACTTCTATATTCCGAGAAGGAGCAGAAGCACCAAGAAGTGAATTTCCTCAAAATGGGAGATTTTACAAATATGTGGAATGAGAAATATTAGCAGATACAGAAAATGCTACACATTTGTCAAAAGCTAGCTTTTGATATTTTTCTATGCACTGCCAACCAGGTTTGCTCAAATTGATTGATATGCAGAAATAGATAGTGCAGCCAATGCAGAGAAGTTGTGAAACTGCAGAATTTGATCAATTACAAGAAATTGTGAACTTTCTTGATATGGAAACCAGATTAGTTGAAAAATATAGGAATGGAGATATTGAAGGCATACTTGAACAAAGAACATTGAAAAATGTATCGTTTTTTAGAAATAGATGTATTGGTATAGTTCGACAATAGAAGTTATTGGAGATGGAGCAATTGATTGAATTGAAGAAAGTTGTACATTCAGTGAAAGAGCAGATCAGACAAACAGCGAAGTTGATGCAAATGGAAGATTTTGCAAATATTTCGAATAAGATATATCTGCTGACAGAGAAAATGCTTCCTTATGCTTTATTGCTCGAAATTGACAGTTTGATAAATACCGAGAAGCACGTTTACTTCAACTGAAGAAAAGGAGAAATTGAAGTTGCAGAGAATGCAAGTAGCCTGCAGTTGTGCTCATTAAAAGAAATATTCGAAAATGAGATTTTGATACATGCAGACAACTATTTTGCTTATAACTATTGAAATTTAGAAATGGTACATCAGCTGTACGATAAGAAGTTCAAAATGTGGAGAGTGAAAGAAAAAGAGACTGGTGTTTAGATAGGCACTGATAATTAATAGAGGTAGCAAGGTTGAGAAAAACTAAGAAACTTCTATATTCCGAGAAGGAGCAGAAGCACCAAGAAGTGAATTTCCTCAAAATGGGAGATTTTACAAATATGTGGAATGAGAAATATTAGCAGATACAGAAAATGCTACACATTTGTCAAAAGCTAGCTTTTGATATTTTTCTATGCACTGCCAACCAGGTTTGCTCAAATTGATTGATATGCAGAAATAGATAGTGCAGCCAATGCAGAGAAGTTGTGAAACTGCAGAATTTGATCAATTACAAGAAATTGTGAACTTTCTTGATATGGAAACCAGATTAGTTGAAAAATATAGGAATGGAGATATTGAAGGCATACTTGAACAAAGAACATTGAAAAATGAATCGCTTTTTAGAAATAGATGTATTGGTATAGTTCGACAATAGAAGTTATTGGAGATGGAGCAATTGATTGAATTGAAGAAAGTTGTACATTCAGTGAAAGAGCAGATCAGACAAACAGTGAAGTTGATGCAAATGGAAGATTTTGCAAATATTTCGAATAAGATATATCTGCTGACAGAGAAAATGCTTCCTTATGCCTTATTGCTCGAAATTGACAGTTTGATAAATACCGAGAAGCACGTTTACTTCAACTGAAGAAAAGGAGAAATTGAAGTTGCAGAGAATGCAAGTAGCCTGCAGTTGTGCTCATTAAAAGAAATATTCGAAAATGAGATTTTGAAAGATGCAGACAACTATTTTGCTTATAACTATTGAAATTGAGAAATGGTACATCAGCTGTACGATAAGAAGTTCAAAATGTGGAGAGTGAAAGAAAAAGAGACTGGTGTTTAGATAGGCACTGATAATTAATAGAGGTAGCAAGGTTGAGAAAAACTAAGAAACTTCTATATTCCGAGAAGGAGCAGAAGCACCAAGAAGTGAATTTCCTCAAAATGGGAGATTTTACAAATATGTGGAATGAGAAATATTAGCAGATACAGAAAATGCTACACATTTGTCAAAAGCTAGCTTTTGATATTTTTCTATGCACTGCCAACCAGGTTTGCTCAAATTGATTGATATGCAGAAATAGATAGTGCAGCCAATGCAGAGAAGTTGTGAAACTGCAGAATTTGATCAATTACAAGAAATTGTGAACTTTCTTGATATGGAAACCAGATTAGTTGAAAAATATAGGAATGGAGATATTGAAGGCATACTTGAACAAAGAACATTGAAAAATGAATCGCTTTTTAGAAATAGATGTATTGGTATAGTTCGACAATAGAAGTTATTGGAGATGGAGCAATTGATTGAATTGAAGAAAGTTGTACATTCAATGAAAGAGCAGATCAGACAATCAGCGAAGTTGATGCAAATGGAAGATTTTGCAAATATTTCGAATAAGATATATCTGCTGGCAGAGAAAATGCTTCATTATGCCTTATTGCTCGAAATTGACAGTTTGATAAATACCGAGAACCACGTTTGCTTCAACTGAAGAAAAGGAGAAATTGAAGTTGCAGAGAATGCAGGTAGCCTGCAATTGTGCTCATTAAAAGAAATATTCGAAAATGAGATTTTGATAGATGCAGACAACTATTTTGCTTATAACGATTGAAATTTAGAAATGGTACATCAGGTGTATGATAAGAAGTTCAAAATGTGGAGAGTGAAAGAAAAAGAGACTGGTGTTTAGATAGGCACTGATAATTAATAGAGGTAGCAAGGTTGAGAAAAACTAAGAAACTTCTATATTCCGAGAAGGAGCAGAAGCACCAAGAAGTGAATTTCCTCAAAATGGGAGATTTTACAAATATGTGGAATGAGAAATATTAGCAGATACAGAAAATGCTACACATTTGTCATAAGCTAGCTTTTGATATTTTTCTATGCACTGCCAACCAGGTTTGCTCAAATTGATTGATATGCAGAAATAGATAGTGCAGCCAATGCAGAGAAGTTGTGAAACTGCAGAATTTGATCAATTACAAGAAATTGTGAACTTTCTTGATATGGAAACCAGATTAGTTGAAAAATATAGGAATGGAGATATTGAAGGCATACTTGAACAAAGAACATTGAAAAATGTATCGTTTTTTAGAAATAGATGTATTGGTATAGTTCGACAATAGAAGTTATTGGAGATGGAGCAATTGATTGAATTGAAGAAAGTTGTACATTCAGTGAAAGAGCAGATCAGACAAACAGCGAAGTTGATGCAAATGGAAGATTTTGCAAATATTTCGAATAAGATATATCTGCTGACAGAGAAAATGCTTCCTTATGCTTTATTGCTGGAAATTGACAGTTTGAAAATACCGAGAAGCACGTTTACTTCAACTGAAGAAAAGGAGAAATTGAAGTTGCAGAGAATGCAAGTAGCCTGCAGTTGTGCTCATTAAAAGAAATATTCGAAAATGAGATTTTGATACATGCAGACAACTATTTTGCTTATAACTATTGAAATTTAGAAATGGTACATCAGCTGTACGATAAGAAGTTCAAAATGTGGAGAGTGAAAGAAAAAGAGACTGGTGTTTAGATAGGCACTGATAATTAATAGAGGTAGCAAGGTTGAGAAAAACTAAGAAACTTCTATATTCCGAGAAGGAGCAGAAGCACCAAGAAGTGAATTTCCTCAAAATGGGAGATTTTACAAATATGTGGAATGAGAAATATTAGCAGATACAGAAAATGCTACACATTTGTCAAAAGCTAGCTTTTGATATTTTTCTATGCACTGCCAACCAGGTTTGCTCAAATTGATTGATATGCAGAAATAGATAGTGCAGCCAATGCAGAGAAGTTGTGAAACTGCAGAATTTGATCAATTACAAGAAATTGTGAACTTTCTTGATATGGAAACCTGAGTAGTTGAAAAATATAGGAATGGAGATATTGAAGGCATACTTGAACAAAGAACATTGAAAAATGTATCGTTTTTTAGAAACAGATGATTGGTATAGTTCGACAATAGAAGTTATTGGAGATGGAGCAATTGATTGAATTGAAGAAAGTTGTACATTCAGTGAAAGAGCAGATCAGACAAACAGCGAAGTTGATGCAAATGGAAGATTTTGCAAATATTTCGAATAAGATATATCTGCTGACAGAGAAAATGCTTCCTTATGCCTTATTGCTCGAAATTGACAGTTTGATAAATACCGAGAAGCACGTTTACTTCAACTGAAGAAAAGGAGAAATTGAAGTTGCAGAGAATGCAAGTAGCCTGCAGTTGTGCTCATTAAAAGAAATATTCGAAAATGAGATTTTGAAAGATGCAGACAACTATTTTGCTTATAACTATTGAAATTGAGAAATGGTACATCAGCTGTACGATAAGAAGTTCAAAATGTGGAGAGTGAAAGAAAAAGAGACTGGTGTTTAGATAGGCACTGATAATTAATAGAGGTAGCAAGGTTGAGAAAAACTAAGAAATTTCTATATTCCGAGAAGGAGCAGAAGCACCAAGAAGTGAATTTCCTCAAAATGGGAGATTTTACAAATATGTGGAATGAGAAATATTAGCAGATACAGAAAATGCTACACATTTGTCAAAAGCTAGCTTTTGATATTTTTCTATGCACTGCCAACCAGGTTTGCTCAAATTGATTGATATGCAGAAATAGATAGTGCAGCCAATGCAGAGAAGTTGTGAAACTGCAGAATTTGATCAATTACAAGAAATTGTGAACTTTCTTGATATGGAAACCAGATTAGTTGAAAAATATAGGAATGGAGATATTGAAGGCATACTTGAACAAAGAACATTGAAAAATGTATCGTTTTTTAGAAATAGATGTATTGGTATAGTTCGACAATAGAAGTTATTGGAGATGGAGCAATTGATTGAATTGAAGAAAGTTGTACATTCAGTGAAAGAGCAGATCAGACAAACAGCGAAGTTGATGCAAATGGAAGATTTTGCAAATATTTCGAATAAGATATATCTGCTGACAGAGAAAATGCTTCCTTATGCTTTATTGCTCGAAATTGACAGTTTGATAAATACCGAGAAGCACGTTTACTTCAACTGAAGAAAAGGAGAAATTGAAGTTGCAGAGAATGCAAGTAGCCTGCAGTTGTGCTCATTAAAAGAAATATTCGAAAATGAGATTTTGATACATGCAGACAACTATTTTGCTTATAACTATTGAAATTTAGAAATGGTACATCAGCTGTACGATAAGAAGTTCAAAATGTGGAGAGTGAAAGAAAAAGAGACTGGTGTTTAGATAGGCACTGATAATTAATAGAGGTAGCAAGGTTGAGAAAAACTAAGAAACTTCTATATTCCGAGAAGGAGCAGAAGCACCAAGAAGTGAATTTCCTCAAAATGGGAGATTTTACAAATATGTGGAATGAGAAATATTAGCAGATACAGAAAATGCTACACATTTGTCAAAAGCTAGCTTTTGATATTTTTCTATGCACTGCCAACCAGGTTTGCTCAAATTGATTGATATGCAGAAATAGATAGTGCAGCCAATGCAGAGAAGTTGTGAAACTGCAGAATTTGATCAATTACAAGAAATTGTGAACTTTCTTGATATGGAAACCAGATTAGTTGAAAAATATAGGAATGGAGATATTGAAGGCATACTTGAACAAAGAACATTGAAAAATGAATCGCTTTTTAGAAATAGATGTATTGGTATAGTTCGACAATAGAAGTTATTGGAGATGGAGCAATTGATTGAATTGAAGAAAGTTGTACATTCAGTGAAAGAGCAGATCAGACAAACAGTGAAGTTGATGCAAATGGAAGATTTTGCAAATATTTCGAATAAGATATATCTGCTGACAGAGAAAATGCTTCCTTATGCCTTATTGCTCGAAATTGACAGTTTGATAAATACCGAGAAGCACGTTTACTTCAACTGAAGAAAAGGAGAAATTGAAGTTGCAGAGAATGCAAGTAGCCTGCAGTTGTGCTCATTAAAAGAAATATTCGAAAATGAGATTTTGAAAGATGCAGACAACTATTTTGCTTATAACTATTGAAATTGAGAAATGGTACATCAGCTGTACGATAAGAAGTTCAAAATGTGGAGAGTGAAAGAAAAAGAGACTGGTGTTTAGATAGGCACTGATAATTAATAGAGGTAGCAAGGTTGAGAAAAACTAAGAAACTTCTATATTCCGAGAAGGAGCAGAAGCACCAAGAAGTGAATTTCCTCAAAATGGGAGATTTTACAAATATGTGGAATGAGAAATATTAGCAGATACAGAAAATGCTACACATTTGTCAAAAGCTAGCTTTTGATATTTTTCTATGCACTGCCAACCAGGTTTGCTCAAATTGATTGATATGCAGAAATAGATAGTGCAGCCAATGCAGAGAAGTTGTGAAACTGCAGAATTTGATCAATTACAAGAAATTGTGAACTTTCTTGATATGGAAACCAGATTAGTTGAAAAATATAGGAATGGAGATATTGAAGGCATACTTGAACAAAGAACATTGAAAAATGAATCGCTTTTTAGAAATAGATGTATTGGTATAGTTCGACAATAGAAGTTATTGGAGATGGAGCAATTGATTGAATTGAAGAAAGTTGTACATTCAATGAAAGAGCAGATCAGACAATCAGCGAAGTTGATGCAAATGGAAGATTTTGCAAATATTTCGAATAAGATATATCTGCTGGCAGAGAAAATGCTTCATTATGCCTTATTGCTCGAAATTGACAGTTTGATAAATACCGAGAACCACGTTTGCTTCAACTGAAGAAAAGGAGAAATTGAAGTTGCAGAGAATGCAGGTAGCCTGCAATTGTGCTCATTAAAAGAAATATTCGAAAATGAGATTTTGATAGATGCAGACAACTATTTTGCTTATAACGATTGAAATTTAGAAATGGTACATCAGGTGTATGATAAGAAGTTCAAAATGTGGAGAGTGAAAGAAAAAGAGACTGGTGTTTAGATAGGCACTGATAATTAATAGAGGTAGCAAGGTTGAGAAAAACTAAGAAACTTCTATATTCCGAGAAGGAGCAGAAGCACCAAGAAGTGAATTTCCTCAAAATGGGAGATTTTACAAATATGTGGAATGAGAAATATTAGCAGATACAGAAAATGCTACACATTTGTCATAAGCTAGCTTTTGATATTTTTCTATGCACTGCCAACCAGGTTTGCTCAAATTGATTGATATGCAGAAATAGATAGTGCAGCCAATGCAGAGAAGTTGTGAAACTGCAGAATTTGATCAATTACAAGAAATTGTGAACTTTCTTGATATGGAAACCAGATTAGTTGAAAAATATAGGAATGGAGATATTGAAGGCATACTTGAACAAAGAACATTGAAAAATGTATCGTTTTTTAGAAATAGATGTATTGGTATAGTTCGACAATAGAAGTTATTGGAGATGGAGCAATTGATTGAATTGAAGAAAGTTGTACATTCAGTGAAAGAGCAGATCAGACAAACAGCGAAGTTGATGCAAATGGAAGATTTTGCAAATATTTCGAATAAGATATATCTGCTGACAGAGAAAATGCTTCCTTATGCTTTATTGCTGGAAATTGACAGTTTGAAAATACCGAGAAGCACGTTTACTTCAACTGAAGAAAAGGAGAAATTGAAGTTGCAGAGAATGCAAGTAGCCTGCAGTTGTGCTCATTAAAAGAAATATTCGAAAATGAGATTTTGATACATGCAGACAACTATTTTGCTTATAACTATTGAAATTTAGAAATGGTACATCAGCTGTACGATAAGAAGTTCAAAATGTGGAGAGTGAAAGAAAAAGAGACTGGTGTTTAGATAGGCACTGATAATTAATAGAGGTAGCAAGGTTGAGAAAAACTAAGAAACTTCTATATTCCGAGAAGGAGCAGAAGCACCAAGAAGTGAATTTCCTCAAAATGGGAGATTTTACAAATATGTGGAATGAGAAATATTAGCAGATACAGAAAATGCTACACATTTGTCAAAAGCTAGCTTTTGATATTTTTCTATGCACTGCCAACCAGGTTTGCTCAAATTGATTGATATGCAGAAATAGATAGTGCAGCCAATGCAGAGAAGTTGTGAAACTGCAGAATTTGATCAATTACAAGAAATTGTGAACTTTCTTGATATGGAAACCTGAGTAGTTGAAAAATATAGGAATGGAGATATTGAAGGCATACTTGAACAAAGAACATTGAAAAATGTATCGTTTTTTAGAAACAGATGATTGGTATAGTTCGACAATAGAAGTTATTGGAGATGGAGCAATTGATTGAATTGAAGAAAGTTGTACATTCAGTGAAAGAGCAGATCAGACAAACAGCGAAGTTGATGCAAATGGAAGATTTTGCAAATATTTCGAATAAGATATATCTGCTGACAGAGAAAATGCTTCCTTATGCCTTATTGCTCGAAATTGACAGTTTGATAAATACCGAGAAGCACGTTTACTTCAACTGAAGAAAAGGAGAAATTGAAGTTGCAGAGAATGCAAGTAGCCTGCAGTTGTGCTCATTAAAAGAAATATTCGAAAATGAGATTTTGAAAGATGCAGACAACTATTTTGCTTATAACTATTGAAATTGAGAAATGGTACATCAGCTGTACGATAAGAAGTTCAAAATGTGGAGAGTGAAAGAAAAAGAGACTGGTGTTTAGATAGGCACTGATAATTAATAGAGGTAGCAAGGTTGAGAAAAACTAAGAAATTTCTATATTCCGAGAAGGAGCAGAAGCACCAAGAAGTGAATTTCCTCAAAATGGGAGATTTTACAAATATGTGGAATGAGAAATATTAGCAGATACAGAAAATGCTACACATTTGTCAAAAGCTAGCTTTTGATATTTTTCTATGCACTGCCAACCAGGTTTGCTCAAATTGATTGATATGCAGAAATAGATAGTGCAGCCAATGCAGAGAAGTTGTGAAACTGCAGAATTTGATCAATTACAAGAAATTGTGAACTTTCTTGATATGGAAACCAGATTAGTTGAAAAATATAGGAATGGAGATATTGAAGGCATACTTGAACAAAGAACATTGAAAAATGAATCGCTTTTTAGAAATAGATGTATTGGTATAGTTCGACAATAGAAGTTATTGGAGATGGAGCAATTGATTGAATTGAAGAAAGTTGTACATTCAATGAAAGAGCAGATCAGACAATCAGCGAAGTTGATGCAAATGGAAGATTTTGCAAATATTTCGAATAAGATATATCTGCTGGCAGAGAAAATGCTTCATTATGCCTTATTGCTCGAAATTGACAGTTTGATAAATACCGAGAACCACGTTTGCTTCAACTGAAGAAAAGGAGAAATTGAAGTTGCAGAGAATGCAGGTAGCCTGCAATTGTGCTCATTAAAAGAAATATTCGAAAATGAGATTTTGATAGATGCAGACAACTATTTTGCTTATAACGATTGAAATTTAGAAATGGTACATCAGGTGTACGATAAGAAGTTCAAAATGTGGAGAGTGAAAGAAAAAGAGACTGGTGTTTAGATAGGCACTGATAATTAATAGAGGTAGCAAGGTTGAGAAAAACTAAGAAACTTCTATATTCCGAGAAGGAGCAGAAGCACCAAGAAGTGAATTTCCTCAAAATGGGAGATTTTACAAATATGTGGAATGAGAAATATTAGCAGATACAGAAAATGCTACACATTTGTCAAAAGCTAGCTTTTGATATTTTTCTATGCACTGCCAACCAGGTTTGCTCAAATTGATTGATATGCAGAAATAGATAGTGCAGCCAATGCAGAGAAGTTGTGAAACTGCAGAATTTGATCAATTACAAGAAATTGTGAACTTTCTTGATATGGAAACCAGATTAGTTGAAAAATATAGGAATGGAGATATTGAAGGCATACTTGAACAAAGAACATTGAAAAATGAATCGCTTTTCAGAAATAGATGTATTGGTATAGTTCGACAATAGAAGTTATTGGAGATGGAGCAATTGATTGAATTGAAGAAAGTTGTACATTCAGTGAAAGAGCAGATCAGACAAACAGTGAAGTTGATGCAAATGGAAGATTTTGCAAATATTTCGAATAAGATATATCTGCTGACAGAGAAAATGCTTCCTTATGCCTTATTGCTCGAAATTGACAGTTTGATAAATACCGAGAAGCACGTTTACTTCAACTGAAGAAAAGGAGAAATTGAAGTTGCAGAGAATGCAAGTAGCCTGCAGTTGTGCTCATTAAAAGAAATATTCGAAAATGAGATTTTGATAGATGCAGACAACTATTTTGCTTATAACTATTGAAATTGAGAAATGGTACATCAGCTGTACGATAAGAAGTTCAAAATGTGGAGAGTGAAAGAAAAAGAGACTGGTGTTTAGATAGGCACTGATAATTAATAGAGGTAGCAAGGTTGAGAAAAACTAAGAAACTTCTATATTCCGAGAAGGAGCAGAAGCACCAAGAAGTGAATTTCCTCAAAATGGGAGATTTTACAAATATGTGGAATGAGAAATATTAGCAGATACAGAAAATGCTACACATTTGTCAAAAGCTAGCTTTTGATATTTTTCTATGCACTGCCAACCAGGTTTGCTCAAATTGATTGATATGCAGAAATAGATAGTGCAGCCAATGCAGAGAAGTTGTGAAACTGCAGAATTTGATCAATTACAAGAAATTGTGAACTTTCTTGATATGGAAACCAGATTAGTTGAAAAATATAGGAATGGAGATATTGAAGGCATACTTGAACAAAGAACATTGAAAAATGAATCGCTTTTTAGAAATAGATGTATTGGTATAGTTCGACAATAGAAGTTATTGGAGATGGAGCAATTGATTGAATTGAAGAAAGTTGTACATTCAATGAAAGAGCAGATCAGACAATCAGCGAAGTTGATGCAAATGGAAGATTTTGCAAATATTTCGAATAAGATATATCTGCTGGCAGAGAAAATGCTTCATTATGCCTTATTGCTCGAAATTGACAGTTTGATAAATACCGAGAACCACGTTTGCTTCAACTGAAGAAAAGGAGAAATTGAAGTTGCAGAGAATGCAGGTAGCCTGCAATTGTGCTCATTAAAAGAAATATTCGAAAATGAGATTTTGATAGATGCAGACAACTATTTTGCTTATAACGATTGAAATTTAGAAATGGTACATCAGGTGTATGATAAGAAGTTCAAAATGTGGAGAGTGAAAGAAAAAGAGACTGGTGTTTAGATAGGCACTGATAATTAATAGAGGTAGCAAGGTTGAGAAAAACTAAGAAACTTCTATATTCCGAGAAGGAGCAGAAGCACCAAGAAGTGAATTTCCTCAAAATGGGAGATTTTACAAATATGTGGAATGAGAAATATTAGCAGATACAGAAAATGCTACACATTTGTCATAAGCTAGCTTTTGATATTTTTCTATGCACTGCCAACCAGGTTTGCTCAAATTGATTGATATGCAGAAATAGATAGTGCAGCCAATGCAGAGAAGTTGTGAAACTGCAGAATTTGATCAATTACAAGAAATTGTGAACTTTCTTGATATGGAAACCAGATTAGTTGAAAAATATAGGAATGGAGATATTGAAGGCATACTTGAACAAAGAACATTGAAAAATGTATCGTTTTTTAGAAATAGATGTATTGGTATAGTTCGACAATAGAAGTTATTGGAGATGGAGCAATTGATTGAATTGAAGAAAGTTGTACATTCAGTGAAAGAGCAGATCAGACAAACAGCGAAGTTGATGCAAATGGAAGATTTTGCAAATATTTCGAATAAGATATATCTGCTGACAGAGAAAATGCTTCCTTATGCTTTATTGCTGGAAATTGACAGTTTGATAAATACCGAGAAGCACGTTTACTTCAACTGAAGAAAAGGAGAAATTGAAGTTGCAGAGAATGCAAGTAGCCTGCAGTTGTGCTCATTAAAAGAAATATTCGAAAATGAGATTTTGATAGATGCAGACAACTATTTTGCTTAAAACTATTGAAATTGAGAAATGGTACATCAGCTGTACGATAAGAAGTTCAAAATGTGGAGAGTGAAAGAAAAAGAGACTGGTGTTTAGATAGGCACTGATAATTAATAGCAAGGTTGAGAAAAACTAAGAAACTTCTATATTCCGAGAAGGAGCAGAAGCACCAAGAAGTGAATTTCCTCAAAATGGGAGATTTTACAAATATGTGGAATGAGAAATATTAGCAGATACAGAAAATGCTACACATTTGTCAAAAGCTAGCTTTTGATATTTTTCTATGCACTGCCAACCAGGTTTGCTCAAATTGATTGATATGCAGAAATAGATAGTGCAGCCAATGCAGAGAAGTTGTGAAACTGCAGAATTTGATCAATTACAAGAAATTGTGAACTTTCTTGATATGGAAACCAGATTAGTTGAAAAATATAGGAATGGAGATATTGAAGGCATACTTGAACAAAGAACATTGAAAAATGTATCGTTTTTTAGAAATAGATGTATTGGTATAGTTCGACAATAGAAGTTATTGGAGATGGAGCAATTGATTGAATTGAAGAAAGTTGTACATTCAGTGAAAGAGCAGATCAGACAAACAGCGAAGTTGATGCAAATGGAAGATTTTGCAAATATTTCGAATAAGATATATCTGCTGACAGAGAAAATGCTTCCTTATGCTTTATTGCTCGAAATTGACAGTTTGATAAATACCGAGAAGCACGTTTACTTCAACTGAAGAAAAGGAGAAATTGAAGTTGCAGAGAATGCAAGTAGCCTGCAGTTGTGCTCATTAAAAGAAATATTCGAAAATGAGATTTTGATACATGCAGACAACTATTTTGCTTATAACTATTGAAATTTAGAAATGGTACATCAGCTGTACGATAAGAAGTTCAAAATGTGGAGAGTGAAAGAAAAAGAGACTGGTGTTTAGATAGGCACTGATAATTAATAGAGGTAGCAAGGTTGAGAAAAACTAAGAAACTTCTATATTCCGAGAAGGAGCAGAAGCACCAAGAAGTGAATTTCCTCAAAATGGGAGATTTTACAAATATGTGGAATGAGAAATATTAGCAGATACAGAAAATGCTACACATTTGTCAAAAGCTAGCTTTTGATATTTTTCTATGCACTGCCAACCAGGTTTGCTCAAATTGATTGATATGCAGAAATAGATAGTGCAGCCAATGCAGAGAAGTTGTGAAACTGCAGAATTTGATCAATTACAAGAAATTGTGAACTTTCTTGATATGGAAACCAGATTAGTTGAAAAATATAGGAATGGAGATATTGAAGGCATACTTGAACAAAGAACATTGAAAAATGAATCGCTTTTTAGAAATAGATGTATTGGTATAGTTCGACAATAGAAGTTATTGGAGATGGAGCAATTGATTGAATTGAAGAAAGTTGTACATTCAGTGAAAGAGCAGATCAGACAAACAGTGAAGTTGATGCAAATGGAAGATTTTGCAAATATTTCGAATAAGATATATCTGCTGACAGAGAAAATGCTTCCTTATGCTTTATTGCTCGAAATTGACAGTTTGATAAATACCGAGAAGCACGTTTACTTCAACTGAAGGAAAGGAGAAATTGAAGTTGCAGAGAATGCAAGTAGCCTGCAGTTGTGCTCATTAAAAGAAATATTCGAAAATGAGATTTTGATACATGCAGACAACTATTTTGCTTATAACTATTGAAATTTAGAAATGGTACATCAGCTGTACGATAAGAAGTTCAAAATGTGGAGAGTGAAAGAAAAAGAGACTGGTGTTTAGATAGGCACTGATAATTAATAGAGGTAGCAAGGTTGAGAAAAACTAAGAAACTTCTATATTCCGAGAAGGAGCAGAAGCACCAAGAAGTGAATTTCCTCAAAATGGGAGATTTTACAAATATGTGGAATGAGAAATATTAGCAGATACAGAAAATGCTACACATTTGTCAAAAGCTAGCTTTTGATATTTTTCTATGCACTGCCAACCAGGTTTGCTCAAATTGATTGATATGCAGAAATAGATAGTGCAGCCAATGCAGAGAAGTTGTGAAACTGCAGAATTTGATCAATTACAAGAAATTGTGAACTTTCTTGATATGGAAACCAGATTAGTTGAAAAATATAGGAATGGAGATATTGAAGGCATACTTGAACAAAGAACATTGAAAAATGTATCGTTTTTTAGAAATAGATGTATTGGTATAGTTCGACAATAGAAGTTATTGGAGATGGAGCAATTGATTGAATTGAAGAAAGTTGTACATTCAGTGAAAGAGCAGATCAGACAAACAGCGAAGTTGATGCAAATGGAAGATTTTGCAAATATTTCGAATAAGATATATCTGCTGACAGAGAAAATGCTTCCTTATGCTTTATTGCTCGAAATTGACAGTTTGATAAATACCGAGAAGCACGTTTACTTCAACTGAAGAAAAGGAGAAATTGAAGTTGCAGAGAATGCAAGTAGCCTGCAGTTGTGCTCATTAAAAGAAATATTCGAAAATGAGATTTTGATACATGCAGACAACTATTTTGCTTATAACGATTGAAATTTAGAAATGGTACATCAGCTGTACGATAAGAAGTTCAAAATGTGGAGAGTGAAAGAAAAAGAGACTGGTGTTTAGATAGGCACTGATAATTAATAGAGGTAGCAAGGTTGAGAAAAACTAATAAACTTCTATATTCCGAGAAGGAGCAGAAGCACCAAGAAGTGAATTTCCTCAAAATGGGAGATTTTACAAATATGTGGAATGAGAAATATTAGCAGATACAGAAAATGCTACACATTTGTCAAAAGCTAGCTTTTGATATTTTTCTATGCACTGCCAACCAGGTTTGCTCAAATTGATTGATATGCAGAAATAGATAGTGCAGCCAATGCAGAGAAGTTGTGAAACTGCAGAATTTGATCAATTACAAGAAATTGTGAACTTTCTTGATATGGAAACCAGATTAGTTGAAAAATATAGGAATGGAGATATTGAAGGCATACTTGAACAAAGAACATTGAAAAATGAATCGCTTTTCAGAAATAGATGTATTGGTATAGTTCGACAATAGAAGTTATTGGAGATGGAGCAATTGATTGAATTGAAGAAAGTTGTACATTCAGTGAAAGAGCAGATCAGACAAACAGTGAAGTTGATGCAAATGGAAGATTTTGCAAATATTTCGAATAAGATATATCTGCTGACAGAGAAAATGCTTCCTTATGCCTTATTGCTCGAAATTGACAGTTTGATAAATACCGAGAAGCACGTTTACTTCAACTGAAGAAAAGGAGAAATTGAAGTTGCAGAGAATGCAAGTAGCCTGCAGTTGTGCTCATTAAAAGAAATATTCGAAAATGAGATTTTGATAGATGCAGACAACTATTTTGCTTATAACTATTGAAATTGAGAAATGGTACATCAGCTGTACGATAAGAAGTTCAAAATGTGGAGAGTGAAAGAAAAAGAGACTGGTGTTTAGATAGGCACTGATAATTAATAGAGGTAGCAAGGTTGAGAAAAACTAAGAAACTTCTATATTCCGAGAAGGAGCAGAAGCACCAAGAAGTGAATTTCCTCAAAATGGGAGATTTTACAAATATGTGGAATGAGAAATATTAGCAGATACAGAAAATGCTACACATTTGTCAAAAGCTAGCTTTTGATATTTTTCTATGCACTGCCAACCAGGTTTGCTCAAATTGATTGATATGCAGAAATAGATAGTGCAGCCAATGCAGAGAAGTTGTGAAACTGCAGAATTTGATCAATTACAAGAAATTGTGAACTTTCTTGATATGGAAACCAGATTAGTTGAAAAATATAGGAAGGCATACTTGAACAAAGAACATTGAAAAATGAATCGCTTTTTAGAAATAGATGTATTGGTATAGTTCGACAATAGAAGTTATTGGAGATGGAGCAATTGATTGAATTGAAGAAAGTTGTACATTCAATGAAAGAGCAGATCAGACAATCAGCGAAGTTGATGCAAATGGAAGATTTTGCAAATATTTCGAATAAGATATATCTGCTGGCAGAGAAAATGCTTCATTATGCCTTATTGCTCGAAATTGACAGTTTGATAAATACCGAGAACCACGTTTGCTTCAACTGAAGAAAAGGAGAAATTGAAGTTGCAGAGAATGCAGGTAGCCTGCAATTGTGCTCATTAAAAGAAATATTCGAAAATGAGATTTTGATAGATGCAGACAACTATTTTGCTTATAACGATTGAAATTTAGAAATGGTACATCAGGTGTATGATAAGAAGTTCAAAATGTGGAGAGTGAAAGAAAAAGAGACTGGTGTTTAGATAGGCACTGATAATTAATAGAGGTAGCAAGGTTGAGAAAAACTAAGAAACTTCTATATTCCGAGAAGGAGCAGAAGCACCAAGAAGTGAATTTCCTCAAAATGGGAGATTTTACAAATATGTGGAATGAGAAATATTAGCAGATACAGAAAATGCTACACATTTGTCATAAGCTAGCTTTTGATATTTTTCTATGCACTGCCAACCAGGTTTGCTCAAATTGATTGATATGCAGAAATAGATAGTGCAGCCAATGCAGAGAAGTTGTGAAACTGCAGAATTTGATCAATTACAAGAAATTGTGAACTTTCTTGATATGGAAACCAGATTAGTTGAAAAATATAGGAATGGAGATATTGAAGGCATACTTGAACAAAGAACATTGAAAAATGTATCGTTTTTTAGAAATAGATGTATTGGTATAGTTCGACAATAGAAGTTATTGGAGATGGAGCAATTGATTGAATTGAAGAAAGTTGTACATTCAGTGAAAGAGCAGATCAGACAAACAGCGAAGTTGATGCAAATGGAAGATTTTGCAAATATTTCGAATAAGATATATCTGCTGACAGAGAAAATGCTTCCTTATGCTTTATTGCTGGAAATTGACAGTTTGATAAATACCGAGAAGCACGTTTACTTCAACTGAAGAAAAGGAGAAATTGAAGTTGCAGAGAATGCAAGTAGCCTGCAGTTGTGCTCATTAAAAGAAATATTCGAAAATGAGATTTTGATAGATGCAGACAACTATTTTGCTTAAAACTATTGAAATTGAGAAATGGTACATCAGCTGTACGATAAGAAGTTCAAAATGTGGAGAGTGAAAGAAAAAGAGACTGGTGTTTAGATAGGCACTGATAATTAATAGAGGTAGCAAGGTTCAGAAAAACTAAGAAACTTCTATATTCCGAGAAGGAGCAGAAGCACCAAGAAGTGAATTTCCTCAAAATGGGAGATTTTACAAATATGTGGAATGAGAAATATTAGCAGATACAGAAAATGCTACACATTTGTCAAAAGCTAGCTTTTGATATTTTTCTATGCACTGCCAACCAGGTTTGCTCAAATTGATTGATATGCAGAAATAGATAGTGCAGCCAATGCAGAGAAGTTGTGAAACTGCAGAATTTGATCAATTACAAGAAATTGTGAACTTTCTTGATATGGAAACCAGATTAGTTGAAAAATATAGGAATGGAGATATTGAAGGCATACTTGAACAAAGAACATTGAAAAATGTATCGTTTTTTAGAAATAGATGTATTGGTATAGTTCGATAATAGAAGTTATTGGAGATGGAGCAATTGATTGAATTGAAGAAAGTTGTACATTCAGTGAAAGAGCAGATCAGACAAACAGCGAAGTTGATGCAAATGGAAGATTTTGCAAATATTTCGAATAAGATATATCTGCTGACAGAGAAAATGCTTCCTTATGCTTTATTGCTGGAAATTGACAGTTTGATAAATACCGAGAAGCACGTTTACTTCAACTGAAGAAAAGGAGAAATTGAAGTTGCAGAGAATGCAAGTAGCCTGCAGTTGTGCTCATTAAAAGAAATATTCGAAAATGAGATTTTGATACATGCGGACAACTATTTTGCTTATAACTATTGAAATTTAGAAATGGTACATCAGCTGTACGATAAGAAGTTCAAAATGTGGAGAGTGAAAGAAAAAGAGACTGGTGTTTAGATAGGCACTGATAATTAATAGAGGTAGCAAGGTTGAGAAAAACTAAGAAACTTCTATATTCCGAGAAGGAGCAGAAGCACCAAGAAGTGAATTTCCTCAAAATGGGAGATTTTACAAATATGTGGAATGAGAAATATTAGCAGATACAGAAAATGCTACACATTTGTCAAAAGCTAGCTTTTGATATTTTTCTATGCACTGCCAACCAGGTTTGCTCAAATTGATTGATATGCAGAAATAGATAGTGCAGCCAATGCAGAGAAGTTGTGAAACTGCAGAATTTGATCAATTACAAGAAATTGTGAACTTTCTTGATATGGAAACCTGAGTAGTTGAAAAATATAGGAATGGAGATATTGAAGGCATACTTGAACAAAGAACATTGAAAAATGTATCGTTTTTTAGAAACAGATGATTGGTATAGTTCGACAATAGAAGTTATTGGAGATGGAGCAATTGATTGAATTGAAGAAAGTTGTACATTCAGTGAAAGAGCAGATCAGACAAACAGCGAAGTTGATGCAAATGGAAGATTTTGCAAATATTTCGAATAAGATATATCTGCTGACAGAGAAAATGCTTCCTTATGCCTTATTGCTCGAAATTGACAGTTTGATAAATACCGAGAAGCACGTTTACTTCAACTGAAGAAAAGGAGAAATTGAAGTTGCAGAGAATGCAAGTAGCCTGCAGTTGTGCTCATTAAAAGAAATATTCGAAAATGAGATTTTGAAAGATGCAGACAACTATTTTGCTTATAACTATTGAAATTGAGAAATGGTACATCAGCTGTACGATAAGAAGTTCAAAATGTGGAGAGTGAAAGAAAAAGAGACTGGTGTTTAGATAGGCACTGATAATTAATAGAGGTAGCAAGGTTGAGAAAAACTAAGAAATTTCTATATTCCGAGAAGGAGCAGAAGCACCAAGAAGTGAATTTCCTCAAAATGGGAGATTTTACAAATATGTGGAATGAGAAATATTAGCAGATACAGAAAATGCTACACATTTGTCAAAAGCTAGCTTTTGATATTTTTCTATGCACTGCCAACCAGGTTTGCTCAAATTGATTGATATGCAGAAATAGATAGTGCAGCCAATGCAGAGAAGTTGTGAAACTGCAGAATTTGATCAATTACAAGAAATTGTGAACTTTCTTGATATGGAAACCAGATTAGTTGAAAAATATAGGAATGGAGATATTGAAGGCATACTTGAACAAAGAACATTGAAAAATGAATCGCTTTTTAGAAATAGATGTATTGGTATAGTTCGACAATAGAAGTTATTGGAGATGGAGCAATTGATTGAATTGAAGAAAGTTGTACATTCAGTGAAAGAGCAGATCAGACAATCAGCGAAGTTGATGCAAATGGAAGATTTTGCAAATATTTCGAATAAGATATATCTGCTGGCAGAGAAAATGCTTCATTATGCCTTATTGCTCGAAATTGACAGTTTGATAAATACCGAGAACCACGTTTGCTTCAACTGAAGAAAAGGAGAAATTGAAGTTGCAGAGAATGCAGGTAGCCTGCAATTGTGCTCATTAAAAGAAATATTCGAAAATGAGATTTTGATAGATGCAGACAACTATTTTGCTTATAACGATTGAAATTTAGAAATGGTACATCAGGTGTACGATAAGAAGTTCAAAATGTGGAGAGTGAAAGAAAAAGAGACTGGTGTTTAGATAGGCACTGATAATTAATAGAGGTAGCAAGGTTGAGAAAAACTAAGAAATTTCTATATTCCGAGAAGGAGCAGAAGCACCAAGAAGTGAATTTCCTCAAAATGGGAGATTTTACAAATATGTGGAATGAGAAATATTAGCAGATACAGAAAATGCTACACATTTGTCAAAAGCTAGCTTTTGATATTTTTCTATGCACTGCCAACCAGGTTTGCTCAAATTGATTGATATGCAGAAATAGATAGTGCAGCCAATGCAGAGAAGTTGTGAAACTGCAGAATTTGATCAATTACAAGAAATTGTGAACTTTCTTGATATGGAAACCAGATTAGTTGAAAAATATAGGAATGGAGATATTGAAGGCATACTTGAACAAAGAACATTGAAAAATGAATCGCTTTTTAGAAATAGATGTATTGGTATAGTTCGACAATAGAAGTTATTGGAGATGGAGCAATTGATTGAATTGAAGAAAGTTGTACATTCAATGAAAGAGCAGATCAGACAATCAGCGAAGTTGATGCAAATGGAAGATTTTGCAAATATTTCGAATAAGATATATCTGCTGGCAGAGAAAATGCTTCATTATGCCTTATTGCTCGAAATTGACAGTTTGATAAATACCGAGAACCACGTTTGCTTCAACTGAAGAAAAGGAGAAATTGAAGTTGCAGAGAATGCAGGTAGCCTGCAATTGTGCTCATTAAAAGAAATATTCGAAAATGAGATTTTGATAGATGCAGACAACTATTTTGCTTATAACGATTGAAATTTAGAAATGGTACATCAGGTGTACGATAAGAAGTTCAAAATGTGGAGAGTGAAAGAAAAAGAGACTGGTGTTTAGATAGGCACTGATAATTAATAGAGGTAGCAAGGTTGAGAAAAACTAAGAAACTTCTATATTCCGAGAAGGAGCAGAAGCACCAAGAAGTGAATTTCCTCAAAATGGGAGATTTTACAAATATGTGGAATGAGAAATATTAGCAGATACAGAAAATGCTACACATTTGTCAAAAGCTAGCTTTTGATATTTTTCTATGCACTGCCAACCAGGTTTGCTCAAATTGATTGATATGCAGAAACAGATAGTGCAGCCAATGCAGAGAAGTTGTGAAACTGCAGAATTTGATCAATTACAAGAAATTGTGAACTTTCTTGATATGGAAACCAGATTAGTTGAAAAATATAGGAATGGAGATATTGAAGGCATACTTGAACAAAGAACATTGAAAAATGTATCGTTTTTTAGAAATAGATGTATTGGTATAGTTCGACAATAGAAGTTATTGGAGATGGAGCAATTGATTGAATTGAAGAAAGTTGTACATTCAGTGAAAGAGCAGATCAGACAAACAGCGAAGTTGATGCAAATGGAAGATTTTGCAAATATTTCGAATAAGATATATCTGCTGACAGAGAAAATGCTTCCTTATGCTTTATTGCTCGAAATTGACAGTTTGATAAATACCGAGAAGCACGTTTACTTCAACTGAAGAAAAGGAGAAATTGAAGTTGCAGAGAATGCAAGTAGCCTGCAGTTGTGCTCATTAAAAGAAATATTCGAAAATGAGATTTTGATACATGCAGACAACTATTTTGCTTATAACTATTGAAATTTAGAAATGGTACATCAGCTGTACGATAAGAAGTTCAAAATGTGGAGAGTGAAAGAAAAAGAGACTGGTGTTTAGATAGGCACTGATAATTAATAGAGGTAGCAAGGTTGAGAAAAACTAAGAAACTTCTATATTCCGAGAAGGAGCAGAAGCACCAAGAAGTGAATTTCCTCAAAATGGGAGATTTTACAAATATGTGGAATGAGAAATATTAGCAGATACAGAAAATGCTACACATTTGTCAAAAGCTAGCTTTTGATATTTTTCTATGCACTGCCAACCAGGTTTGCTCAAATTGATTGATATGCAGAAATAGATAGTGCAGCCAATGCAGAGAAGTTGTGAAACTGCAGAATTTGATCAATTACAAGAAATTGTGAACTTTCTTGATATGGAAACCAGATTAGTTGAAAAATATAGGAATGGAGATATTGAAGGCATACTTGAACAAAGAACATTGAAAAATGAATCGCTTTTCAGAATTAGATGTATTGGTATAGTTCGACAATAGAAGTTATTGGAGATGGAGCAATTGATTGAATTGAAGAAAGTTGTACATTCAGTGAAAGAGCAGATCAGACAAACAGTGAAGTTGATGCAAATGGAAGATTTTGCAAATATTTCGAATAAGATATATCTGCTGACAGAGAAAATGCTTCCTTATGCCTTATTGCTCGAAATTGACAGTTTGATAAATACCGAGAAGCACGTTTACTTCAACTGAAGAAAAGGAGAAATTGAAGTTGCAGAGAATGCAAGTAGCCTGCAGTTGTGCTCATTAAAAGAAATATTCGAAAATGAGATTTTGATAGATGCAGACAACTATTTTGCTTATAACTATTGAAATTGAGAAATGGTACATCAGCTGTACGATAAGAAGTTCAAAATGTGGAGAGTGAAAGAAAAAGAGACTGGTGTTTAGATAGGCACTGATAATTAATAGAGGTAGCAAGGTTGAGAAAAACTAAGAAACTTCTATATTCCGAGAAGGAGCAGAAGCACCAAGAAGTGAATTTCCTCAAAATGGGAGATTTTACAAATATGTGGAATGAGAAATATTAGCAGATACAGAAAATGCTACACATTTGTCAAAAGCTAGCTTTTGATATTTTTCTATGCACTGCCAACCAGGTTTGCTCAAATTGATTGATATGCAGAAATAGATAGTGCAGCCAATGCAGAGAAGTTGTGAAACTGCAGAATTTGATCAATTACAAGAAATTGTGAACTTTCTTGATATGGAAACCAGATTAGTTGAAAAATATAGGAATGGAGATATTGAAGGCATACTTGAACAAAGAACATTGAAAAATGAATCGCTTTTTAGAAATAGATGTATTGGTATAGTTCGACAATAGAAGTTATTGGAGATGGAGCAATTGATTGAATTGAAGAAAGTTGTACATTCAATGAAAGAGCAGATCAGACAATCAGCGAAGTTGATGCAAATGGAAGATTTTGCAAATATTTCGAATAAGATATATCTGCTGGCAGAGAAAATGCTTCATTATGCCTTATTGCTCGAAATTGACAGTTTGATAAATACCGAGAACCACGTTTGCTTCAACTGAAGAAAAGGAGAAATTGAAGTTGCAGAGAATGCAGGTAGCCTGCAATTGTGCTCATTAAAAGAAATATTCGAAAATGAGATTTTGATAGATGCAGACAACTATTTTGCTTATAACGATTGAAATTTAGAAATGGTACATCAGGTGTATGATAAGAAGTTCAAAATGTGGAGAGTGAAAGAAAAAGAGACTGGTGTTTAGATAGGCACTGATAATTAGTAGAGGTAGCAAGGTTCAGAAAAACTAAGAAACTTCTATATTCCGAGAAGGAGCAGAAGCACCAAGAAGTGAATTTCCTCAAAATGGGAGATTTTACAAATATGTGGAATGAGAAATATTAGCAGATACAGAAAATGCTACACATTTGTCATAAGCTAGCTTTTGATATTTTTCTATGCACTGCCAACCAGGTTTGCTCAAATTGATTGATATGCAGAAATAGATAGTGCAGCCAATGCAGAGAAGTTGTGAAACTGCAGAATTTGATCAATTACAAGAAATTGTGAACTTTCTTGATATGGAAACCAGATTAGTTGAAAAATATAGGAATGGAGATATTGAAGGCATACTTGAACAAAGAACATTGAAAAATGTATCGTTTTTTAGAAATAGATGTATTGGTATAGTTCGACAATAGAAGTTATTGGAGATGGAGCAATTGATTGAATTGAAGAAAGTTGTACATTCAGTGAAAGAGCAGATCAGACAAACAGCGAAGTTGATGCAAATGGAAGATTTTGCAAATATTTCGAATAAGATATATCTGCTGACAGAGAAAATGCTTCCTTATGCTTTATTGCTGGAAATTGACAGTTTGATAAATACCGAGAAGCACGTTTACTTCAACTGAAGAAAAGGAGAAATTGAAGTTGCAGAGAATGCAAGTAGCCTGCAGTTGTGCTCATTAAAAGAAATATTCGAAAATGAGATTTTGATACATGCAGACAACTATTTTGCTTATAACTATTGAAATTTAGAAATGGTACATCAGCTGTACGATAAGAAGTTCAAAATGTGGAGAGTGAAAGAAAAAGAGACTGGTGTTTAGATAGGCACTGATAATTAATAGAGGTAGCAAGGTTGAGAAAAACTAAGAAACTTCTATATTCCGAGAAGGAGCAGAAGCACCAAGAAGTGAATTTCCTCAAAATGGGAGATTTTACAAATATGTGGAATGAGAAATATTAGCAGATACAGAAAATGCTACACATTTGTCAAAAGCTAGCTTTTGATATTTTTCTATGCACTGCCAACCAGGTTTGCTCAAATTGATTGATATGCAGAAATAGATAGTGCAGCCAATGCAGAGAAGTTGTGAAACTGCAGAATTTGATCAATTACAAGAAATTGTGAACTTTCTTGATATGGAAACCAGATTAGTTGAAAAATATAGGAATGGAGATATTGAAGGCATACTTGAACAAAGAACATTGAAAAATGAATCGCTTTTTAGAAATAGATGTATTGGTATAGTTCGACAATAGAAGTTATTGGAGATGGAGCAATTGATTGAATTGAAGAAAGTTGTACATTCAGTGAAAGAGCAGATCAGACAAACAGCGAAGTTGATGCAAATGGAAGATTTTGCAAATATTTCGAATAAGATATATCTGCTGACAGAGAAAATGCTTCCTTATGCCTTATTGCTCGAAATTGACAGTTTGATAAATACCGAGAAGCACGTTTACTTCAACTGAAGAAAAGGAGAAATTGAAGTTGCAGAGAATGCAAGTAGCCTGCAGTTGTGCTCATTAAAAGAAATATTCGAAAATGAGATTTTGATAGATGCAGACAACTATTTTGCTTATAACGATTGAAATTGAGAAATGGTACATCAGGTGTACGATAAGAAGTTCAAAATGTGGAGAGTGAAAGAAAAAGAGACTGGTGTTTAGATAGGCACTGATAATTAATAGAGGTAGCAAGGTTGAGAAAAACTAAGAAACTTCTATATTCCGAGAAGGAGCAGAAGCACCAAGAAGTGAATTTCCTCAAAATGGGAGATTTTACAAATATGTGGAATGAGAAATATTAGCAGATACAGAAAATGCTACACATTTGTCAAAAGCTAGCTTTTGATATTTTTCTATGCACTGCCAACCAGGTTTGCTCAAATTGATTGATATGCAGAAACAGATAGTGCAGCCAATGCAGAGAAGTTGTGAAACTGCAGAATTTGATCAATTACAAGAAATTGTGAACTTTCTTGATATGGAAACCAGATTAGTTGAAAAATATAGGAATGGAGATATTGAAGGCATACTTGAACAAAGAACATTGAAAAATGTATCGTTTTTTAGAAATAGATGTATTGGTATAGTTCGACAATAGAAGTTATTGGAGATGGAGCAATTGATTGAATTGAAGAAAGTTGTACATTCAGTGAAAGAGCAGATCAGACAAACAGCGAAGTTGATGCAAATGGAAGATTTTGCAAATATTTCGAATAAGATATATCTGCTGACAGAGAAAATGCTTCCTTATGCTTTATTGCTCGAAATTGACAGTTTGATAAATACCGAGAAGCACGTTTACTTCAACTGAAGAAAAGGAGAAATTGAAGTTGCAGAGAATGCAAGTAGCCTGCAGTTGTGCTCATTAAAAGAAATATTCGAAAATGAGATTTTGATACATGCAGACAACTATTTTGCTTATAACTATTGAAATTTAGAAATGGTACATCAGCTGTACGATAAGAAGTTCAAAATGTGGAGAGTGAAAGAAAAAGAGACTGGTGTTTAGATAGGCACTGATAATTAATAGAGGTAGCAAGGTTGAGAAAAACTAAGAAACTTCTATATTCCGAGAAGGAGCAGAAGCACCAAGAAGTGAATTTCCTCAAAATGGGAGATTTTACAAATATGTGGAATGAGAAATATTAGCAGATACAGAAAATGCTACACATTTGTCAAAAGCTAGCTTTTGATATTTTTCTATGCACTGCCAACCAGGTTTGCTCAAATTGATTGATATGCAGAAATAGATAGTGCAGCCAATGCAGAGAAGTTGTGAAACTGCAGAATTTGATCAATTACAAGAAATTGTGAACTTTCTTGATATGGAAACCAGATTAGTTGAAAAATATAGGAATGGAGATATTGAAGGCATACTTGAACAAAGAACATTGAAAAATGAATCGCTTTTCAGAATTAGATGTATTGGTATAGTTCGACAATAGAAGTTATTGGAGATGGAGCAATTGATTGAATTGAAGAAAGTTGTACATTCAGTGAAAGAGCAGATCAGACAAACAGTGAAGTTGATGCAAATGGAAGATTTTGCAAATATTTCGAATAAGATATATCTGCTGACAGAGAAAATGCTTCCTTATGCCTTATTGCTCGAAATTGACAGTTTGATAAATACCGAGAAGCACGTTTACTTCAACTGAAGAAAAGGAGAAATTGAAGTTGCAGAGAATGCAAGTAGCCTGCAGTTGTGCTCATTAAAAGAAATATTCGAAAATGAGATTTTGATAGATGCAGACAACTATTTTGCTTATAACTATTGAAATTGAGAAATGGTACATCAGCTGTACGATAAGAAGTTCAAAATGTGGAGAGTGAAAGAAAAAGAGACTGGTGTTTAGATAGGCACTGATAATTAATAGAGGTAGCAAGGTTGAGAAAAACTAAGAAACTTCTATATTCCGAGAAGGAGCAGAAGCACCAAGAAGTGAATTTCCTCAAAATGGGAGATTTTACAAATATGTGGAATGAGAAATATTAGCAGATACAGAAAATGCTACACATTTGTCAAAAGCTAGCTTTTGATATTTTTCTATGCACTGCCAACCAGGTTTGCTCAAATTGATTGATATGCAGAAATAGATAGTGCAGCCAATGCAGAGAAGTTGTGAAACTGCAGAATTTGATCAATTACAAGAAATTGTGAACTTTCTTGATATGGAAACCAGATTAGTTGAAAAATATAGGAATGGAGATATTGAAGGCATACTTGAACAAAGAACATTGAAAAATGAATCGCTTTTTAGAAATAGATGTATTGGTATAGTTCGACAATAGAAGTTATTGGAGATGGAGCAATTGATTGAATTGAAGAAAGTTGTACATTCAATGAAAGAGCAGATCAGACAATCAGCGAAGTTGATGCAAATGGAAGATTTTGCAAATATTTCGAATAAGATATATCTGCTGGCAGAGAAAATGCTTCATTATGCCTTATTGCTCGAAATTGACAGTTTGATAAATACCGAGAACCACGTTTGCTTCAACTGAAGAAAAGGAGAAATTGAAGTTGCAGAGAATGCAGGTAGCCTGCAATTGTGCTCATTAAAAGAAATATTCGAAAATGAGATTTTGATAGATGCAGACAACTATTTTGCTTATAACGATTGAAATTTAGAAATGGTACATCAGGTGTATGATAAGAAGTTCAAAATGTGGAGAGTGAAAGAAAAAGAGACTGGTGTTTAGATAGGCACTGATAATTAGTAGAGGTAGCAAGGTTCAGAAAAACTAAGAAACTTCTATATTCCGAGAAGGAGCAGAAGCACCAAGAAGTGAATTTCCTCAAAATGGGAGATTTTACAAATATGTGGAATGAGAAATATTAGCAGATACAGAAAATGCTACACATTTGTCATAAGCTAGCTTTTGATATTTTTCTATGCACTGCCAACCAGGTTTGCTCAAATTGATTGATATGCAGAAATAGATAGTGCAGCCAATGCAGAGAAGTTGTGAAACTGCAGAATTTGATCAATTACAAGAAATTGTGAACTTTCTTGATATGGAAACCAGATTAGTTGAAAAATATAGGAATGGAGATATTGAAGGCATACTTGAACAAAGAACATTGAAAAATGTATCGTTTTTTAGAAATAGATGTATTGGTATAGTTCGACAATAGAAGTTATTGGAGATGGAGCAATTGATTGAATTGAAGAAAGTTGTACATTCAGTGAAAGAGCAGATCAGACAAACAGCGAAGTTGATGCAAATGGAAGATTTTGCAAATATTTCGAATAAGATATATCTGCTGACAGAGAAAATGCTTCCTTATGCTTTATTGCTGGAAATTGACAGTTTGATAAATACCGAGAAGCACGTTTACTTCAACTGAAGAAAAGGAGAAATTGAAGTTGCAGAGAATGCAAGTAGCCTGCAGTTGTGCTCATTAAAAGAAATATTCGAAAATGAGATTTTGATACATGCAGACAACTATTTTGCTTATAACTATTGAAATTTAGAAATGGTACATCAGCTGTACGATAAGAAGTTCAAAATGTGGAGAGTGAAAGAAAAAGAGACTGGTGTTTAGATAGGCACTGATAATTAATAGAGGTAGCAAGGTTGAGAAAAACTAAGAAACTTCTATATTCCGAGAAGGAGCAGAAGCACCAAGAAGTGAATTTCCTCAAAATGGGAGATTTTACAAATATGTGGAATGAGAAATATTAGCAGATACAGAAAATGCTACACATTTGTCAAAAGCTAGCTTTTGATATTTTTCTATGCACTGCCAACCAGGTTTGCTCAAATTGATTGATATGCAGAAATAGATAGTGCAGCCAATGCAGAGAAGTTGTGAAACTGCAGAATTTGATCAATTACAAGAAATTGTGAACTTTCTTGATATGGAAACCAGATTAGTTGAAAAATATAGGAATGGAGATATTGAAGGCATACTTGAACAAAGAACATTGAAAAATGAATCGCTTTTTAGAAATAGATGTATTGGTATAGTTCGACAATAGAAGTTATTGGAGATGGAGCAATTGATTGAATTGAAGAAAGTTGTACATTCAGTGAAACAGCAGATCAGACAAACAGCGAAGTTGATGCAAATGGAAGATTTTGCAAATATTTCGAATAAGATATATCTGCTGACAGAGAAAATGCTTCCTTATGCCTTATTGCTCGAAATTGACAGTTTGATAAATACCGAGAAGCACGTTTACTTCAACTGAAGAAAAGGAGAAATTGAAGTTGCAGAGAATGCAAGTAGCCTGCAGTTGTGCTCATTAAAAGAAATATTCGAAAATGAGATTTTGATAGATGCAGACAACTATTTTGCTTATAACTATTGAAATTGAGAAATGGTACATCAGCTGTACGATAAGAAGTTCAAAATGTGGAGAGTGAAAGAAAAAGAGACTGGTGTTTAGATAGGCACTGATAATTAATAGAGGTAGCAAGGTTGAGAAAAACTAAGAAACTTCTATATTCCGAGAAGGAGCAGAAGCACCAAGAAGTGAATTTCCTCAAAATGGGAGATTTTACAAATATGTGGAATGAGAAATATTAGCAGATACAGAAAATGCTACACATTTGTCAAAAGCTAGCTTTTGATATTTTTCTATGCACTGCCAACCAGGTTTGCTCAAATTGATTGATATGCAGAAATAGATAGTGCAGCCAATGCAGAGAAGTTGTGAAACTGCAGAATTTGATCAATTACAAGAAATTGTGAACTTTCTTGATATGGAAACCAGATTAGTTGAAAAATATAGGAATGGAGATATTGAAGGCATACTTGAACAAAGAACATTGAAAAATGTATCGTTTTTTAGAAATAGATGTATTGGTATAGTTCGACAATAGAAGTTATTGGAGATGGAGCAATTGATTGAATTGAAGAAAGTTGTACATTCAGTGAAAGAGCAGATCAGACAAACAGCGAAGTTGATGCAAATGGAAGATTTTGCAAATATTTCGAATAAGATATATCTGCTGACAGAGAAAATGCTTCCTTATGCTTTATTGCTCGAAATTGACAGTTTGATAAATACCGAGAAGCACGTTTACTTCAACTGAAGAAAAGGAGAAATTGAAGTTGCAGAGAATGCAAGTAGCCTGCAGTTGTGCTCATTAAAAGAAATATTCGAAAATGAGATTTTGAAAGATGCAGACAACTATTTTGCTTATAACTATTGAAATTGAGAAATGGTACATCAGCTGTACGATAAGAAGTTCAAAATGTGGAGAGTGAAAGAAAAAGAGACTGGTGTTTAGATAGGCACTGATAATTAATAGAGGTAGCAAGGTTGAGAAAAACTAAGAAATTTCTATATTCCGAGAAGGAGCAGAAGCACCAAGAAGTGAATTTCCTCAAAATGGGAGATTTTACAAATATGTGGAATGAGAAATATTAGCAGATACAGAAAATGCTACACATTTGTCAAAAGCTAGCTTTTGATATTTTTCTATGCACTGCCAACCAGGTTTGCTCAAATTGATTGATATGCAGAAATAGATAGTGCAGCCAATGCAGAGAAGTTGTGAAACTGCAGAATTTGATCAATTACAAGAAATTGTGAACTTTCTTGATATGGAAACCAGATTAGTTGAAAAATATAGGAATGGAGATATTGAAGGCATACTTGAACAAAGAACATTGAAAAATGAATCGCTTTTTAGAAATAGATGTATTGGTATAGTTCGACAATAGAAGTTATTGGAGATGGAGCAATTGATTGAATTGAAGAAAGTTGTACATTCAGTGAAAGAGCAGATCAGACAAACAGCGAAGTTGATGCAAATGGAAGATTTTGCAAATATTTCGAATAAGATATATCTGCTGACAGAGAAAATGCTTCCTTATGCCTTATTGCTCGAAATTGACAGTTTGATAAATACCGAGAAGCACGTTTACTTCAACTGAAGAAAAGGAGAAATTGAAGTTGCAGAGAATGCAAGTAGCCTGCAGTTGTGCTCATTAAAAGAAATATTCGAAAATGAGATTTTGATAGATGCAGACAACTATTTTGCTTATAACGATTGAAATTGAGAAATGGTACATCAGGTGTACGATAAGAAGTTCAAAATGTGGAGAGTGAAAGAAAAAGAGACTGGTGTTTAGATAGGCACTGATAATTAATAGAGGTAGCAAGGTTGAGAAAAACTAAGAAACTTCTATATTCCGAGAAGGAGCAGAAGCACCAAGAAGTGAATTTCCTCAAAATGGGAGATTTTACAAATATGTGGAATGAGAAATATTAGCAGATACAGAAAATGCTACACATTTGTCAAAAGCTAGCTTTTGATATTTTTCTATGCACTGCCAACCAGGTTTGCTCAAATTGATTGATATGCAGAAACAGATAGTGCAGCCAATGCAGAGAAGTTGTGAAACTGCAGAATTTGATCAATTACAAGAAATTGTGAACTTTCTTGATATGGAAACCAGATTAGTTGAAAAATATAGGAATGGAGATATTGAAGGCATACTTGAACAAAGAACATTGAAAAATGTATCGTTTTTTAGAAATAGATGTATTGGTATAGTTCGACAATAGAAGTTATTGGAGATGGAGCAATTGATTGAATTGAAGAAAGTTGTACATTCAGTGAAAGAGCAGATCAGACAAACAGCGAAGTTGATGCAAATGGAAGATTTTGCAAATATTTCGAATAAGATATATCTGCTGACAGAGAAAATGCTTCCTTATGCTTTATTGCTCGAAATTGACAGTTTGATAAATACCGAGAAGCACGTTTACTTCAACTGAAGAAAAGGAGAAATTGAAGTTGCAGAGAATGCAAGTAGCCTGCAGTTGTGCTCATTAAAAGAAATATTCGAAAATGAGATTTTGATACATGCAGACAACTATTTTGCTTATAACTATTGAAATTTAGAAATGGTACATCAGCTGTACGATAAGAAGTTCAAAATGTGGAGAGTGAAAGAAAAAGAGACTGGTGTTTAGATAGGCACTGATAATTAATAGAGGTAGCAAGGTTGAGAAAAACTAAGAAACTTCTATATTCCGAGAAGGAGCAGAAGCACCAAGAAGTGAATTTCCTCAAAATGGGAGATTTTACAAATATGTGGAATGAGAAATATTAGCAGATACAGAAAATGCTACACATTTGTCAAAAGCTAGCTTTTGATATTTTTCTATGCACTGCCAACCAGGTTTGCTCAAATTGATTGATATGCAGAAATAGATAGTGCAGCCAATGCAGAGAAGTTGTGAAACTGCAGAATTTGATCAATTACAAGAAATTGTGAACTTTCTTGATATGGAAACCAGATTAGTTGAAAAATATAGGAATGGAGATATTGAAGGCATACTTGAACAAAGAACATTGAAAAATGAATCGCTTTTCAGAATTAGATGTATTGGTATAGTTCGACAATAGAAGTTATTGGAGATGGAGCAATTGATTGAATTGAAGAAAGTTGTACATTCAGTGAAAGAGCAGATCAGACAAACAGTGAAGTTGATGCAAATGGAAGATTTTGCAAATATTTCGAATAAGATATATCTGCTGACAGAGAAAATGCTTCCTTATGCCTTATTGCTCGAAATTGACAGTTTGATAAATACCGAGAAGCACGTTTACTTCAACTGAAGAAAAGGAGAAATTGAAGTTGCAGAGAATGCAAGTAGCCTGCAGTTGTGCTCATTAAAAGAAATATTCGAAAATGAGATTTTGATAGATGCAGACAACTATTTTGCTTATAACTATTGAAATTGAGAAATGGTACATCAGCTGTACGATAAGAAGTTCAAAATGTGGAGAGTGAAAGAAAAAGAGACTGGTGTTTAGATAGGCACTGATAATTAATAGAGGTAGCAAGGTTGAGAAAAACTAAGAAACTTCTATATTCCGAGAAGGAGCAGAAGCACCAAGAAGTGAATTTCCTCAAAATGGGAGATTTTACAAATATGTGGAATGAGAAATATTAGCAGATACAGAAAATGCTACACATTTGTCAAAAGCTAGCTTTTGATATTTTTCTATGCACTGCCAACCAGGTTTGCTCAAATTGATTGATATGCAGAAATAGATAGTGCAGCCAATGCAGAGAAGTTGTGAAACTGCAGAATTTGATCAATTACAAGAAATTGTGAACTTTCTTGATATGGAAACCAGATTAGTTGAAAAATATAGGAATGGAGATATTGAAGGCATACTTGAACAAAGAACATTGAAAAATGAATCGCTTTTTAGAAATAGATGTATTGGTATAGTTCGACAATAGAAGTTATTGGAGATGGAGCAATTGATTGAATTGAAGAAAGTTGTACATTCAATGAAAGAGCAGATCAGACAATCAGCGAAGTTGATGCAAATGGAAGATTTTGCAAATATTTCGAATAAGATATATCTGCTGGCAGAGAAAATGCTTCATTATGCCTTATTGCTCGAAATTGACAGTTTGATAAATACCGAGAACCACGTTTGCTTCAACTGAAGAAAAGGAGAAATTGAAGTTGCAGAGAATGCAGGTAGCCTGCAATTGTGCTCATTAAAAGAAATATTCGAAAATGAGATTTTGATAGATGCAGACAACTATTTTGCTTATAACGATTGAAATTTAGAAATGGTACATCAGGTGTATGATAAGAAGTTCAAAATGTGGAGAGTGAAAGAAAAAGAGACTGGTGTTTAGATAGGCACTGATAATTAGTAGAGGTAGCAAGGTTCAGAAAAACTAAGAAACTTCTATATTCCGAGAAGGAGCAGAAGCACCAAGAAGTGAATTTCCTCAAAATGGGAGATTTTACAAATATGTGGAATGAGAAATATTAGCAGATACAGAAAATGCTACACATTTGTCATAAGCTAGCTTTTGATATTTTTCTATGCACTGCCAACCAGGTTTGCTCAAATTGATTGATATGCAGAAATAGATAGTGCAGCCAATGCAGAGAAGTTGTGAAACTGCAGAATTTGATCAATTACAAGAAATTGTGAACTTTCTTGATATGGAAACCAGATTAGTTGAAAAATATAGGAATGGAGATATTGAAGGCATACTTGAACAAAGAACATTGAAAAATGTATCGTTTTTTAGAAATAGATGTATTGGTATAGTTCGACAATAGAAGTTATTGGAGATGGAGCAATTGATTGAATTGAAGAAAGTTGTACATTCAGTGAAAGAGCAGATCAGACAAACAGCGAAGTTGATGCAAATGGAAGATTTTGCAAATATTTCGAATAAGATATATCTGCTGACAGAGAAAATGCTTCCTTATGCTTTATTGCTGGAAATTGACAGTTTGATAAATACCGAGAAGCACGTTTACTTCAACTGAAGAAAAGGAGAAATTGAAGTTGCAGAGAATGCAAGTAGCCTGCAGTTGTGCTCATTAAAAGAAATATTCGAAAATGAGATTTTGATACATGCAGACAACTATTTTGCTTATAACTATTGAAATTTAGAAATGGTACATCAGCTGTACGATAAGAAGTTCAAAATGTGGAGAGTGAAAGAAAAAGAGACTGGTGTTTAGATAGGCACTGATAATTAATAGAGGTAGCAAGGTTGAGAAAAACTAAGAAACTTCTATATTCCGAGAAGGAGCAGAAGCACCAAGAAGTGAATTTCCTCAAAATGGGAGATTTTACAAATATGTGGAATGAGAAATATTAGCAGATACAGAAAATGCTACACATTTGTCAAAAGCTAGCTTTTGATATTTTTCTATGCACTGCCAACCAGGTTTGCTCAAATTGATTGATATGCAGAAATAGATAGTGCAGCCAATGCAGAGAAGTTGTGAAACTGCAGAATTTGATCAATTACAAGAAATTGTGAACTTTCTTGATATGGAAACCAGATTAGTTGAAAAATATAGGAATGGAGATATTGAAGGCATACTTGAACAAAGAACATTGAAAAATGAATCGCTTTTTAGAAATAGATGTATTGGTATAGTTCGACAATAGAAGTTATTGGAGATGGAGCAATTGATTGAATTGAAGAAAGTTGTACATTCAGTGAAACAGCAGATCAGACAAACAGCGAAGTTGATGCAAATGGAAGATTTTGCAAATATTTCGAATAAGATATATCTGCTGACAGAGAAAATGCTTCCTTATGCCTTATTGCTCGAAATTGACAGTTTGATAAATACCGAGAAGCACGTTTACTTCAACTGAAGAAAAGGAGAAATTGAAGTTGCAGAGAATGCAAGTAGCCTGCAGTTGTGCTCATTAAAAGAAATATTCGAAAATGAGATTTTGATAGATGCAGACAACTATTTTGCTTATAACTATTGAAATTGAGAAATGGTACATCAGCTGTACGATAAGAAGTTCAAAATGTGGAGAGTGAAAGAAAAAGAGACTGGTGTTTAGATAGGCACTGATAATTAATAGAGGTAGCAAGGTTGAGAAAAACTAAGAAACTTCTATATTCCGAGAAGGAGCAGAAGCACCAAGAAGTGAATTTCCTCAAAATGGGAGATTTTACAAATATGTGGAATGAGAAATATTAGCAGATACAGAAAATGCTACACATTTGTCAAAAGCTAGCTTTTGATATTTTTCTATGCACTGCCAACCAGGTTTGCTCAAATTGATTGATATGCAGAAATAGATAGTGCAGCCAATGCAGAGAAGTTGTGAAACTGCAGAATTTGATCAATTACAAGAAATTGTGAACTTTCTTGATATGGAAACCAGATTAGTTGAAAAATATAGGAATGGAGATATTGAAGGCATACTTGAACAAAGAACATTGAAAAATGTATCGTTTTTTAGAAATAGATGTATTGGTATAGTTCGACAATAGAAGTTATTGGAGATGGAGCAATTGATTGAATTGAAGAAAGTTGTACATTCAGTGAAAGAGCAGATCAGACAAACAGCGAAGTTGATGCAAATGGAAGATTTTGCAAATATTTCGAATAAGATATATCTGCTGACAGAGAAAATGCTTCCTTATGCTTTATTGCTCGAAATTGACAGTTTGATAAATACCGAGAAGCACGTTTACTTCAACTGAAGAAAAGGAGAAATTGAAGTTGCAGAGAATGCAAGTAGCCTGCAGTTGTGCTCATTAAAAGAAATATTCGAAAATGAGATTTTGAAAGATGCAGACAACTATTTTGCTTATAACTATTGAAATTGAGAAATGGTACATCAGCTGTACGATAAGAAGTTCAAAATGTGGAGAGTGAAAGAAAAAGAGACTGGTGTTTAGATAGGCACTGATAATTAATAGAGGTAGCAAGGTTGAGAAAAACTAAGAAATTTCTATATTCCGAGAAGGAGCAGAAGCACCAAGAAGTGAATTTCCTCAAAATGGGAGATTTTACAAATATGTGGAATGAGAAATATTAGCAGATACAGAAAATGCTACACATTTGTCAAAAGCTAGCTTTTGATATTTTTCTATGCACTGCCAACCAGGTTTGCTCAAATTGATTGATATGCAGAAATAGATAGTGCAGCCAATGCAGAGAAGTTGTGAAACTGCAGAATTTGATCAATTACAAGAAATTGTGAACTTTCTTGATATGGAAACCAGATTAGTTGAAAAATATAGCAATGGAGATATTGAAGGCATACTTGAACAAAGAACATTGAAAAATGAATCGCTTTTTAGAAATAGATGTATTGGTATAGTTCGACAATAGAAGTTATTGGAGATGGAGCAATTGATTGAATTGAAGAAAGTTGTACATTCAATGAAAGAGCAGATCAGACAATCAGCGAAGTTGATGCAAATGGAAGATTTTGCAAATATTTCGAATAAGATATATCTGCTGGCAGAGAAAATGCTTCATTATGCCTTATTGCTCGAAATTGACAGTTTGATAAATACCGAGAACCACGTTTGCTTCAACTGAAGAAAAGGAGAAATTGAAGTTGCAGAGAATGCAGGTAGCCTGCAATTGTGCTCATTAAAAGAAATATTCGAAAATGAGATTTTGATAGATGCAGACAACTATTTTGCTTATAACGATTGAAATTTAGAAATGGTACATCAGGTGTACGATAAGAAGTTCAAAATGTGGAGAGTGAAAGAAAAAGAGACTGGTGTTTAGATAGGCACTGATAATTAATAGAGGTAGCAAGGTTGAGAAAAACTAAGAAACTTCTATATTCCGAAAAGGAGCAGAAGCACCAAGAAGTGAATTTCCTCAAAATGGGAGATTTTACAAATATGTGGAATGAGAAATATTAGCAGATACAGAAAATGCTACACATTTGTCAAAAGCTAGCTTTTGATATTTTTCTATGCACTGCCAACCAGGTTTGCTCAAATTGATTGATATGCAGAAATAGATAGTGCAGCCAATGCAGAGAAGTTGTGAAACTGCAGAATTTGATCAATTACAAGAAATTGTGAACTTTCTTGATATGGAAACCAGATTAGTTGAAAAATATAGGAATGGAGATATTGAAGGCATACTTGAACAAAGAACATTGAAAAATGAATCGCTTTTTAGAAATAGATGTATTGGTATAGTTCGACAATAGAAGTTATTGGAGATGGAGCAATTGATTGAATTGAAGAAAGTTGTACATTCAGTGAAACAGCAGATCAGACAAACAGCGAAGTTGATGCAAATGGAAGATTTTGCAAATATTTCGAATAAGATATATCTGCTGACAGAGAAAATGCTTCCTTATGCCTTATTGCTCGAAATTGACAGTTTGATAAATACCGAGAAGCACGTTTACTTCAACTGAAGAAAAGGAGAAATTGAAGTTGCAGAGAATGCAAGTAGCCTGCAGTTGTGCTCATTAAAAGAAATATTCGAAAATGAGATTTTGAAAGATGCAGACAACTATTTTGCTTATAACTATTGAAATTGAGAAATGGTACATCAGCTGTACGATAAGAAGTTCAAAATGTGGAGAGTGAAAGAAAAAGAGACTGGTGTTTAGATAGGCACTGATAATTAATAGAGGTAGCAAGGTTGAGAAAAACTAAGAAATTTCTATATTCCGAGAAGGAGCAGAAGCACCAAGAAGTGAATTTCCTCAAAATGGGAGATTTTACAAATATGTGGAATGAGAAATATTAGCAGATACAGAAAATGCTACACATTTGTCAAAAGCTAGCTTTTGATATTTTTCTATGCACTGCCAACCAGGTTTGCTCAAATTGATTGATATGCAGAAATAGATAGTGCAGCCAATGCAGAGAAGTTGTGAAACTGCAGAATTTGATCAATTACAAGAAATTGTGAACTTTCTTGATATGGAAACCAGATTAGTTGAAAAATATAGCAATGGAGATATTGAAGGCATACTTGAACAAAGAACATTGAAAAATGAATCGCTTTTTAGAAATAGATGTATTGGTATAGTTCGACAATAGAAGTTATTGGAGATGGAGCAATTGATTGAATTGAAGAAAGTTGTACATTCAGTGAAAGAGCAGAACAGACAAACAGCGAAGTTGATGCAAATGGAAGATTTTGCAAATATTTCGAATAAGATATATCTGCTGGCAGAGAAAATGCTTCATTATGCCTTATTGCTCGAAATTGACAGTTTGATAAATACCGAGAACCACGTTTGCTTCAACTGAAGAAAAGGAGAAATTGAAGTTGCAGAGAATGCAGGTAGCCTGCAATTGTGCTCATTAAAAGAAATATTCGAAAATGAGATTTTGATAGATGCAGACAACTATTTTGCTTATAACGATTGAAATTTAGAAATGGTACATCAGGTGTACGATAAGAAGTTCAAAATGTGGAGAGTGAAAGAAAAAGAGACTGGTGTTTAGATAGGCACTGATAATTAATAGAGGTAGCAAGTTTGAGAAAAACTAAGAAACTTCTATATTCCGAAAAGGAGCAGAAGCACCAAGAAGTGAATTTCCTCAAAATGGGAGATTTTACAAATATGTGGAATGAGAAATATTAGCAGATACAGAAAATGCTACACATTTGTCAAAAGCTAGCTTTTGATATTTTTCTATGCACTGCCAACCAGGTTTGCTCAAATTGATTGATATGCAGAAATAGATAGTGCAGCCAATGCAGAGAAGTTGTGAAACTGCAGAATTTGATCAATTACAAGAAATTGTGAACTTTCTTGATATGGAAACCAGATTAGTTGAAAAATATAGGAATGGAGATATTGAAGGCATACTTGAACAAAGAACATTGAAAAATGAATCGCTTTTTAGAAATAGATGTATTGGTATAGTTCGACAATAGAAGTTATTGGAGATGGAGCAATTGATTGAATTGAAGAAAGTTGTACATTCAGTGAAACAGCAGATCAGACAAACAGCGAAGTTGATGCAAATGGAAGATTTTGCAAATATTTCGAATAAGATATATCTGCTGACAGAGAAAATGCTTCCTTATGCCTTATTGCTCGAAATTGACAGTTTGATAAATACCGAGAAGCACGTTTACTTCAACTGAAGAAAAGGAGAAATTGAAGTTGCAGAGAATGCAAGTAGCCTGCAGTTGTGCTCATTAAAAGAAATATTCGAAAATGAGATTTTGATAGATGCAGACAACTATTTTGCTTATAACTATTGAAATTGAGAAATGGTACATCAGCTGTACGATAAGAAGTTCAAAATGTGGAGAGTGAAAGAAAAAGAGACTGGTGTTTAGATAGGCACTGATAATTAATAGAGGTAGCAAGGTTGAGAAAAACTAAGAAACTTCTATATTCCGAGAAGGAGCAGAAGCACCAAGAAGTGAATTTCCTCAAAATGGGAGATTTTACAAATATGTGGAATGAGAAATATTAGCAGATACAGAAAATGCTACACATTTGTCAAAAGCTAGCTTTTGATATTTTTCTATGCACTGCCAACCAGGTTTGCTCAAATTGATTGATATGCAGAAATAGATAGTGCAGCCAATGCAGAGAAGTTGTGAAACTGCAGAATTTGATCAATTACAAGAAATTGTGAACTTTCTTGATATGGAAACCAGATTAGTTGAAAAATATAGGAATGGAGATATTGAAGGCATACTTGAACAAAGAACATTGAAAAATGTATCGTTTTTTAGAAATAGATGTATTGGTATAGTTCGACAATAGAAGTTATTGGAGATGGAGCAATTGATTGAATTGAAGAAAGTTGTACATTCAGTGAAAGAGCAGATCAGACAAACAGCGAAGTTGATGCAAATGGAAGATTTTGCAAATATTTCGAATAAGATATATCTGCTGACAGAGAAAATGCTTCCTTATGCTTTATTGCTCGAAATTGACAGTTTGATAAATACCGAGAAGCACGTTTACTTCAACTGAAGAAAAGGAGAAATTGAAGTTGCAGAGAATGCAAGTAGCCTGCAGTTGTGCTCATTAAAAGAAATATTCGAAAATGAGATTTTGAAAGATGCAGACAACTATTTTGCTTATAACTATTGAAATTGAGAAATGGTACATCAGCTGTACGATAAGAAGTTCAAAATGTGGAGAGTGAAAGAAAAAGAGACTGGTGTTTAGATAGGCACTGATAATTAATAGAGGTAGCAAGGTTGAGAAAAACTAAGAAATTTCTATATTCCGAGAAGGAGCAGAAGCACCAAGAAGTGAATTTCCTCAAAATGGGAGATTTTACAAATATGTGGAATGAGAAATATTAGCAGATACAGAAAATGCTACACATTTGTCAAAAGCTAGCTTTTGATATTTTTCTATGCACTGCCAACCAGGTTTGCTCAAATTGATTGATATGCAGAAATAGATAGTGCAGCCAATGCAGAGAAGTTGTGAAACTGCAGAATTTGATCAATTACAAGAAATTGTGAACTTTCTTGATATGGAAACCAGATTAGTTGAAAAATATAGCAATGGAGATATTGAAGGCATACTTGAACAAAGAACATTGAAAAATGAATCGCTTTTTAGAAATAGATGTATTGGTATAGTTCGACAATAGAAGTTATTGGAGATGGAGCAATTGATTGAATTGAAGAAAGTTGTACATTCAATGAAAGAGCAGATCAGACAATCAGCGAAGTTGATGCAAATGGAAGATTTTGCAAATATTTCGAATAAGATATATCTGCTGGCAGAGAAAATGCTTCATTATGCCTTATTGCTCGAAATTGACAGTTTGATAAATACCGAGAACCACGTTTGCTTCAACTGAAGAAAAGGAGAAATTGAAGTTGCAGAGAATGCAGGTAGCCTGCAATTGTGCTCATTAAAAGAAATATTCGAAAATGAGATTTTGATAGATGCAGACAACTATTTTGCTTATAACGATTGAAATTTAGAAATGGTACATCAGGTGTACGATAAGAAGTTCAAAATGTGGAGAGTGAAAGAAAAAGAGACTGGTGTTTAGATAGGCACTGATAATTAATAGAGGTAGCAAGGTTGAGAAAAACTAAGAAACTTCTATATTCCGAAAAGGAGCAGAAGCACCAAGAAGTGAATTTCCTCAAAATGGGAGATTTTACAAATATGTGGAATGAGAAATATTAGCAGATACAGAAAATGCTACACATTTGTCAAAAGCTAGCTTTTGATATTTTTCTATGCACTGCCAACCAGGTTTGCTCAAATTGATTGATATGCAGAAATAGATAGTGCAGCCAATGCAGAGAAGTTGTGAAACTGCAGAATTTGATCAATTACAAGAAATTGTGAACTTTCTTGATATGGAAACCAGATTAGTTGAAAAATATAGGAATGGAGATATTGAAGGCATACTTGAACAAAGAACATTGAAAAATGAATCGCTTTTTAGAAATAGATGTATTGGTATAGTTCGACAATAGAAGTTATTGGAGATGGAGCAATTGATTGAATTGAAGAAAGTTGTACATTCAATGAAAGAGCAGATCAGACAATCAGCGAAGTTGATGCAAATGGAAGATTTTGCAAATATTTCGAATAAGATATATCTGCTGGCAGAGAAAATGCTTCATTATGCCTTATTGCTCGAAATTGACAGTTTGATAAATACCGAGAACCACGTTTGCTTCAACTGAAGAAAAGGAGAAATTGAAGTTGCAGAGAATGCAGGTAGCCTGCAATTGTGCTCATTAAAAGAAATATTCGAAAATGAGATTTTGATAGATGCAGACAACTATTTTGCTTATAACGATTGAAATTTAGAAATGGTACATCAGGTGTACGATAAGAAGTTCAAAATGTGGAGAGTGAAAGAAAAAGAGACTGGTGTTTAGATAGGCACTGATAATTAATAGAGGTAGCAAGGTTGAGAAAAACTAAGAAACTTCTATATTCCGAAAAGGAGCAGAAGCACCAAGAAGTGAATTTCCTCAAAATGGGAGATTTTACAAATATGTGGAATGAGAAATATTAGCAGATACAGAAAATGCTACACATTTGTCAAAAGCTAGCTTTTGATATTTTTCTATGCACTGCCAACCAGGTTTGCTCAAATTGATTGATATGCAGAAATAGATAGTGCAGCCAATGCAGAGAAGTTGTGAAACTGCAGAATTTGATCAATTACAAGAAATTGTGAACTTTCTTGATATGGAAACCAGATTAGTTGAAAAATATAGGAATGGAGATATTGAAGGCATACTTGAACAAAGAACATTGAAAAATGTATCGTTTTTTAGAAATAGATGTATTGGTATAGTTCGACAATAGAAGTTATTGGAGATGGAGCAATTGATTGAATTGAAGAAAGTTGTACATTCAGTGAAAGAGCAGATCAGACAAACAGCGAAGTTGATGCAAATGGAAGATTTTGCAAATATTTCGAATAAGATATATCTGCTAACAGAGAAAATGCTTCCTTATGCTTTATTGCTCGAAATTGACAGTTTGATAAATACCGAGAAGCACGTTTACTTCAACTGAAGAAAAGGAGAAATTGAAGTTGCAGAGAATGCAAGTAGCCTGCAGTTGTGCTCATTAAAAGAAATATTCGAAAATGAGATTTTGATACATGCAGACAACTATTTTGCTTATAACTATTGAAATTTAGAAATGGTACATCAGCTGTACGATAAGAAGTTCAAAATGTGGAGAGTGAAAGAAAAAGAGACTGGTGTTTAGATAGGCACTGATAATTAATAGAGGTAGCAAGGTTGAGAAAAACTAAGAAACTTCTATATTCCGAGAAGGAGCAGAAGCACCAAGAAGTGAATTTCCTCAAAATGGGAGATTTTACAAATATGTGGAATGAGAAATATTAGCAGATACAGAAAATGCTACACATTTGTCAAAAGCTAGCTTTTGATATTTTTCTATGCACTGCCAACCAGGTTTGCTCAAATTGATTGATATGCAGAAATAGATAGTGCAGCCAATGCAGAGAAGTTGTGAAACTGCAGAATTTGATCAATTACAAGAAATTGTGAACTTTCTTGATATGGAAACCAGATTAGTTGAAAAATATAGGAATGGAGATATTGAAGGCATACTTGAACAAAGAACATTGAAAAATGAATCGCTTTTCAGAAATAGATGTATTGGTATAGTTCGACAATAGAAGTTATTGGAGATGGAGCAATTGATTGAATTGAAGAAAGTTGTACATTCAGTGAAAGAGCAGATCAGACAAACAGTGAAGTTGATGCAAATGGAAGATTTTGCAAATATTTCGAATAAGATATATCTGCTGACAGAGAAAATGCTTCCTTATGCCTTATTGCTCGAAATTGACAGTTTGATAAATACCGAGAAGCACGTTTACTTCAACTGAAGAAAAGGAGAAATTGAAGTTGCAGAGAATGCAAGTAGCCTGCAGTTGTGCTCATTAAAAGAAATATTCGAAAATGAGATTTTGATAGATGCAGACAACTATTTTGCTTATAACGATTGAAATTTAGAAATGGTACATCAGGTGTATGATAAGAAGTTCAAAATGTGGAGAGTGAAAGAAAAAGAGACTGGTGTTTAGATAGGCACTGATAATTAATAGAGGTAGCAAGGTTGAGAAAAACTAAGAAACTTCTATATTCCGAGAAGGAGCAGAAGCACCAAGAAGTGAATTTCCTCAAAATGGGAGATTTTACAAATATGTGGAATGAGAAATATTAGCAGATACAGAAAATGCTACACATTTGTCATAAGCTAGCTTTTGATATTTTTCTATGCACTGCCAACCAGGTTTGCTCAAATTGATTGATATGCAGAAATAGATAGTGCAGCCAATGCAGAGAAGTTGTGAAACTGCAGAATTTGATCAATTACAAGAAATTGTGAACTTTCTTGATATGGAAACCAGATTAGTTGAAAAATATAGGAATGGAGATATTGAAGGCATACTTGAACAAAGAACATTGAAAAATGTATCGTTTTTTAGAAATAGATGTATTGGTATAGTTCGACAATAGAAGTTATTGGAGATGGAGCAATTGATTGAATTGAAGAAAGTTGTACATTCAGTGAAAGAGCAGATCAGACAAACAGCGAAGTTGATGCAAATGGAAGATTTTGCAAATATTTCGAATAAGATATATCTGCTGACAGAGAAAATGCTTCCTTATGCTTTATTGCTGGAAATTGACAGTTTGATAAATACCGAGAAGCACGTTTACTTCAACTGAAGAAAAGGAGAAATTGAAGTTGCAGAGAATGCAAGTAGCCTGCAGTTGTGCTCATTAAAAGAAATATTCGAAAATGAGATTTTGATAGATGCAGACAACTATTTTGCTTATAACTATTGAAATTGAGAAATGGTACATCAGCTGTACGATAAGAAGTTCAAAATGTGGAGAGTGAAAGAAAAAGAGACTGGTGTTTAGATAGGCACTGATAATTAATAGAGGTAGCAAGGTTCAGAAAAACTAAGAAACTTCTATATTCCGAGAAGGAGCAGAAGCACCAAGAAGTGAATTTCCTCAAAATGGGAGATTTTACAAATATGTGGAATGAGAAATATTAGCAGATACAGAAAATGCTACACATTTGTCAAAAGCTAGCTTTTGATATTTTTCTATGCACTGCCAACCAGGTTTGCTCAAATTGATTGATATGCAGAAATAGATAGTGCAGCCAATGCAGAGAAGTTGTGAAACTGCAGAATTTGATCAATTACAAGAAATTGTGAACTTTCTTGATATGGAAACCAGATTAGTTGAAAAATATAGGAATGGAGATATTGAAGGCATACTTGAACAAAGAACATTGAAAAATGTATCGTTTTTTAGAAATAGATGTATTGGTATAGTTCGATAATAGAAGTTATTGGAGATGGAGCAATTGATTGAATTGAAGAAAGTTGTACATTCAGTGAAAGAGCAGATCAGACAAACAGCGAAGTTGATGCAAATGGAAGATTTTGCAAATATTTCGAATAAGATATATCTGCTGACAGAGAAAATGCTTCCTTATGCTTTATTGCTGGAAATTGACAGTTTGATAAATACCGAGAAGCACGTTTACTTCAACTGAAGAAAAGGAGAAATTGAAGTTGCAGAGAATGCAAGTAGCCTGCAGTTGTGCTCATTAAAAGAAATATTCGAAAATGAGATTTTGATACATGCAGACAACTATTTTGCTTATAACTATTGAAATTTAGAAATGGTACATCAGCTGTACGATAAGAAGTTCAAAATGTGGAGAGTGAAAGAAAAAGAGACTGGTGTTTAGATAGGCACTGATAATTAATAGAGGTAGCAAGGTTGAGAAAAACTAAGAAACTTCTATATTCCGAGAAGGAGCAGAAGCACCAAGAAGTGAATTTCCTCAAAATGGGAGATTTTACAAATATGTGGAATGAGAAATATTAGCAGATACAGAAAATGCTACACATTTGTCAAAAGCTAGCTTTTGATATTTTTCTATGCACTGCCAACCAGGTTTGCTCAAATTGATTGATATGCAGAAATAGATAGTGCAGCCAATGCAGAGAAGTTGTGAAACTGCAGAATTTGATCAATTACAAGAAATTGTGAACTTTCTTGATATGGAAACCAGATTAGTTGAAAAATATAGGAATGGAGATATTGAAGGCATACTTGAACAAAGAACATTGAAAAATGAATCGCTTTTTAGAAATAGATGTATTGGTATAGTTCGACAATAGAAGTTATTGGAGATGGAGCAATTGATTGAATTGAAGAAAGTTGTACATTCAGTGAAACAGCAGATCAGACAAACAGCGAAGTTGATGCAAATGGAAGATTTTGCAAATATTTCGAATAAGATATATCTGCTGACAGAGAAAATGCTTCCTTATGCCTTATTGCTCGAAATTGACAGTTTGATAAATACCGAGAAGCACGTTTACTTCAACTGAAGAAAAGGAGAAATTGAAGTTGCAGAGAATGCAAGTAGCCTGCAGTTGTGCTCATTAAAAGAAATATTCGAAAATGAGATTTTGATAGATGCAGACAACTATTTTGCTTATAACTATTGAAATTGAGAAATGGTACATCAGCTGTACGATAAGAAGTTCAAAATGTGGAGAGTGAAAGAAAAAGAGACTGGTGTTTAGATAGGCACTGATAATTAAGAGAGGTAGCAAGGTTGAGAAAAACTAAGAAACTTCTATATTCCGAGAAGGAGCAGAAGCACCAAGAAGTGAATTTCCTCAAAATGGGAGATTTTACAAATATGTGGAATGAGAAATATTAGCAGATACAGAAAATGCTACACATTTGTCAAAAGCTAGCTTTTGATATTTTTCTATGCACTGCCAACCAGGTTTGCTCAAATTGATTGATATGCAGAAATAGATAGTGCAGCCAATGCAGAGAAGTTGTGAAACTGCAGAATTTGATCAATTACAAGAAATTGTGAACTTTCTTGATATGGAAACCAGATTAGTTGAAAAATATAGGAATGGAGATATTGAAGGCATACTTGAACAAAGAACATTGAAAAATGTATCGTTTTTTAGAAATAGATGTATTGGTATAGTTCGACAATAGAAGTTATTGGAGATGGAGCAATTGATTGAATTGAAGAAAGTTGTACATTCAGTGAAACAGCAGATCAGACAAACAGCGAAGTTGATGCAAATGGAAGATTTTGCAAATATTTCGAATAAGATATATCTGCTGACAGAGAAAATGCTTCCTTATGCCTTATTGCTCGAAATTGACAGTTTGATAAATACCGAGAAGCACGTTTACTTCAACTGAAGAAAAGGAGAAATTGAAGTTGCAGAGAATGCAAGTAGCCTGCAGTTGTGCTCATTAAAAGAAATATTCGAAAATGAGATTTTGATAGATGCAGACAACTATTTTGCTTATAACTATTGAAATTGAGAAATGGTACATCAGCTGTACGATAAGAAGTTCAAAATGTGGAGAGTGAAAGAAAAAGAGACTGGTGTTTAGATAGGCACTGATAATTAAGAGAGGTAGCAAGGTTGAGAAAAACTAAGAAACCAGGTTTGCTCAAATTGATTGATATGCAGAAATAGATAGTGCAGCCAATGCAGAGAAGTTGTGAAACTGCAGAATTTGATCAATTACAAGAAATTGTGAACTTTCTTGATATGGAAACCAGATTAGTTGAAAAATATAGGAATGGAGATATTGAAGGCATACTTGAACAAAGAACATTGAAAAATGTATCGTTTTTTAGAAATAGATGTATTGGTATAGTTCGATAATAGAAGTTATTGGAGATGGAGCAATTGATTGAATTGAAGAAAGTTGTACATTCAGTGAAAGAGCAGATCAGACAAACAGCGAAGTTGATGCAAATGGAAGATTTTGCAAATATTTCGAATAAGATATATCTGCTGACAGAGAAAATGCTTCCTTATGCTTTATTGCTGGAAATTGACAGTTTGATAAATACCGAGAAGCACGTTTACTTCAACTGAAGAAAAGGAGAAATTGAAGTTGCAGAGAATGCAAGTTGTGCTCATTAAAAGAAATATTCGAAAATGAGATTTTGATACATGCAGACAACTATTTTGCTTATAACTATTGAAATTTAGAAATGGTACATCAGCTGTACGATAAGAAGTTCAAAATGTGGAGAGTGAAAGAAAAAGAGACTGGTGTTTAGATAGGCACTGATAATTAATAGAGGTAGCAAGGTTGAGAAAAACTAAGAAACTTCTATATTCCGAGAAGGAGCAGAAGCACCAAGAAGTGAATTTCCTCAAAATGGGAGATTTTACAAATATGTGGAATGAGAAATATTAGCAGATACAGAAAATGCTACACATTTGTCAAAAGCTAGCTTTTGATATTTTTCTATGCACTGCCAACCAGGTTTGCTCAAATTGATTGATATGCAGAAATAGATAGTGCAGCCAATGCAGAGAAGTTGTGAAACTGCAGAATTTGATCAATTACAAGAAATTGTGAACTTTCTTGATATGGAAACCAGATTAGTTGAAAAAGTTGTACATTCAGTGAAACAGCAGATCAGACAAACAGCGAAGTTGATGCAAATGGAAGATTTTGCAAATATTTCGAATAAGATATATCTGCTGACAGAGAAAATGCTTCCTTATGCCTTATTGCTCGAAATTGACAGTTTGATAAATACCGAGAAGCACGTTTACTTCAACTGAAGAAAAGGAGAAATTGAAGTTGCAGAGAATGCAAGTAGCCTGCAGTTGTGCTCATTAAAAGAAATATTCGAAAATGAGATTTTGATAGATGCAGACAACTATTTTGCTTATAACTATTGAAATTGAGAAATGGTACATCAGCTGTACGATAAGAAGTTCAAAATGTGGAGAGTGAAAGAAAAAGAGACTGGTGTTTAGATAGGCACTGATAATTAAGAGAGGTAGCAAGGTTGAGAAAAACTAAGAAACTTCTATATTCCGAGAAGGAGCAGAAGCACCAAGAAGTGAATTTCCTCAAAATGGGAGATTTTACAAATATGTGGAATGAGAAATATTAGCAGATACAGAAAATGCTACACATTTGTCAAAAGCTAGCTTTTGATATTTTTCTATGCACTGCCAACCAGGTTTGCTCAAATTGATTGATATGCAGAAATAGATAGTGCAGCCAATGCAGAGAAGTTGTGAAACTGCAGAATTTGATCAATTACAAGAAATTGTGAACTTTCTTGATATGGAAACCAGATTAGTTGAAAAATATAGGAATGGAGATATTGAAGGCATACTTGAACAAAGAACATTGAAAAATGTATCGTTTTTTAGAAATAGATGTATTGGTATAGTTCGACAATAGAAGTTATTGGAGATGGAGCAATTGATTGAATTGAAGAAAGTTGTACATTCAGTGAAAGAGCAGATCAGACAAACAGTGAAGTTGATGCAAATGGAAGATTTTGCAAATATTTCGAATAAGATATATCTGCTGACAGAGAAAATGCTTCCTTATGCCTTATTGCTCGAAATTGACAGTTTGATAAATACCGAGAAGCACGTTTACTTCAACTGAAGAAAAGGAGAAATTGAAGTTGCAGAGAATGCAAGTAGCCTGCAGTTGTGCTCATTAAAAGAAATATTCGAAAATGAGATTTTGATAGATGCAGACAACTATTTTGCTTATAACTATTGAAATTGAGAAATGGTACATCAGCTGTACGATAAGAAGTTCAAAATGTGGAGAGTGAAAGAAAAAGAGACTGGTGTTTAGATAGGCACTGATAATTAAGAGAGGTAGCAAGGTTGAGAAAAACTAAGAAACTTCTATATTCCGAGAAGGAGCAGAAGCACCAAGAAGTGAATTTCCTCAAAATGGGAGATTTTACAAATATGTGGAATGAGAAATATTAGCAGATACAGAAAATGCTACACATTTGTCAAAAGCTAGCTTTTGATATTTTTCTATGCACTGCCAACCAGGTTTGCTCAAATTGATTGATATGCAGAAATAGATAGTGCAGCCAATGCAGAGAAGTTGTGAAACTGCAGAATTTGATCAATTACAAGAAATTGTGAACTTTCTTGATATGGAAACCAGATTAGTTGAAAAATATAGGAATGGAGATATTGAAGGCATACTTGAACAAAGAACATTGAAAAATGTATCGTTTTTTAGAAATAGATGTATTGGTATAGTTCGACAATAGAAGTTATTGGAGATGGAGCAATTGATTGAATTGAAGAAAGTTGTACATTCAGTGAAAGAGCAGATCAGACAAACAGCGAAGTTGATGCAAATGGAAGATTTTGCAAATATTTCGAATAAGATATATCTGCTGACAGAGAAAATGCTTCCTTATGCTTTATTGCTCGAAATTGACAGTTTGATAAATACCGAGAAGCACGTTTACTTCAACTGAAGAAAAGGAGAAATTGAAGTTGCAGAGAATGCAAGTAGCCTGCAGTTGTGCTCATTAAAAGAAATATTCGAAAATGAGATTTTGATACATGCAGACAACTATTTTGCTTATAACTATTGAAATTTAGAAAGGGTACATCAGCTGTACGATAAGAAGTTCAAAATGTGGAGAGTGAAAGAAAAAGAGACTGGTGTTTAGATAGGCACTGATAATTAATAGAGGTAGCAAGGTTGAGAAAAACTAAGAAGCTTCTATATTCCGAGAAGGAGCAGAAGCACCAAGAAGTGAATTTCCTCAAAATGGGAGATTTTACAAATATGTGGAATGAGAAATATTAGCAGATACAGAAAATGCTACACATTTGTCAAAAGCTAGCTATTGATATTTTTCTATGCACTGCCAACCAGGTTTGCTCAAATTGATTGATATGCAGAAATAGATAGTGCAGCCAATGCAGAGAAGTTGTGAAACTGCAGAATTTGATCAATTACAAGAAATTGTGAACTTTCTTGATATGGAAACCAGATTAGTTGAAAAATATAGGAATGGAGATATTGAAGGCATACTTGAACAAAGAACATTGAAAAATGAATCGCTTTTTAGAAATAGATGTATTGGTATAGTTCGACAATAGAAGTTATTGGAGATGGAGCAATTGATTGAATTGAAGAAAGTTGTACATTCAATGAAAGAGCAGATCTGACAATCAGCGAAGTTGATGCAAATGGAAGATTTTGCAAATATTTCGAATAAGATATATCTGCTGGCAGAGAAAATGCTTCATTATGCCTTATTGCTCGAAATTGACAGTTTGATAAATACCGAGAACCACGTTTGCTTCAACTGAAGAAAAGGAGAAATTGAAGTTGCAGAGAATGCAAGTAGCCTGCAGTTGTGCTCATTAAAAGAAATATTCGAAAATGAGATTTTGATAGATGCAGACAACTATTTTGCTTATAACTATTGAAATTGAGAAATGGTACATCAGCTGTACGATAAGAAGTTCAAAATGTGGAGAGTGAAAGAAAAAGAGACTGGTGTTTAGATAGGCACTGATAATTAATAGAGGTAGCAAGGTTCAGAAAAACTAAGAAACTTCTATATTCCGAGAAGGAGCAGAAGCACCAAGAAGTGAATTTCCTCAAAATGGGAGATTTTACAAATATGTGGAATGAGAAATATTAGCAGATACAGAAAATGCTACACATTTGTCAAAAGCTAGCTTTTGATATTTTTCTATGCACTGCCAACCAGGTTTGCTCAAATTGATTGATATGCAGAAATAGATAGTGCAGCCAATGCAGAGAAGTTGTGAAACTGCAGAATTTGATCAATTACAAGAAATTGTGAACTTTCTTGATATGGAAACCAGATTAGTTGAAAAATATAGGAATGGAGATATTGAAGGCATACTTGAACAAAGAACATTGAAAAATGTATCGTTTTTTAGAAATAGATGTATTGGTATAGTTCGATAATAGAAGTTATTGGAGATGGAGCAATTGATTGAATTGAAGAAAGTTGTACATTCAGTGAAAGAGCAGATCAGACAAACAGCGAAGTTGATGCAAATGGAAGATTTTGCAAATATTTCGAATAAGATATATCTGCTGACAGAGAAAATGCTTCCTTATGCTTTATTGCTGGAAATTGACAGTTTGATAAATACCGAGAAGCACGTTTACTTCAACTGAAGAAAAGGAGAAATTGAAGTTGCAGAGAATGCAAGTAGCCTGCAGTTGTGCTCATTAAAAGAAATATTCGAAAATGAGATTTTGATACATGCAGACAACTATTTTGCTTATAACTATTGAAATTTAGAAATGGTACATCAGCTGTACGATAAGAAGTTCAAAATGTGGAGAGTGAAAGAAAAAGAGACTGGTGTTTAGATAGGCACTGATAATTAATAGAGGTAGCAAGGTTGAGAAAAACTAAGAAACTTCTATATTCCGAGAAGGAGCAGAAGCACCAAGAAGTGAATTTCCTCAAAATGGGAGATTTTACAAATATGTGGAATGAGAAATATTAGCAGATACAGAAAATGCTACACATTTGTCAAAAGCTAGCTTTTGATATTTTTCTATGCACTGCCAACCAGGTTTGCTCAAATTGATTGATATGCAGAAATAGATAGTGCAGCCAATGCAGAGAAGTTGTGAAACTGCAGAATTTGATCAATTACAAGAAATTGTGAACTTTCTTGATATGGAAACCAGATTAGTTGAAAAATATAGGAATGGAGATATTGAAGGCATACTTGAACAAAGAACATTGAAAAATGAATCGCTTTTTAGAAATAGATGTATTGGTATAGTTCGACAATAGAAGTTATTGGAGATGGAGCAATTGATTGAATTGAAGAAAGTTGTACATTCAGTGAAACAGCAGATCAGACAAACAGCGAAGTTGATGCAAATGGAAGATTTTGCAAATATTTCGAATAAGATATATCTGCTGACAGAGAAAATGCTTCCTTATGCCTTATTGCTCGAAATTGACAGTTTGATAAATACCGAGAAGCACGTTTACTTCAACTGAAGAAAAGGAGAAATTGAAGTTGCAGAGAATGCAAGTAGCCTGCAGTTGTGCTCATTAAAAGAAATATTCGAAAATGAGATTTTGATAGATGCAGACAACTATTTTGCTTATAACTATTGAAATTGAGAAATGGTACATCAGCTGTACGATAAGAAGTTCAAAATGTGGAGAGTGAAAGAAAAAGAGACTGGTGTTTAGATAGGCACTGATAATTAAGAGAGGTAGCAAGGTTGAGAAAAACTAAGAAACTTCTATATTCCGAGAAGGAGCAGAAGCACCAAGAAGTGAATTTCCTCAAAATGGGAGATTTTACAAATATGTGGAATGAGAAATATTAGCAGATACAGAAAATGCTACACATTTGTCAAAAGCTAGCTTTTGATATTTTTCTATGCACTGCCAACCAGGTTTGCTCAAATTGATTGATATGCAGAAATAGATAGTGCAGCCAATGCAGAGAAGTTGTGAAACTGCAGAATTTGATCAATTACAAGAAATTGTGAACTTTCTTGATATGGAAACCAGATTAGTTGAAAAATATAGGAATGGAGATATTGAAGGCATACTTGAACAAAGAACATTGAAAAATGTATCGTTTTTTAGAAATAGATGTATTGGTATAGTTCGACAATAGAAGTTATTGGAGATGGAGCAATTGATTGAATTGAAGAAAGTTGTACATTCAGTGAAAGAGCAGATCAGACAAACAGTGAAGTTGATGCAAATGGAAGATTTTGCAAATATTTCGAATAAGATATATCTGCTGACAGAGAAAATGCTTCCTTATGCCTTATTGCTCGAAATTGACAGTTTGATAAATACCGAGAAGCACGTTTACTTCAACTGAAGAAAAGGAGAAATTGAAGTTGCAGAGAATGCAAGTAGCCTGCAGTTGTGCTCATTAAAAGAAATATTCGAAAATGAGATTTTGATAGATGCAGACAACTATTTTGCTTATAACTATTGAAATTGAGAAATGGTACATCAGCTGTACGATAAGAAGTTCAAAATGTGGAGAGTGAAAGAAAAAGAGACTGGTGTTTAGATAGGCACTGATAATTAAGAGAGGTAGCAAGGTTGAGAAAAACTAAGAAACTTCTATATTCCGAGAAGGAGCAGAAGCACCAAGAAGTGAATTTCCTCAAAATGGGAGATTTTACAAATATGTGGAATGAGAAATATTAGCAGATACAGAAAATGCTACACATTTGTCAAAAGCTAGCTTTTGATATTTTTCTATGCACTGCCAACCAGGTTTGCTCAAATTGATTGATATGCAGAAATAGATAGTGCAGCCAATGCAGAGAAGTTGTGAAACTGCAGAATTTGATCAATTACAAGAAATTGTGAACTTTCTTGATATGGAAACCAGATTAGTTGAAAAATATAGGAATGGAGATATTGAAGGCATACTTGAACAAAGAACATTGAAAAATGTATCGTTTTTTAGAAATAGATGTATTGGTATAGTTCGACAATAGAAGTTATTGGAGATGGAGCAATTGATTGAATTGAAGAAAGTTGTACATTCAGTGAAAGAGCAGATCAGACAAACAGCGAAGTTGATGCAAATGGAAGATTTTGCAAATATTTCGAATAAGATATATCTGCTGACAGAGAAAATGCTTCCTTATGCTTTATTGCTCGAAATTGACAGTTTGATAAATACCGAGAAGCACGTTTACTTCAACTGAAGAAAAGGAGAAATTGAAGTTGCAGAGAATGCAAGTAGCCTGCAGTTGTGCTCATTAAAAGAAATATTCGAAAATGAGATTTTGATACATGCAGACAACTATTTTGCTTATAACTATTGAAATTTAGAAAGGGTACATCAGCTGTACGATAAGAAGTTCAAAATGTGGAGAGTGAAAGAAAAAGAGACTGGTGTTTAGATAGGCACTGATAATTAATAGAGGTAGCAAGGTTGAGAAAAACTAAGAAGCTTCTATATTCCGAGAAGGAGCAGAAGCACCAAGAAGTGAATTTCCTCAAAATGGGAGATTTTACAAATATGTGGAATGAGAAATATTAGCAGATACAGAAAATGCTACACATTTGTCAAAAGCTAGCTATTGATATTTTTCTATGCACTGCCAACCAGGTTTGCTCAAATTGATTGATATGCAGAAATAGATAGTGCAGCCAATGCAGAGAAGTTGTGAAACTGCAGAATTTGATCAATTACAAGAAATTGTGAACTTTCTTGATATGGAAACCAGATTAGTTGAAAAATATAGGAATGGAGATATTGAAGGCATACTTGAACAAAGAACATTGAAAAATGAATCGCTTTTTAGAAATAGATGTATTGGTATAGTTCGACAATAGAAGTTATTGGAGATGGAGCAATTGATTGAATTGAAGAAAGTTGTACATTCAATGAAAGAGCAGATCAGACAATCAGCGAAGTTGATGCAAATGGAAGATTTTGCAAATATTTCGAATAAGATATATCTGCTGGCAGAGAAAATGCTTCATTATGCCTTATTGCTCGAAATTGACAGTTTGATAAATACCGAGAACCACGTTTGCTTCAACTGAAGAAAAGGAGAAATTGAAGTTGCAGAGAATGCAAGTAGCCTGCAGTTGTGCTCATTAAAATGAAATATTCGAAAATGAGATTTTGAAAGATGCAGACAACTATTTTGCTTATAACTATTGAAATTGAGAAATGGTACATCAGCTGTACGATAAGAAGTTCAAAATGTGGAGAGTGAAAGAAAAAGAGACTGGTGTTTAGATAGGCACTGATAATTAATAGAGGTAGCAAGGTTGAGAAAAACTAAGAAATTTCTATATTCCGAGAAGGAGCAGAAGCACCAAGAAGTGAATTTCCTCAAAATGGGAGATTTTACAAATATGTGGAATGAGAAATATTAGCAGATACAGAAAATGCTACACATTTGTCAAAAGCTAGCTTTTGATATTTTTCTATGCACTGCCAACCAGGTTTGCTCAAATTGATTGATATGCAGAAATAGATAGTGCAGCCAATGCAGAGAAGTTGTGAAACTGCAGAATTTGATCAATTACAAGAAATTGTGAACTTTCTTGATATGGAAACCAGATTAGTTGAAAAATATAGGAATGGAGATATTGAAGGCATACTTGAACAAAGAACATTGAAAAATGAATCGCTTTTTAGAAATAGATGTATTGGTATAGTTCGACAATAGAAGTTATTGGAGATGGAGCAATTGATTGAATTGAAGAAAGTTGTACATTCAATGAAAGAGCAGATCAGACAATCAGCGAAGTTGATGCAAATGGAAGATTTTGCAAATATTTCGAATAAGATATATCTGCTGGCAGAGAAAATGCTTCATTATGCCTTATTGCTCGAAATTGACAGTTTGATAAATACCGAGAACCACGTTTGCTTCAACTGAAGAAAAGGAGAAATTGAAGTTGCAGAGAATGCAGGTAGCCTGCAATTGTGCTCATTAAAAGAAATATTCGAAAATGAGATTTTGATACATGCAGACAACTATTTTGCTTATAACGATTGAAATTTAGAAATGGTACATCAGGTGTACGATAAGAAGTTCAAAATGTGGAGAGTGAAAGAAAAAGAGACTGGTGTTTAGATAGGCACTGATAATTAATAGAGGTAGCAAGGTTGAGAAAAACTAAGAAACTTCTATATTCCGAGAAGGAGCAGAAGCACCAAGAAGTGAATTTCCTCAAAATGGGAGATTTTACAAATATGTGGAATGAGAAATATTAGCAGATACAGAAAATGCTACACATTTGTCAAAAGCTAGCTTTTGATATTTTTCTATGCACTGCCAACCAGGTTTGCTCAAATTGATTGATATGCAGAAATAGATAGTGCAGCCAATGCAGAGAAGTTGTGAAACTGCAGAATTTGATCAATTACAAGAAATTGTGAACTTTCTTGATATGGAAACCAGATTAGTTGAAAAATATAGGAATGGAGATATTGAAGGCATACTTGAACAAAGAACATTGAAAAATGAATCGCTTTTTAGAAATAGATGTATTGGTATAGTTCGACAATAGAAGTTATTGGAGATGGAGCAATTGATTGAATTGAAGAAAGTTGTACATTCAGTGAAACAGCAGATCAGACAAACAGCGAAGTTGATGCAAATGGAAGATTTTGCAAATATTTCGAATAAGATATATCTGCTGACAGAGAAAATGCTTCCTTATGCCTTATTGCTCGAAATTGACAGTTTGATAAATACCGAGAAGCACGTTTACTTCAACTGAAGAAAAGGAGAAATTGAAGTTGCAGAGAATGCAAGTAGCCTGCAGTTGTGCTCATTAAAAGAAATATTCGAAAATGAGATTTTGATAGATGCAGACAACTATTTTGCTTATAACTATTGAAATTGAGAAATGGTACATCAGCTGTACGATAAGAAGTTCAAAATGTGGAGAGTGAAAGAAAAAGAGACTGGTGTTTAGATAGGCACTGATAATTAATAGAGGTAGCAAGGTTGAGAAAAACTAAGAAGCTTCTATATTCCGAGAAGGAGCAGAAGCACCAAGAAGTGAATTTCCTCAAAATGGGAGATTTTACAAATATGTGGAATGAGAAATATTAGCAGATACAGAAAATGCTACACATTTGTCAAAAGCTAGCTATTGATATTTTTCTATGCACTGCCAACCAGGTTTGCTCAAATTGATTGATATGCAGAAATAGATAGTGCAGCCAATGCAGAGAAGTTGTGAAACTGCAGAATTTGATCAATTACAAGAAATTGTGAACTTTCTTGATATGGAAACCAGATTAGTTGAAAAATATAGGAATGGAGATATTGAAGGCATACTTGAACAAAGAACATTGAAAAATGAATCGCTTTTTAGAAATAGATGTATTGGTATAGTTCGACAATAGAAGTTATTGGAGATGGAGCAATTGATTGAATTGAAGAAAGTTGTACATTCAATGAAAGAGCAGATCAGACAATCAGCGAAGTTGATGCAAATGGAAGATTTTGCAAATATTTCGAATAAGATATATCTGCTGGCAGAGAAAATGCTTCATTATGCCTTATTGCTCGAAATTGACAGTTTGATAAATACCGAGAACCACGTTTGCTTCAACTGAAGAAAAGGAGAAATTGAAGTTGCAGAGAATGCAAGTAGCCTGCAGTTGTGCTCATTAAAATGAAATATTCGAAAATGAGATTTTGAAAGATGCAGACAACTATTTTGCTTATAACTATTGAAATTGAGAAATGGTACATCAGCTGTACGATAAGAAGTTCAAAATGTGGAGAGTGAAAGAAAAAGAGACTGGTGTTTAGATAGGCACTGATAATTAATAGAGGTAGCAAGGTTGAGAAAAACTAAGAAATTTCTATATTCCGAGAAGGAGCAGAAGCACCAAGAAGTGAATTTCCTCAAAATGGGAGATTTTACAAATATGTGGAATGAGAAATATTAGCAGATACAGAAAATGCTACACATTTGTCAAAAGCTAGCTTTTGATATTTTTCTATGCACTGCCAACCAGGTTTGCTCAAATTGATTGATATGCAGAAATAGATAGTGCAGCCAATGCAGAGAAGTTGTGAAACTGCAGAATTTGATCAATTACAAGAAATTGTGAACTTTCTTGATATGGAAACCAGATTAGTTGAAAAATATAGGAATGGAGATATTGAAGGCATACTTGAACAAAGAACATTGAAAAATGAATCGCTTTTTAGAAATAGATGTATTGGTATAGTTCGACAATAGAAGTTATTGGAGATGGAGCAATTGATTGAATTGAAGAAAGTTGTACATTCAATGAAAGAGCAGATCAGACAATCAGCGAAGTTGATGCAAATGGAAGATTTTGCAAATATTTCGAATAAGATATATCTGCTGGCAGAGAAAATGCTTCATTATGCCTTATTGCTCGAAATTGACAGTTTGATAAATACCGAGAACCACGTTTGCTTCAACTGAAGAAAAGGAGAAATTGAAGTTGCAGAGAATGCAGGTAGCCTGCAATTGTGCTCATTAAAAGAAATATTCGAAAATGAGATTTTGATACATGCAGACAACTATTTTGCTTATAACGATTGAAATTTAGAAATGGTACATCAGGTGTACGATAAGAAGTTCAAAATGTGGAGAGTGAAAGAAAAAGAGACTGGTGTTTAGATAGGCACTGATAATTAATAGAGGTAGCAAGGTTGAGAAAAACTAAGAAACTTCTATATTCCGAGAAGGAGCAGAAGCACCAAGAAGTGAATTTCCTCAAAATGGGAGATTTTACAAATATGTGGAATGAGAAATATTAGCAGATACAGAAAATGCTACACATTTGTCAAAAGCTAGCTTTTGATATTTTTCTATGCACTGCCAACCAGGTTTGCTCAAATTGATTGATATGCAGAAATAGATAGTGCAGCCAATGCAGAGAAGTTGTGAAACTGCAGAATTTGATCAATTACAAGAAATTGTGAACTTTCTTGATATGGAAACCAGATTAGTTGAAAAATATAGGAATGGAGATATTGAAGGCATACTTGAACAAAGAACATTGAAAAATGAATCGCTTTTTAGAAATAGATGTATTGGTATAGTTCGACAATAGAAGTTATTGGAGATGGAGCAATTGATTGAATTGAAGAAAGTTGTACATTCAGTGAAACAGCAGATCAGACAAACAGCGAAGTTGATGCAAATGGAAGATTTTGCAAATATTTCGAATAAGATATATCTGCTGACAGAGAAAATGCTTCCTTATGCCTTATTGCTCGAAATTGACAGTTTGATAAATACCGAGAAGCACGTTTACTTCAACTGAAGAAAAGGAGAAATTGAAGTTGCAGAGAATGCAAGTAGCCTGCAGTTGTGCTCATTAAAAGAAATATTCGAAAATGAGATTTTGATAGATGCAGACAACTATTTTGCTTATAACTATTGAAATTGAGAAATGGTACATCAGCTGTACGATAAGAAGTTCAAAATGTGGAGAGTGAAAGAAAAAGAGACTGGTGTTTAGATAGGCACTGATAATTAATAGAGGTAGCAAGGTTGAGAAAAACTAAGAAACTTCTATATTCCGAGAAGGAGCAGAAGCACCAAGAAGTGAATTTCCTCAAAATGGGAGATTTTACAAATATGTGGAATGAGAAATATTAGCAGATACAGAAAATGCTACACATTTGTCAAAAGCTAGCTTTTGATATTTTTCTATGCACTGCCAACCAGGTTTGCTCAAATTGATTGATATGCAGAAATAGATAGTGCAGCCAATGCAGAGAAGTTGTGAAACTGCAGAATTTGATCAATTACAAGAAATTGTGAACTTTCTTGATATGGAAACCAGATTAGTTGAAAAATATAGGAATGGAGATATTGAAGGCATACTTGAACAAAGAACATTGAAAAATGTATCGTTTTTTAGAAATAGATGTATTGGTATAGTTCGACAATAGAAGTTATTGGAGATGGAGCAATTGATTGAATTGAAGAAAGTTGTACATTCAGTGAAAGAGCAGATCAGACAAACAGCGAAGTTGATGCAAATGGAAGATTTTGCAAATATTTCGAATAAGATATATCTGCTGACAGAGAAAATGCTTCCTTATGCTTTATTGCTCGAAATTGACAGTTTGATAAATACCGAGAAGCACGTTTACTTCAACTGAGGAAAAGGAGAAATTGAAGTTGCAGAGAATGCAAGTAGCCTGCAGTTGTGCTCATTAAAAGAAATATTCGAAAATGAGATTTTGATACATGCAGACAACTATTTTGCTTATAACTATTGAAATTTAGAAAGGGTACATCAGCTGTACGATAAGAAGTTCAAAATGTGGAGAGTGAAAGAAAAAGAGACTGGTGTTTAGATAGGCACTGATAATTAATAGAGGTAGCAAGGTTGAGAAAAACTAAGAAACTTCTATATTCCGAGAAGGAGCAGAAGCACCAAGAAGTGAATTTCCTCAAAATGGGAGATTTTACAAATATGTGGAATGAGAAATATTAGCAGATACAGAAAATGCTACACATTTGTCAAAAGCTAGCTTTTGATATTTTTCTATGCACTGCCAACCAGGTTTGCTCAAATTGATTGATATGCAGAAATAGATAGTGCAGCCAATGCAGAGAAGTTGTGAAACTGCAGAATTTGATCAATTACAAGAAATTGTGAACTTTCTTGATATGGAAACCAGATTAGTTGAAAAATATAGGAATGGAGATATTGAAGGCATACTTGAACAAAGAACATTGAAAAATGAATCGCTTTTTAGAAATAGATGTATTGGTATAGTTCGACAATAGAAGTTATTGGAGATGGAGCAATTGATTGAATTGAAGAAAGTTGTACATTCAATGAAAGAGCAGATCAGACAATCAGCGAAATTGATGCAAATGGAAGATTTTGCAAATATTTCGAATAAGATATATCTGCTGACAGAGAAAATGCTTCATTATGCCTTATTGCTCGAAATTGACAGTTTGATAAATACCGAGAACCACGTTTGCTTCAACTGAAGAAAAGGAGAAATTGAAGTTGCAGAGAATGCAGGTAGCCTGCAATTGTGCTCATTAAAAGAAATATTCGAAAATGAGATTTTGATAGATGCAGACAACTATTTTGCTTATAACGATTGAAATTTAGAAATGGTACATCAGGTGTACGATAAGAAGTTCAAAATGTGGAGAGTGAAAGAAAAAGAGACTGGTGTTTAGATAGGCACTGATAATTAATAGAGGTAGCAAGGTTGAGAAAAAGTAAGAAACTTCTATATTCCGAGAAGGAGCAGAAGCTCCAAGAAGTGAATTTCCTCAAAATGGGAGATTTTACAAATATGTGGAATGAGAAATATTAGCAGATACAGAAAATGCTACACATTTGTCAAAAGCTAGCTTTTGATATTTTTCTATGCACTGCCAACCAGGTTTGCTCAAATTGATTGATATGCAGAAATAGATAGTGCAGCCAATGCAGAGAAGTTGTGAAACTGCAGAATTTGATCAATTACAAGAAATTGTGAACTTTCTTGATATGGAAACCAGATTAGTTGAAAAATATAGGAATGGAGATATTGAAGGCATACTTGAACAAAGAACATTGAAAAATGAATCGCTTTTTAGAAATAGATGTATTGGTATAGTTCGACAATAGAAGTTATTGGAGATGGAGCAATTGATTGAATTGAAGAGAGTTGTACATTCAATGAAAGAGCAGATCAGACAATCAGCGAAGTTGATGCAAATGGAAGATTTTGCAAATATTTCGAATAAGATATATCTGCTGGCAGAGAAAATGCTTCATTATGCCTTATTGCTCGTAATTGACAGTTTGATAAATACCGAGAACCACGTTTGCTTCAACTGAAGAAAAGGAGAAATTGAAGTTGCAGAGAATGCAGGTAGCCTGCAATTGTGCTCATTAAAAGAAATATTCGAAAATGAGATTTTGATACATGCAGACAACTATTTTGCTTATAACTATTGAAATTGAGAAATGGTACATCAGCTGTACGATAAGAAGTTCAAAATGTGGAGAGTGAAAGAAAAAGAGACTGGTGTTTAGATAGGCACTGATAATTAATAGAGGTAGCAAGGTTGAGAAAAACTAAGAAACTTCTATATTCCGAGAAGGAGCAGAAGCACCAAGAAGTGAATTTCCTCAAAATGGGAGATTTTACAAATATGTGGAATGAGAAATATTAGCAGATACAGAAAATGCTACACATTTGTCAAAAGCTAGCTTTTGATATTTTTCTATGCACTGCCAACCAGGTTTGCTCAAATTGATTGATATGCAGAAATAGATAGTGCAGCCAATGCAGAGAAGTTGTGAAACTGCAGAATTTGATCAATTACAAGAAATTGTGAACTTTCTTGATATGGAAACCAGATTAGTTGAAAAATATAGGAATGGAGATATTGAAGGCATACTTGAACAAAGAACATTGAAAAATGAATCGCTTTTTAGAAATAGATGTATTGGTATAGTTCGACAATAGAAGTTATTGGAGATGGAGCAATTGATTGAATTGAAGAAAGTTGTACATTCAGTGAAAGAGCAGATCAGACAAACAGCGAAGTTGATGCAAATGGAAGATTTTGCAAATATTTCGAATAAGATATATCTGCTGACAGAGAAAATGCTTCCTTATGCTTTATTGCTCGAAATTGACAGTTTGATAAATACCGAGAAGCACGTTTACTTCAACTGAAGAAAAGGAGAAATTGAAGTTGCCGAGAATGCAAGTAGCCTGCAGTTGTGCTCATTAAAAGAAATATTCGAAAATGAGATTTTGATACATGCAGACAACTATTTTGCTTATAACTATTGAAATTTAGAAAGGGTACATCAGCTGTACGATAAGAAGTTCAAAATGTGGAGAGTGAAAGAAAAAGAGACTGGTGTTTAGATAGGCACTGATAATTAATAGAGGTAGCAAGGTTGAGAAAAACTAAGAAACTTCTATATTCCGAGAAGGAGCAGAAGCACCAAGAAGTGAATTTCCTCAAAATGGGAGATTTTACAAATATGTGGAATGAGAAATATTAGCAGATACAGAAAATGCTACACATTTGTCAAAAGCTAGCTTTTGATATTTTTCTATGCACTGCCAACCAGGTTTGCTCAAATTGATTGATATGCAGAAATAGATAGTGCAGCCAATGCAGAGAAGTTGTGAAACTGCAGAATTTGATCAATTACAAGAAATTGTGAACTTTCTTGATATGGAAACCAGATTAGTTGAAAAATATAGGAATGGAGATATTGAAGGCATACTTGAACAAAGAACATTGAAAAATGAATCGCTTTTTAGAAATAGATGTATTGGTATAGTTCGACAATAGAAGTTATTGGAGATGGAGCAATTGATTGAATTGAAGAAAGTTGTACATTCAATGAAAGAGCAGATCAGACAATCAGCGAAGTTGATGCAAATGGAAGATTTTGCAAATATTTCGAATAAGATATATCTGCTGACAGAGAAAATGCTTCCTTATGCTTTATTGCTCGAAATTGACAGTTTGATAAATACCGAGAAGCACGTTTACTTCAACTGAAGAAAAGGAGAAATTGAAGTTGCAGAGAATGCAAGTAGCCTGCAGTTGTGCTCATTAAAAGAAATATTCGAAAATGAGATTTTGATAGATGCAGACAACTATTTTGCTTATAACTATTGAAATTGAGAAATGGTACATCAGCTGTACGATAAGAAGTTCAAAATGTGGAGAGTGAAAGAAAAAGAGACTGGTGTTTAGATAGGCACTGATAATTAATAGAGGTAGCAAGGTTGAGAAAAACTAAGAAACTTCTATATTCCGAGAAGGAGCAGAAGCACCAAGAAGTGAATTTCCTCAAAATGGGAGATTTTACAAATATGTGGAATGAGAAATATTAGCAGATACAGAAAATGCTACACATTTGTCAAAAGCTAGCTATTGATATTTTTCTATGCACTGCCAACCAGGTTTGCTCAAATTGATTGATATGCAGAAATAGATAGTGCAGCCAATGCAGAGAAGTTGTGAAACTGCAGAATTTGATCAATTACAAGAAATTGTGAACTTTCTTGATATGGAAACCAGATTAGTTGAAAAATATAGGAATGGAGATATTGAAGGCATACTTGAACAAAGAACATTGAAAAATGAATCGCTTTTTAGAAATAGATGTATTGGTATAGTTCGACAATAGAAGTTATTGGAGATGGAGCAATTGATTGAATTGAAGAAAGTTGTACATTCAATGAAAGAGCAGATCAGACAATCAGCGAAGTTGATGCAAATGGAAGATTTTGCAAATATTTCGAATAAGATATATCTGCTGGCAGAGAAAATGCTTCATTATGCCTTATTGCTCGAAATTGACAGTTTGATAAATACCGAGAACCACGTTTGCTTCAACTGAAGAAAAGGAGAAATTGAAGTTGCAGAGAATGCAGGTAGCCTGCAATTGTGCTCATTAAAAGAAATATTCGAAAATGAGATTTTGATACATGCAGACAACTATTTTGCTTATAACTATTGAAATTGAGAAATGGTACATCAGCTGTACGATAAGAAGTTCAAAATGTGGAGAGTGAAAGAAAAAGAGACTGGTGTTTAGATAGGCACTGATAATTAATAGAGGTAGCAAGGTTGAGAAAAACTAAGAAACTTCTATATTCCGAGAAGGAGCAGAAGCACCAAGAAGTGAATTTCCTCAAAATGGGAGATTTTACAAATATGTGGAATGAGAAATATTAGCAGATACAGAAAATGCTACACATTTGTCAAAAGCTAGCTTTTGATATTTTTCTATGCACTGCCAACCAGGTTTGCTCAAATTGATTGATATGCAGAAATAGATAGTGCAGCCAATGCAGAGAAGTTGTGAAACTGCAGAATTTGATCAATTACAAGAAATTGTGAACTTTCTTGATATGGAAACCAGATTAGTTGAAAAATATAGGAATGGAGATATTGAAGGCATACTTGAACAAAGAACATTGAAAAATGAATCGCTTTTTAGAAATAGATGTATTGGTATAGTTCGACAATAGAAGTTATTGGAGATGGAGCAATTGATTGAATTGAAGAAAGTTGTACATTCAGTGAAAGAGCAGATCAGACAAACAGCGAAGTTGATGCAAATGGAAGATTTTGCAAATATTTCGAATAAGATATATCTGCTGACAGAGAAAATGCTTCCTTATGCTTTATTGCTCGAAATTGACAGTTTGATAAATACCGAGAAGCACGTTTACTTCAACTGAAGAAAAGGAGAAATTGAAGTTGCAGAGAATGCAAGTAGCCTGCAGTTGTGCTCATTAAAAGAAATATTCGAAAATGAGATTTTGATACATGCAGACAACTATTTTGCTTATAACTATTGAAATTTAGAAAGGGTACATCAGCTGTACGATAAGAAGTTCAAAATGTGGAGAGTGAAAGAAAAAGAGACTGGTGTTTAGATAGGCACTGATAATTAATAGAGGTAGCAAGGTTGAGAAAAACTAAGAAACTTCTATATTCCGAGAAGGAGCAGAAGCACCAAGAAGTGAATTTCCTCAAAATGGGAGATTTTACAAATATGTGGAATGAGAAATATTAGCAGATACAGAAAATGCTACACATTTGTCAAAAGCTAGCTTTTGATATTTTTCTATGCACTGCCAACCAGGTTTGCTCAAATTGATTGATATGCAGAAATAGATAGTGCAGCCAATGCAGAGAAGTTGTGAAACTGCAGAATTTGATCAATTACAAGAAATTGTGAACTTTCTTGATATGGAAACCAGATTAGTTGAAAAATATAGGAATGGAGATATTGAAGGCATACTTGAACAAAGAACATTGAAAAATGAATCGCTTTTTAGAAATAGATGTATTGGTATAGTTCGACAATAGAAGTTATTGGAGATGGAGCAATTGATTGAATTGAAGAAAGTTGTACATTCAATGAAAGAGCAGATCAGACAATCAGCGAAGTTGATGCAAATGGAAGATTTTGCAAATATTTCGAATAAGATATATCTGCTGGCAGAGAAAATGCTTCATTATGCCTTATTGCTCGAAATTGACAGTTTGATAAATACCGAGAACCACGTTTGCTTCAACTGAAGAAAAGGAGAAATTGAAGTTGCAGAGAATGCAGGTAGCCTGCAATTGTGCTCATTAAAAGAAATATTCGAAAATGAGATTTTGATACATGCAGACAACTATTTTGCTTATAACTATTGAAATTGAGAAATGGTACATCAGCTGTACGATAAGAAGTTCAAAATGTGGAGAGTGAAAGAAAAAGAGACTGGTGTTTAGATAGGCACTGATAATTAATAGAGGTAGCAAGGTTGAGAAAAACTAAGAAACTTCTATATTCCGAGAAGGAGCAGAAGCACCAAGAAGTGAATTTCCTCAAAATGGGAGATTTTACAAATATGTGGAATGAGAAATATTAGCAGATACAGAAAATGCTACACATTTGTCAAAAGCTAGCTTTTGATATTTTTCTATGCACTGCCAACCAGGTTTGCTCAAATTGATTGATATGCAGAAATAGATAGTGCAGCCAATGCAGAGAAGTTGTGAAACTGCAGAATTTGATCAATTACAAGAAATTGTGAACTTTCTTGATATGGAAACCAGATTAGTTGAAAAATATAGGAATGGAGATATTGAAGGCATACTTGAACAAAGAACATTGAAAAATGAATCGCTTTTTAGAAATAGATGTATTGGTATAGTTCGACAATAGAAGTTATTGGAGATGGAGCAATTGATTGAATTGAAGAAAGTTGTACATTCAGTGAAACAGCAGATCAGACAAACAGCGAAGTTGATGCAAATGGAAGATTTTGCAAATATTTCGAATAAGATATATCTGCTGACAGAGAAAATGCTTCCTTATGCCTTATTGCTCGAAATTGACAGTTTGATAAATACCGAGAAGCACGTTTACTTCAACTGAAGAAAAGGAGAAATTGAAGTTGCAGAGAATGCAAGTAGCCTGCAGTTGTGCTCATTAAAAGAAATATTCGAAAATGAGATTTTGATAGATGCAGACAACTATTTTGCTTATAACTATTGAAATTGAGAAATGGTACATCAGCTGTACGATAAGAAGTTCAAAATGTGGAGAGTGAAAGAAAAAGAGACTGGTGTTTAGATAGGCACTGATAATTAATAGAGGTAGCAAGGTTGAGAAAAACTAAGAAACTTCTATATTCCGAGAAGGAGCAGAAGCACCAAGAAGTGAATTTCCTCAAAATGGGAGATTTTACAAATATGTGGAATGAGAAATATTAGCAGATACAGAAAATGCTACACATTTGTCAAAAGCTAGCTTTTGATATTTTTCTATGCACTGCCAACCAGGTTTGCTCAAATTGATTGATATGCAGAAATAGATAGTGCAGCCAATGCAGAGAAGTTGTGAAACTGCAGAATTTGATCAATTACAAGAAATTGTGAACTTTCTTGATATGGAAACCAGATTAGTTGAAAAATATAGGAATGGAGATATTGAAGGCATACTTGAACAAAGAACATTGAAAAATGAATCGCTTTTTAGAAATAGATGTATTGGTATAGTTCGACAATAGAAGTTATTGGAGATGGAGCAATTGATTGAATTGAAGAAAGTTGTACATTCAATGAAAGAGCAGATCAGACAATCAGCGAAGTTGATGCAAATGGAAGATTTTGCAAATATTTCGAATAAGATATATCTGCTGGCAGAGAAAATGCTTCATTATGCCTTATTGCTCGAAATTGACAGTTTGATAAATACCGAGAACCACGTTTGCTTCAACTGAAGAAAAGGAGAAATTGAAGTTGCAGAGAATGCAGGTAGCCTGCAATTGTGCTCATTAAAAGAAATATTCGAAAATGAGATTTTGATACATGCAGACAACTATTTTGCTTATAACTATTGAAATTGAGAAATGGTACATCAGCTGTACGATAAGAAGTTCAAAATGTGGAGAGTGAAAGAAAAAGAGACTGGTGTTTAGATAGGCACTGATAATTAATAGAGGTAGCAAGGTTGAGAAAAACTAAGAAACTTCTATATTCCGAGAAGGAGCAGAAGCACCAAGAAGTGAATTTCCTCAAAATGGGAGATTTTACAAATATGTGGAATGAGAAATATTAGCAGATACAGAAAATGCTACACATTTGTCAAAAGCTAGCTTTTGATATTTTTCTATGCACTGCCAACCAGGTTTGCTCAAATTGATTGATATGCAGAAATAGATAGTGCAGCCAATGCAGAGAAGTTGTGAAACTGCAGAATTTGATCAATTACAAGAAATTGTGAACTTTCTTGATATGGAAACCAGATTAGTTGAAAAATATAGGAATGGAGATATTGAAGGCATACTTGAACAAAGAACATTGAAAAATGAATCGCTTTTTAGAAATAGATGTATTGGTATAGTTCGACAATAGAAGTTATTGGAGATGGAGCAATTGATTGAATTGAAGAAAGTTGTACATTCAGTGAAACAGCAGATCAGACAAACAGCGAAGTTGATGCAAATGGAAGATTTTGCAAATATTTCGAATAAGATATATCTGCTGACAGAGAAAATGCTTCCTTATGCCTTATTGCTCGAAATTGACAGTTTGATAAATACCGAGAAGCACGTTTACTTCAACTGAAGAAAAGGAGAAATTGAAGTTGCAGAGAATGCAAGTAGCCTGCAGTTGTGCTCATTAAAAGAAATATTCGAAAATGAGATTTTGATAGATGCAGACAACTATTTTGCTTATAACTATTGAAATTGAGAAATGGTACATCAGCTGTACGATAAGAAGTTCAAAATGTGGAGAGTGAAAGAAAAAGAGACTGGTGTTTAGATAGGCACTGATAATTAATAGAGGTAGCAAGGTTGAGAAAAACTAAGAAACTTCTATATTCCGAGAAGGAGCAGAAGCACCAAGAAGTGAATTTCCTCAAAATGGGAGATTTTACAAATATGTGGAATGAGAAATATTAGCAGATACAGAAAATGCTACACATTTGTCAAAAGCTAGCTTTTGATATTTTTCTATGCACTGCCAACCAGGTTTGCTCAAATTGATTGATATGCAGAAATAGATAGTGCAGCCAATGCAGAGAAGTTGTGAAACTGCAGAATTTGATCAATTACAAGAAATTGTGAACTTTCTTGATATGGAAACCAGATTAGTTGAAAAATATAGGAATGGAGATATTGAAGGCATACTTGAACAAAGAACATTGAAAAATGAATCGCTTTTTAGAAATAGATGTATTGGTATAGTTCGACAATAGAAGTTATTGGAGATGGAGCAATTGATTGAATTGAAGAAAGTTGTACATTCAGTGAAACAGCAGATCAGACAAACAGCGAAGTTGATGCAAATGGAAGATTTTGCAAATATTTCGAATAAGATATATCTGCTGGCAGAGAAAATGCTTCATTATGCCTTATTGCTCGAAATTGACAGTTTGATAAATACCGAGAACCACGTTTGCTTCAACTGAAGAAAAGGAGAAATTGAAGTTGCAGAGAATGCAGGTAGCCTGCAATTGTGCTCATTAAAAGAAATATTCGAAAATGAGATTTTGATACATGCAGACAACTATTTTGCTTATAACTATTGAAATTGAGAAATGGTACATCAGCTGTACGATAAGAAGTTCAAAATGTGGAGAGTGAAAGAAAAAGAGACTGGTGTTTAGATAGGCACTGATAATTAATAGAGGTAGCAAGGTTGAGAAAAACTAAGAAACTTCTATATTCCGAGAAGGAGCAGAAGCACCAAGAAGTGAATTTCCTCAAAATGGGAGATTTTACAAATATGTGGAATGAGAAATATTAGTAGATACAGAAAATGCTACACATTTGTCAAAAGCTAGCTTTTGATATTTTTCTATGCACTGCCAACCAGGTTTGCTCAAATTGATTGATATGCAGAAATAGATAGTGCAGCCAATGCAGAGAAGTTGTGAAACTGCAGAATTTGATCAATTACAAGAAATTGTGAACTTTCTTGATATGGAAACCAGATTAGTTGAAAAATATAGGAATGGAGATATTGAAGGCATACTTGAACAAAGAACATTGAAAAATGAATCGCTTTTCAGAAATAGATGTATTGGTATAGTTCGACAATAGAAGTTATTGGAGATGGAGCAATTGATTGAATTGAAGAAAGTTGTACATTCAGTGAAACAGCAGATCAGACAAACAGCGAAGTTGATGCAAATGGAAGATTTTGCAAATATTTCGAATAAGATATATCTGCTGACAGAGAAAATGCTTCCTTATGCCTTATTGCTCGAAATTGACAGTTTGATAAATACCGAGAAGCACGTTTACTTCAACTGAAGAAAAGGAGAAATTGAAGTTGCAGAGAATGCAAGTAGCCTGCAGTTGTGCTCATTAAAAGAAATATTCGAAAATGAGATTTTGATAGATGCAGACAACTATTTTGCTTATAACTATTGAAATTGAGAAATGGTACATCAGCTGTACGATAAGAAGTTCAAAATGTGGAGAGTGAAAGAAAAAGAGACTGGTGTTTAGATAGGCACTGATAATTAATAGAGGTAGCAAGGTTGAGAAAAACTAAGAAACTTCTATATTCCGAGAAGGAGCAGAAGCACCAAGAAGTGAATTTCCTCAAAATGGGAGATTTTACAAATATGTGGAATGAGAAATATTAGCAGATACAGAAAATGCTACACATTTGTCAAAACCTAGCTTTTGATATTTTTCTATGCACTGCCAACCAGGTTTGCTCAAATTGATTGATATGCAGAAATAGATAGTGCAGCCAATGCAGAGAAGTTGTGAAACTGCAGAATTTGATCAATTACAAGAAATTGTGAACTTTCTTGATATGGAAACCAGATTAGTTGAAAAATATAGGAATGGAGATATTGAAGGCATACTTGAACAAAGAACATTGAAAAATGTATCGTTTTTTAGAAATAGATGTATTGGTATAGTTCGACAATAGAAGTTATTGGAGATGGAGCAATTGATTGAATTGAAGAAAGTTGTACATTCAGTGAAAGAGCAGATCAGACAAACAGCGAAGTTGATGCAAATGGAAGATTTTGCAAATATTTCGAATAAGATATATCTGCTGACAGAGAAAATGCTTCCTTATGCTTTATTGCTCGAAATTGACAGTTTGATAAATACCGAGAAGCACGTTTACTTCAACTGAAGAAAAGGAGAAATTGAAGTTGCAGAGAATGCAAGTAGCCTGCAGTTGTGCTCATTAAAAGAAATATTCGAAAATGAGATTTTGATACATGCAGACAACTATTTTGCTTATAACTATTGAAATTTAGAAAGGGTACATCAGCTGTACGATAAGAAGTTCAAAATGTGGAGAGTGAAAGAAAAAGAGACTGGTGTTTAGATAGGCACTGATAATTAATAGAGGTAGCAAGGTTGAGAAAAACTAAGAAACTTCTATATTCCGAGAAGGGGCAGAAGCACCAAGAAGTGAATTTCCTCAAAATGGGAGATTTTACAAATATGTGGAATGAGAAATATTAGCAGATACAGAAAATGCTACACATTTGTCAAAAGCTAGCTTTTGATATTTTTCTATGCACTGCCAACCAGGTTTGCTCAAATTGATTGATATGCAGAAATAGATAGTGCAGCCAATGCAGAGAAGTTGTGAAACTGCAGAATTTGATCAATTACAAGAAATTGTGAACTTTCTTGATATGGAAACCAGATTAGTTGAAAAATATAGGAATGGAGATATTGAAGGCATACTTGAACAAAGAACATTGAAAAATGAATCGCTTTTTAGAAATAGATGTATTGGTATAGTTCGACAATAGAAGTTATTGGAGATGGAGCAATTGATTGAATTGAAGAAAGTTGTACATTCAATGAAAGAGCAGATCAGACAATCAGCGAAATTGATGCAAATGGAAGATTTTGCAAATATTTCGAATAAGATATATCTGCTGGCAGAGAAAATGCTTCATTATGCCTTATTGCTCGAAATTGACAGTTTGATAAATACCGAGAACCACGTTTGCTTCAACTGAAGAAAAGGAGAAATTGAAGTTGCAGAGAATGCAGGTAGCCTGCAATTGTGCTCATTAAAAGAAATATTCGAAAATGAGATTTTGATACATGCAGACAACTATTTTGCTTATAACTATTGAAATTTAGAAATGGTACATCAGCTGTACGATAAGAAGTTCAAAATGTGGAGAGTGAAAGAAAAAGAGACTGGTGTTTAGATAGGCACTGATAATTAATAGAGGTAGCAAGGTTGAGAAAAACTAAGAAACTTCTATATTCCGAGAAGGAGCAGAAGCACCAAGAAGTGAATTTCCTCAAAATGGGAGATTTTACAAATATGTGGAATGAGAAATATTAGCAGATACAGAAAATGCTACACATTTGTCAAAAGCTAGCTTTTGATATTTTTCTATGCACTGCCAACCAGGTTTGCTCAAATTGATTGATATGCAGAAATAGATAGTGCAGCCAATGCAGAGAAGTTGTGAAACTGCAGAATTTGATCAATTACAAGAAATTGTGAACTTTCTTGATATGGAAACCAGATTAGTTGAAAAATATAGGAATGGAGATATTGAAGGCATACTTGAACAAAGAACATTGAAAAATGAATCGCTTTTTAGAAATAGATGTATTGGTATAGTTCGACAATAGAAGTTATTGGAGATGGAGCAATTGATTGAATTGAAGAAAGTTGTACATTCAGTGAAAGAGCAGATCAGACAAACAGTGAAGTTGATGCAAATGGAAGATTTTGCAAATATTTCGAATAAGATATATCTGCTGACAGAGAAAATGCTTCCTTATGCCTTATTGCTCGAAATTGACAGTTTGATAAATACCGAGAAGCACGTTTACTTCAACTGAAGAAAAGGAGAAATTGAAGTTGCAGAGAATGCAAGTAGCCTGCAGTTGTGCTCATTAAAAGAAATATTCGAAAATGAGATTTTGATAGATGCAGACAACTATTTTCCTTATAACTATTGAAATTGAGAAATGGTACATCAGCTGTACGATAAGAAGTTCAAAATGTGGAGAGTGAAAGAAAAAGAGACTGGTGTTTAGATAGGCACTGATAATTAATAGAGGTAGCAAGGTTGAGAAAAACTAAGAAACTTCTATATTCCGAGAAGGAGCAGAAGCACCAAGAAGTGAATTTCCTCAAAATGGGAGATTTTACAAATATGTGGAATGAGAAATATTAGCAGATACAGAAAATGCTACACATTTGTCAAAAGCTAGCTTTTGATATTTTTCTATGCACTGCCAACCAGGTTTGCTCAAATTGATTGATATGCAGAAATAGATAGTGCAGCCAATGCAGAGAAGTTGTGAAACTGCAGAATTTGATCAATTACAAGAAATTGTGAACTTTCTTGATATGGAAACCAGATTAGTTGAAAAATATAGGAATGGAGATATTGAAGGCATACTTGAACAAAGAACATTGAAAAATGTATCGTTTTTTAGAAATAGATGTATTGGTATAGTTCGACAATAGAAGTTATTGGAGATGGAGCAATTGATTGAATTGAAGAAAGTTGTACATTCAATGAAAGAGCAGATCAGACAAACAGCGAAGTTGATGCAAATGGAAGATTTGGCAAATATTTCGAATAAGATATATCTGCTGGCAGAGAAAATGCTTCATTATGCCTTATTGCTCGAAATTGACAGTTTCATAAATACCGAGAAGCACGTTTACTTCAACTGAAGAAAAGGAGAAATTGAAGTTGCAGAGAATGCAAGTAGCCTGCAGTTGTGCTCATTAAAAGAAATATTCGAAAATGAGATTTTGATAGATGCAGACAACTATTTTGCTTATAACTATTGAAATTTAGGAAGGGTACATCAGCTGTACGATAAGAAGTTCAAAATGTGGAGAGTGAAAGAAAAAGAGACTGGTGTTTAGATAGGCACTGATAATTAATAGAGGTAGCAAGGTTGAGAAAAACTAAGAAACTTCTATATTCCGAGAAGGAGCAGAAGCACCAAGAAGTGAATTTCCTCAAAATGGGAGATTTTACAAATATGTGGAATGAGAAATATTAGCAGATACAGAAAATGCTACACATTTGTCAAAAGCTAGCTTTTGATATTTTTCTATGCACTGCCAACCAGGTTTGCTCAAATTGATTGATATGCAGAAATAGATAGTGCAGCCAATGCAGAGAAGTTGTGAAACTGCAGAATTTGATCAATTACAAGAAATTGTGAACTTTCTTGATATGGAAACCAGATTAGTTGAAAAATATAGGAATGGAGATATTGAAGGCATACTTGAACAAAGAACATTGAAAAATGAATCGCTTTTTAGAAATAGATGTATTGGTATAGTTCGACAATAGAAGTTATTGGAGATGGAGCAATTGATTGAATTGAAGAAAGTTGTACATTCAGTGAAAGAGCAGATCAGACAAACAGCGAAGTTGATGCAAATGGAAGATTTTGCAAATATTTCGAATAAGATATATCTGCTGACAGAGAAAATGCTTCCTTATGCTTTATTGCTCGAAATTGACAGTTTGATAAATACCGAGAAGCACGTTTACTTCAACTGAAGAAAAGGAGAAATTGAAGTTGCAGAGAATGCAAGTAGCCTGCAGTTGTGCTCATTAAAAGAAATATTCGAAAATGAGATTTTGATACATGCAGACAACTATTTTGCTTATAACTATTGAAATTTAGAAAGGGTACATCAGCTGTACGATAAGAAGTTCAAAATGTGGAGAGTGAAAGAAAAAGAGACTGGTGTTTAGATAGGCACTGATAATTAATAGAGGTAGCAAGGTTGAGAAAAACTAAGAAACTTCTATATTCCGAGAAGGAGCAGAAGCACCAAGAAGTGAATTTCCTCAAAATGGGAGATTTTACAAATATGTGGAATGAGAAATATTAGCAGATACAGAAAATGCTACACATTTGTCAAAAGCTAGCTTTTGATATTTTTCTATGCACTGCCAACCAGGTTTGCTCAAATTGATTGATATGCAGAAATAGATAGTGCAGCCAATGCAGAGAAGTTGTGAAACTGCAGAATTTGATCAATTACAAGAAATTGTGAACTTTCTTGATATGGAAACCAGATTAGTTGAAAAATATAGGAATGGAGATATTGAAGGCATACTTGAACAAAGAACATTGAAAAATGAATCGCTTTTTAGAAATAGATGTATTGGTATAGTTCGACAATAGAAGTTATTGGAGATGGAGCAATTGATTGAATTGAAGAAAGTTGTACATTCAATGAAAGAGCAGATCAGACAATCAGCGAAATTGATGCAAATGGAAGATTTTGCAAATATTTCGAATAAGATATATCTGCTGGCAGAGAAAATGCTTCATTATGCCTTATTGCTCGAAATTGACAGTTTGATAAATACCGAGAACCACGTTTGCTTCAACTGAAGAAAAGGAGAAATTGAAGTTGCAGAGAATGCAGGTAGCCTGCAATTGTGCTCATTAAAAGAAATATTCGAAAATGAGATTTTGATAGATGCAGACAACTATTTTGCTTATAACGATTGAAATTTAGAAATGGTACATCAGGTGTACGATAAGAAGTTCAAAATGTGGAGAGTGAAAGAAAAAGAGACTGGTGTTTAGATAGGCACTGATAATTAATAGAGGTAGCAAGGTTGAGAAAAAGTAAGAAACTTCTATATTCCGAGAAGGAGCAGAAGCTCCAAGAAGTGAATTTCCTCAAAATGGGAGATTTTACAAATATGTGGAATGAGAAATATTAGAAGATAGAGAAAATGCTACACATTTGTCAAAAGCTAGCTTTTGATATTTTTCTATGCACTGCCAACCAGGTTTGCTCAAATTGATTGATATGCAGAAATAGATAGTGCAGCCAATGCAGAGAAGTTGTGAAACTGCAGAATTTGATCAATTACAAGAAATTGTGAACTTTCTTGATATGGAAACCAGATTAGTTGAAAAATATAGGAATGGAGATATTGAAGGCATACTTGAACAAAGAATATTGAAAAATGTATCGTTTTTTAGAAATAGATGTATTGGTATAGTTCGACAATAGAAGTTATTGGAGATGGAGCAATTGATTGAATTGAAGAAAGTTGTACATTCAGTGAAAGAGCAGATCGGACAATCAGCGAAGTTGATGCAAATGGAAGATTTTGCAAATATTTCGAATAAGATATATCTGCTGACAGAGAAAATGCTTCCTTATGCTTTATTGCTCGAAATTGACAGTTTGATAAATACCGAGAAGCACGTTTACTTCAACTGAAGAAAAGGAGAAATTGAAGTTGCAGAGAATGCAAGTAGCCTGCAGTTGTGCTCATTAAAAGAAATATTCGAAAATGAGATTTTGATAGATGCAGACAACTATTTTGCTTATAACTATTGAAATTTAGAAATGGTACATCAGCTGTACGATAAGAAGTTCAAAATGTGGAGAGTGAAAGAAAAAGAGACTGGTGTTTAGATAGGCACTGATAATTAATAGAGGTAGCAAGGTTGAGAAAAACTAAGAAACTTCTATATTCCGAGAAGGAGCAGAAGCACCAAGAAGTGAATTTCCTCAAAATGGGAGATTTTACAAATATGTGGAATGAGAAATATTAGCAGATACAGAAAATGCTACACATTTGTCAAAAGCTAGCTATTGATATTTTTCTATGCACTGCCAACCAGGTTTGCTCAAATTGATTGATATGCAGAAATAGATAGTGCAGCCAATGCAGAGAAGTTGTGAAACTGCAGAATTTGATCAATTACAAGAAATTGTGAACTTTCTTGATATGGAAACCAGATTAGTTGAAAAATATAGGAATGGAGATATTGAAGGCATACTTGAACAAAGAACATTGAAAAATGAATCGCTTTTTAGAAATAGATGTATTGGTATAGTTCGACAATAGAAGTTATTGGAGATGGAGCAATTGATTGAATTGAAGAAAGTTGTACATTCAATGAAAGAGCAGATCAGACAATCAGCGAAGTTGATGCAAATGGAAGATTTTGCAAATATTTCGAATAAGATATATCTGCTGGCAGAGAAAATGCTTCATTATGCCTTATTGCTCGAAATTGACAGTTTGATAAATACCGAGAACCACGTTTGCTTCAACTGAAGAAAAGGAGAAATTGAAGTTGCAGAGAATGCAGGTAGCCTGCAATTGTGCTCATTAAAAGAAATATTCGAAAATGAGATTTTGATACATGCAGACAACTATTTTGCTTATAACTATTGAAATTTAGAAATGGTACATCAGCTGTACGATAAGAAGTTCAAAATGTGGAGAGTGAAAGAAAAAGAGACTGGTGTTTAGATAGGCACTGATAATTAATAGAGGTAGCAAGGTTGAGAAAAACTAAGAAACTTCTATATTCCGAGAAGGAGCAGAAGCACCAAGAAGTGAATTTCCTCAAAATGGGAGATTTTACAAATATGTGGAATGAGAAATATTAGCAGATACAGAAAATGCTACACATTTGTCAAAAGCTAGCTTTTGATATTTTTCTATGCACTGCCAACCAGGTTTGCTCAAATTGATTGATATGCAGAAATAGATAGTGCAGCCAATGCAGAGAAGTTGTGAAACTGCAGAATTTGATCAATTACAAGAAATTGTGAACTTTCTTGATATGGAAACCAGATTAGTTGAAAAATATAGGAATGGAGATATTGAAGGCATACTTGAACAAAGAACATTGAAAAATGAATCGCTTTTTAGAAATAGATGTATTGGTATAGTTCGACAATAGAAGTTATTGGAGATGGAGCAATTGATTGAATTGAAGAAAGTTGTACATTCAGTGAAAGAGCAGATCAGACAAACAGTGAAGTTGATGCAAATGGAAGATTTTGCAAATATTTCGAATAAGATATATCTGCTGACAGAGAAAATGCTTCCTTATGCCTTATTGCTCGAAATTGACAGTTTGATAAATACCGAGAAGCACGTTTACTTCAACTGAAGAAAAGGAGAAATTGAAGTTGCAGAGAATGCAAGTAGCCTGCAGTTGTGCTCATTAAAAGAAATATTCGAAAATGAGATTTTGATAGATGCAGACAACTATTTTGCTTATAACTATTGAAATTGAGAAATGGTACATCAGCTGTACGATAAGAAGTTCAAAATGTGGAGAGTGAAAGAAAAAGAGACTGGTGTTTAGATAGGCACTGATAATTAATAGAGGTAGCAAGGTTGAGAAAAACTAAGAAACTTCTATATTCCGAGAAGGAGCAGAAGCACCAAGAAGTGAATTTCCTCAAAATGGGAGATTTTACAAATATGTGGAATGAGAAATATTAGCAGATACAGAAAATGCTACACATTTGTCAAAAGCTAGCTTTTGATATTTTTCTATGCACTGCCAACCAGGTTTGCTCAAATTGATTGATATGCAGAAATAGATAGTGCAGCCAATGCAGAGAAGTTGTGAAACTGCAGAATTTGATCAATTACAAGAAATTGTGAACTTTCTTGATATGGAAGACAGATTAGTTGAAAAATATAGGAATGGAGATATTGAAGGCATACTTGAACAAAGAACATTGAAAAATGAATCGCTTTTTAGAAATAGATGTATTGGTATAGTTCGACAATAGAAGTTATTGGAGATGGAGCAATTGATTGAATTGAAGAAAGTTGTACATTCAGTGAAACAGCAGATCAGACAAACAGCGAAGTTGATGCAAATGGAAGATTTTGCAAATATTTCGAATAAGATATATCTGCTGACAGAGAAAATGCTTCCTTATGCCTTATTGCTCGAAATTGACAGTTTGATAAATACCGAGAAGCACGTTTACTTCAACTGAAGAAAAGGAGAAATTGAAGTTGCAGAGAATGCAAGTAGCCTGCAGTTGTGCTCATTAAAAGAAATATTCGAAAATGAGATTTTGATAGATGCAGACAACTATTTTGCTTATAACTATTGAAATTGAGAAATGGTACATCAGCTGTACGATAAGAAGTTCAAAATGTGGAGAGTGAAAGAAAAAGAGACTGGTGTTTAGATAGGCACTGATAATTAATAGAGGTAGCAAGGTTGAGAAAAACTAAGAAACTTCTATATTCCGAGAAGGAGCAGAAGCACCAAGAAGTGAATTTCCTCAAAATGGGAGATTTTACAAATATGTGGAATGACAAATATTAGCAGATACAGAAAATGCTACACATTTGTCAAAAGCTAGCTTTTGATATTTTTCTATGCACTGCCAACCAGGTTTGCTCAAATTGATTGATATGCAGAAATAGATAGTGCAGCCAATGCAGAGAAGTTGTGAAACTGCAGAATTTGATCAATTACAAGAAATTGTGAACTTTCTTGATATGGAAACCAGATTAGTTGAAAAATATAGGAATGGAGATATTGAAGGCATACTTGAACAAAGAACATTGAAAAATGAATCGCTTTTTAGAAATAGATGTATTGGTATAGTTCGACAATAGAAGTTATTGGAGATGGAGCAATTGATTGAATTGAAGAAAGTTGTACATTCAATGAAAGAGCAGATCAGACAATCAGCGAAGTTGATGCAAATGGAAGATTTTGCAAATATTTCGAATAAGATATATCTGCTGGCAGAGAAAATGCTTCATTATGCCTTATTGCTCGAAATTGACAGTTTGATAAATACCGAGAACCACGTTTGCTTCAACTGAAGAAAAGGAGAAATTGAAGTTGCAGAGAATGCAGGTAGCCTGCAATTGTGCTCATTAAAAGAAATATTCGAAAATGAGATTTTGATAGATGCAGACAACTATTTTGCTTATAACGATTGAAATTTAGAAATGGTACATCAGGTGTACGATAAGAAGTTCAAAATGTGGAGAGTGAAAGAAAAAGAGACTGGTGTTTAGATAGGCACTGATAATTAATAGAGGTAGCAAGGTTGAGAAAAACTAAGAAACTTCTATATTCCGAGAAGGAGCAGAAGCACCAAGAAGTGAATTTCCTCAAAATGGGAGATTTTACAAATATGTGGAATGAGAAATATTAGAAGATAGAGAAAATGCTACACATTTGTCAAAAGCTAGCTTTTGATATTTTTCTATGCACTGCCAACCAGGTTTGCTCAAATTGATTGATATGCAGAAATAGATAGTGCAGCCAATGCAGAGAAGTTGTGAAACTGCAGAATTTGATCAATTACAAGAAATTGTGAACTTTCTTGATATGGAAACCAGATTAGTTGAAAAATATAGGAATGGAGATATTGAAGGCATACTTGAACAAAGAACATTGAAAAATGTATCGTTTTTTAGAAATAGATGTATTGGTATAGTTCGACAATAGAAGTTATTGGAGATGGAGCAATTGATTGAATTGAAGAAAGTTGTACATTCAGTGAAAGAGCAGATCAGACAAACAGTGAAGTTGATGCAAATGGAAGATTTTGCAAATATTTCGAATAAGATATATCTGCTGACAGAGAAAATGCTTCCTTATGCCTTATTGCTCGAAATTGACAGTTTGATAAATACCGAGAAGCACGTTTACTTCAACTGAAGAAAAGGAGAAATTGAAGTTGCAGAGAATGCAAGTAGCCTGCAGTTGTGCTCATTAAAAGAAATATTCGAAAATGAGATTTTGATAGATGCAGACAACTATTTTGCTTATAACTATTGAAATTGAGAAATGGTACATCAGCTGTACGATAAGAAGTTCAAAATGTGGAGAGTGAAAGAAAAAGAGACTGGTGTTTAGATAGGCACTGATAATTAATAGAGGTAGCAAGGTTGAGAAAAACTAAGAAACTTCTATATTCCGAGAAGGAGCAGAAGCACCAAGAAGTGAATTTCCTCAAAATGGGAGATTTTACAAATATGTGGAATGAGAAATATTAGCAGATACAGAAAATGCTACACATTTGTCAAAAGCTAGCTTTTGATATTTTTCTATGCACTGCCAACCAGGTTTGCTCAAATTGATTGATATGCAGAAATAGATAGTGCAGCCAATGCAGAGAAGTTGTGAAACTGCAGAATTTGATCAATTACAAGAAATTGTGAACTTTCTTGATATGGAAACCAGATTAGTTGAAAAATATAGGAATGGAGATATTGAAGGCATACTTGAACAAAGAACATTGAAAAATGTATCGTTTTTCAGAAATAGATGTATTGGTATAGTTCGACAATAGAAGTTATTGGAGATGGAGCAATTGATTGAATTGAAGAAAGTTGTACATTCAATGAAAGAGCAGATCAGACAAACAGCGAAGTTGATGCAAATGGAAGATTTGGCAAATATTTCGAATAAGATATATCTGCTGGCAGAGAAAATGCTTCATTATGCCTTATTGCTCGAAATTGACAGTTTGATAAATACCGAGAACCACGTTTGCTTCAACTGAAGAAAAGGAGAAATTGAAGTTGCAGAGAGTGCAGGTAGCCTGCAGTTGTGCTCATTAAAAGAAATATTCGAAAATGAGATTTTGATAGATGCAGACAACTACTTTGCTTATAACTATTGAAATTGAGAAATCGTACATTCAGGTGTATGATAAACAGCTCGAAATGTGGACAGCGATAGAAAAAGAGACTGCTGTTTAGATAGGCATTGATAATTAATAGATGTAGCAAGGTTGAGAAAAAGTACGTAAATTGGATATTCAGAGAAGGAGCAGAAGCTCGAAAAAGTGAATTACGTTGAAATAGGAGATTTTACAAAGATGGGGAATGAGAAATATCAGCAATTAGTCAAAATGCTACACCTTTGACAAAAGCTAGCTTTTGATTTTTTGCTATGCACAGGCAACCAGTTTTGCTCAAATTGATTGATATGCAGAAATAGATAGTGCAGCCAATGCAGAGAAGTTGTGAAACTGCAGAATTTGATCAATTACAAGAAATTGTGAACTTTCTTGATATGGAAACCAGAGTAGTTGAAAAATATAGGAATGGAGATATTGAAGGCATACTTGAACAAAGAACATTGAAAAATGTATCGTTTTTTAGAAACAGATGATTGGTATAGTTCGACAATAGAAGTTATTGGAGATGGAGCAATTGATTGAATTGAAGAAAGTTGTACATTCAGTGAAAGAGCAGATCAGACAAACAGTGAAGTTGATGCAAATGGAAGATTTTGCAAATATTTCGAATAAGATATATCTGCTGACAGAGAAAATGCCTTATTGCTCGAAATTGACAGTTTGATAAATACCGAGAAGCACGTTTACTTCAACTGAAGAAAAGGAGAAATTGAAGTTGCAGAGAATGCAAGTAGCCTGCAGTTGTGCTCATTAAAAGAAATATTCGAAAATGAGATTTTGATAGATGCAGACAACTATTTTGCTTATAACTATTGAAATTGAGAAATGGTACATCAGCTGTACGATAAGAAGTTCAAAATGTGGAGAGTGAAAGAAAAAGAGACTGGTGTTTAGATAGGCACTGATAATTAATAGAGGTAGCAAGGTTGAGAAAAACTAAGAAACTTCTATATTCCGAGAAGGAGCAGAAGCACCAAGAAGTGAATTTCCTCAAAATGGGAGATTTTACAAATATGTGGAATGAGAAATATTAGCAGATACAGAAAATGCTACACATTTGTCAAAAGCTAGCTTTTGATATTTTTCTATGCACTGCCAACCAGGTTTGCTCAAATTGATTGATATGCAGAAATAGATAGTGCAGCCAATGCAGAGAAGTTGTGAAACTGCAGAATTTGATCAATTACAAGAAATTGTGAACTTTCTTGATATGGAAACCAGATTAGTTGAAAAATATAGGAATGGAGATATTGAAGGCATACTTGAACAAAGAACATTGAAAAATGATTCGCTTTTTAGAAATAGATGTATTGGTATAGTTCGACAATAGAAGTTATTGGAGATGGAGCAATTGATTGAATTGAAGAAAGTTGTACATTCAGTGAAAGAGCAGATCAGACAAACAGTGAAGTTGATGCAAATGGAAGATTTTGCAAATATTTCGAATAAGATATATCTGCTGACAGAGAAAATGCTTCCTTATGCCTTATTGCTCGAAATTGACAGGTTGATAAATACCGAGAAGCACGTTTACTTCAACTGAAGAAAAGGAGAAATTGAAGTTGCAGAGAATGCAAGTAGCCTGCAGTTGTGCTCATTAAAAGAAATATTCGAAAATGAGATTTTGATAGATGCAGACAACTATTTTGCTTATAACTATTGAAATTTAGAAATGGTACATCAGCTGTACGATAAGAAGTTCAAAATGTGGAGAGTGAAAGAAAAAGAGACTGGTGTTTAGATAGGCACTGATAATTAATAGAGGTAGCAAGGTTGAGAAAAACTAAGAAACTTCTATATTCCGAGAAGGAGCAGAAGCACCAAGAAGTGAATTTCCTCAAAATGGGAGATTTTACAAATATGTGGAATGAGAAATATTAGCAGATACAGAAAATGCTACACATTTGTCAAAAGCTAGCTTTTGATATTTTTCTATGCACTGCCAACCAGGTTTGCTCAAATTGATTGATATGCAGAAATAGATAGTGCAGCCAATGCAGAGAAGTTGTGAAACTGCAGAATTTGATCAATTACAAGAAATTGTGAACTTTCTTGATATGGAAACCAGATTAGTTGAAAAATATAGGAATGGAGATAATGAAGGCATACTTGAACAAAGAACATTGAAAAATGAATCGCTTTTTAGAAATAGATGTATTGGTATAGTTCGACAATAGAAGTTATTGGAGATGGAGCAATTGATTGAATTGAAGAAAGTTGTACATTCAATGAAAGAGCAGATCAGACAATCAGCGAAGTTGTTGCAAATGGAAGATTTTGCAAATATTTCGAATAAGATATATCTGCTGACAGAGAAAATGCTTCCTTATGCCTTATTGCTCGAAATTGACAGTTTGATAAATACCGAGAAGCACGTTTACTTCAACTGAAGAAAAGGAGAAATTGAAGTTGCAGAGAATGCAAGTAGCCTGCAGTTGTGCTCATTAAAAGAAATATTCGAAAATGAGATTTTGATAGATGCAGACAACTATTTTGCTTATAACTATTGAAATTGAGAAATGGTACATCAGCTGTACGATAAGAAGTTCAAAATGTGGAGAGTGAAAGAAAAAGAGACTGGTGTTTAGATAGGCACTGATAATTAATAGAGGTAGCAAGGTTGAGAAAAACTAAGAAACTTCTATATTCCGAGAAGGAGCAGAAGCACCAAGAAGTGAATTTCCTCAAAATGGGAGATTTTACAAATATGTGGAATGACAAATATTAGCAGATACAGAAAATGCTACACATTTGTCAAAAGCTAGCTTTTGATATTTTTCTATGCACTGCCAACCAGGTTTGCTCAAATTGATTGATATGCAGAAATAGATAGTGCAGCCAATGCAGAGAAGTTGTGAAACTGCAGAATTTGATCAATTACAAGAAATTGTGAACTTTCTTGATATGGAAACCAGATTAGTTGAAAAATATAGGAATGGAGATATTGAAGGCATACTTGAACAAAGAACATTGAAAAATGAATCGCTTTTTAGAAATAGATGTATTGGTATAGTTCGACAATAGAAGTTATTGGAGATGGAGCAATTGATTGAATTGAAGAAAGTTGTACATTCAATGAAAGAGCAGATCAGACAATCAGCGAAGTTGATGCAAATGGAAGATTTTGCAAATATTTCGAATAAGATATATCTGCTGGCAGAGAAAATGCTTCATTATGCCTTATTGCTCGAAATTGACAGTTTGATAAATACCGAGAACCACGTTTGCTTCAACTGAAGAAAAGGAGAAATTGAAGTTGCAGAGAATGCAGGTAGCCTGCAATTGTGCTCATTAAAAGAAATATTCGAAAATGAGATTTTGATAGATGCAGACAACTATTTTGCTTATAACGATTGAAATTTAGAAATGGTACATCAGGTGTACGATAAGAAGTTCAAAATGTGGAGAGTGAAAGAAAAAGAGACTGGTGTTTAGATAGGCACTGATAATTAATAGAGGTAGCAAGGTTGAGAAAAACTAAGAAACTTCTATATTCCGAGAAGGAGCAGAAGCTCCAAGCAGTGAATTTCCTCAAAATGGGAGATTTTACAAATATGTGGAATGAGAACTATTAGAAGATAGAGAAAATGCTACACATTTGTCAAAAGCTAGCTTTTGATATTTTTCTATGCACTGCCAACCAGATTTGCTCAAATTGATTGATATGCAGAAATAGATAGTGCAGCCAATGCAGAGAAGTTGTGAAACTGCAGAATTTGATCAATTACAAGAAATTGTGAACTTTCTTGATATGGAAACCAGATTAGTTGAAAAATATAGGAATGGAGATATTGAAGGCATACTTGAACAAAGAACATTGAAAAATGAATAGTTTTTTAGAAATAGATGTATTGGTATAGTTCGACAATAGAAGTTATTGGAGATGGAGCAATTGATTGAATTGAAGAAAGTTGTACATTCAGTGAAAGAGCAGATCAGACAAACAGCGAAGTTGATGCAAATGGAAGATTTTGCAAATATTTCGAATAAGATATATCTGCTGACAGAGAAAATGCTTCCTTATGCCTTATTGCTCGAAATTGACAGTTTGATAAATACCGAGAAGCACGTTTACTTCAACTGAAGAAAAGGAGAAATTGAAGTTGCAGAGAATGCAAGTAGCCTGCAGTTGTGCTCATTAAAAGAAATATTCGAAAATGAGATTTTGATAGATGCAGACAACTATTTTGCTTATAACTATTGAAATTTAGAAATGGTACATCAGCTGTACGATAAGAAGTTCAAAATGTGGAGAGTGAAAGAAAAAGAGACTGGTGTTTAGATAGGCACTGATAATTAATAGATGTAGCAAGGTTGAGAAAAACTAAGAAACTTCTATATTCCGAGAAGGAGCAGAAGCACCAAGAAGTGAATTTCCTCAAAATGGGAGATTTTACAAATATGTGGAATGAGAAATATTAGCAGATACAGAAAATGCTACACATTTGTCAAAAGCTAGCTTTTGATATTTTTCTATGCACTGCCAACCAGGTTTGCTCAAATTGATTGATATGCAGAAATAGATAGTGCAGCCAATGCAGAGAAGTTGTGAAACTGCAGAATTTGATCAATTACAAGAAATTGTGAACTTTCTTGATATGGAAACCAGATTAGTTGAAAAATATAGGAATGGAGATATTGAAGGCATACTTGAACAAAGAACATTGAAAAATGAATCGCTTTTTAGAAATAGATGTATTGGTATAGTTCGACAATAGAAGTTATTGGAGATGGAGCAATTGATTGAATTGAAGAAAGTTGTACATTCAATGAAAGAGCAGATCAGACAATCAGCGAAGTTGATGCAAATGGAAGATTTTGCAAATATTTCGAATAAGATATATCTGCTGGCAGAGAAAATGCTTCATTATGCCTTATTGCTCGAAATTGACAGTTTGATAAATACCGAGAACCACGTTTGCTTCAACTGAAGAAAAGGAGAAATTGAAGTTGCAGAGAATGCAGGTAGCCTGCAATTGTGCTCATTAAAAGAAATATTCGAAAATGAGATTTTGATAGATGCAGACAACTATTTTGCTTATAACGATTGAAATTTAGAAATGGTACATCAGGTGTACGATAAGAAGTTCAAAATGTGGAGAGTGAAAGAAAAAGAGACTGGTGTTTAGATAGGCACTGATAATTAATAGAGGTAGCAAGGTTGAGAAAAACTAAGAAACTTCTATATTCCGAGAAGGAGCAGAAGCTCCAAGCAGTGAATTTCCTCAAAATGGGAGATTTTACAAATATGTGGAATGAGAACTATTAGAAGATAGAGAAAATGCTACACATTTGTCAAAAGCTAGCTTTTGATATTTTTCTATGCACTGCCAACCAGATTTGCTCAAATTGATTGATATGCAGAAATAGATAGTGCAGCCAATGCAGAGAAGTTGTGAAACTGCAGAATTTGATCAATTACAAGAAATTGTGAACTTTCTTGATATGGAAACCAGATTAGTTGAAAAATATTGGAATGGAGATATTGAAGGCATACTTGAACAAAGAACATTGAAAAATGAATAGTTTTTTAGAAATAGATGTATTGGTATAGTTCGACAATAGAAGTTATTGGAGATGGAGCAATTGATTGAATTGAAGAAAGTTGTACATTCAGTGAAAGAGCAGATCAGACAAACAGCGAAGTTGATGCAAATGGAAGATTTTGCAAATATTTCGAATAAGATATATCTGCTGACAGAGAAAATGCTTCCTTATGCCTTATTGCTCGAAATTGACAGTTTGATAAATACCGAGAAGCACGTTTACTTCAACTGAAGAAAAGGAGAAATTGAAGTTGCAGAGAATGCAAGTAGCCTGCAGTTGTGCTCATTAAAAGAAATATTCGAAAATGAGATTTTGATAGATGCAGACAACTATTTTGCTTATAACTATTGAAATTTAGAAATGGTACATCAGCTGTACGATAAGAAGTTCAAAATGTGGAGAGTGAAAGAAAAAGAGACTGGTGTTTAGATAGGCACTGATAATTAATAGATGTAGCAAGGTTGAGAAAAACTAAGAAACTTCTATATTCCGAGAAGGAGCAGAAGCACCAAGAAGTGAATTTCCTCAAAATGGGAGATTTTACAAATATGTGGAATGAGAAATATTAGCAGATGCAGAAAATGCTACACATTTGTCAAAAGCTAGCTTTTGATATTTTTCTATGCACTGCCAACCAGGTTTGCTCAAATTGATTGATATGCAGAAATAGATAGTGCAGCCAATGCAGAGAAGTTGTGAAACTGCAGAATTTGATCAATTACAAGAAATTGTGAACTTTCTTGATATGGAAACCAGATTAGTTGAAAAATATAGGAATGGAGATATTGAAGGCATACTTGAACAAAGAACATTGAAAAATGAATCGCTTTTTAGAAATAGATGTATTGGTATAGTTCGACAATAGAAGTTATTGGAGATGGAGCAATTGATTGAATTGAAGAAAGTTGTACATTCAATGAAAGAGCAGATCAGACAATCAGCCAAGTTGATGCAAATGGAAGATTTTGCAAATATTTCGAATAAGATATATCTGCTGACAGAGAAAATGCTTCCTTATGCCTTATTGCTCGAAATTGACAGTTTGATAAATACCGAGAAGCACGTTTACTTCAACTGAAGAAAAGGAGAAATTGAAGTTGCAGAGAATGCAAGTAGCCTGCAGTTGTGCTCATTAAAAGAAATATTCGAAAATGAGATTTTGATAGATGCAGACAACTATTTTGCTTATAACTATTGAAATTTAGAAATGGTACATCAGCTGTACGATAAGAAGTTCAAAATGTGGAGAGTGAAAGAAAAAGAGACTGGTGTTTAGATAGGCACTGATAATTAATAGATGTAGCAAGGTTGAGAAAAACTAAGAAACTTCTATATTCCGAGAAGGAGCAGAAGCACCAAGAAGTGAATTTCCTCAAAATGGGAGATTTTACAAATATGTGGAATGAGAAATATTAGCAGATACAGAAAATGCTACACATTTGTCAAAAGCTAGCTTTTGATATTTTTCTATGCACTGCCAACCAGGTTTGCTCAAATTGATTGATATGCAGAAATAGATAGTGCAGCCAATGCAGAGAAGTTGTGAAACTGCAGAATTTGATCAATTACAAGAAATTGTGAACTTTCTTGATATGGAAACCAGATTAGTTGAAAAATATAGGAATGGAGATATTGAAGGCATACTTGAACAAAGAACATTGAAAAATGAATCGCTTTTTAGAAATAGATGTATTGGTATAGTTCGACAATAGAAGTTATTGGAGATGGAGCAATTGATTGAATTGAAGAAAGTTGTACATTCAATGAAAGAGCAGATCAGACAATCAGCGAAGTTGATGCAAATGGAAGATTTTGCAAATATTTCGAATAAGATATATCTGCTGGCAGAGAAAATGCTTCATTATGCCTTATTGCTCGAAATTGACAGTTTGATAAATACCGAGAACCACGTTTGCTTCAACTGAAGAAAAGGAGAAATTGAAGTTGCAGAGAATGCAGGTAGCCTGCAATTGTGCTCATTAAAAGAAATATTCGAAAATGAGATTTTGATAGATGCAGACAACTATTTTGCTTATAACGATTGAAATTTAGAAATGGTACATCAGGTGTACGATAAGAAGTTCAAAATGTGGAGAGTGAAAGAAAAAGAGACTGGTGTTTAGAGAGGCACTGATAATTAATAGAGGTAGCAAGGTTGAGAAAAACTAAGAAACTTCTATATTCCGAGAAGGAGCAGAAGCACCAAGAAGTGAATTTCCTCAAAATGGGAGATTTTACAAATATGTGGAATGAGAAATATTAGCAGATACAGAAAATGCTACACATTTGTCAAAAGCTAGCTTTTGATATTTTTCTATGCACTGCCAACCAGGTTTGCTCAAATTGATTGATATGCAGAAATAGATAGTGCAGCCAATGCAGAGAAGTTGTGAAACTGCAGAATTTGATCAATTACAAGAAATTGTGAACTTTCTTGATATGGAAACCAGATTAGTTGAAAAATATAGGAATGGAGATATTGAAGGCATACTTGAACAAAGAACATTGAAAAATGTATCGTTTTTTAGAAATAGATGTATTGGTATAGTTCGACAATAGAAGTTATTGGAGATGGAGCAATTGATTGAATTGAAGAAAGTTGTACATTCAATGAAAGAGCAGATCAGACAATCAGCGAAGTTGATGCAAATGGAAGATTTTGCAAATATTTCGAATAAGATATATCTGCTGGCAGAGAAAATGCTTCATTATGCCTTATTGCTCGAAATTGACAGTTTGATAAATACCGAGAACCACGTTTGCTTCAACTGAAGAAAAGGAGAAATTGAAGTTGCAGAGAATGCAGGTAGCCTGCAATTGTGCTCATTAAAAGAAATATTCGAAAATGAGATTTTGATAGATGCAGACAACTATTTTGCTTATAACGATTGAAATTTAGAAATGGTACATCAGGTGTACGATAAGAAGTTCAAAATGTGGAGAGTGAAAGAAAAAGAGACTGGTGTTTAGATAGGCACTGATAATTAATAGAGGTAGCAAGGTTGAGAAAAACTAAGAAACTTCTATATTCCGAGAAGGAGCAGAAGCACCAAGAAGTGAATTTCCTCAAAATGGGAGATTTTACAAATATGTGGAATGAGAAATATTAGCAGATACAGAAAATGCTACACATTTGTCAAAAGCTAGCTTTTGATATTTTTCTATGCACTGCCAACCAGGTTTGCTCAAATTGATTGATATGCAGAAATAGATAGTGCAGCCAATGCAGAGAAGTTGTGAAACTGCAGAATTTGATCAATTACAAGAAATTGTGAACTTTCTTGATATGGAAACCAGATTAGTTGAAAAATATAGGAATGGAGATATTGAAGGCATACTTGAACAAAGAACATTGAAAAATGAATCGCTTTTTAGAAATAGATGTATTGGTATAGTTCGACAATAGAAGTTATTGGAGATGGAGCAATTGATTGAATTGAAGAAAGTTGTACATTCAATGAAAGAGCAGATCAGACAATCAGCGAAGTTGATGCAAATGGAAGATTTTGCAAATATTTCGAATAAGATATATCTGCTGGCAGAGAAAATGCTTCATTATGCCTTATTGCTCGAAATTGACAGTTTGATAAATACCGAGAACCACGTTTGCTTCAACTGAAGAAAAGGAGAAATTGAAGTTGCAGAGAATGCAGGTAGCCTGCAATTGTGCTCATTAAAAGAAATATTCGAAAATGAGATTTTGATAGATGCAGACAACTATTTTGCTTATAACGATTGAAATTTAGAAATGGTACATCAGGTGTACGATAAGAAGTTCAAAATGTGGAGAGTGAAAGAAAAAGAGACTGGTGTTTAGATAGGCACTGATAATTAATAGAGGTAGCAAGGTTGAGAAAAAGTAAGAAACTTCTATATTCCGAGAAGGAGCAGAAGCTCCAAGAAGTGAATTTCCTCAAAATGGGAGATTTTACAAATATGTGGAATGAGAAATATTAGAAGATAGAGAAAATGCTACACATTTGTCAAAAGCTAGCTTTTGATATTTTTCTATGCACTGCCAACCAGGTTTGCTCAAATTGATTGATATGCAGAAATAGATAGTGCAGCCAATGCAGAGAAGTTGTGAAACTGCAGAATTTGATCAATTACAAGAAATTGTGAACTTTCTTGATATGGAAACCAGATTAGTTGAAAAATATAGGAATGGAGATATTGAAGGCATACTTGAACAAAGAACATTGAAAAATGTATCGTTTTTTAGAAATAGATGTATTGGTATAGTTCGACAATAGAAGTTATTGGAGATGGAGCAATTGATTGAATTGAAGAAAGTTGTACATTCAGTGAAAGAGCAGATCAGACAAACAGTGAAGTTGATGCAAATGGAAGATTTTGCAAATATTTCGAATAAGATATATCTGCTGACAGAGAAAATGCTTCCTTATGCCTTATTGCTCGAAATTGACAGTTTGATAAATACCGAGAAGCACGTTTACTTCAACTGAAGAAAAGGAGAAATTGAAGTTGCAGAGAATGCAAGTAGCCTGCAGTTGTGCTCATTAAAAGAAATATTCGAAAATGAGATTTTGATAGATGCAGACATCTATTTTGCTTATAACTATTGAAATTGAGAAATGGTACATCAGCTGTACGATAAGAAGTTCAAAATGTGGAGAGTGAAAGAAAAAGAGACTGGTGTTTAGATAGGCACTGATAATTAATAGAGGTAGCAAGGTTGAGAAAAACTAAGAAACTTCTATATTCCGAGAAGGAGCAGAAGCACCAAGAAGTGAATTTCCTCAAAATGGGAGATTTTACAAATATGTGGAATGAGAAATATTAGCAGATACAGAAAATGCTACACATTTGTCAAAAGCTAGCTTTTGATATTTTTCTATGCACTGCCAACCAGGTTTGCTCAAATTGATTGATATGCAGAAATAGATAGTGCAGCCAATGCAGAGAAGTTGTGAAACTGCAGAATTTGATCAATTACAAGAAATTGTGAACTTTCTTGATATGGAAACCAGATTAGTTGAAAAATATAGGAATGGAGATATTGAAGGCACACTTGAACAAAGAACATTGAAAAATGAATCGCTTTTTAGAAATAGATGTATTGGTATAGTTCGACAATAGATGTTATTGGAGATGGAGCAATTGATTGAATTGAAGAAAGTTGTACATTCAATGAAAGAGCAGATCAGACAATCAGCGAAGTTGATGCAAATGGAAGATTTTGCAAATATTTCGAATAAGATATATCTGCTGGCAGAGAAAATGCTTCATTATGCCTTATTGCTCGAAATTGACAGTTTGATAAATACCGAGAACCACGTTTGCTTCAACTGAAGAAAAGGAGAAATTGAAGTTGCAGAGAATGCAGGTAGCCTGCAATTGTGCTCATTAAAAGAAATATTCGAAAATGAGATTTTGATAGATGCAGACAACTATTTTGCTTATAACGATTGAAATTTAGAAATGGTACATCAGGTGTACGATAAGAAGTTCAAAATGTGGAGAGTGAAAGAAAAAGAGACTGGTGTTTAGATAGGCACTGATAATTAATAGAGGTAGCAAGGTTGAGAAAAACTAAGAAACTTCTATATTCCGAGAAGGAGCAGAAGCACCAAGAAGTGAATTTCCTCAAAATGGGAGATTTTACAAATATGTGGAATGAGAAATATTAGCAGATACAGAAAATGCTACACATTTGTCAAAAGCTAGCTTTTGATATTTTTCTATGCACTGCCAACCAGGTTTGCTCAAATTGATTGATATGCAGAAATAGATAGTGCAGCCAATGCAGAGAAGTTGTGAAACTGCAGAATTTGATCAATTACAAGAAATTGTGAACTTTCTTGATATGGAAACCAGATTAGTTGAAAAATATAGGAATGGAGATATTGAAGGCATACTTGAACAAAGAACATTGAAAAATGTATCGTTTTTTAGAAATAGATGTATTGGTATAGTTCGACAATAGAAGTTATTGGAGATGGAGCAATTGATTGAATTGAAGAAAGTTGTACATTCAATGAAAGAGCAGATCAGACAATCAGCGAAGTTGATGCAAATGGAAGATTTTGCAAATATTTCGAATAAGATATATCTGCTGGCAGAGAAAATGCTTCATTATGCCTTATTGCTCGAAATTGACAGTTTGATAAATACCGAGAACCACGTTTGCTTCAACTGAAGAAAAGGAGAAATTGAAGTTGCAGAGAATGCAGGTAGCCTGCAATTGTGCTCATTAAAAGAAATATTCGAAAATGAGATTTTGATAGATGCAGACAACTATTTTGCTTATAACGATTGAAATTTAGAAATGGTACATCAGGTGTGCGATAAGAAGTTCAAAATGTGGAGAGTGAAAGAAAAAGAGACTGGTGTTTAGATAGGCACTGATAATTAATAGAGGTAGCAAGGTTGAGAAAAAGTAAGAAACTTCTATATTCCGAGAAGGAGCAGAAGCTCCAAGAAGTGAATTTCCTCAAAATGGGAGATTTTACAAATATGTGGAATGAGAAATATTAGCAGATACAAAAAATGCTACACATTTGTCAAAAGCTAGCTTTTGATATTTTTCTATGCACTGCCAACCAGGTTTGCTCAAATTGATTGATATGCAGAAATAGATAGTGCAGCCAATGCAGAGAAGTTGTGAAACTGCAGAATTTGATCAATTACAAGAAATTGTGAACTTTCTTGATATGGAAACCAGATTAGTTGAAAAATATAGGAATGGAGATATTGAAGGCATACTTGAACAAAGAACATTGAAAAATGTATCGTTTTTTAGAAATAGATGTATTGGTATAGTTCGACAATAGAAGTTATTGGAGATGGAGCAATTGATTGAATTGAAGAAAGTTGTACATTCAGTGAAAGAGCAGATCAGACAAACAGTGAAGTTGATGCAAATGGAAGATTTTGCAAATATTTCGAATAAGATATATCTGCTGACAGAGAAAATGCTTCCTTATGCCTTATTGCTCGAAATTGACAGTTTGATAAATACCGAGAAGCACGTTTACTTCAACTGAAGAAAAGGAGAAATTGAAGTTGCAGAGAATGCAAGTAGCCTGCAGTTGTGCTCATTAAAAGAAATATTCGAAAATGAGATTTTGATAGATGCAGACATCTATTTTGCTTATAACTATTGAAATTGAGAAATGGTACATCAGCTGTACGATAAGAAGTTCAAAATGTGGAGAGTGAAAGAAAAAGAGACTGGTGTTTAGATAGGCACTGATAATTAATAGAGGTAGCAAGGTTGAGAAAAACTAAGAAACTTCTATATTCCGAGAAGGAGCAGAAGCACCAAGAAGTGAATTTCCTCAAAATGGGAGATTTTACAAATATGTGGAATGAGAAATATTAGCAGATACAGAAAATGCTACACATTTGTCAAAAGCTAGCTTTTGATATTTTTCTATGCACTGCCAACCAGGTTTGCTCAAATTGATTGATATGCAGAAATAGATAGTGCAGCCAATGCAGAGAAGTTGTGAAACTGCAGAATTTGATCAATTACAAGAAATTGTGAACTTTCTTGATATGGAAACCAGATTAGTTGAAAAATATAGGAATGGAGATATTGAAGGCACACTTGAACAAAGAACATTGAAAAATGAATCGCTTTTTAGAAATAGATGTATTGGTATAGTTCGACAATAGAAGTTATTGGAGATGGAGCAATTGATTGAATTGAAGAAAGTTGTACATTCAATGAAAGAGCAGATCAGACAATCAGCGAAGTTGATGCAAATGGAAGATTTTGCAAATATTTCGAATAAGATATATCTGCTGGCAGAGAAAATGCTTCATTATGCCTTATTGCTCGAAATTGACAGTTTGATAAATACCGAGAACCACGTTTGCTTCAACTGAAGAAAAGGAGAAATTGAAGTTGCAGAGAATGCAGGTAGCCTGCAATTGTGCTCATTAAAAGAAATATTCGAAAATGAGATTTTGATAGATGCAGACAACTATTTTGCTTATAACGATTGAAATTTAGAAATGGTACATCAGGTGTACGATAAGAAGTTCAAAATGTGGAGAGTGAAAGAAAAAGAGACTGGTGTTTAGATAGGCACTGATAATTAATAGAGGTAGCAAGGTTGAGAAAAACTAAGAAACTTCTATATTCCGAGAAGGAGCAGAAGCACCAAGAAGTGAATTTCCTCAAAATGGGAGATTTTACAAATATGTGGAATGAGAAATATTAGCAGATACAGAAAATGCTACACATTTGTCAAAAGCTAGCTTTTGATATTTTTCTATGCACTGCCAACCAGGTTTGCTCAAATTGATTGATATGCAGAAATAGATAGTGCAGCCAATGCAGAGAAGTTGTGAAACTGCAGAATTTGATCAATTACAAGAAATTGTGAACTTTCTTGATATGGAAACCAGATTAGTTGAAAAATATAGGAATGGAGATATTGAAGGCATACTTGAACAAAGAACATTGAAAAATGTATCGTTTTTTAGAAATAGATGTATTGGTATAGTTCGACAATAGAAGTTATTGGAGATGGAGCAATTGATTGAATTGAAGAAAGTTGTACATTCAATGAAAGAGCAGATCAGACAATCAGCGAAGTTGATGCAAATGGAAGATTTTGCAAATATTTCGAATAAGATATATCTGCTGGCAGAGAAAATGCTTCATTATGCCTTATTGCTCGAAATTGACAGTTTGATAAATACCGAGAACCACGTTTGCTTCAACTGAAGAAAAGGAGAAATTGAAGTTGCAGAGAATGCAGGTAGCCTGCAATTGTGCTCATTAAAAGAAATATTCGAAAATGAGATTTTGATAGATGCAGACAACTATTTTGCTTATAACGATTGAAATTTAGAAATGGTACATCAGGTGTACGATATGAAGTTCAAAATGTGGAGAGTGAAAGAAAAAGAGACTGGTGTTTAGATAGGCACTGATAATTAATAGAGGTAGCAAGGTTGAGAAAAACTAAGAAACTTCTATATTCCGAGAAGGAGCAGAAGCTCCAAGAAGTGAATTTCCTCAAAATGGGAGATTTTACAAATATGTGGAATGAGAAATATTAGAAGATAGAGAATATGCTACACCTTTGTCAAAAGCTAGCTTTTGATATTTTTCTATGCACTGCCAACCAGGTTTGCTCAAATTGATTGATATGCAGAAATAGATAGTGCAGCCAATGCAGAGAAGTTGTGAAACTGCAGAATTTGATCAATTACAAGAAATTGTGAACTTTCTTGATATGGAAACCAGATTAGTTGAAAAATATAGGAATGGAGATATTGAAGGCATACTTGAACAAAGAACATTGAAAAATGAATAGTTTTTTAGAAATAGATGTATTGGTATAGTTCGACAATAGAAATTATTGGAGATGGAGCAATTGATTGAATTGAAGAAAGTTGTACATTCAGTGAAAGAGCAGATCAGACAAACAGCGAAGTTGATGCAAATGGAAGATTTTGCAAATATTTCGAATAAGATATATCTGCTGACAGAGAAAATGCTTCCTTATGCCTTATTGCTCGAAATTGACAGTTTGATAAATACCGAGAAGCACGTTTACTTCAACTGAAGAAAAGGAGAAATTGAAGTTGCAGAGAATGCAAGTAGCCTGTAGTTGTGCTCATTAAAAGAAATATTCGAAAATGAGATTTTGATAGATGCAGACAACTATTTTGCTTATAACGATTGAAATTTAGAAATGGTACATCAGCTGTACGATAAGAAGTTCAAAATGTGGAGAGTGAAAGAAAAAGAGACTGGTGTTTAGATAGGCACTGATAATTAATAGAGGTAGCAAGGTTGAGAAAAACTAAGAAACTTCTATATTCCGAGAAGGAGCAGAAGCACCAAGAAGTGAATTTCCTCAAAATGGGAGATTTTACAAATATGTGGAATGAGAAATATTAGCAGATACAGAAAATGCTACACATTTGTCAAAAGCTAGCTTTTGATATTTTTCTATGCACTGCCAACCAGGTTTGCTCAAATTGATTGATATGCAGAAATAGATAGTGCAGCCAATGCAGAGAAGTTGTGAAACTGCAGAATTTGATCAATTACAAGAAATTGTGAACTTTCTTGATATGGAAACCAGATTAGTTGAAAAATATAGGAATGGAGATATTGAAGGCATACTTGAACAAAGAACATTGAAAAATGAATCGCTTTTTAGAAATAGATGTATTGGTATAGTTCGACAATAGAAGTTATTGGAGATGGAGCAATTGATTGAATTGAAGAAAGTTGTACATTCAATGAAAGAGCAGATCAGACAATCAGCGAAGTTGATGCAAATGGAAGATTTTGCAAATATTTCGAATAAGATATATCTGCTGGCAGAGAAAATGCTTCATTATGCCTTATTGCTCGAAATTGACAGTTTGATAAATACCGAGAACCACGTTTGCTTCAACTGAAGAAAAGGAGAAATTGAAGTTGCAGAGAATGCAGGTAGCCTGCAATTGTGCTCATTAAAAGAAATATTCGAAAATGAGATTTTGATAGATGCAGACAACTATTTTGCTTATAACGATTGAAATTTAGAAATGGTACATCAGCTGTACGATAAGAAGTTCAAAATGTGGAGAGTGAAAGAAAAAGAGACTGGTGTTTAGATAGGCACTGATAATTAATAGAGGTAGCAAGGTTGAGAAAAAGTAAGAAACTTCTATATTCCGAGAAGGAGCAGAAGCTCCAAGAAGTGAATTTCCTCAAAATGGGAGATTTTACAAATATGTGGAATGAGAAATATTAGCAGATACAAAAAATGCTACACATTTGTCAAAAGCTAGCTTTTGATATTTTTCTATGCACTGCCAACCAGGTTTGCTCAAATTGATTGATATGCAGAAATAGATAGTGCAGCCAATGCAGAGAAGTTGTGAAACTGCAGAATTTGATCAATTACAAGAAATTGTGAACTTTCTTGATATGGAAACCAGATTAGTTGAAAAATATAGGAATGGAGATATTGAAGGCATACTTGAACAAAGAACATTGAAAAATGTATCGTTTTTTAGAAATAGATGTATTGGTATAGTTCGACAATAGAAGTTATTGGAGATGGAGCAATTGATTGAATTGAAGAAAGTTGTACATTCAGTGAAAGAGCAGATCAGACAAACAGTGAAGTTGATGCAAATGGAAGATTTTGCAAATATTTCGAATAAGATATATCTGCTGACAGAGAAAATGCTTCCTTATGCCTTATTGCTCGAAATTGACAGTTTGATAAATACCGAGAAGCACGTTTACTTCAACTGAAGAAAAGGAGAAATTGAAGTTGCAGAGAATGCAAGTAGCCTGCAGTTGTGCTCATTAAAAGAAATATTCGAAAATGAGATTTTGATAGATGCAGACATCTATTTTGCTTATAACTATTGAAATTGAGAAATGGTACATCAGCTGTACGATAAGAAGTTCAAAATGTGGAGAGTGAAAGAAAAAGAGACTGGTGTTTAGATAGGCACTGATAATTAATAGAGGTAGCAAGGTTGAGAAAAACTAAGAAACTTCTATATTCCGAGAAGGAGCAGAAGCACCAAGAAGTGAATTTCCTCAAAATGGGAGATTTTACAAATATGTGGAATGAGAAATATTAGCAGATACAGAAAATGCTACACATTTGTCAAAAGCTAGCTTTTGATATTTTTCTATGCACTGCCAACCAGGTTTGCTCAAATTGATTGATATGCAGAAATAGATAGTGCAGCCAATGCAGAGAAGTTGTGAAACTGCAGAATTTGATCAATTACAAGAAATTGTGAACTTTCTTGATATGGAAACCAGATTAGTTGAAAAATATAGGAATGGAGATATTGAAGGCACACTTGAACAAAGAACATTGAAAAATGAATCGCTTTTTAGAAATAGATGTATTGGTATAGTTCGACAATAGAAGTTATTGGAGATGGAGCAATTGATTGAATTGAAGAAAGTTGTACATTCAATGAAAGAGCAGATCAGACAATCAGCGAAGTTGATGCAAATGGAAGATTTTGCAAATATTTCGAATAAGATATATCTGCTGGCAGAGAAAATGCTTCATTATGCCTTATTGCTCGAAATTGACAGTTTGATGAATACCGAGAACCACGTTTGCTTCAACTGAAGAAAAGGAGAAATTGAAGTTGCAGAGAATGCAGGTAGCCTGCAATTGTGCTCATTAAAAGAAATATTCGAAAATGAGATTTTGATAGATGCAGACAACTATTTTGCTTATAACGATTGAAATTTAGAAATGGTACATCAGGTGTACGATAAGAAGTTCAAAATGTGGAGAGTGAAAGAAAAAGAGACTGGTGTTTAGAGAGGCACTGATAATTAAAAGAGGTAGCAAGGTTGAGAAAAACTAAGAAACTTCTATATTCCGAGAAGGAGCAGAAGCACCAAGAAGTGAATTTCCTCAAAATGGGAGATTTTACAAATATGTGGAATGAGAAATATTAGCAGATACAGAAAATGCTACACATTTGTCAAAAGCTGGCTTTTGATATTTTTCTATGCACTGCCAACCAGGTTTGCTCAAATTGATTGATATGCAGAAATAGATAGTGCAGCCAATGCAGAGAAGTTGTGAAACTGCAGAATTTGATCAATTACAAGAAATTGTGAACTTTCTTGATATGGAAACCAGATTAGTTGAAAAATATAGGAATGGAGATATTGAAGGCATACTTGAACAAAGAACATTGAAAAATGAATAGTTTTTTAGAAATAGATGTATTGGTATAGTTCGACAATAGAAATTATTGGAGATGGAGCAATTGATTGAATTGAAGAAAGTTGTACATTCAGTGAAAGAGCAGATCAGACAAACAGCGAAGTTGATGCAAATGGAAGATTTTGCAAATATTTCGAATAAGATATATCTGCTGACAGAGAAAATGCTTCCTTATGCCTTATTGCTCGAAATTGACAGTTTGATAAATACCGAGAAGCACGTTTACTTCAACTGAAGAAAAGGAGAAATTGAAGTTGCAGAGAATGCAAGTAGCCTGTAGTTGTGCTCATTAAAAGAAATATTCGAAAATGAGATTTTGATAGATGCAGACAACTATTTTGCTTATAACGATTGAAATTTAGAAATGGTACATCAGCTGTACGATAAGAAGTTCAAAATGTGGAGAGTGAAAGAAAAAGAGACTGGTGTTTAGATAGGCACTGATAATTAATAGAGGTAGCAAGGTTGAGAAAAACTAAGAAACTTCTATATTCCGAGAAGGAGCAGAAGCACCAAGAAGTGAATTTCCTCAAAATGGGAGATTTTACAAATATGTGGAATGAGAAATATTAGCAGATACAGAAAATGCTACACATTTGTCAAAAGCTAGCTTTTGATATTTTTCTATGCACTGCCAACCAGGTTTGCTCAAATTGATTGATATGCAGAAATAGATAGTGCAGCCAATGCAGAGAAGTTGTGAAACTGCAGAATTTGATCAATTACAAGAAATTGTGAACTTTCTTGATATGGAAACCAGATTAGTTGAAAAATATAGGAATGGAGATATTGAAGGCATACTTGAACAAAGAACATTGAAAAATGAATCGCTTTTTAGAAATAGATGTATTGGTATAGTTCGACAATAGAAGTTATTGGAGATGGAGCAATTGATTGAATTGAAGAAAGTTGTACATTCAATGAAAGAGCAGATCAGACAATCAGCGAAGTTGATGCAAATGGAAGATTTTGCAAATATTTCGAATAAGATATATCTGCTGGCAGAGAAAATGCTTCATTATGCCTTATTGCTCGAAATTGACAGTTTGATAAATACCGAGAACCACGTTTGCTTCAACTGAAGAAAAGGAGAAATTGAAGTTGCAGAGAATGCAGGTAGCCTGCAATTGTGCTCATTAAAAGAAATATTCGAAAATGAGATTTTGATAGATGCAGACAACTATTTTGCTTATAACGATTGAAATTTAGAAATGGTACATCAGGTGTACGATAAGAAGTTCAAAATGTGGAGAGTGAAAGAAAAAGAGACTGGTGTTTAGATAGGCACTGATAATTAATAGAGGTAGCAAGGTTGAGAAAAAGTAAGAAACTTCTATATTCCGAGAAGGAGCAGAAGCTCCAAGAAGTGAATTTCCTCAAAATGGGAGATTTTACAAATATGTGGAATGAGAAATATTAGCAGATACAAAAAATGCTACACATTTGTCAAAAGCTAGCTTTTGATATTTTTCTATGCACTGCCAACCAGGTTTGCTCAAATTGATTGATATGCAGAAATAGATAGTGCAGCCAATGCAGAGAAGTTGTGAAACTGCAGAATTTGATCAATTACAAGAAATTGTGAACTTTCTTGATATGGAAACCAGATTAGTTGAAAAATATAGGAATGGAGATATTGAAGGCATACTTGAACAAAGAACATTGAAAAATGTATCGTTTTTTAGAAATAGATGTATTGGTATAGTTCGACAATAGAAGTTATTGGAGATGGAGCAATTGATTGAATTGAAGAAAGTTGTACATTCAGTGAAAGAGCAGATCAGACAAACAGTGAAGTTGATGCAAATGGAAGATTTTGCAAATATTTCGAATAAGATATATCTGCTGACAGAGAAAATGCTTCCTTATGCCTTATTGCTCGAAATTGACAGTTTGATAAATACCGAGAAGCACGTTTACTTCAACTGAAGAAAAGGAGAAATTGAAGTTGCAGAGAATGCAAGTAGCCTGCAGTTGTGCTCATTAAAAGAAATATTCGAAAATGAGATTTTGATAGATGCAGACATCTATTTTGCTTATAACTATTGAAATTGAGAAATGGTACATCAGCTGTACGATAAGAAGTTCAAAATGTGGAGAGTGAAAGAAAAAGAGACTGGTGTTTAGATAGGCACTGATAATTAATAGAGGTAGCAAGGTTGAGAAAAACTAAGAAACTTCTATATTCCGAGAAGGAGCAGAAGCACCAAGAAGTGAATTTCCTCAAAATGGGAGATTTTACAAATATGTGGAATGAGAAATATTAGCAGATACAGAAAATGCTACACATTTGTCAAAAGCTAGCTTTTGATATTTTTCTATGCACTGCCAACCAGGTTTGCTCAAATTGATTGATATGCAGAAATAGATAGTGCAGCCAATGCAGAGAAGTTGTGAAACTGCAGAATTTGATCAATTACAAGAAATTGTGAACTTTCTTGATATGGAAACCAGATTAGTTGAAAAATATAGGAATGGAGATATTGAAGGCACACTTGAACAAAGAACATTGAAAAATGAATCGCTTTTTAGAAATAGATGTATTGGTATAGTTCGACAATAGAAGTTATTGGAGATGGAGCAATTGATTGAATTGAAGAAAGTTGTACATTCAATGAAAGAGCAGATCAGACAATCAGCGAAGTTGATGCAAATGGAAGATTTTGCAAATATTTCGAATAAGATATATCTGCTGGCAGAGAAAATGCTTCATTATGCCTTATTGCTCGAAATTGACAGTTTGATGAATACCGAGAACCACGTTTGCTTCAACTGAAGAAAAGGAGAAATTGAAGTTGCAGAGAATGCAGGTAGCCTGCAATTGTGCTCATTAAAAGAAATATTCGAAAATGAGATTTTGATAGATGCAGACAACTATTTTGCTTATAACGATTGAAATTTAGAAATGGTACATCAGGTGTACGATAAGAAGTTCAAAATGTGGAGAGTGAAAGAAAAAGAGACTGGTGTTTAGAGAGGCACTGATAATTAAAAGAGGTAGCAAGGTTGAGAAAAACTAAGAAACTTCTATATTCCGAGAAGGAGCAGAAGCACCAAGAAGTGAATTTCCTCAAAATGGGAGATTTTACAAATATGTGGAATGAGAAATATTAGCAGATACAGAAAATGCTACACATTTGTCAAAAGCTGGCTTTTGATATTTTTCTATGCACTGCCAACCAGGTTTGCTCAAATTGATTGATATGCAGAAATAGATAGTGCAGCCAATGCAGAGAAGTTGTGAAACTGCAGAATTTGATCAATTACAAGAAATTGTGAACTTTCTTGATATGGAAACCAGATTAGTTGAAAAATATAGGAATGGAGATATTGAAGGCATACTTGAACAAAGAACATTGAAAAATGTATCGTTTTTTAGAAATAGATGTATTGGTATAGTTCGACAATAGAAGTTATTGGAGATGGAGCAATTGATTGAATTGAAGAAAGTTGTACATTCAATGAAAGAGCAGATCAGACAATCAGCGAAGTTGATGCAAATGGAAGATTTTGCAAATATTTCGAATAAGATATATCTGCTGGCAGAGAAAATGCTTCATTATGCCTTATTGCTCGAAATTGACAGTTTGATAAATACCGAGAACCACGTTTGCTTCAACTGAAGAAAAGGAGAAATTGAAGTTGCAGAGAATGCAGGTAGCCTGCAATTGTGCTCATTAAAAGAAATATTCGAAAATGAGATTTTGATAGATGCAGACAACTATTTTGCTTATAACGATTGAAATTTAGAAATGGTACATCAGGTGTACGATAAGAAGTTCAAAATGTGGAGAGTGAAAGAAAAAGAGACTGGTGTTTAGATAGGCACTGATAATTAATAGAGGTAGCAAGGTTGAGAAAAAGTAAGAAACTTCTATATTCCGAGAAGGAGCAGAAGCTCCAAGAAGTGAATTTCCTCAAAATGGGAGATTTTACAAATATGTGGAATGAGAAATATTAGCAGATACAGAAAATGCTACACATTTGTCAAAAGCTAGCTTTTGATATTTTTCTATGCACTGCCAACCAGGTTTGCTCAAATTGATTGATATGCAGAAATAGATAGTGCAGCCAATGCAGAGAAGTTGTGAAACTGCAGAATTTGATCAATTACAAGAAATTGTGAACTTTCTTGATATGGAAACCAGATTAGTTGAAAAATATAGGAATGGAGATATTGAAGGCATACTTGAACAAAGAACATTGAAAAATGAATCGCTTTTTAGAAATAGATGTATTGGTATAGTTCGACAATAGAAGTTATTGGAGATGGAGCAATTGATTGAATTGAAGAAAGTTGTACATTCAATGAAAGAGCAGATCAGACAATCAGCGAAGTTGATGCAAATGGAAGATTTTGCAAATATTTCGAATAAGATATATCTGCTGGCAGAGAAAATGCTTCATTATGCCTTATTGCTCGAAATTGACAGTTTGATAAATACCGAGAACCACGTTTGCTTCAACTGAAGAAAAGGAGAAATTGAAGTTGCAGAGAATGCAGGTAGCCTGCAATTGTGCTCATTAAAAGAAATATTCGAAAATGAGATTTTGATAGATGCAGACAACTATTTTGCTTATAACGATTGAAATTTAGAAATGGTACATCAGGTGTACGATAAGAAGTTCAAAATGTGGAGAGTGAAAGAAAAAGAGACTGGTGTTTAGATAGGCACTGATAATTAATAGAGGTAGCAAGGTTGAGAAAAACTAAGAAACTTCTATATTCCGAGAAGGAGCAGAAGCTCCAAGAAGTGAATTTCCTCAAAATGGGAGATTTTACAAATATGTGGAATGAGAAATATTAGCAGATACAGAAAATGCTACACATTTGTCAAAAGCTAGCTTTTGATATTTTTCTATGCACTGCCAACCAGGTTTGCTCAAATTGATTGATATGCAGAAATAGATAGTGCAGCCAATGCAGAGAAGTTGTGAAACTGCAGAATTTGATCAATTACAAGAAATTGTGAACTTTCTTGATATGGAAACCAGATTAGTTGAAAAATATAGGAATGGAGATATTGAAGGCATACTTGAACAAAGAACATTGAAAAATGTATCGTTTTTTAGAAATAGATGTATTGGTATAGTTCGACAATAGAAGTTATTGGAGATGGAGCAATTGATTGAATTGAAGAAAGTTGTACATTCAGTGAAAGAGCAGATCAGACAAACAGTGAAGTTGATGCAAATGGAAAATTTTGCAAATATTTCGAATAAGATATATCTGCTGACAGAGAAAATGCTTCCTTATGCCTTATTGCTCGAAATTGACAGTTTGATAAATACCGAGAAGCACGTTTACTTCAACTGAAGAAAAGGAGAAATTGAAGTTGCAGAGAATGCAAGTAGCCTGCAGTTGTGCTCATTAAAAGAAATATTCGAAAATGAGATTTTGATAGATGCAGACATCTATTTTGCTTATAACTATTGAAATTGAGAAATGGTACATCAGCTGTACGATAAGAAGTTCAAAATGTGGAGAGTGAAAGAAAAAGAGACTGGTGTTTAGATAGGCACTGATAATTAATAGAGGTAGCAAGGTTGAGAAAAACTAAGAAACTTCTATATTCCGAGAAGGAGCAGAAGCACCAAGAAGTGAATTTCCTCAAAATGGGAGATTTTACAAATATGTGGAATGAGAAATATTAGCAGATACAGAAAATGCTACACATTTGTCAAAAGCTAGCTTTTGATATTTTTCTATGCACTGCCAACCAGGTTTGCTCAAATTGATTGATATGCAGAAATAGATAGTGCAGCCAATGCAGAGAAGTTGTGAAACTGCAGAATTTGATCAATTACAAGAAATTGTGAACTTTCTTGATATGGAAACCAGATTAGTTGAAAAATATAGGAATGGAGATATTGAAGGCATATTTGAACAAAGAACATTGAAAAATGAATCGCTTTTTAGAAATAGATGTATTGGTATAGTTCGACAATAGAAGTTATTGGAGATGGAGCAATTGATTGAATTGAAGAAAGTTGTACATTCAATGAAAGAGCAGATCAGACAATCAGCGAAGTTGATGCAAATGGAAGATTTTGCAAATATTTCGAATAAGATATATCTGCTGGCAGAGAAAATGCTTCATTATGCCTTATTGCTCGAAATTGACAGTTTGATAAATACCGAGAACCACGTTTGCTTCAACTGAAGAAAAGGAGAAATTGAAGTTGCAGAGAATGCAGGTAGCCTGCAATTGTGCTCATTAAAAGAAATATTCGAAAATGAGATTTTGATAGATGCAGACAACTATTTTGCTTATAACGATTGAAATTTAGAAATGGTACATCAGGTGTACGATAAGAAGTTCAAAATGTGGAGAGTGAAAGAAAAAGAGACTGGTGTTTAGATAGGCACTGATAATTAATAGAGGTAGCAAGGTTGAGAAAAAGTAAGAAACTTCTATATTCCGAGAAGGAGCAGAAGCTCCAAGAAGTGAATTTCCTCAAAATGGGAGATTTTACAAATATGTGGAATGAGAAATATTAGCAGATACAGAAAATGCTACACATTTGTCAAAAGCTAGCTTTTGATATTTTTCTATGCACTGCCAACCAGGTTTGCTCAAATTGATTGATATGCAGAAATAGATAGTGCAGCCAATGCAGAGAAGTTGTGAAACTGCAGAATTTGATCAATTACAAGAAATTGTGAACTTTCTTGATATGGAAACCAGATTAGTTGAAAAATATAGGAATGGAGATATTGAAGGCATACTTGAACAAAGAACATTGAAAAATGAATCGCTTTTTAGAAATAGATGTATTGGTATAGTTCGACAATAGAAGTTATTGGAGATGGAGCAATTGATTGAATTGAAGAAAGTTGTACATTCAATGAAAGAGCAGATCAGACAATCAGCGAAGTTGATGCAAATGGAAGATTTTGCAAATATTTCGAATAAGATATATCTGCTGGCAGAGAAAATGCTTCATTATGCCTTATTGCTCGAAATTGACAGTTTGATAAATACCGAGAAGCACGTTTGCTTCAACTGAAGAAAAGGAGAAATTGAAGTTGCAGAGAATGCAGGTAGCCTGCAATTGTGCTCATTAAAAGAAATATTCGAAAATGAGATTTTGATAGATGCAGACAACTATTTTGCTTATAACGATTGAAATTTAGAAATGGTACATCAGGTGTACGATAAGAAGTTCAAAATGTGGAGAGTGAAAGAAAAAGAGACTGGTGTTTAGATAGGCACTGATAATTAATAGAGGTAGCAAGGTTGAGAAAAACTAAGAAACTTCTATATTCCGAGAAGGAGCAGAAGCTCCAAGAAGTGAATTTCCTCAAAATGGGAGATTTTACAAATATGTGGAATGAGAAATATTAGCAGATACAGAAAATGCTACACATTTGTCAAAAGCTAGCTTTTGATATTTTTCTATGCACTGCCAACCAGGTTTGCTCAAATTGATTGATATGCAGAAATAGATAGTGCAGCCAATGCAGAGAAGTTGTGAAACTGCAGAATTTGATCAATTACAAGAAATTGTGAACTTTCTTGATATGGAAACCAGATTAGTTGAAAAATATAGGAATGGAGATATTGAAGGCATACTTGAACAAAGAACATTGAAAAATGTATCGTTTTTTAGAAATAGATGTATTGGTATAGTTCGACAATAGAAGTTATTGGAGATGGAGCAATTGATTGAATTGAAGAAAGTTGTACATTCAGTGAAAGAGCAGATCAGACAAACAGTGAAGTTGATGCAAATGGAAAATTTTGCAAATATTTCGAATAAGATATATCTGCTGACAGAGAAAATGCTTCCTTATGCCTTATTGCTCGAAATTGACAGTTTGATAAATACCGAGAAGCACGTTTACTTCAACTGAAGAAAAGGAGAAATTGAAGTTGCAGAGAATGCAAGTAGCCTGCAGTTGTGCTCATTAAAAGAAATATTCGAAAATGAGATTTTGATAGATGCAGACATCTATTTTGCTTATAACTATTGAAATTGAGAAATGGTACATCAGCTGTACGATAAGAAGTTCAAAATGTGGAGAGTGAAAGAAAAAGAGACTGGTGTTTAGATAGGCACTGATAATTAATAGAGGTAGCAAGGTTGAGAAAAACTAAGAAACTTCTATATTCCGAGAAGGAGCAGAAGCACCAAGAAGTGAATTTCCTCAAAATGGGAGATTTTACAAATATGTGGAATGAGAAATATTAGCAGATACAGAAAATGCTACACATTTGTCAAAAGCTAGCTTTTGATATTTTTCTATGCACTGCCAACCAGGTTTGCTCAAATTGATTGATATGCAGAAATAGATAGTGCAGCCAATGCAGAGAAGTTGTGAAACTGCAGAATTTGATCAATTACAAGAAATTGTGAACTTTCTTGATATGGAAACCAGATTAGTTGAAAAATATAGGAATGGAGATATTGAAGGCATATTTGAACAAAGAACATTGAAAAATGAATCGCTTTTTAGAAATAGATGTATTGGTATAGTTCGACAATAGAAGTTATTGGAGATGGAGCAATTGATTGAATTGAAGAAAGTTGTACATTCAATGAAAGAGCAGATCAGACAATCAGCGAAGTTGATGCAAATGGAAGATTTTGCAAATATTTCGAATAAGATATATCTGCTGGCAGAGAAAATGCTTCATTATGCCTTATTGCTCGAAATTGACAGTTTGATAAATACCGAGAAGCACGTTTACTTCAACTGAAGAAAAGGAGAAATTGAAGTTGCAGAGAATGCAAGTAGCCTGCAGTTGTGCTCATTAAAAGAAATATTCGAAAATGAGATTTTGATAGATGCAGACATCTATTTTGCTTATAACTATTGAAATTGAGAAATGGTACATCAGCTGTACGATAAGAAGTTCAAAATGTGGAGAGTGAAAGAAAAAGAGACTGGTGTTTAGATAGGCACTGATAATTAATAGAGGTAGCAAGGTTGAGAAAAACTAAGAAACTTCTATATTCCGAGAAGGAGCAGAAGCACCAAGAAGTGAATTTCCTCAAAATGGGAGATTTTACAAATATGTGGAATGAGAAATATTAGCAGATACAGAAAATGCTACACATTTGTCAAAAGCTAGCTTTTGATATTTTTCTATGCACTGCCAACCAGGTTTGCTCAAATTGATTGATATGCAGAAATAGATAGTGCAGCCAATGCAGAGAAGTTGTGAAACTGCAGAATTTGATCAATTACAAGAAATTGTGAACTTTCTTGATATGGAAACCAGATTAGTTGAAAAATATAGGAATGGAGATATTGAAGGCATATTTGAACAAAGAACATTGAAAAATGAATCGCTTTTTAGAAATAGATGTATTGGTATAGTTCGACAATAGAAGTTATTGGAGATGGAGCAATTGATTGAATTGAAGAAAGTTGTACATTCAATGAAAGAGCAGATCAGACAATCAGCGAAGTTGATGCAAATGGAAGATTTTGCAAATATTTCGAATAAGATATATCTGCTGGCAGAGAAAATGCTTCATTATGCCTTATTGCTCGAAATTGACAGTTTGATAAATACCGAGAACCACGTTTGCTTCAACTGAAGAAAAGGAGAAATTGAAGTTGCAGAGAATGCAGGTAGCCTGCAATTGTGCTCATTAAAAGAAATATTCGAAAATGAGATTTTGATAGATGCAGACAACTATTTTGCTTATAACGATTGAAATTTAGAAATGGTACATCAGGTGTACGATAAGAAGTTCAAAATGTGGAGAGTGAAAGAAAAAGAGACTGGTGTTTAGATAGGCACTGATAATTAATAGAGGTAGCAAGGTTGAGAAAAAGTAAGAAACTTCTATATTCCGAGAAGGAGCAGAAGCTCCAAGAAGTGAATTTCCTCAAAATGGGAGATTTTACAAATATGTGGAATGAGAAATATTAGCAGATACAGAAAATGCTACACATTTGTCAAAAGCTAGCTTTTGATATTTTTCTATGCACTGCCAACCAGGTTTGCTCAAATTGATTGATATGCAGAAATAGATAGTGCAGCCAATGCAGAGAAGTTGTGAAACTGCAGAATTTGATCAATTACAAGAAATTGTGAACTTTCTTGATATGGAAACCAGATTAGTTGAAAAATATAGGAATGGAGATATTGAAGGCATACTTGAACAAAGAACATTGAAAAATGAATCGCTTTTTAGAAATAGATGTATTGGTATAGTTCGACAATAGAAGTTATTGGAGATGGAGCAATTGATTGAATTGAAGAAAGTTGTACATTCAATGAAAGAGCAGATCAGACAATCAGCGAAGTTGATGCAAATGGAAGATTTTGCAAATATTTCGAATAAGATATATCTGCTGGCAGAGAAAATGCTTCATTATGCCTTATTGCTCGAAATTGACAGTTTGATAAATACCGAGAAGCACGTTTGCTTCAACTGAAGAAAAGGAGAAATTGAAGTTGCAGAGAATGCAGGTAGCCTGCAATTGTGCTCATTAAAAGAAATATTCGAAAATGAGATTTTGATAGATGCAGACAACTATTTTGCTTATAACGATTGAAATTTAGAAATGGTACATCAGGTGTACGATAAGAAGTTCAAAATGTGGAGAGTGAAAGAAAAAGAGACTGGTGTTTAGATAGGCACTGATAATTAATAGAGGTAGCAAGGTTGAGAAAAACTAAGAAACTTCTATATTCCGAGAAGGAGCAGAAGCTCCAAGAAGTGAATTTCCTCAAAATGGGAGATTTTACAAATATGTGGAATGAGAAATATTAGCAGATACAGAAAATGCTACACATTTGTCAAAAGCTAGCTTTTGATATTTTTCTATGCACTGCCAACCAGGTTTGCTCAAATTGATTGATATGCAGAAATAGATAGTGCAGCCAATGCAGAGAAGTTGTGAAACTGCAGAATTTGATCAATTACAAGAAATTGTGAACTTTCTTGATATGGAAACCAGATTAGTTGAAAAATATAGGAATGGAGATATTGAAGGCATACTTGAACAAAGAACATTGAAAAATGTATCGTTTTTTAGAAATAGATGTATTGGTATAGTTCGACAATAGAAGTTATTGGAGATGGAGCAATTGATTGAATTGAAGAAAGTTGTACATTCAGTGAAAGAGCAGATCAGACAAACAGTGAAGTTGATGCAAATGGAAAATTTTGCAAATATTTCGAATAAGATATATCTGCTGACAGAGAAAATGCTTCCTTATGCCTTATTGCTCGAAATTGACAGTTTGATAAATACCGAGAAGCACGTTTACTTCAACTGAAGAAAAGGAGAAATTGAAGTTGCAGAGAATGCAAGTAGCCTGCAGTTGTGCTCATTAAAAGAAATATTCGAAAATGAGATTTTGATAGATGCAGACATCTATTTTGCTTATAACTATTGAAATTGAGAAATGGTACATCAGCTGTACGATAAGAAGTTCAAAATGTGGAGAGTGAAAGAAAAAGAGACTGGTGTTTAGATAGGCACTGATAATTAATAGAGGTAGCAAGGTTGAGAAAAACTAAGAAACTTCTATATTCCGAGAAGGAGCAGAAGCACCAAGAAGTGAATTTCCTCAAAATGGGAGATTTTACAAATATGTGGAATGAGAAATATTAGCAGATACAGAAAATGCTACACATTTGTCAAAAGCTAGCTTTTGATATTTTTCTATGCACTGCCAACCAGGTTTGCTCAAATTGATTGATATGCAGAAATAGATAGTGCAGCCAATGCAGAGAAGTTGTGAAACTGCAGAATTTGATCAATTACAAGAAATTGTGAACTTTCTTGATATGGAAACCAGATTAGTTGAAAAATATAGGAATGGAGATATTGAAGGCATATTTGAACAAAGAACATTGAAAAATGAATCGCTTTTTAGAAATAGATGTATTGGTATAGTTCGACAATAGAAGTTATTGGAGATGGAGCAATTGATTGAATTGAAGAAAGTTGTACATTCAATGAAAGAGCAGATCAGACAATCAGCGAAGTTGATGCAAATGGAAGATTTTGCAAATATTTCGAATAAGATATATCTGCTGGCAGAGAAAATGCTTCATTATGCCTTATTGCTCGAAATTGACAGTTTGATAAATACCGAGAACCACGTTTGCTTCAACTGAAGAAAAGGAGAAATTGAAGTTGCAGAGAATGCAGGTAGCCTGCAATTGTGCTCATTAAAAGAAATATTCGAAAATGAGATTTTGATAGATGCAGACAACTATTTTGCTTATAACGATTGAAATTTAGAAATGGTACATCAGGTGTACGATAAGAAGTTCAAAATGTGGAGAGTGAAAGAAAAAGAGACTGGTGTTTAGATAGGCAATGATAATTAAAAGAGGTAGCAAGGTTGAGAAAAACTAAGAAACTTCTATATTCCGAGAAGGAGCAGAAGCACCAAGAAGTGAATTTCCTCAAAAAGGGAGATTTTACAAATATGTGGAATGAGAAATATTAGCAGATACAGAAAATGCTACACATTTGTCAAAAGCTGGCTTTTGATATTTTTCTATGCACTGCCAACCAGGTTTGCTCAAATTGATTGATATGCAGAAATAGATAGTGCAGCCAATGCAGAGAAGTTGTGAAACTGCAGAATTTGATCAATTACAAGAAATTGTGAACTTTCTTGATATGGAAACCAGATTAGTTGAAAAATATAGGAATGGAGATATTGAAGGCATACTTGAACAAAGAACATTGAAAAATGTATCGTTTTTTAGAAATAGATGTATTGGTATAGTTCGACAATAGAAGTTATTGGAGATGGAGCAATTGATTGAATTGAAGAAAGTTGTACATTCAATGAAAGAGCAGATCAGACAATCAGCGAAGTTGATGCAAATGGAAGATTTTGCAAATATTTCGAATAAGATATATCTGCTGGCAGAGAAAATGCTTCATTATGCCTTATTGCTCGAAATTGACAGTTTGATAAATACCGAGAACCACGTTTGCTTCAACTGAAGAAAAGGAGAAATTGAAGTTGCAGAGAATGCAGGTAGCCTGCAATTGTGCTCATTAAAAGAAATATTCGAAAATGAGATTTTGATAGATGCAGACAACTATTTTGCTTATAACGATTGAAATTTAGAAATGGTACATCAGGTGTACGATAAGAAGTTCAAAATGTGGAGAGTGAAAGAAAAAGAGACTGGTGTTTAGATAGGCACTGATAATTAATAGAGGTAGCAAGGTTGAGAAAAAGTAAGAAACTTCTATATTCCGAGAAGGAGCAGAAGCTCCAAGAAGTGAATTTCCTCAAAATGGGAGATTTTACAAATATGTGGAATGAGAAATATTAGCAGATACAGAAAATGCTACACATTTGTCAAAAGCTAGCTTTTGATATTTTTCTATGCACTGCCAACCAGGTTTGCTCAAATTGATTGATATGCAGAAATAGATAGTGCAGCCAATGCAGAGAAGTTGTGAAACTGCAGAATTTGATCAATTACAAGAAATTGTGAACTTTCTTGATATGGAAACCAGATTAGTTGAAAAATATAGGAATGGAGATATTGAAGGCATACTTGAACAAAGAACATTGAAAAATGTATGGTTTTTTAGAAATAGATGTATTGGTATAGTTCGACAATAGAAGTTATTGGAGATGGAGCAATTGATTGAATTGAAGAAAGTTGTACATTCAGTGAAAGAGCAGATCAGACAAACAGTGAAGTTGATGCAAATGGAAGATTTTGCAAATATTTCGAATAAGATATATCTGCTGACAGAGAAAATGCTTCATTATGCCTTATTGCTCGAAATTGACAGTTTGATAAATACCGAGAAGCACGTTTACTTCAACTGAAGAAAAGGAGAAATTGAAGTTGCAGAGAATGCAAGTAGCCTGCAGTTGTGCTCATTAAAAGAAATATTCGAAAATGAGATTTTGATAGATGCAGACATCTATTTTGCTTATAACTATTGAAATTGAGAAATGGTACATCAGCTGTACGATAAGAAGTTCAAAATGTGGAGAGTGAAAGAAAAAGAGACTGGTGTTTAGATAGGCACTGATAATTAATAGAGGTAGCAAGGTTGAGAAAAACTAAGAAACTTCTATATTCCGAGAAGGAGCAGAAGCACCAAGAAGTGAATTTCCTCAAAATGGGAGATTTTACAAATATGTGGAATGAGAAATATTAGCAGATACAGAAAATGCTACACATTTGTCAAAAGCTAGCTTTTGATATTTTTCTATGCACTGCCAACCAGGTTTGCTCAAATTGATTGATATGCAGAAATAGATAGTGCAGCCAATGCAGAGAAGTTGTGAAACTGCAGAATTTGATCAATTACAAGAAATTGTGAACTTTCTTGATATGGAAACCAGATTAGTTGAAAAATATAGGAATGGAGATATTGAAGGCATACTTGAACAAAGAACATTGAAAAATGAATCGCTTTTTAGAAATAGATGTATTGGTATAGTTCGACAATAGAAGTTATTGGAGATGGAGCAATTGATTGAATTGAAGAAAGTTGTACATTCAATGAAAGAGCAGATCAGACAATCAGCGAAGTTGATGCAAATGGAAGATTTTGCAAATATTTCGAATAAGATATATCTGCTGGCAGAGAAAATGCTTCATTATGCCTTATTGCTCGAAATTGACAGTTTGATAAATACCGAGAACCACGTTTGCTTCAACTGAAGAAAAGGAGAAATTGAAGTTGCAGAGAATGCAAGTAGCCTGCAGTTGTGCTCATTAAAAGAAATATTCGAAAATGAGATTTTGATAGATGCAGACATCTATTTTGCTTATAACTATTGAAATTGAGAAATGGTACATCAGCTGTACGATAAGAAGTTCAAAATGTGGAGAGTGAAAGTAAAAGAGACTGGTGTTTAGATAGGCACTGATAATTAATAGAGGTAGCAAGGTTGAGAAAAAGTAAGAAACTTCTATATTCCGAGAAGGAGCAGAAGCACCAAGAAGTGAATTTCCTCAAAATGGGAGATTTTACAAATATGTGGAATGAGAAATATTAGCAGATACAGAAAATGCTACACATTTGTCAAAAGCTAGCTTTTGATATTTTTCTATGCACTGCCAACCAGGTTTGCTCAAATTGATTGATATGCAGAAATAGATAGTGCAGCCAATGCAGAGAAGTTGTGAAACTGCAGAATTTGATCAATTACAAGAAATTGTGATCTTTCTTGATATGGAAACCAGATTAGTTGAAAAATATAGGAATGGAGATATTGAAGGCATACTTGAACAAAGAACATTGAAAAATGAATCGCTTTTTAGAAATAGATGTATTGGTATAGTTCGACAATAGAAGTTATTGGAGATGGAGCAATTGATTGAATTGAAGAAAGTTGTACATTCAATGAAAGAGCAGATCAGACAATCAGCGAAGTTGATGCAAATGGAAGATTTTGCAAATATTTCGAATAAGATATATCTGCTGGCAGAGAAAATGCTTCATTATGCCTTATTGCTCGAAATTGACAGTTTGATAAATACCGAGAACCACGTTTGCTTCAACTGAAGAAAAGGAGAAATTGAAGTTGCAGAGAATGCAGGTAGCCTGCAATTGTGCTCATTAAAAGAAATATTCGAAAATGAGATTTTGATAGATGCAGACAACTATTTTGCTTATAACGATTGAAATTTAGAAATGGTACATCAGGTGTACGATAAGAAGTTCAAAATGTGGAGAGTGAAAGAAAAAGAGACTGGTGTTTAGATAGGCACTGATAATTAATAGAGGTAGCAAGGTTGAGAAAAACTAAGAAACTTCTATATTCCGAGAAGGAGCAGAAGCACCAAGAAGTGAATTTCCTCAAAATGGGAGATTTTACAAATATGTGGAATGAGAAATATTAGCAGATACAGAAAATGCTACACATTTGTCAAAAGCTAGCTTTTGATATTTTTCTATGCACTGCCAACCAGGTTTGCTCAAATTGATTGATATGCAGAAATAGATAGTGCAGCCAATGCAGAGAAGTTGTGAAACTGCAGAATTTGATCAATTACAAGAAATTGTGAACTTTCTTGATATGGAAACCAGATTAGTTGAAAAATATCGGAATGGAGATATTGAAGGCATACTTGAACAAAGAACATTGAAAAATGAATAGTTTTTTAGAAATAGATGTATTGGTATAGTTCGACAATAGAAGTTATTGGAGATGGAGCAATTGATTGAATTGAAGAAAGTTGTACATTCAGTGAAAGAGCAGATCAGACAAACAGCGAAGTTGATGCAAATGGAAGATTTTGCAAATATTTCGAATAAGATATATCTGCTGACAGAGAAAATGCTTCCTTATGCCTTATTGCTCGAAATTGACAGTTTGATAAATACCGAGAAGCACGTTTACTTCAACTGAAGAAAAGGAGAAATTGAAGTTGCAGAGAATGCAAGTAGCCTGCAGTTGTGCTCATTAAAAGAAATATTCGAAAATGAGATTTTGATAGATGCAGACAACTATTTTGCTTATAACTATTGAAATTGAGAAATGGTACATCAGCTGTACGATAAGAAGTTCAAAATGTGGAGAGTGAAAGAAAAAGAGACTGGTGTTTAGATAGGCACTGATAATTAATAGAGGAAGCAAGGTTGAGAAAAACTAAGAAACTTCTATATTCCGAGAAGGAGCAGAAGCACCAAGAAGTGAATTTCCTCAAAATGGGAGATTTTACAAATATGTGGAATGAGAAATATTAGCAGATACAGAAAATGCTACACATTTGTCAAAAGCTAGCTTTTGATATTTTTCTATGCACTGCCAACCAGGTTTGCTCAAATTGATTGATATGCAGAAATAGATAGTGCAGCCAATGCAGAGAAGTTGTGAAACTGCAGAATTTGATCAATTACAAGAAATTGTGAACTTTCTTGATATGGAAACCAGATTAGTTGAAAAATATAGGAATGGAGATATTGAAGGCATACTTGAACAAAGAACATTGAAAAATGAATAGTTTTTTAGAAATAGATGTATTGGTATAGTTCGACAATAGAAGTTATTGGAGATGGAGCAATTGATTGAATTGAAGAAAGTTGTACATTCAGTGAAAGACCAGATCAGACAAACAGCGAAGTTGATGCAAATGGAAGATTTTGCAAATATTTCGAATAAGATATATCTGCTGACAGAGAAAATGCTTCATTATGCCTTATTGCTCGAAATTGACAGTTTGATAAATACCGAGAAGCACGTTTACTTCAACTGAAGAAAAGGAGAAATTGAAGTTGCAGAGAATGCAAGTAGCCTGCAGTTGTGCTCATTAAAAGCAATATTCGAAAATGAGATTTTGATAGATGCAGACAACTATTTTGCTTACAACTATTGAAATTGAGAAATGGTACATCAGCTGTACGATAAGAAGTTCAAAATGTGGAGAGTGAAAGAAAAAGAGACTGGTGTTTAGATAGGCACTGATAATTAATAGAGGTAGCAAGGTTGAGAAAAACTAAGAAACTTCTATATTCCGAGAAGGAGCAGAAGCTCCAAGAAGTGAATTTCCTCAAAATGGGAGATTTTACAAATATGTGGAATGAGAAATATTAGCAGATACAGAAAATGCTACACATTTGTCAAAAGCTAGCTTTTGATATTTTTCTATGCACTGCCAACCAGGTTTGCTCAAATTATTGATATGCAGAAATAGATAGTGCAGCCAATGCAGAGAAGTTGTGAAACTGCAGAATTTGATCAATTACAAGAAATTGTGAACTTTCTTGATATGGAAACCAGATTAGTTGAAAAATATAGGAATGGAGATATTGAAGGCATACTTGAACAAAGAACATTGAAAAATGTATCGTTTTTTAGAAATAGATGTATTGGTATAGTTCGACAATAGAAGTTATTGGAGATGGAGCAATTGATTGAATTGAAGAAAGTTGTACATTCAGTGAAAGAGCAGATCAGACAAACAGTGAAGTTGATGCAAATGGAAGATTTTGCAAATATTTCGAATAAGATATATCTGCTGACAGAGAAAATGCTTCCTTATGCCTTATTGCTCGAAATTGACAGTTTGATAAATACCGAGAAGCACGTTTACTTCAACTGAAGAAAAGGAGAAATTGAAGTTGCAGAGAATGCAAGTAGCCTGCAGTTGTGCTCATTAAAAGAAATATTCGAAAATGAGATTTTGATAGATGCAGACATCTATTTTGCTTATAACTATTGAAATTGAGAAATGGTACATCAGCTGTACGATAAGAAGTTCAAAATGTGGAGAGTGAAAGTAAAAGAGACTGGTGTTTAGATAGGCACTGATAATTAATAGAGGTAGCAAGGTTGAGAAAAACTAAGAAACTTCTATATTCCGAGAAGGAGCAGAAGCACCAAGAAGTGAATTTCCTCAAAATGGGAGATTTTACAAATATGTGGAATGAGAAATATTAGCAGATACAGAAAATGCTACACATTTGTCAAAAGCTAGCTTTTGATATTTTTCTATGCACTGCCAACCAGGTTTGCTCAAATTGATTGATATGCAGAAATAGATAGTGCAGCCAATGCAGAGAAGTTGTGAAACTGCAGAATTTGATCAATTACAAGAAATTGTGAACTTTCTTGATATGGAAACCAGATTAGTTGAAAAATATAGGAATGGAGATATTGAAGGCATACTTGAACAAAGAACATTGAAAAATGAATCGCTTTTTAGAAATAGATGTATTGGTATAGTTCGACAATAGAAGTTATTGGAGATGGAGCAATTGATTGAATTGAAGAAAGTTGTACATTCAATGAAAGAGCAGATCAGACAATCAGCGAAGTTGATGCAAATGGAAGATTTTGCAAATATTTCGAATAAGATATATCTGCTGGCAGAGAAAATGCTTCATTATGCCTTATTGCTCGAAATTGACAGTTTGATAAATACCGAGAACCACGTTTGCTTCAACTGAAGAAAAGGAGAAATTGAAGTTGCAGAGAATGCAGGTAGCCTGCAATTGTGCTCATTAAAAGAAATATTCGAAAATGAGATTTTGATAGATGCAGACAACTATTTTGCTTATAACGATTGAAATTTAGAAATGGTACATCAGGTGTACGATAAGAAGTTCAAAATGTGGAGAGTGAAAGAAAAAGAGACTGGTGTTTAGATAGGCACTGATAATTAATAGAGGTAGCAAGGTTGAGAAAAACTAAGAAACTTCTATATTCCGAGAAGGAGCAGAAGCACCAAGAAGTGAATTTCCTCAAAATGGGAGATTTTACAAATATGTGGAATGAGAAATATTAGCAGATACAGAAAATGCTACACATTTGTCAAAAGCTAGCTTTTGATATTTTTCTATGCACTGCCAACCAGGTTTGCTCAAATTGATTGATATGCAGAAATAGATAGTGCAGCCAATGCAGAGAAGTTGTGAAACTGCAGAATTTGATCAATTACAAGAAATTGTGAACTTTCTTGATATGGAAACCAGATTAGTTGAAAAATATCGGAATGGAGATATTGAAGGCATACTTGAACAAAGAACATTGAAAAATGAATAGTTTTTTAGAAATAGATGTATTGGTATAGTTCGACAATAGAAGTTATTGGAGATGGAGCAATTGATTGAATTGAAGAAAGTTGTACATTCAGTGAAAGAGCAGATCAGACAAACAGCGAAGTTGATGCAAATGGAAGATTTTGCAAATATTTCGAATAAGATATATCTGCTGACAGAGAAAATGCTTCCTTATGCCTTATTGCTCGAAATTGACAGTTTGATAAATACCGAGAAGCACGTTTACTTCAACTGAAGAAAAGGAGAAATTGAAGTTGCAGAGAATGCAAGTAGCCTGCAGTTGTGCTCATTAAAAGCAATATTCGAAAATGAGATTTTGATAGATGCAGACAACTATTTTGCTTACAACTATTGAAATTGAGAAATGGTACATCAGCTGTACGATAAGAAGTTCAAAATGTGGAGAGTGAAAGAAAAAGAGACTGGTGTTTAGATAGGCACTGATAATTAATAGAGGTAGCAAGGTTGAGAAAAACTAAGAAACTTATACATTCCGAGAAGGAGCAGAAGCACCAAGAAGTGAATTTCCTCAAAATGGGAGATTTTACAAATATGTGGAATGAGAAATATTAGCAGATACAGAAAATGCTACACATTTGTCAAAAGCTAGCTTTTGATATTTTTCTATGCACTGCCAACCAGGTTTGCTCAAATTGATTGATATGCAGAAATAGATAGTGCAGCCAATGCAGAGAAGTTGTGAAACTGCAGAATTTGATCAATTACAAGAAATTGTGAACTTTCTTGATATGGAAACCAGATTAGTTGAAAAATATCGGAATGGAGATATTGAAGGCATACTTGAACAAAGAACATTGAAAAATGAATAGTTTTTTAGAAATAGATGTATTGGTATAGTTCGACAATAGAAGTTATTGGAGATGGAGCAATTGATTGAATTGAAGAAAGTTGTACATTCAGTGAAAGAGCAGATCAGACAAACAGCGAAGTTGATGCAAATGGAAGATTTTGCAAATATTTCGAATAAGATATATCTGCTGACAGAGAAAATGCTTCATTATGCCTTATTGCTCGAAATTGACAGTTTGATAAATACCGAGAAGCACGTTTACTTCAACTGAAGAAAAGGAGAAATTGAAGTTGCAGAGAATGCAAGTAGCCTGCAGTTGTGCTCATTAAAAGCAATATTCGAAAATGAGATTTTGATAGATGCAGACAACTATTTTGCTTATAACGATTGAAATTTAGAAATGGTACATCAGCTGTACGATAAGAAGTTCAAAATGTGGAGAGTGAAAGAAAAAGAGACTGGTGTTTAGATAGGCACTGATAATTAATAGAGGTAGCAAGGTTGAGAAAAACTAAGAAACTTCTATATTCCGAGAAGGAGCAGAAGCACCAAGAAGTGAATTTCCTCAAAATGGGAGATTTTACAAATATGTGGAATGAGAAATATTAGCAGATACAGAAAATGCTACACATTTGTCAAAAGCTAGCTTTTGATATTTTTCTATGCACTGCCAACCAGGTTTGCTCAAATTGATTGATATGCAGAAATAGATAGTGCAGCCAATGCAGAGAAGTTGTGAAACTGCAGAATTTGATCAATTACAAGAAATTGTGAACTTTCTTGATATGGAAACCAGATTAGTTGAAAAATATAGGAATGGAGATATTGAAGGCATACTTGAACAAAGAACATTGAAAAATGAATCGCTTTTTAGAAATAGATGTATTGGTATAGTTCGACAATAGAAGTTATTGGAGATGGAGCAATTGATTGAATTGAAGAAAGTTGTACATTCAGTGAAAGAGCAGATCAGACAAACAGCGAAGTTGATGCAAATGGAAGATTTTGCAAATATTTCGAATAAGATATATCTGCTGACAGAGAAAATGCTTCCTTATGCTTTATTGCTCGAAATTGACAGTTTGATAAATACCGAGAAGCACGTTTACTTCAACTGATGAAAAGGAGAAATTGAAGTTGCAGAGAATGCAAGTAGCCTGCAGTTGTGCTCATTAAAAGAAATATTCGAAAATGAGATTTTGATAGATGCAGACAACTATTTTGCTTATAACTATTGAAATTTAGAAATGGTACATCAGCTGTACGATAAGAAGTTCAAAATGTGGAGAGTGAATGAAAAAGAGACTGGTGTTTAGATAGGCACTGATAATTAATAGAGGTAGCAAGGTTGAGAAAAACTAAGAAACTTCTATATTCCGAGAAGGAGCAGAAGCACCAAGAAGTGAATTTCCTCAAAATGGGAGATTTTACAAATATGTGGAATGAGAAATATTAGCAGATACAGAAAATGCTACACATTTGACAAAAGCTAGCTTTTGATATTTTTCTATGCACTGCCAACCAGGTTTGCTCAAATTGATTGATATGCAGAAATAGATAGTGCAGCCAATGCAGAGAAGTTGTGAAACTGCAGAATTTGATCAATTACAAGAAATTGTGAACTTTCTTGATATGGAAACCAGATTAGTTGAAAAATATAGGAATGGAGATATTGAAGGCATACTTGAACAAAGAACATTGAAAAATGAATCGCTTTTTAGAAATAGATGTATTGGTATAGTTCGACAATAGAAGTTATTGGAGATGGAGCAATTGATTGAATTGAAGAAAGTTGTACATTCAGTGAAAGAGCAGATCAGACAAACAGCGAAGTTGATGCAAATGGAAGATTTTGCAAATATTTCGAATAAGATATATCTGCTGACAGAGAAAATGCTTCCTTATGCTTTATTGCTCGAAATTGACAGTTTGATAAATACCGTGAAGCACGTTTACTTCAACAGAAGAAAAGGAGAAATTGAAGTTGCAGAGAATGCAAGTAGCCTGCAGTTGTGCTCATTAAAAGAAATATTCGAAAATGAGATTTTGATAGATGCAGACAACTATTTTGCTTATAACTATTGAAATTTAGAAATGGTACTTCAGCTGTACGATAAGAATTTCAGAATGTGGAGAGTGAAAGAAAAAGAGACTGGTGTTTAGATAGGCACTGATAATTAATAGAGGTAGCAAGGTTGAGAAAAACTAAGAAACTTCTATATTCCGAGAAGGAGCAGAAGCACCAAGAAGTGAATTTCCTCAAAATGGGAGATTTTACAAATATGTGGAATGAGAAATATTAGAAGATAGAGAAAATGCTACACCTTTGTCAAAAGCTAGCTTTTGATATTTTTCTATGCGCTGCCAACCAGGTTTGCTCAAATTGATTGATATGCAGAAATAGATAGTGCAGCCAATGCAGAGAAGTTGTGAAACTGCAGAATTTGATCAATTACAAGAAATTGTGAACTTTCTTGATATGGAAACCAGATTAGTTGAAAAATATAGGAATGGAGATATTGAAGGCATACTTGAACAAAGAACATTGAAAAATGTATCGTTTTTTAGAAATAGATGTATTGGTATAGTTCGACAATAGAAGTTATTGGAGATGGAGCAATTGATTGAATTGAAGAAAGTTGTACATTCAGTGAAAGAGCAGATCAGACAAACAGTGAAGTTGATGCAAATGGAAAATTTTGCAAATATTTCGAATAAGATATATCTGCTGACAGAGAAAATGCTTCCTTATGCCTTATTGCTCGAAATTGACAGTTTGATAAATACCGAGAAGCACGTTTACTTCAACTGAAGAAAAGGAGAAATTGAAGTTGCAGAGAATGCAAGTAGCCTGCAGTTGTGCTCATTAAAAGAAATATTCGAAAATGAGATTTTGATAGATGCAGACATCTATTTTGCTTATAACTATTGAAATTGAGAAATGGTACATCAGCTGTACGATAAGAAGTTCAAAATGTGGAGAGTGAAAGTAAAAGAGACTGGTGTTTAGATAGGCACTGATAATTAATAGAGGTAGCAAGGTTGAGAAAAACTAAGAAACTTCTATATTCCGAGAAGGAGCAGAAGCACCAAGAAGTGAATTTCCTCAAAATGGGAGATTTTACAAATATGTGGAATGAGAAATATTAGCAGATACAGAAAATGCTACACATTTGTCAAAAGCTAGCTTTTGATATTTTTCTATGCACTGCCAACCAGGTTTGCTCAAATTGATTGATATGCAGAAATAGATAGTGCAGCCAATGCAGAGAAGTTGTGAAACTGCAGAATTTGATCAATTACAAGAAATTGTGAACTTTCTTGATATGGAAACCAGATTAGTTGAAAAATATAGGAATGGAGATATTGAAGGCATACTTGAACAAAGAACATTGAAAAATGAATCGCTTTTTAGAAATAGATGTATTGGTATAGTTCGACAATAGAAGTTATTGGAGATGGAGCAATTGATTGAATTGAAGAAAGTTGTACATTCAATGAAAGAGCAGATCAGACAATCAGCGAAGTTGATGCAAATGGAAGATTTTGCAAATATTTCGAATAAGATATATCTGCTGGCAGAGAAAATGCTTCATTATGCCTTATTGCTCGAAATTGACAGTTTGATAAATACCGAGAACCACGTTTGCTTCAACTGAAGAAAAGGAGAAATTGAAGTTGCAGAGAATGCAGGTAGCCTGCAATTGTGCTCATTAAAAGAAATATTCGAAAATGAGATTTTGATAGATGCAGACAACTATTTTGCTTATAACGATTGAAATTTAGAAATGGTACATCAGCTGTACGATAAGAAGTTCAAAATGTGGAGAGTGAAAGAAAAAGAGACTGGTGTTTAGATAGGCACTGATAATTAATAGAGGTAGCAAGGTTGAGAAAAACTAAGAAACTTCTATATTCCGAGAAGGAGCAGAAGCACCAAGAAGTGAATTTCCTCAAAATGGGAGATTTTACAAATATGTGGAATGAGAAATATTAGCAGATACAGAAAATGCTACACATTTGTCAAAAGCTAGCTTTTGATATTTTTCTATGCACTGCCAACCAGGTTTGCTCAAATTGATTGATATGCAGAAATAGATAGTGCAGCCAATGCAGAGAAGTTGTGAAACTGCAGAATTTGATCAATTACAAGAAATTGTGAACTTTCTTGATATGGAAACCAGATTAGTTGAAAAATATCGGAATGGAGATATTGAAGGCATACTTGAACAAAGAACATTGAAAAATGAATAGTTTTTTAGAAATAGATGTATTGGTATAGTTCGACAATAGAAGTTATTGGAGATGGAGCAATTGATTGAATTGAAGAAAGTTGTACATTCAGTGAAAGAGCAGATCAGACAAACAGCGAAGTTGATGCAAATGGAAGATTTTGCAAATATTTCGAATAAGATATATCTGCTGACAGAGAAAATGCTTCATTATGCCTTATTGCTCGAAATTGACAGTTTGATAAATACCGAGAAGCACGTTTACTTCAACTGAAGAAAAGGAGAAATTGAAGTTGCAGAGAATGCAAGTAGCCTGCAGTTGTGCTCATTAAAAGCAATATTCGAAAATGAGATTTTGATAGATGCAGACAACTATTTTGCTTACAACTATTGAAATTGAGAAATGGTACATCAGCTGTACGATAAGAAGTTCAAAATGTGGAGAGTGAAAGAAAAAGAGACTGGTGTTTAGATAGGCACTGATAATTAATAGAGGTAGCAAGGTTGAGAAAAACTAAGAAACTTCTACATTCCGAGAAGGAGCAGAAGCACCAAGAAGTGAATTTCCTCAAAATGGGAGATTTTACAAATATGTGGAATGAGAAATATTAGCAGATACAGAAAATGCTACACATTTGTCAAAAGCTAGCTTTTGATATTTTTCTATGCACTGCCAACCAAGTTTGCTCAAATTGATTGATATGCAGAAATAGATAGTGCAGCCAATGCAGAGAAGTTGTGAAACTGCAGAATTTGATCAATTACAAGAAATTGTGAACTTTCTTGATATGGAAACCAGATTAGTTGAAAAATATAGGAATGGAGATATTGAAGGCATACTTGAACAAAGAACATTGAAAAATGAATCGCTTTTTAGAAATAGATGTATTGGTATAGTTCGACAATAGAAGTTATTGGAGATGGAGCAATTGATTGAATTGAAGAAAGTTGTACATTCAATGAAAGAGCAGATCAGACAATCAGCGAAGTTGATGCAAATGGAAGATTTTGCAAATATTTCGAATAAGATATATCTGCTGGCAGAGAAAATGCTTCATTATGCCTTATTGCTCGAAATTGACAGTTTGATAAATACCGAGAACCACGTTTGCTTCAACTGAAGAAAAGGAGAAATTGAAGTTGCAGAGAATGCAGGTAGCCTGCAATTGTGCTCATTAAAAGAAATATTCGAAAATGAGATTTTGATAGATGCAGACAACTATTTTGCTTATAACGATTGAAATTTAGAAATGGTACATCAGCTGTACGATAAGAAGTTCAAAATGTGGAGAGTGAAAGAAAAAGAGACTGGTGTTTAGATAGGCACTGATAATTAATAGAGGTAGCAAGGTTGAGAAAAACTAAGAAACTTCTATATTCCGAGAAGGAGCAGAAGCACCAAGAAGTGAATTTCCTCAAAATGGGAGATTTTACAAATATGTGGAATGAGAAATATTAGCAGATACAGAAAATGCTACACATTTGTCAAAAGCTAGCTTTTGATATTTTTCTATGCACTGCCAACCAGGTTTGCTCAAATTGATTGATATGCAGAAATAGATAGTGCAGCCAATGCAGAGAAGTTGTGAAACTGCAGAATTTGATCAATTACAAGAAATTGTGAACTTTCTTGATATGGAAACCAGATTAGTTGAAAAATATAGGAATGGAGATATTGAAGGCATACTTGAACAAAGAACATTGAAAAATGAATCGCTTTTTAGAAATAGATGTATTGGTATAGTTCGACAATAGAAGTTATTGGAGATGGAGCAATTGATTGAATTGAAGAAAGTTGTACATTCAGTGAAAGAGCAGATCAGACAAACAGCGAAGTTGATGCAAATGGAAGATTTTGCAAATATTTCGAATAAGATATATCTGCTGACAGAGAAAATGCTTCCTTATGCTTTATTGCTCGAAATTGACAGTTTGATAAATACCGAGAAGCACGTTTACTTCAACTGATGAAAAGGAGAAATTGAAGTTGCAGAGAATGCAAGTAGCCTGCAGTTGTGCTCATTAAAAGAAATATTCGAAAATGAGATTTTGATAGATGCAGACAACTATTTTGCTTATAACTATTGAAATTTAGAAATGGTACATCAGCTGTACGATAAGAAGTTCAAAATGTGGAGAGTGAAAGAAAAAGAGACTGGTGTTTAGATAGGCACTGATAATTAATAGAGGTAGCAAGGTTGAGAAAAACTAAGAAACTTCTATATTCCGAGAAGGAGCAGAAGCACCAAGAAGTGAATTTCCTCAAAATGGGAGATTTTACAAATATGTGGAATGAGAAATATTAGCAGATACAGAAAATGCTACACATTTGACAAAAGCTAGCTTTTGATATTTTTCTATGCACTGCCAACCAGGTTTGCTCAAATTGATTGATATGCAGAAATAGATAGTGCAGCCAATGCAGAGAAGTTGTGAAACTGCAGAATTTGATCAATTACAAGAAATTGTGAACTTTCTTGATATGGAAACCAGATTAGTTGAAAAATATAGGAATGGAGATATTGAAGGCATACTTGAACAAAGAACATTGAAAAATGAATCGCTTTTTAGAAATAGATGTATTGGTATAGTTCGACAATAGAAGTTATTGGAGATGGAGCAATTGATTGAATTGAAGAAAGTTGTACATTCAGTGAAAGAGCAGATCAGACAAACAGCGAAGTTGATGCAAATGGAAGATTTTGCAAATATTTCGAATAAGATATATCTGCTGACAGAGAAAATGCTTCCTTATGCTTTATTGCTCGAAATTGACAGTTTGATAAATACCGAGAAGCACGTTTACTTCAACTGATGAAAAGGAGAAATTGAAGTTGCAGAGAATGCAAGTAGCCTGCAGTTGTGCTCATTAAAAGAAATATTCGAAAATGAGATTTTGATAGATGCAGACAACTATTTTGCTTATAACTATTGAAATTTAGAAATGGTACATCAGCTGTACGATAAGAAGTTCAAAATGTGGAGAGTGAAAGAAAAAGAGACTGGTGTTTAGATAGGCACTGATAATTAATAGAGGTAGCAAGGTTGAGAAAAACTAAGAAACTTCTATATTCCGAGAAGGAGCAGAAGCACCAAGAAGTGAATTTCCTCAAAATGGGAGATTTTACAAATATGTGGAATGAGAAATATTAGCAGATACAGAAAATGCTACACATTTGACAAAAGCTAGCTTTTGATATTTTTCTATGCACTGCCAACCAGGTTTGCTCAAATTGATTGATATGCAGAAATAGATAGTGCAGCCAATGCAGAGAAGTTGTGAAACTGCAGAATTTGATCAATTACAAGAAATTGTGAACTTTCTTGATATGGAAACCAGATTAGTTGAAAAATATAGGAATGGAGATATTGAAGGCATACTTGAACAAAGAACATTGAAAAATGAATCGCTTTTTAGAAATAGATGTATTGGTATAGTTCGACAATAGAAGTTATTGGAGATGGAGCAATTGATTGAATTGAAGAAAGTTGTACATTCAGTGAAAGAGCAGATCAGACAAACAGCGAAGTTGATGCAAATGGAAGATTTTGCAAATATTTCGAATAAGATATATCTGCTGACAGAGAAAATGCTTCCTTATGCTTTATTGCTCGAAATTGACAGTTTGATAAATACCGTGAAGCACGTTTACTTCAACAGAAGAAAAGGAGAAATTGAAGTTGCAGAGAATGCAAGTAGCCTGCAGTTGTGCTCATTAAAAGAAATATTCGAAAATGAGATTTTGATAGATGCAGACAACTATTTTGCTTATAACTATTGAAATTTAGAAATGGTACTTCAGCTGTACGATAAGAATTTCAAAATGTGGAGAGTGAAAGAAAAAGAGACTGGTGTTTAGATAGGCACTGATAATTAATAGAGGTAGCAAGGTTGAGAAAAACTAAGAAACTTCTATATTCCGAGAAGGAGCAGAAGCACCAAGAAGTGAATTTCCTCAAAATGGGAGATTTTACAAATATGTGGAATGAGAAATATTAGAAGATAGAGAAAATGCTACACCTTTGTCAAAAGCTAGCTTTTGATATTTTTCTATGCACTGCCAACCAGGTTTGCTCAAATTGATTGATATGCAGAAATAGATAGTGCAGCCAATGCAGAGAAGTTGTGAAACTGCAGAATTTGATCAATTACAAGAAATTGTGAACTTTCTTGATATGGAAACCAGATTAGTTGAAAAATATAGGAATGGAGATATTGAAGGCATACTTGAACAAAGAACATTGAAAAATGAATCGCTTTTTAGAAATAGATGTATTGGTATAGTTCGACAATAGAAGTTATTGGAGATGGAGCAATTGATTGAATTGAAGAAAGTTGTACATTCAGTGAAAGAGCAGATCAGACAAACAGCGAAGTTGATGCAAATGGAAGATTTTGCAAATATTTCGAATAAGATATATCTGCTGATAGAGAAAATGCTTCCTTATGCTTTATTGCTCGAAATTGACAGTTTGATAAATACCGAGAAGCACGTTTACTTCAACTGATGAAAAGGAGAAATTGAAGTTGCAGAGAATGCAAGTAGCCTGCAGTTGTGCTCATTAAAAGAAATATTCGAAAATGAGATTTTGATAGATGCAGACAACTATTTTGCTTATAACTATTGAAATTTAGAAATGGTACATCAGCTGTACGATAAGAAGTTCAAAATGTGGAGAGTGAAAGAAAAAGAGACTGGTGTTTAGATAGGCACTGATAATTAATAGAGGTAGCAAGGTTGAGAAAAACTAAGAAACTTCTATATTCCGAGAAGGAGCAGAAGCACCAAGAAGTGAATTTCCTCAAAATGGGAGATTTTACAAATATGTGGAATGAGAAATATTAGCAGATACAGAAAATGCTACACATTTGACAAAAGCTAGCTTTTGATATTTTTCTATGCACTGCCAACCAGGTTTGCTCAAATTGATTGATATGCAGAAATAGATAGTGCAGCCAATGCAGAGAAGTTGTGAAACTGCAGAATTTGATCAATTACAAGAAATTGTGAACTTTCTTGATATGGAAACCAGATTAGTTGAAAAATATAGGAATGGAGATATTGAAGGCATACTTGAACAAAGAACATTGAAAAATGAATCGCTTTTTAGAAATAGATGTATTGGTATAGTTCGACAATAGAAGTTATTGGAGATGGAGCAATTGATTGAATTGAAGAAAGTTGTACATTCAGTGAAAGAGCAGATCAGACAAACAGCGAAGTTGATGCAAATGGAAGATTTTGCAAATATTTCGAATAAGATATATCTGCTGACAGAGAAAATGCTTCCTTATGCTTTATTGCTCGAAATTGACAGTTTGATAAATACCGTGAAGCACGTTTACTTCAACAGAAGAAAAGGAGAAATTGAAGTTGCAGAGAATGCAAGTAGCCTGCAGTTGTGCTCATTAAAAGAAATATTCGAAAATGAGATTTTGATAGATGCAGACAACTATTTTGCTTATAACTATTGAAATTTAGAAATGGTACTTCAGCTGTACGATAAGAATTTCAAAATGTGGAGAGTGAAAGAAAAAGAGACTGGTGTTTAGATAGGCACTGATAATTAATAGAGGTAGCAAGGTTGAGAAAAACTAAGAAACTTCTATATTCCGAGAAGGAGCAGAAGCACCAAGAAGTGAATTTCCTCAAAATGGGAGATTTTACAAATATGTGGAATGAGAAATATTAAGAAGATAGAGAAAATGCTACACCTTTGTCAAAAGCTAGCTTTTGATATTTTTCTATGCGCTGCCAACCAGGTTTGCTCAAATTGATTGATATGCAGAAATAGATAGTGCAGCCAATGCAGAGAAGTTGTGAAACTGCAGAATTTGATCAATTACAAGAAATTGTGAACTTTCTTGATATGGAAACCAGATTAGTTGAAAAATATAGGAATGGAGATATTGAAGGCATACTTGAACAAAGAACATTGAAAAATGAATCGCTTTTTAGAAATAGATGTATTGGTATAGTTCGACAATAGAAGTTATTGGAGATGGAGCAATTGATTGAATTGAAGAAAGTTGTACATTCAATGAAAGAGCAGATCAGACAATCAGCGAAGTTGATGCAAATGGAAGATTTTGCAAATATTTCGAATAAGATATATCTGCTGGCAGAGAAAATGCTTCATTATGCCTTATTGCTCGAAATTGACAGTTTGATAAATACCGAGAACCACGTTTGCTTCAACTGAAGAAAAGGAGAAATTGAAGTTGCAGAGAATGCAGGTAGCCTGCAATTGTGCTCATTAAAAGAAATATTCGAAAATGAGATTTTGATAGATGCAGACAACTATTTTGCTTATAACTATTGAAATTTAGAAATGGTACTTCAGCTGTACGATAAGAATTTCAAAATGTGGAGAGTGAAAGAAAAAGAGACTGGTGTTTAGATAGGCACTGATAATTAATAGAGGTAGCAAGGTTGAGAAAAACTAAGAAACTTCTATATTCCGAGAAGGAGCAGAAGCACCAAGAAGTGAATTTCCTCAAAATGGGAGATTTTACAAATATGTGGAATGAGAAATATTAAGAAGATAGAGAAAATGCTACACCTTTGTCAAAAGCTAGCTTTTGATATTTTTCTATGCGCTGCCAACCAGGTTTGCTCAAATTGATTGATATGCAGAAATAGATAGTGCAGCCAATGCAGAGAAGTTGTGAAACTGCAGAATTTGATCAATTACAAGAAATTGTGAACTTTCTTGATATGGAAACCAGATTAGTTGAAAAATATAGGAATGGAGATATTGAAGGCATACTTGAACAAAGAACATTGAAAAATGAATCGCTTTTTAGAAATAGATGTATTGGTATAGTTCGACAATAGAAGTTATTGGAGATGGAGCAATTGATTGAATTGAAGAAAGTTGTACATTCAGTGAAAGAGCAGATCAGACAAACAGCGAAGTTGATGCAAATGGAAGATTTTGCAAATATTTCGAATAAGATATATCTGCTGACAGAGAAAATGCTTCCTTATGCTTTATTGCTCGAAATTGACAGTTTGATAAATACCGAGAAGCACGTTTACTTCAACTGATGAAAAGGAGAAATTGAAGTTGCAGAGAATGCAAGTAGCCTGCAGTTGTGCTCATTAAAAGAAATATTCGAAAATGAGATTTTGATAGATGCAGACAACTATTTTGCTTATAACTATTGAAATTTAGAAATGGTACATCAGCTGTACGATAAGAAGTTCAAAATGTGGAGAGTGAAAGAAAAAGAGACTGGTGTTTAGATAGGCACTGATAATTAATAGAGGTAGCAAGGTTGAGAAAAACTAAGAAACTTCTATATTCCGAGAAGGAGCAGAAGCACCAAGAAGTGAATTTCCTCAAAATGGGAGATTTTACAAATATGTGGAATGAGAAATATTAGCAGATACAGAAAATGCTACACATTTGACAAAAGCTAGCTTTTGATATTTTTCTATGCACTGCCAACCAGGTTTGCTCAAATTGATTGATATGCAGAAATAGATAGTGCAGCCAATGCAGAGAAGTTGTGAAACTGCAGAATTTGATCAATTACAAGAAATTGTGAACTTTCTTGATATGGAAACCAGATTAGTTGAAAAATATAGGAATGGAGATATTGAAGGCATACTTGAACAAAGAACATTGAAAAATGAATCGCTTTTTAGAAATAGATGTATTGGTATAGTTCGACAATAGAAGTTATTGGAGATGGAGCAATTGATTGAATTGAAGAAAGTTGTACATTCAGTGAAAGAGCAGATCAGACAAACAGCGAAGTTGATGCAAATGGAAGATTTTGCAAATATTTCGAATAAGATATATCTGCTGACAGAGAAAATGCTTCCTTATGCTTTATTGCTCGAAATTGACAGTTTGATAAATACCGTGAAGCACGTTTACTTCAACAGAAGAAAAGGAGAAATTGAAGTTGCAGAGAATGCAAGTAGCCTGCAGTTGTGCTCATTAAAAGAAATATTCGAAAATGAGATTTTGATAGATGCAGACAACTATTTTGCTTATAACTATTGAAATTTAGAAATGGTACATCAGCTGTACGATAAGAAGTTCAAAATGTGGAGAGTGAAAGAAAAAGAGACTGGTGTTTAGATAGGCACTGATAATTAATAGAGGTAGCAAGGTTGAGAAAAACTAAGAAACTTCTATATTCCGAGAAGGAGCAGAAGCACCAAGAAGTGAATTTCCTCAAAATGGGAGATTTTACAAATATGTGGAATGAGAAATATTAGCAGATACAGAAAATGCTACACATGTGTCAAAAGCTAGCTTTTGATATTTTTCTATGCACTGCCAACCAGGTTTGCTCAAATTGATTGATATGCAGAAATAGATAGTGCAGCCAATGCAGAGAAGTTGTGAAACTGCAGAATTTGATCAATTACAAGAAATTGTGAACTTTCTTGATATGGAAACCAGATTAGTTGAAAAATATCGGAATGGAGATATTGAAGGCATGCTTGAACAAAGAACATTGAAAAATGAATAGTTTTTTAGAAATAGATGTATTGGTATAGTTCGACAATAGAAGTTATTGGAGATGGAGCAATTGATTGAATTGAAGAAAGTTGTACATTCAGTGAAAGAGCAGATCAGACAAACAGCGAAGTTGATGCAAATGGAAGATTTTGCAAATATTTCGAATAAGATATATCTGCTGACAGAGAAAATGCTTCATTATGCCTTATTGCTCGAAATTGACAGTTTGATAAATACCGAGAACCACGTTTGCTTCAACTGAAGAAAAGGAGAAATTGAAGTTGCAGAGAATGCAGGTAGCCTGCAATTGTGCTCATTAAAAGAAATATTCGAAAATGAGATTTTGATAGATGCAGACAACTATTTTGCTTATAACGATTGAAATTTAGAAATGGTACATCAGCTGTACGATAAGAAGTTCAAAATGTGGAGAGTGAAAGAAAAAGAGACTGGTGTTTAGATAGGCACTGATAATTAATAGAGGTAGCAAGGTTGAGAAAAACTAAGAAACTTCTATATTCCGAGAAGGAGCAGAAGCACCAAGAAGTGAATTTCCTCAAAATGGGAGATTTTACAAATATGTGGAATGAGAAATATTAGCAGATACAGAAAATGCTACACATTTGTCAAAAGCTAGCTTTTGATATTTTTCTATGCACTGCCAACCAGGTTTGCTCAAATTGATTGATATGCAGAAATAGATAGTGCAGCCAATGCAGAGAAGTTGTGAAACTGCAGAATTTGATCAATTACAAGAAATTGTGAACTTTCTTGATATGGAAACCAGATTAGTTGAAAAATATAGGAATGGAGATATTGAAGGCATACTTGAACAAAGAACATTGAAAAATGAATCGCTTTTTAGAAATAGATGTATTGGTATAGTTCGACAATAGAAGTTATTGGAGATGGAGCAATTGATTGAATTGAAGAAAGTTGTACATTCAGTGAAAGAGCAGATCAGACAAACAGCGAAGTTGATGCAAATGGAAGATTTTGCAAATATTTCGAATAAGATATATCTGCTGACAGAGAAAATGCTTCCTTATGCTTTATTGCTCGAAATTGACAGTTTGATAAATACCGAGAACCACGTTTACTTCAACTGAAGAAAAGGAGAAATTGAAGTTGCAGAGAATGCAAGTAGCCTGCAGTTGTGCTCATTAAAAGAAATATTCGAAAATGAGATTTTGATAGATGCAGACAACTATTTTGCTTATAACTATTGAAATTTAGAAATGGTACATCAGCTGTACGATAAGAAGTTCAAAATGTGGAGAGTGAAAGAAAAAGAGACTGGTGTTTAGATAGGCACTGATAATTAATAGAGGTAGCAAGGTTGAGAAAAACTAAGAAACTTCTATATTCCGAGAAGGAGCAGAAGCACCAAGAAGTGAATTTCCTCAAAATGGGAGATTTTACAAATATGTGGAATGAGAAATATTAGCAGATACAGAAAATGCTACACATTTGTCAAAAGCTAGCTTTTGATATTTTTCTATGCACTGCCAACCAGGTTTGCTCAAATTGATTGATATGCAGAAATAGATAGTGCAGCCAATGCAGAGAAGTTGTGAAACTGCAGAATTTGATCAATTACAAGAAATTGTGAACTTTCTTGATATGGAAACCAGATTAGTTGAAAAATATAGGAATTGAGATATTGAAGGCATACTTGAACAAAGAACATTGAAAAATGAATCGCTTTTTAGAAATAGATGTATTGGTATAGTTCGACAATAGAAGTTATTGGAGATGGAGCAATTGATTGAATTGAAGAAAGTTGTACATTCAGTGAAAGAGCAGATCAGACAAACAGCGAAGTTGATGCAAATGGAAGATTTTGCAAATATTTCGAATAAGATATATCTGCTGACAGAGAAAATGCTTCCTTATGCTTTATTGCTCGAAATTGACAGTTTGATAAATACCGTGAAGCACGTTTACTTCAACAGAAGAAAAGGAGAAATTGAAGTTGCAGAGAATGCAAGTAGCCTGCAGTTGTGCTCATTAAAAGAAATATTCGAAAATGAGATTTTGATAGATGCAGACAACTATTTTGCTTATAACTATTGAAATTTAGAAATGGTACATCAGCTGTACGATAAGAATTTCAAAATGTGGAGAGTGAAAGAAAAAGAGACTGGTGTTTAGATAGGCACTGATAATTAATAGAGGTAGCAAGGTTGAGAAAAACTAAGAAACTTCTATATTCCGAGAAGGAGCAGAAGCACCAAGAAGTGAATTTCCTCAAAATGGGAGATTTTACAAATATGTGGAATGAGAAATATTAGAAGATAGAGAAAATGCTACACCTTTGTCAAAAGCTAGCTTTTGATATTTTTCTATGCGCTGCCAACCAGGTTTGCTCAAATTGATTGATATGCAGAAATAGATAGTGCAGCCAATGCAGAGAAGTTGTGAAACTGCAGAATTTGATCAATTACAAGAAATTGTGAACTTTCTTGATATGGAAACCAGATTAGTTGAAAAATATAGGAATGGAGATATTGAAGGCATACTTGAACAAAGAACATTGAAAAATGTATCGTTTTTTAGAAATAGATGTATTGGTATAGTTCGACAATAGAAGTTATTGGAGATGGAGCAATTGATTGAATTGAAGAAAGTTGTACATTCAGTGAAAGAGCAGATCAGACAAACAGCGAAGTTGATGCAAATGGAAGATTTTGCAAATATTTCGAATAAGATATATCTGCTGGCAGAGAAAATGCTTCATTATGCCTTATTGCTCGAAATTGACAGTTTGATAAATACAGAGAACCACGTTTGCTTCAACTGAAGAAAAGGAGAAATTGAAGTTGCAGAGAATGCAGGTAGCCTGCAATTGTGCTCATTAAAAGAAATATTCGAAAATGAGATTTTGATAGATGCAGACAACTATTTTGCTTATAACGATTGAAATTTAGAAATGGTACATCAGGTGTACGATAAGAAGTTCAAAATGTGGAGAGTGAAAGAAAAAGAGACTGGTGTTTAGATAGGCACTGATAATTAATAGAGGTAGCAAGGTTGAGAAAAAGTAAGAAACTTCTATATTCCGAGAAGGAGCAGAAGCTCCAAGAAGTGAATTTCCTCAAAATGGGAGATTTTACAAATATGTGGAATGAGAAATATTAGCAGATACAGAAAATGCTACACATTTGTCAAAAGCTAGCTTTTGATATTTTTCTATGCACTGCCAACCAGGTTTGCTCAAATTGATAGATATGCAGAAATAGATAGTTCAGACCATGCAGAGAAGTTGTGGAACTGCAGAATTTGATCAATTACAAGAAATTGTGAACTTTCTTGATATGGAAACCAGATTAGTTGAAAAATATAGGAATGGAGATATTGAAGGCATACTTGAACAAAGAACATTGAAAAATGAATCGCTTTTTAGAAATAGATGTATTGGTATAGTTCGACAATAGAAGTTATTGGAGATGGAGCAATTGATTGAATTGAAGAAAGTTGTACATTCAATGAAAGAGCAGATCAGACAATCAGCGAAGTTGATGCAAATGGAAGATTTTGCAAATATTTCGAATAAGATATATCTGCTGGCAGAGAAAATGCTTCATTATGCCTTATTGCTCGAAATTGACAGTTTGATAAATACCGAGAACCACGTTTGCTTCAACTGAAGAAAAGGAGAAATTGAAGTTGCAGAGAATGCAGGTAGCCTGCAATTGTGCTCATTAAAAGAAATATTCGAAAATGAGATTTTGATAGATGCAGACAACTATTTTGCTTATAACGATTGAAATTTAGAAATGGTACATCAGGTGTACGATAAGAAGTTCAAAATGTGGAGAGTGAAAGAAAAAGAGACTGGTGTTTAGATAGGCACTGATAATTAATAGAGGTAGCAAGGTTGAGAAAAACTAAGAAACTTCTATATTCCGAGAAGGAGCAGAAGCACCAAGAAGTGAATTTCCTCAAAATGGGAGATTTTACAAATATGTGGAATGAGAAATATTAGCAGATACAGAAAATGCTACACATTTGTCAAAAGCTAGCTTTTGATATTTTTCTATGCCCTGCCAACCAGGTTTGCTCAAATTGAATGATATGCAGAAAAAGATAGTGCAGCCAATGCAGAGAAGTTGTGAAACTGCAGAATTTGATCAATTACAAGAAATTGTGAACTTTCTTGATATGGAAACCAGAGTAGTTGAAAAATATAGGAATGGAGATATTGAAGGCATACTTGAACAAAGAACATTGAAAAATGAATCGCTTTTAGGAAATAGATGTATTGGTATAGTTCGACAATAGAAGTTATTGGAGATGGAGCAATTGATTGAATTGAAGAAAGTTGTACATTCAATGAAAGAGCAGATCAGACAATCAGCGAAATTGATGCAAATGGAAGATTTTGCAAATATTTCGAATAAGATATATCTGCTGGCAGAGAAAATGCTTCATTATGCCTTATTGCTCGAAATTGACAGTTTGATAAATACCGAGAAGCACGTTTGCTTCAACTGAAGAAAAGGAGAAATTGAAGTTGCAGAGAATGCAGGTAGCCTGCAATTGTGCTCATTAAAAGAAATATTCGAAAATGAGATTTTGATAGATGCAGACAACTATTTTGCTTATAACGATTGAAATTTAGAAATGGTACATCAGGTGTACGATAAGAAGTTCAAAATGTGGAGAGTGAAAGAAAAAGAGACTGGTGTTTAGATAGGCACTGATAATTAATAGAGGTAGCAAGGTTGAGAAAAAGTAAGAAACTTCTATATTCCGAGAAGGAGCAGAAGCTCCAAGAAGTGAATTTCCTCAAAATGGGAGATTTTACAAATATGTGGAATGAGAAATATTAGCAGATACAGAAAATGCTACACATTTGTCAAAAGCTAGCTTTTGATATTTTTCTATGCACTGCCAACCAGGTTTGCTCAAATTGATTGATATGCAGAAATAGATAGTGCAGCCAATGCAGAGAAGTTGTGAAACTGCAGAATTTGATCAATTACAAGAAATTGTGAACTTTCTTGATATGGAAACCAGATTAGTTGAAAAATATAGGAATGGAGATATTGAAGGCATACTTGAACAAAGAACATTGAAAAATGAATCGCTTTTTAGAAATAGATGTATTGGTATAGTTCGACAATAGAAGTTATTGGAGATGGAGCAATTGATTGAATTGAAGAAAGTTGTACATTCAATGAAAGAGCAGATCAGACAATCAGCGAAGTTGATGCAAATGGAAGATTTTGCAAATATTTCGAATAAGATATATCTGCTGGCAGAGAAAATGCTTCATTATGCCTTATTGCTCGAAATTGACAGTTTGATAAATACCGAGAACCACGTTTGCTTCAACTGAAGAAAAGGAGAAATTGAAGTTGCAGAGAATGCAGGTAGCCTGCAATTGTGCTCATTAAAAGAAATATTCGAAAATGAGATTTTGATAGATGCAGACAACTATTTTGCTTATAACGATTGAAATTTAGAAATGGTACATCAGGTGTACGATAAGAAGTTCAAAATGTGGAGAGTGAAAGAAAAAGAGACTGGTGTTTAGATAGGCACTGATAATTAATAGAGGTAGCAAGGTTGAGAAAAACTAAGAAACTTCTATATTCCGAGAAGGAGCAGAAGCACCAAGAAGTGAATTTCCTCAAAATGGGAGATTTTACAAATATGTGGAATGAGAAATATTAGCAGATACAGAAAATGCTACACATTTGTCAAAAGCTAGCTTTTGATATTTTTCTATGCACTGCCAACCAGGTTTGCTCAAATTGATTGATATGCAGAAATCGATAGTGCAGCCAATGCAGAGAAGTTGTGAAACTGCAGAATTTGATCAATTACAAGAAATTGTGAACTTTCTTGATATGGAAACCAGATTAGTTGAAAAATATAGGAATGGAGATATTGAAGGCATACTTGAACAAAGAACATTGAAAAATGAATAGTTTTTTAGAAATAGATGTATTGGTATAGTTCGACAATAGAAGTTATTGGAGATGGAGCAATTGATTGAATTGAAGAAAGTTGTACATTCAGTGAAAGAGCAGATCAGACAAACAGCGAAGTTGATGCAAATGGAAGATTTTGCAAATATTTCGAATAAGATATATCTGCTGAGAGAGAAAATGCTTCATTATGCCTTATTGCTCGAAATTGACAGTTTGATAAATACCGAGAAGCACGTTTACTTCAACTGAAGAAAAGGAGAAATTGAAGTTGCAGAGAATGCAAGTAGCCTGCAGTTGTGCTCATTAAAAGAAATATTCGAAAATGAGATTTTGATAGATGCAGACAACTATTTTGCTTATAACTATTGAAATTGAGAAATGGTACATCAGCTGTACGATAAGAAGTTCAAAATGTGGAGAGTGAAAGAAAAAGAGACTGGTGTTTAGATAGGCACTGATAATTAATAGAGGTAGCAAGGTTGAGAAAAACTAAGAAACTTCTATATTCCGAGAAGGAGCAGAAGCACCAAGAAGTGAATTTCCTCAAAATGGGAGATTTTACAAATATGTGGAATGAGAAATATTAGCAGATACAGAAAATGCTACACATTTGTCAAAAGCTAGCTTTTGATATTTTTCTATGCACTGCCAACCAGGTTTGCTCAAATTGATTGATATGCAGAAATAGATAGTGCAGCCAATGCAGAGAAGTTGTGAAATGCAGAATTTGATCAATTACAAGAAATTGTGAACTTTCTTGATATGGAAACCAGATTAGTTGAAAAATATAGGAATGGAGATATTGAAGGCATACTTGAACAAAGAACATTGAAAAATGAATAGTTTTTTAGAAATAGATGTATTGGTATAGTTCGACAATAGAAGTTATTGGAGATGGAGCAATTGATTGAATTGAAGAAAGTTGTACATTCAGTGAAAGAGCAGATCAGACAAACAGCGAAGTTGATGCAAATGGAAGATTTTGCAAATATTTCGAATAAGATATATCTGCTGACAGAGAAAATGCTTCCTTATGCCTTATTGCTCGAAATTGACAGTTTGATAAATACCGAGAAGCACGTTTACTTCAACTGAAGAAAAGGAGAAATTGAAGTTGCAGAGAATGCAAGTAGCCTGCAGTTGTGCTCATTAAAAGAAATATTCGAAAATGAGATTTTGATAGATGCAGACAACTATTTTGCTTATAACTATTGAAATTTAGAAATGGTACATCAGCTGTACGATAAGAAGTTCAAAATGTGGAGAGTGAAAGAAAAAGAGACTGGTGTTTAGATAGGCACTGATAATTAATAGAGGTAGCAAGGTTGAGAAAAACTAAGAAACTTCTATATTCCGAGAAGGAGCAGAAGCACCAAGAAGTGAATTTCCTCAAAATGGGAGATTTTACAAATATGTGGAATGAGAAATATTAGCAGATACAGAAAATGCTACACATTTGTCAAAAGCTAGCTTTTGATATTTTTCTATGCACTGCCAACCAAGTTTGCTCAAATTGATTGATATGCAGAAATAGATAGTGCAGCCAATGCAGAGAAGTTGTGAAACTGCAGAATTTGATCAATTACAAGAAATTGTGAACTTTCTTGATATGGAAACCAGATTAGTTGAAAAATATAGGAATGGAGATATTGAAGGCATACTTGAACAAAGAACATTGAAAAATGAATCGCTTTTTAGAAATAGATGTATTGGTATAGTTCGACAATAGAAGTTATTGGAGATGGAGCAATTGATTGAATTGAAGAAAGTTGTACATTCAATGAAAGAGCAGATCAGACAATCAGCGAAGTTGATGCAAATGGAAGATTTTGCAAATATTTCGAATAAGATATATCTGCTGGCAGAGAAAATGCTTCATTATGCCTTATTGCTCGAAATTGACAGTTTGATAAATACCGAGAACCACGTTTGCTTCAACTGAAGAAAAGGAGAAATTGAAGTTGCAGAGAATGCAGGTAGCCTGCAATTGTGCTCATTAAAAGAAATATTCGAAAATGAGATTTTGATAGATGCAGACAACTATTTTGCTTATAACGATTGAAATTTAGAAATGGTACATCAGGTGTACGATAAGAAGTTCAAAATGTGGAGAGTGAAAGAAAAAGAGACTGGTGTTTAGATAGGCACTGATAATTAATAGAGGTAGCAAGGTTGAGAAAAACTAAGAAACTTCTATATTCCGAGAAGGAGCAGAAGCACCAAGAAGTGAATTTCCTCAAAATGGGAGATTTTACAAATATGTGGAATGAGAAATATTAGCAGATACAGAAAATGCTACACATTTGTCAAAAGCTAGCTTTTGATATTTTTCTATGCACTGCCAACCAGGTTTGCTCAAATTGATTGATATGCAGAAATCGATAGTGCAGCCAATGCAGAGAAGTTGTGAAACTGCAGAATTTGATCAATTACAAGAAATTGTGAACTTTCTTGATATGGAAACCAGATTAGTTGAAAAATATAGGAATGGAGATATTGAAGGCATACTTGAACAAAGAACATTGAAAAATGAATAGTTTTTTAGAAATAGATGTATTGGTATAGTTCGACAATAGAAGTTATTGGAGATGGAGCAATTGATTGAATTGAAGAAAGTTGTACATTCAGTGAAAGAGCAGATCAGACAAACAGCGAAGTTGATGCAAATGGAAGATTTTGCAAATATTTCGAATAAGATATATCTGCTGAGAGAGAAAATGCTTCATTATGCCTTATTGCTCGAAATTGACAGTTTGATAAATACCGAGAAGCACGTTTACTTCAACTGAAGAAAAGGAGAAATTGAAGTTGCAGAGAATGCAAGTAGCCTGCAGTTGTGCTCATTAAAAGAAATATTCGAAAATGAGATTTTGATAGATGCAGACAACTATTTTGCTTATAACTATTGAAATTGAGAAATGGTACATCAGCTGTACGATAAGAAGTTCAAAATGTGGAGAGTGAAAGAAAAAGAGACTGGTGTTTAGATAGGCACTGATAATTAATAGAGGTAGCAAGGTTGAGAAAAACTAAGAAACTTCTATATTCCGAGAAGGAGCAGAAGCACCAAGAAGTGAATTTCCTCAAAATGGGAGATTTTACAAATATGTGGAATGAGAAATATTAGCAGATACAGAAAATGCTACACATTTGTCAAAAGCTAGCTTTTGATATTTTTCTATGCACTGCCAACCAGGTTTGCTCAAATTGATTGATATGCAGAAATAGATAGTGCAGCCAATGCAGAGAAGTTGTGAAATGCAGAATTTGATCAATTACAAGAAATTGTGAACTTTCTTGATATGGAAACCAGATTAGTTGAAAAATATAGGAATGGAGATATTGAAGGCATACTTGAACAAAGAACATTGAAAAATGAATAGTTTTTTAGAAATAGATGTATTGGTATAGTTCGACAATAGAAGTTATTGGAGATGGAGCAATTGATTGAATTGAAGAAAGTTGTACATTCAGTGAAAGAGCAGATCAGACAAACAGCGAAGTTGATGCAAATGGAAGATTTTGCAAATATTTCGAATAAGATATATCTGCTGACAGAGAAAATGCTTCCTTATGCCTTATTGCTCGAAATTGACAGTTTGATAAATACCGAGAAGCACGTTTACTTCAACTGAAGAAAAGGAGAAATTGAAGTTGCAGAGAATGCAAGTAGCCTGCAGTTGTGCTCATTAAAAGAAATATTCGAAAATGAGATTTTGATAGATGCAGACAACTATTTTGCTTATAACTATTGAAATTTAGAAATGGTACATCAGCTGTACGATAAGAAGTTCAAAATGTGGAGAGTGAAAGAAAAAGAGACTGGTGTTTAGATAGGCACTGATAATTAATAGAGGTAGCAAGGTTGAGAAAAACTAAGAAACTTCTATATTCCGAGAAGGAGCAGAAGCACCAAGAAGTGAATTTCCTCAAAATGGGAGATTTTACAAATATGTGGAATGAGAAATATTAGCAGATACAGAAAATGCTACACATTTGTCAAAAGCTAGCTTTTGATATTTTTCTATGCACTGCCAACCAAGTTTGCTCAAATTGATTGATATGCAGAAATAGATAGTGCAGCCAATGCAGAGAAGTTGTGAAACTGCAGAATTTGATCAATTACAAGAAATTGTGAACTTTCTTGATATGGAAACCAGATTAGTTGAAAAATATAGGAATGGAGATATTGAAGGCATACTTGAACAAAGAACATTGAAAAATGAATCGCTTTTTAGAAATAGATGTATTGGTATAGTTCGACAATAGAAGTTATTGGAGATGGAGCAATTGATTGAATTGAAGAAAGTTGTACATTCAATGAAAGAGCAGATCAGACAATCAGCGAAGTTGATGCAAATGGAAGATTTTGCAAATATTTCGAATAAGATATATCTGCTGGCAGAGAAAATGCTTCATTATGCCTTATTGCTCGAAATTGACAGTTTGATAAATACCGAGAACCACGTTTGCTTCAACTGAAGAAAAGGAGAAATTGAAGTTGCAGAGAATGCAGGTAGCCTGCAATTGTGCTCATTAAAAGAAATATTCGAAAATGAGATTTTGATAGATGCAGACAACTATTTTGCTTATAACGATTGAAATTTAGAAATGGTACATCAGCTGTACGATAAGAAGTTCAAAATGTGGAGAGTGAAAGAAAAAGAGACTGGTGTTTAGATAGGCACTGATAATTAATAGAGGTAGTAAGGTTGAGAAAAACTAAGAAACTTCAATATTCCGAGAAGGAGCAGAAGCACCAAGAAGTGAATTTCCTCAAAATGGGAGATTTTACAAATATGTGGAATGAGAAATATTAGCAGATACAGAAAATGCTACACATTTGTCAAAAGCTAGCTTTTGATATTTTTCTATGCACTGCCAACCAGGTTTGCTCAAATTGATTGATATGCAGAAATAGATAGTGCAGCCAATGCAGAGAAGTTGTGAAACTGCAGAATTTGATCAATTACAAGAAATTGTGAACTTTCTTGATATGGAAACCAGATTAGTTGAAAAATATAGGAATGGAGATATTGAAGGCATACTTGAACAAAGAACATTGAAAAATGAATCGCTTTTTAGAAATAGATGTATTGGTATAGTTCGACAATAGAAGTTATTGGAGATGGAGCAATTGATTGAATTGAAGAAAGTTGTACATTCAGTGAAAGAGCAGATCAGACAAACAGCGAAGTTGATGCAAATGGAAGATTTTGCAAATATTTCGAATAAGATATATCTGCTGACAGAGAAAATGCTTCCTTATGCTTTATTGCTCGAAATTGACAGTTTGATAAATACCGAGAAGCACGTTTACTTCAACTGAAGAAAAGGAGAAATTGAAGTTGCAGAGAATGCAAGTAGCCTGCAGTTGTGCTCATTAAAAGAAATATTCGAAAATGAGATTTTGATAGATGCAGACAACTATTTTGCTTATAACTATTGAAATTTAGAAATGGTACATCAGCTGTACGATAAGAAGTTCAAAATGTGGAGAGTGAAAGAAAAAGAGACTGGTGTTTAGATAGGCACTGATAATTAATAGAGGTAGCAAGGTTGAGAAAAACTAAGAAACTTCTATATTCCGAGAAGGAGCAGAAGCACCAAGAAGTGAATTTCCTCAAAATGGGAGATTTTACAAATATGTGGAATGAGAAATATTAGCAGATACAGAAAATGCTACACATTTGTCAAAAGCTAGCTTTTGATATTTTTCTATGCACTGCCAACCAGGTTTGCTCAAATTGATTGATATGCAGAAATAGATAGTGCAGCCAATGCAGAGAAGTTGTGAAACTGCAGAATTTGATCAATTACAAGAAATTGTGAACTTTCTTGATATGGAAACCAGATTAGTTGAAAAATATAGGAATGGAGATATTGAAGGCATACTTGAACAAAGAACATTGAAAAATGTATCGTTTTTTAGAAATAGATGTATTGGTATAGTTCGACAATAGAAGTTATTGGAGATGGAGCAATTGATTGAATTGAAGAAAGTTGTACATTCAGTGAAAGAGCAGATCAGACAAACAGCGAAGTTGATGCAAATGGAAGATTTTGCAAATATTTCGAATAAGATATATCTGCTGACAGAGAAATTGCTTCCTTATGCTTTATTGCTCGAAATTGACAGTTTGATAAATACCGAGAAGCACGTTTACTTCAACTGAAGAAAAGGAGAAATTGAAGTTGCAGAGAATGCAAGTAGCCTGCAGTTGTGCTCATTAAAAGAAATATTCGAAAATGAGATTTTGATAGATGCAGACAACTATTTTGCTTATAACTATTGAAATTTAGAAATGGTACATCAGGTGTACGATAAGAAGTTCAAAATGTGGAGAGTGAAAGAAAAAGAGACTGGTGTTTAGATAGGCACTGATAATTAATAGAGGTAGCAAGCTTGAGAAAAAGTAAGAAACTTCTATATTCCGAGAAGGAGCAGAAGCTCCAAGAAGTGAATTTCCTCAAAATGGGAGATTTTACAAATATGTGGAATGAGAAATATTAGCAGATACAGAAAATGCTACACATTTGTCAAAAGCTAGCTTTTGATATTTTTCTATGCACTGCCAACCAGGTTTGCTCAAATTGATTGATATGCAGAAATAGATAGTGCAGCCAATGCAGAGAATTTGTGAAACTGCAGAATTTGATCAATTACAAGAAATTGTGAACTTTCTTGATATGGAAACCAGATTAGTTGAAAAATATAGGAATGGAGATATTGAAGGCATACTTGAACAAAGAACATTGAAAAATGAATCGCTTTTTAGAAATAGATGTATTGGTATAGATCGACAATAGAAGTTATTGGAGATGGAGCAATTGATTGAATTGAAGAAAGTTGTACATTCAGTGAAAGAGCAGATCAGACAAACAGCGAAGTTGATGCAAATGGAAGATTTTGCAAATATTTCGAATAAGATATATCTGCTGACAGAGAAAATGCTTCCTTATGCTTTATTGCTCGAAATTGACAGTTTGATAAATACCGAGAAGCACGTTTACTTCAACAGAAGAAAAGGAGAAATTGAAGTTGCAGAGAATGCAAGTAGCCTGCAGTTGTGCTCATTAAAAGAAATATTCGAAAATGAGATTTTGATAGATGCAGACAACTATTTTGCTTATAACTATTGAAATTTAGAAATGGTACATCAGCTGTACGATAAGAATTTCAAAATGTGGAGAGTGAAAGAAAAAGAGACTGGTGTTTAGATAGGCACTGATAATTAATAGAGGTAGCAAGGTTGAGAAAAACTAAGAAACTTCTATATTCCGAGAAGGAGCAGAAGCACCAAGAAGTGAATTTCCTCAAAATGGGAGATTTTACAAATATGTGGAATGAGAAATATGAGAAGATAGAGAAAATGCTACACCTTTGTCAAAAGCTAGCTTTTGATATTTTTCTATGCGCTGCCAACCAGGTTTGCTCAAATTGATTGATATGCAGAAATAGATAGTGCAGCCAATGCAGAGAAGTTGTGAAACTGCAGAATTTGATCAATTACAAGAAATTGTGAACTTTCTTGATATGGAAACCAGATTAGTTGAAAAATATAGGAATGGAGATATTGAAGGCATACTTGAACAAAGAACATTGAAAAATGTATCGTTTTTTAGAAATAGATGTATTGGTATAGTTCGACAATAGAAGTTATTGGAGATGGAGCAATTGATTGAATTGAAGAAAGTTGTACATTCAGTGAAAGAGCAGATCAGACAAACAGCGAAGTTGATGCAAATGGAAGATTTTGCAAATATTTCGAATAAGATATATCTGCTGACAGAGGAAATGCTTCCTTATGCTTTATTGCTCGAAATTGACAGTTTGATAAATACCGAGAAGCACGTTTACTTCAACTGAAGAAAAGGAGAAATTGAAGTTGCAGAGAATGCAAGTAGCCTGCAGTTGTGCTCATTAAAAGAAATATTCGAAAATGAGATTTTGATAGATGCAGACAACTATTTTGCTTATAACTATTGAAATTTAGAAATGGTACATCAGGTGTACGATAAGAAGTTCAAAATGTGGAGAGTGAAAGAAAAAGAGACTGGTGTTTAGATAGGCACTGATAATTAATAGAGGTAGCAAGCTTGAGAAAAAGTAAGAAACTTCTATATTCCGAGAAGGAGCAGAAGCTCCAAGAAGTGAATTTCCTCAAAATGGGAGATTTTACAAATATGTGGAATGAGAAATATTAGCAGATACAGAAAATGCTACACATTTGTCAAAAGCTAGCTTTTGATATTTTTCTATGCACTGCCAACCAGGTTTGCTCAAATTGATTGATATGCAGAAATAGATAGTGCAGCCAATGCAGAGAAGTTGTGAAACTGCAGAATTTGATCAATTACAAGAAATTGTGAACTTTCTTGATATGGAAACCAGATTAGTTGAAAAATATAGGAATGGAGATATTGAAGGCATACTTGAACAAAGAACATTGAAAAATGAATCGCTTTTTAGAAATAGATGTATTGGTATAGATCGACAATAGAAGTTATTGGAGATGGAGCAATTGATTGAATTGAAGAAAGTTGTACATTCAGTGAAAGAGCAGATCAGACAAACAGCGAAGTTGATGCAAATGGAAGATTTTGCAAATATTTCGAATAAGATATATCTGCTGACAGAGAAAATGCTTCCTTATGCTTTATTGCTCGAAATTGACAGTTTGATAAATACCGAGAAGCACGTTTACTTCAACAGAAGAAAAGGAGAAATTGAAGTTGCAGAGAATGCAAGTAGCCTGCAGTTGTGCTCATTAAAAGAAATATTCGAAAATGAGATTTTGATAGATGCAGACAACTATTTTGCTTATAACTATTGAAATTTAGAAATGGTACATCAGCTGTACGATAAGAATTTCAAAATGTGGAGAGTGAAAGAAAAAGAGACTGGTGTTTAGATAGGCACTGATAATTAATAGAGGTAGCAAGGTTGAGAAAAACTAAGAAACTTCTATATTCCGAGAAGGAGCAGAAGCACCAAGAAATGAATTTCCTCAAAATGGGAGATTTTACAAATATGTGGAATGAGAAATATGAGAAGATAGAGAAAATGCTACACCTTTGTCAAAAGCTAGCTTTTGATATTTTTCTATGCGCTGCCAACCAGGTTTGCTCAAATTGATTGATATGCAGAAATAGATAGTGCAGCCAATGCAGAGAAGTTGTGAAACTGCAGAATTTGATCAATTACAAGAAATTGTGAACTTTCTTGATATGGAAACCAGATTAGTTGAAAAATATAGGAATGGAGATATTGAAGGCATACTTGAACAAAGAACATTGAAAAATGTATCGTTTTTTAGAAATAGATGTATTGGTATAGTTCGACAATAGAAGTTATTGGAGATGGAGCAATTGATTGAATTGAAGAAAGTTGTACATTCAGTGAAAGAGCAGATCAGACAAACAGCGAAGTTGATGCAAATGGAAGATTTTGCAAATATTTCGAATAAGATATATCTGCTGACAGAGAAAATGCTTCCTTATGCTTTATTGCTCGAAATTGACAGTTTGATAAATACAGAGAAGCACGTTTACTTCAACTGAAGAAAAGGAGAAATTGAAGTTGCAGAGAATGCAAGTAGCCTGCAGTTGTGCTCATTAAAAGAAATATTCGAAAATGAGATTTTGATAGATGCAGACAACTATTTTGCTTATAACTATTGAAATTTAGAAATGGTACATCAGCTGTACGATAAGAATTTCAAAATGTGGAGAGTGAAAGAAAAAGAGACTGGTGTTTAGATAGGCACTGATAATTAATAGAGGTAGCAAGGTTGAGAAAAACTAAGAAACTTCTATATTCCGAGAAGGAGCAGAAGCACCAAGAAGTGAATTTCCTCAAAATGGGAGATTTTACAAATATGTGGAATGAGAAATATGAGAAGATAGAGAAAATGCTACACCTTTGTCAAAAGCTAGCTTTTGATATTTTTCTATGCGCTGCCAACCAGGTTTGCTCAAATTGATTGATATGCCGAAATAGATAGTGCAGCCAATGCAGAGAAGTTGTGAAACTGCAGAATTTGATCAATTACAAGAAATTGTGAACTTTCTTGATATGGAAACCAGATTAGTTGAAAAATATAGGAATGGAGATATTGAAGGCATACTTGAACAAAGAACATTGAAAAATGTATCGTTTTTTAGAAATAGATGTATTGGTATAGTTCGACAATAGAAGTTATTGGAGATGGAGCAATTGATTGAATTGAAGAAAGTTGTACATTCAGTGAAAGAGCAGATCAGACAAACAGCGAAGTTGATGCAAATGGAAGATTTTGCAAATATTTCGAATAAGATATATCTGCTGACAGAGGAAATGCTTCCTTATGCTTTATTGCTCGAAATTGACAGTTTGATAAATACCGAGAAGCACGTTTACTTCAACTGAAGAAAAGGAGAAATTGAAGTTGCAGAGAATGCAAGTAGCCTGCAGTTGTGCTCATTAAAAGAAATATTCGAAAATGAGATTTTGATAGATGCAGACAACTATTTTGCTTATAACTATTGAAATTTAGAAATGGTACATCAGGTGTACGATAAGAAGTTCAAAATGTGGAGAGTGAAAGAAAAAGAGACTGGTGTTTAGATAGGCACTGATAATTAATAGAGGTAGCAAGCTTGAGAAAAAGTAAGAAACTTCTATATTCCGAGAAGGAGCAGAAGCTCCAAGAAGTGAATTTCCTCAAAATGGGAGATTTTACAAATATGTGGAATGAGAAATATTAGCAGATACAGAAAATGCTACACATTTGTCAAAAGCTAGCTTTTGATATTTTTCTATGCACTGCCAACCAGGTTTGCTCAAATTGATTGATATGCAGAAATAGATAGTGCAGCCAATGCAGAGAAGTTGTGAAACTGCAGAATTTGATCAATTACAAGAAATTGTGAACTTTCTTGATATGGAAACCAGATTAGTTGAAAAATATAGGAATGGAGATATTGAAGGCATACTTGAACAAAGAACATTGAAAAATGAATCGCTTTTTAGAAATAGATGTATTGGTATAGATCGACAATAGAAGTTATTGGAGATGGAGCAATTGATTGAATTGAAGAAAGTTGTACATTCAGTGAAAGAGCAGATCAGACAAACAGCGAAGTTGATGCAAATGGAAGATTTTGCAAATATTTCGAATAAGATATATCTGCTGACAGAGAAAATGCTTCCTTATGCTTTATTGCTCGAAATTGACAGTTTGATAAATACCGAGAAGCACGTTTACTTCAACAGAAGAAAAGGAGAAATTGAAGTTGCAGAGAATGCAAGTAGCCTGCAGTTGTGCTCATTAAAAGAAATATTCGAAAATGAGATTTTGATAGATGCAGACAACTATTTTGCTTATAACTATTGAAATTTAGAAATGGTACATCAGCTGTACGATAAGAATTTCAAAATGTGGAGAGTGAAAGAAAAAGAGACTGGTGTTTAGATAGGCACTGATAATTAATAGAGGTAGCAAGGTTGAGAAAAACTAAGAAACTTCTATATTCCGAGAAGGAGCAGAAGCACCAAGAAGTGAATTTCCTCAAAATGGGAGATTTTACAAATATGTGGAATGAGAAATATGAGAAGATAGAGAAAATGCTACACCTTTGTCAAAAGCTAGCTTTTGATATTTTTCTATGCGCTGCCAACCAGGTTTGCTCAAATTGATTGATATGCAGAAATAGATAGTGCAGCCAATGCAGAGAAGTTGTGAAACTGCAGAATTTGATCAATTACAAGAAATTGTGAACTTTCTTGATATGGAAACCAGATTAGTTGAAAAATATAGGAATGGAGATATTGAAGGCATACTTGAACAAAGAACATTGAAAAATGTATCGTTTTTTAGAAATAGATGTATTGGTATAGTTCGACAATAGAAGTTATTGGAGATGGAGCAATTGATTGAATTGAAGAAAGTTGTACATTCAGTGAAAGAGCAGATCAGACAAACAGCGAAGTTGATGCAAATGGAAGATTTTGCAAATATTTCGAATAAGATATATCTGCTGACAGAGAAAATGCTTCCTTATGCTTTATTGCTCGAAATTGACAGTTTGATAAATACCGAGAAGCACGTTTACTTCAACTGAAGAAAAGGAGAAATTGAAGTTGCAGAGAATGCAAGTAGCCTGCAGTTGTGCTCATTAAAAGAAATATTCGAAAATGAGATTTTGATAGATGCAGACAACTATTTTGCTTATAACTATTGAAATTTAGAAATGGTACATCAGGTGTACGATAAGAAGTTCAAAATGTGGAGAGTGAAAGAAAAAGAGACTGGTGTTTAGATAGGCACTGATAATTAATAGAGGTAGCAAGCTTGAGAAAAAGTAAGAAACTTCTATATTCCGAGAAGGAGCAGAAGCTCCAAGAAGTGAATTTCCTCAAAATGGGAGATTTTACAAATATGTGGAATGAGAAATATTAGAAGATAGAGAAAATGCTACACCTTTGTCAAAAGCTAGCTTTTGATATTTTTCTATGCGCTGCCAACCAGGTTTGCTCAAATTGATTGATATGCAGAAATAGATAGTGCAGCCAATGCAGAGAAGTTGTGAAACTGCAGAATTTGATCAATTACAAGAAATTGTGAACTTTCTTGATATGGAAACCAGATTAGTTGAAAAATATAGGAATGGAGATATTGAAGGCATACTTGAACAAAGAACATTGAAAAATGTATCGTTTTTTAGAAATAGATGTATTGGTATAGTTCGACAATAGAAGTTATTGGAGATGGAGCAATTGATTGAATTGAAGAAAGTTGTACATTCAGTGAAAGAGCAGATCAGACAAACAGCGAAGTTGATGCAAATGGAAGATTTTGCAAATATTTCGAATAAGATATATCTGCTGACAGAGAAAATGCTTCCTTATGCTTTATTGCTCGAAATTGACAGTTTGATAAATACCGAGAAGCACGTTTACTTCAACTGAAGAAAAGGAGAAATTGAAGTTGCAGAGAATGCAAGTAGCCTGCAGTTGTGCTCATTAAAAGAAATATTCGAAAATGAGATTTTGATAGATGCAGACAACTATTTTGCTTATAACTATTGAAATTTAGAAATGGTACATCAGGTGTACGATAAGAAGTTCAAAATGTGGAGAGTGAAAGAAAAAGAGACTGGTGTTTAGATAGGCACTGATAATTAATAGAGGTAGCAAGGTTGAGAAAAACTAAGAAACTTCTATATTCCGAGAAGGAGCAGAAGCACCAAGAAGTGAATTTCCTCAAAATGGGAGATTTTACAAATATGTGGAATGAGAAATATTAGCAGATACAGAAAATGCTACACATTTGTCAAAAGCTAGCTATTGATATTTTTCTATGCACTGCCAACCAGGTTTGCTCAAATTGATTGATATGCAGAAATAGATAGTGCAGCCAATGCAGAGAAGTTGTGAAACTGCAGAATTTGATCAATTACAAGAAATTGTGAACTTTCTTGATATGGAAACCAGATTAGTTGAAAAATATAGGAATGGAGATATTGAAGGCATACTTGAACAAAGAACATTGAAAAATGTATCGTTTTTTAGAAATAGATGTATTGGTATAGTTCGACAATAGAAGTTATTGGAGATGGAGCAATTGATTGAATTGAAGAAAGTTGTACATTCAATGAAAGAGCAGATCAGACAATCAGCGAAGTTGATGCAAATGGAAGATTTTGCAAATATTTCGATTAAGATATATCTGCTGGCAGAGAAAATGCTTCATTATGCCTTACTGCTCGAAATTGACAGTTTGATAAATACCGAGAACCACGTTTGCTTCAACTGAAGAAAAGGAGAAATTGAAGTTGCAGAGAATGCAGGTAGCCTGCAATTGTGCTCATTAAAAGAAATATTCGAAAATGAGATTTTGATAGATGCAGACAACTATTTTGCTTATAACGATTGAAATTTAGAAATGGTACATCAGGTGTACGATAAGAAGTTCAAAATGTGGAGAGTGAAAGAAAAAGAGACTGGTTTTTAGATAGGCACTGATAATTAATAGAGGTAGCAAGGTTGAGAAAAACTAAGAAACTTCTATATTCCGAGAAGGAGCAGAAGCACCAAGAAGTGAATTTCCTCAAAATGGGAGATTTTACAAATATGTGGAATGAGAAATATTAGCAGATACAGAAAATGCTACACATTTGTCAAAAGCTAGCTTTTGATATTTTTCTATGCACTGCCAACCAGGTTTGCTCAAATTGATTGATATGCAGAAATAGATAGTGCAGCCAATGCAGAGAAGTTGTGAAACTGCAGAATTTGATCAATTACAAGAAATTGTGAACTTTCTTGATATGGAAACCAGATTAGTTGAAAAATATAGGAATGGAGATATTGAAGGCATACTTGAACAAAGAACATTGAAAAATGTATCGTTTTTTAGAAATAGATGTATTGGTATAGTTCGACAATAGAAGTTATTGGAGATGGAGCAATTGATTGAATTGAAGAAAGTTGTACATTCAGTGAAAGAGCAGATCAGACAAACAGTGAAGTTGATGCAAATAGAAGATTTTGCAAATATTTCGAATAAGATATATCTGCTGACAGAGAAAATGCTTCCTTATGCCTTATTGCTCGAAATTGACAGTTTGATAAATACCGAGAAGCACGTTTAATTCAACTGAAGAAAAGGAGAAATTGAAGTTGCAGAGAATGCAAGTAGCCTGCAGTTGTGCTCATTAAAAGAAATATTCGAAAATGAGATTTTGATAGATGCAGACAACTATTTTGCTTATAACTATTGAAATTGAGAAATGGTACATCAGCTGTACGATAAGAAGTTCAAAATGTGGAGAGTGAAAGAAAAAGAGACTGGTGTTTAGATAGGCACTGATAATTAATAGAGGTAGCAACGTTGAGAAAAACTAAGAAACTTCTATATTCCGAGAAGGAGCAGAAGCACCAAGAAGTGAATTTCCTCAAAATGGGAGATTTTACAAATATGTGGAATGAGAAATATTAGCAGATACAGAAAATGCTACACATTTGTCAAAAGCTAGCTTTTGATATTTTTCTATGCCCTGCCAACCAGGTTTGCTCAAATTGACTGATATGCAGAAATAGATAGTGCAGCCAATGCAGAGAAGTTGTGAAACTGCAGAATTTGATCAATTACAAGAAATTGTGAACTTTCTTGATATGGAAACCAGAGTAGTTGAAAAATATAGGAATGGAGATATTGAAGGCATACTTGAACAAAGAACATTGAAAAATGAATCGCTTTTAGGAAATAGATGTATTGGTATAGTTCGACAATAGAAGTTATTGGAGATGGAGCAATTGATTGAATTGAAGAAAGTTGTACATTCAATGAAAGAGCAGATCAGACAATCAGCGAAATTGATGCAAATGGAAGATTTTGCAAATATTTCGAATAAGATATATCTGCTGGCAGAGAAAATGCTTCATTATGCCTTATTGCTCGAAATTGACAGTTTGATAAATACCGAGAACCACGTTTGCTTCAACTGAAGAAAAGGAGAAATTGAAGTTGCAGAGAATGCAGGTAGCCTGCAATTGTGCTCATTAAAAGAAATATTCGAAAATGAGATTTTGATAGATGCAGACAACTATTTTGCTTATAACGATTGAAATTTAGAAATGGTACATCAGGTGTACGATAAGAAGTTCAAAATGTGGAGAGTGAAAGAAAAAGAGACTGGTGTTTAGATAGGCACTGATAATTAATAGAGGTAGCAAGGTTGAGAAAAAGTAAGAAACTTCTATATTCCGAGAAGGAGCAGAAGCTCCAAGAAGTGAATTTCCTCAAAATGGGAGATTTTACAAATATGTGGAATGAGAAATATTAGATGATAGAGAAAATGCTACACATTTGTCAAAAGCTAGCTTTTGATATTTTTCTATGCACTGCCAACCAGGTTTGCTCAAATTGATTGATATGCAGAAATAGATAGTGCAGCCAATGCAGAGAAGTTGTGAAACTGCAGAATTTGATCAATTACAAGAAATTGTGAACTTTCTTGATATGGAAACCAGATTAGTTGAAAAATATAGGAATGGAGATATTGAAGGCATACTTGAACAAAGAACATTGAAAAATGTATCGTTTTTTAGAAATAGATGTATTGGTATAGTTCGACAATAGAAGTTATTGGAGATGGAGCAATTGATTGAATTGAAGAAAGTTGTACATTCAGTGAAAGAGCAGATCAGACAAACAGTGAAGTTGATGCAAATGGAAGATTTTGCAAATATTTCGAATAAGATATATCTGCTGACAGAGAAAATGCTTCCTTATGCCTTATTGCTCGAAATTGACAGTTTGATAAATACCGAGAAGCATCCGAGAAGGAGCAGAAGCTCCAAGAAGTGAATTTCCTCAAAATGGGAGATTTTACAAATATGTGGAATGAGAAATATTAGCAGATAGAGAAAATGCCACACCTTTGTCAAACGCTAGCTGTTGATATTTTTCTATGCACTGGCAACCAGGTTTGCTCAAATTGATAGATATGCAGAAATAGATAGTTCAGACCATGCAGAGAAGTTGTGGAACTGCAGAATTTGATCAATTACAAGAAATTGTGAACTTTCTTGATATGGAAACCAGATTAGTTGAAAAATATAGGAATGGAGATATTGAAGGCATACTTGAACAAAGAACATTGAAAAATGAATAGCTTTTTAGAAATAGATGTATTGGTATAGTTCGACAATAGAAGTTATTGGAGATGGAGCAATTGATTGAATTGAAGAAAGTTGTACATTCAGTGAAAGAGCAGATCAGGCAAACAGCGAAGTTGATGCAAATGGAAGATTTTGCAAATATTTCGAATAAGATATATCTGCTGACAGAGAAAATGCTTCATGATAACTTATTCCTCGAAATTGACAGTTTGATAAATACCGAGAACCACGTTTGCTTCAACTGAAGAAAAGGAGAAATTGAAGTTGCAGAGAATGCAGGCAGCCTGCAGTTGTGCTCATTAAAAGAAATATTCGGAAATGAGATTTTGATAGATGCAGACAACTATTTCGGTGATTAATATTGACATTGAGAAATGGTACATTCAGCTGTACGATAAGAAGTTCAAAATTTGGACAGCAATAGAAAAAGAGACTGCTGTTTAGATAGGCATTGATAATTAATAGATGTAGCAAGGTTGAGAAAAAATAAGTAACTTGGATATTCAGAGAAGAAGCAGAAGCTCGTAAAAGTGAATTACGTTGAAATGGGAGATTTTACAAAGATGGGGAATGAGAAATATCAGCAGTTAGATAAAATGCTACACCTTTGACAACAGGTAGCTTTTGATATTTTGCTATACAAAGGCTACGACGTTTGCTCAAATTGATTGATATGCAGAAATAGATAGTTCAGCCAATGCAGAGAAGTTGTGAAACTGCAGAATTTGATCAATTACAAGAAATTATGAAATTTCTTGATATGGAAACCAGATTAGATGAAAAATATAGGAATGGAGATATTGAAGGCATACTTGAACAAAGAACATTGAAAAATGAATAGTTTTTTAGAAATAGATGTATTGGTACAGTTCGACAATAGAAGTTATTGGAGATTTAGCAATTGATTGAATTGAAGAAAGTTGTACATTCAGTGAAAGAGCAGATCAGACAAACAGTGAAGTTGATGCAAATGGAAGATTTTGCAAATATTTCGAATAAGATATATCTGCTGACAGAGAAAATGCTTCATTATGCCTTATTGCTCGAAATTGACAGTTTGATAAATACCGAGAACCACGTTTGCTTCAACTGAAGAAAAGGGGAAATTGAAGTTGCAGAGAATGCAGGTAGCCTGCAGTTGTGCTCATTAAAAGAAATATTCGGAAATGAGATTTTGATAGATGCAGACAACTATTTTGCTGATTAATATTGAAATTGAGAAATGGTACATTCAGGTGTACGTTAAGAAGTTCAAAATTGGACAGCGATAGAAAAAGAGACTGCTGTTTAGATAGGCATTGATAATTAATAGATGTAGCAAGGTTGAGAAAAAGTAAGTAAATTGGATATTCAGAGAAGAAGCAGAAGCTCGAAAAAGTGAATTACGTTGAAATGGGAGATTGTACAAAGATGGGGAATGAGAAATATCAGCAGTTAGATAAAATGCTACACCTTTGACCAAAGCTAGCTTTTGATATTTTGCTATACACAGGCTACCACGTTTGCTCAAATTGATTGATATGCAGAAATAGATAGTTCAGCCAATGCAGAGAAGTTGTGAAACTGCAGAATTTGATCAATTACAAGAAATTATGAACTTTCTTGATATGGAAACCAGATTAGATGAAAAATATAGGAATGGAGATATTGATGGCATACTTGAACAAAGAACATTGAAAAATGAATAGTTTTCAAGAAATAGATGTATTGGTATAGTTGGACAATAGCAGTTATTGGAGATGGAACAATTGATTGAATTGAACAAAGTTGTACATTCAGTGAAAGAGCAGATCAGACAAACAGCGAAGTTGATGCAAATGGAAGATTTTGCAAATATTTCGAATAAGATATATCTGCTGACAGAGAAAATGCTTCATTATGCCTTATTGCTCGAAATTGACAGTTTGATAAGTACCGAGAACCACGTTTGCTTCAACTGAAGAAAAGGAGAAATTGAAGTTGCAGAGAATGCAGGCAGCCTGCAATTGTGCTCATTAAAAGAAATATTCGAAAATGAGATTTTGATAGATGCAGTCAACTATTTTGCTTATAACGATTGAAATTGAGAAATGGTACATTCAGCTGTACGATAAGAAGTTCAACATGTGGACAGTGAATGAAAAAGAGACTGGTGTTTAGATAGGCACTGATAATTAATAGAGGTAGCAAGGTTGAGAAAAAGTAAGAAACTTCTATATTCCGAGAAGGAGCAGAAGCTCCAAGAAGTGAATTTTCTCAAAATGGGAGATTTTACAAATATGTGGAATGAGAAATATTAGCAGATACAGAAAATGCTACACATTTGTCAAAAGCTAGCTTTTGATATTTTTCTATGCCCTGCCAACCAGGTTTGCTCAAATTGATTGATATGCAGAAATAGATAGTGCAGCCAATGCAGAGAAGTTGTGAAACTGCAGAATTTGATCAATTACAAGAAATTGTGAACTTTCTTGATATGGAAACCAGAGTAGTTGAAAAATATAGGAATGGAGATATTGAAGGCATACTTGAACAAAGAACATTGAAAAATGAATCGCTTTTAGGAAATAGATGTATTGGTATAGTTCGACAATAGAAGTTATTGGAGATGGAGCAATTGATTGAATTGAAGAAAGTTGTACATTCAATGAAAGAGCAGATCAGACAATCAGCGAAATTGATGCAAATGGAAGATTTTGCAAATATTTCGAATAAGATATATCTGCTGGCAGAGAAAATGCTTCATTATGCCTTATTGCTCGAAATTGACAGTTTGATAAATACCGAGAACCACGTTTGCTTCAACTGAAGAAAAGGAGAAATTGAAGTTGCAGAGAATGCAGGTAGCCTGCAATTGTGCTCATTAAAAGAAATATTCGAAAATGAGATTTTGATAGATGCAGACAACTATTTTGCTTATAACGATTGAAATTTAGAAATGGTACATCAGGTGTACGATAAGAAGTTCAAAATGTGGAGAGTGAAAGAAAAAGAGACTGGTGTTTAGATAGGCACTGATAATTAATAGAGGTAGCAAGGTTGAGAAAAAGTAAGAAACTTCTATATTCCGAGAAGGAGCAGAAGCTCCAAGAAGTGAATTTCCTCAAAATGGGAGATTTTACAAATATGTGGAATGAGAAATATTAGATGATAGAGAAAATGCTACACATTTGTCAAAAGCTAGCTTTTGATATTTTTCTATGCACTGCCAACCAGGTTTGCTCAAATTGATTGATATGCAGAAATAGATAGTGCAGCCAATGCAGAGAAGTTGTGAAACTGCAGAATTTGATCAATTACAAGAAATTGTGAACTTTCTTGATATGGAAACCAGATTAGTTGAAAAATATAGGAATGGAGATATTGAAGGCATACTTGAACAAAGAACATTGAAAAATGTATCGTTTTTTAGAAATAGATGTATTGGTATAGTTCGACAATAGAAGTTATTGGAGATGGAGCAATTGATTGAATTGAAGAAAGTTGTACATTCAGTGAAAGAGCAGATCAGACAAACAGTGAAGTTGATGCAAATGGAAGATTTTGCAAATATTTCGAATAAGATATATCTGCTGACAGAGAAAATGCTTCCTTATGCCTTATTGCTCGAAATTGACAGTTTGATAAATACCGAGAAGCATCCGAGAAGGAGCAGAAGCTCCAAGAAGTGAATTTCCTCAAAATGGGAGATTTTACAAATATGTGGAATGAGAAATATTAGCAGATAGAGAAAATGCCACACCTTTGTCAAACGCTAGCTGTTGATATTTTTCTATGCACTGGCAACCAGGTTTGCTCAAATTGATAGATATGCAGAAATAGATAGTTCAGACCATGCAGAGAAGTTGTGGAACTGCAGAATTTGATCAATTACAAGAAATTGTGAACTTTCTTGATATGGAAACCAGATTAGTTGAAAAATATAGGAATGGAGATATTGAAGGCATACTTGAACAAAGAACATTGAAAAATGAATAGCTTTTTAGAAATAGATGTATTGGTATAGTTCGACAATAGAAGTTATTGGAGATGGAGCAATTGATTGAATTGAAGAAAGTTGTACATTCAGTGAAAGAGCAGATCAGACAAACAGCGAAGTTGATGCAAATGGAAGATTTTGCAAATATTTCGAATAAGATATATCTGCTGACAGAGAAAATGCTTCATGATAACTTATTCCTCGAAATTGACAGTTTGATAAATACCGAGAACCACGTTTGCTTCAACTGAAGAAAAGGAGAAATTGAAGTTGCAGAGAATGCAGGCAGCCTGCAGTTGTGCTCATTAAAAGAAATATTCGGAAATGAGATTTTGATAGATGCAGACAACTATTTCGGTGATTAATATTGACATTGAGAAATGGTACATTCAGCTGTACGATAAGAAGTTCAAAATTTGGACAGCAATAGAAAAAGAGACTGCTGTTTAGATAGGCATTGATAATTAATAGATGTAGCAAGGTTGAGAAAAAATAAGTAACTTGGATATTCAGAGAAGAAGCAGAAGCTCGTAAAAGTGAATTACGTTGAAATGGGAGATTTTACAAAGATGGGGAATGAGAAATATCAGCAGTTAGATAAAATGCTACACCTTTGACAACAGGTAGCTTTTGATATTTTGCTATACAAAGGCTACCACGTTTGCTCAAATTGATTGATATGCAGAAATAGATAGTTCAGCCAATGCAGAGAAGTTGTGAAACTGCAGAATTTGATCAATTACAAGAAATTATGAACTTTCTTGATATGGAAACCAGATTAGATGAAAAATATAGGAATGGAGATATTGAAGGCATACTTGAACAAAGAACATTGAAAAATGAATAGTTTTTTAGAAATAGATGTATTGGTACAGTTCGACAATAGAAGTTATTGGAGATTTAGCAATTGATTGAATTGAAGAAAGTTGTACATTCAGTGAAAGAGCAGATCAGACAAACAGCGAAGTTGATGCAAATGGAAGATTTTGCAAATATTTCGAATAAGATATATCTGCTGACAGAGAAAATGCTTCATTATGCCTTATTGCTCGAAATTGACAGTTTGATAAATACCGAGAACCACGTTTGCTTCAACTGAAGAAAAGGGGAAATTGAAGTTGCAGAGAATGCAGGTAGCCTGCAGTTGTGCTCATTAAAAGAAATATTCGGAAATGAGATTTTGATAGATGCAGACAACTATTTTGCTCATTAATATTGAAATTGAGAAATGGTACATTCAGGTGTACGTTAAGAAGTTCAAAATTTGGACAGCGATAGAAAAAGAGACTGCTGTTTAGATAGGCATTGATAATTAATAGATGTAGCAAGGTTGAGAAAAAGTAAGTAAATTGGATATTCAGAGAAGAAGCAGAAGCTCGAAAAAGTGAATTACGTTGAAATAGGAGATTTTACAAAGATGGGGAATGAGAAATATCAGCAGTTAGATAAAATGCTACACCTTTGACCAAAGCTAGCTTTTGATATTTTGCTATACACAGGCTACCACGTTTGCTCAAATTGATTGATATGCAGAAATAGATAGTTCAGCCAATGCAGAGAAGTTGTGAAACTGCAGAATTTGATCAATTACAAGAAATTATGAACTTTCTTGATATGGAAACCAGATTAGATGAAAAATATAGGAATGGAGATATTGATGGCATACTTGAACAAAGAACATTGAAAAATGAATAGTTTTCAAGAAATAGATGTATTGGTATAGTTCGACAATAGCAGTTATTGGAGATGGAACAATTGATTGAATTGAACAAAGTTGTACATTCAGTGAAAGAGCAGATCAGACAAGCAGCGAATTTGATGCAAATGGAAGATTTTGCAAATATTTCGAATAAGATATATCTGCTGACAGAGAAAATGCTTCATTATGCCTTATTGCTCGAAATTGACAGTTTGATAAGTACCGAGAACCACGTTTGCTTCAACTGAAGAAAAGGAGAAATTGAAGTTGCAGAGAATGCAGGCAGCCTGCAATTGTGCTCATTAAAAGAAATATTCGAAAATGAGATTTTGATAGATGCAGTCAACTATTTTGCTTATAACGATTGAAATTGAGAAATGGTACATTCAGCTGTACGATAAGAAGTTCAACATGTGGACAGTGAATGAAAAAGAGACTGGTGTTTAGATAGGCACTGATAATTAATAGAGGTAGCAAGGTTGAGAAAAACTAAGAAACTTCTATATTCCGAGAAGGAGCAGAAGCTCCAAGAAGTGAATTTTCTCAAAATGGGAGATTTTACAAATATGTGGAATGAGAAATATTAGCAGATAGAGAAAATGCTACACCTTTGTCAAAAGCTAGCTTTTGATATTTTTCTATGCACTGGCAACCAGGTTTGCTCAAATTGATAGATATGCAGAAATAGATAGTTCAGACCATGCAGAGAAGTTGTGGAACTGCAGAATTTGATAAATTGCAAGAAATTGTGAACTTTCTTGATATGGAAACCAGATTAGTTGAAAAATATAGGAATGGAGATATTGAAGTCATACTTGAACAAAGAACATTGAAAAATGAATAGTTTTTTAGAAATAGATGTATTGGTATAGTTCGACAATAGAAGTTATTGGAGATGGAGCAATTGATTGAATTGAAGAAAGTTGTACATTCATTGAAAGAGCAGATCAGACAAACAGCAAAGTTGATGCAAATGGAAGATTTTGCAAATATTTCGAATAAGATATATCTGCTGACAGAGAAAATGCTTCATTATGCCTTATTGCTCGAAATTGACAGTTTGATAAATACCGAGAACCACGTTTGCTTCAACTGAAGAAAAGGAGAAATTGAAGTTGCAGAGAATGCAGGTAGCCTGCAGTTGTGCTCATTAAAAGAAATATTCGAAAATGAGATTTTGATAGATGCAGACAACTATTGAAATTGAGAAATGGTACATTCAGGTGTACGATAAGAAGTTCAAAATGTGGAGAGTGAAAGAAAAAGAGACTGGTGTTTAGAGAGGCACTGATAATTAATAGAGGTAGCAAGGTTGAGAAAAACTAAGAAACTTCTATATTCCGAGAAGGAGCAGAAGCACCAAGAAGTGAATTTCCTCAAAATGGGAGATTTTACAAATATGTGGAATGAGAAATATTAGCAGATAGAGAAAATGCCACACCTTTGTCAAACGCTAGCTGTTGATATTTTTCTATGCACTGGCAACCAGGTTTGCTCAAATTGATAGATATGCAGAAATAGATAGTTCAGAGCATGCAGAGAAGTTGTGGAACTGCAGAATTTGATCAATTACAAGAAATTGTGAACTTTCTTGATATGGAAACCAGATTAGTTGAAAAATATAGGAATGGAGATATTGAAGGCATACTTGAACAAAGAACATTGAAAAATGAATAGCTTTTTAGAAATAGATGTATTGGTATAGTTCGACAATAGAAGTTATTGGAGATGGAGCAATTGATTGAATTGAAGAAAGTTGTACATTCAGTGAAAGAGCAGATCAGACAAACAGTGAAGTTGATGCAAATGGAAGATTTTGCAAATATTTCGAATAAGATATATCTGCTGACAGAGAAAATGCTTCATGATAACTTATTCCTCGAAATTGACAGTTTGATAAATACCGAGAACCACGTTTGCTTCAACTGAAGAAAAGGAGAAATTGAAGTTGCAGAGAATGCAGGCAGCCTGCAGTTGTGCTCATTAAAAGAAATATTCGGAAATGAGATTTTGATAGATGCAGACAACTATTTCGGTGATTAATATTGACATTGAGAAATGGTACATTCAGGTGTACGATAAGAAGTTCAAAGTTTGGACAGCAATAGAAAAAGAGACTGCTGTTTAGATAGGCATTGATAATTAATAGATGTAGCAAGGTTGAGAAAAAGTAAGTAAATTGGATATTCAGAGAAGAAGCAGAAGCTCGAAAAAGTGAATTACGTTGAAATGGGAGATTTTACAAAGATGGGGAATGAGAAATATCAGCAGTTAGATAAAATGCTACACCTTTGACCAAAGCTAGCTTTTGATATTTTGCTATACACAGGCTACCACGTTTGCTCAAATTGATTGATATGCAGAAATAGATAGTGCAGCCAATGCAGAGAAGTTGTGAAACTGCAGAATTTGATCAATTACAAGAAATTATGAACTTTCTTGATATGGAAACCAGATTAGATGAAAAATATAGGAATGGAGATATTGATGGCATACTTGAACAAAGAACATTGAAAAATGAATAGTTTTCAAGAAATAGATGTATTGGTATAGTTCGACAATAGCAGTTATTGGAGATGGAACAATTGATTGAATTGAACAAAGTTGTACATTCAGTGAAAGAGCAGATCAGACAAACAGCGAAGTTGATGCAAATGGAAGATTTTGCAAATATTTCGAATAAGATATATCTGCTGACAGAGAAAATGCTTCATTATGCCTTATTGCTCGAAATTGACAGTTTGATAAGTACCGAGAACCACGTTTGCTTCAACTGAAGAAAAGGAGAAATTGAAGTTGCAGAGAATGCAGGCAGCCTGCAATTGTGCTCATTAAAAGAAATATTCGAAAATGAGATTTTGATAGATGCAGTCAACTATTTTGCTTATAACGATTGAAATTGAGAAATGGTACATCAGGTGTACGATAAGAAGTTCAAAATGTGGACAGTGAATGAAAAAGAGACTGGTGTTTAGATAGGCACTGATAATTAATAGAGGTAGCAAGGTTGAGAAAAACTAAGAAACTTCTATATTCCGAGAAGGAGCAGAAGCACCAAGAAGTGAATTTCCTCAAAATGGGAGATTTTACAAATATGTGGAATGAGAAATATTAGCAGATACAGAAAATGCTACACATTTGTCAAAAGCTAGCTTTTGATATTTTTCTATGCACTGCCAACCAGGTTTGCTCAAATTGATTGATATGCAGAAATAGACAGTGCAGCCAATGCAGAGAAGTTGTGAAACTGCAGAATTTGATCAATTACAAGAAATTGTGAACTTTCTTGATATGGAAACCAGAGTAGTTGAAAAATATAGGAATGGAGATATTGAAGGCATACTTGAACAAAGAACATTGAAAAATGTATCGTTTTTTAGAAATAGATGTATTGGTATAGTTCGACAATAGCAGTTATTGGAGATGGAACAATTGATTGAATTGAACAAAGTTGTACATTCAGTGAGAGAGCAGATCAGACAAACAGCGAAGTTGATGCAAATGGAAGATTTTGCAAATATTTCGAATAAGATATATCTGCTGACAGAGAAAATGCTTCATTATGCCTTATTGCTCGAAATTGACAGTTTGATAAGTACCGAGAACCACGTTTGCTTCAACTGAAGAAAAGGAGAAATTGAAGTTGCAGAGAATGCAGGCAGCCTGCAATTGTGCTCATTAAAAGAAATATTCGAAAATGAGATTTTGATAGATGCAGTCAACTATTTTGCTTATAACGATTGAAATTGAGAAATGGTACATTCAGCTGTACGATAAGAAGTTCAACATGTGGACAGTGAATGAAAAAGAGACTGGTGTTTAGATAGGCACTGATAATTAATAGAGGTAGCAAGGTTGAGAAAAAGTAAGAAACTTCAATATTCCGAGAAGGAGCAGAAGCACCAAGAAGTGAATTTCCTCAAAATGGGAGATTTTACAAATATGAGGAATGAGAAATATCAGCAGTTAGAGAAAATGCTACACCTTTGACAAAAACTAGCTTTTGATATTTTGCCATGCACAGGCATCCACGTTTGCTCAAATTGATTGATATGCAGAAATAGATAGTTCAGCCAATGCAGAGAAGTTGTGAAACTGCAGAATTTGATCAATTACAAGAAATTGTGAACTTTCTTGATATGGAAACCAGATTAGTTGAAAAATATAGGAATGGAGATATTGAAGGCATACTTGAACAAAGAACATTGAAAAATGAATAGTTTTTTAGAAATAGATGTATTGGTATAGTTCGACAATAGAAGTTATTGGAGATGGAGCAATGGATTGAATTGAAGAAAGTTGTACATTCAGTGAAAGAGCAGATCAGACAAACAGCGAAGTTGATGCAAATGGAAGATTTTGCAAATATTTCGAATAAGATATATCTGCTGACAGAGAAAATGCTTCATTATGCCTTATTGCTCGAAATTGACAGTTTGATAAATACCGAGAACCACGTTTGCTTCAACTGAAGAAAAGGAGAAATTGAAGTTGCAGAGAATGCAGGTAGCCTGCAGTTGTGCTCATTAAAAGAAATATTCGGAAATGAGATTTTGATAGATGCAGACAACTATTTTGCTTATAACTATTGAAATTGAGAAATCGTACATTCAGGTGTATGATAAACAGCTCGAAATGTGGACAGCGATAGAAAAAGAGACTGCTGTTTAGATAGGCATTGATAATTAATAGATGTAGCAAGTTTGAGAAAAAATAAGTAACTTGGATATTCAGAGAAGAAGCAGGAAGCTCGAAAAAGTGAATTACGTTGAAATGGGAGATTTTACAAAGATGGGGAATGAGAAATATCAGCAGTTAGATAAAATGCTACACTTTTGACAAAAGCTAGCTTTTGATATTTTGCTATACACAGGCTACCACGTTTACTCAAATTGATTGATATACAGAAATAGATAGTTCAGCCAATGCAGAGAAGTTGTGAAACTGCAGAATTTGATCAATTACAAGAAATTATGAACTTTCTTGATATGGAAACCAGATTAGATGAAAAATATAGGAATGGAGATATTGAACGCATACTTGAACAAAGAACATTGAAAAATGAATAGTTTTCAAGAAATAGATGTATTGGTATAGTTCGACAATAGCAGTTATTGGAGATGGAACAATTGATTGAATTGAACAAAGTTGTACATTCAGTGAAAGAGCAGATCAGACAAACAGCGAAGTTGATGCAAATGGAAGATTTTGCAAATATTTCGAATAAGATATATCTGCTGACAGAGAAAATGCTTCATTATGCCTTATTGCTCGAAATTGACAGTTTGATAAGTACCGAGAACCACGTTTGCTTCAACTGAAGAAAAGGAGAAATTGAAGTTGCAGAGAATGCAGGCAGCCTGCAATTGTGCTCATTAAAAGAAATATTCGAAAATGAGATTTTGATAGATGCAGTCAACTATTTTGCTTATAACGATTGAAATTGAGAAATGGTACATTCAGCTGTACGATAAGAAGTTCAACATGTGGACAGTGAATGAAAAAGAGACTGGTGTTTAGATAGGCACTGATAATTAATAGAGGTAGCAAGGTTGAGAAAAAGTAAGAAACTTCTATATTCCGAGAAGGAGCAGAAGCTCCAAGAAGTGAATTTTCTCAAAATGGGAGATTTTACAAATATGTGGAATGAGAAATATTAGCAGATAGAGAAAATGCTACACCTTTGTCAGAAGCTAGCTTTTGATATTTTTCTATGCACTGGCAACCAGGTTTGCTCAAATTGATAGATATGCAGAAATAGATAGTTCAGACCATGCAGAGAAGTTGTGGAACTGCAGAATTTGATAAATTGCAAGAAATTGTGAACTTTCTTGATATGGAAACCAGATTAGTTGAAAAATATAGGAATGGAGATATTGAAGTCATACTTGAACAAAGAACATTGAAAAATGAATAGTTTTTTAGAAATAGATGTATTGGTATAGTTCGACAATAGAAGTTATTGGAGATGGAGCAATTGATTGAATTGAAGAAAGTTGTACATTCATTGAAAGAGCAGATCAGACAAACAGCAAAGTTGATGCAAATGGAAGATTTTGCAAATATTTCGAATAAGATATATCTGCTGACAGAGAAAATGCTTCATTATGCCTTATTGCTCGAAATTGACAGTTTGATAAATACCGAGAACCACGTTTGCTTCAACTGAAGAAAAGGAGAAATTGAAGTTGCAGAGAATGCAGGTAGCCTGCAGTTGTGCTCATTAAAAGAAATATTCGGAAATGAGATTTTGATAGATGCAGACAACTATTTTGCTTATAACTATTGAAATTGAGAAATCGTACATTCAGGTGTATGATAAACAGCTCGAAATGTGGACAGCGATAGAAAAAGAGACTGCTGTTTAGATAGGCATTGATAATTAATAGATGTAGCAAGTTTGAGAAAAAATAAGTAACTTGGATATTCAGAGAAGAAGCAGGAAGCTCGAAAAAGTGAATTACGTTGAAATGGGAGATTTTACAAATATGTGGAATGAGAAATATTAGCAGATAGAGAAAATGCTACACCTTTGTCAGAAGCTAGCTTTTGATATTTTGCTATACACAGGCTACCACGTTTACTCAAATTGATTGATATGCAGAAATAGATAGTTCAGCCAATGCAGAGAAGTTGTGAAACTGCAGAATTTGATCAATTACAAGAAATTATGAACTTTCTTGATATGGAAACCAGATTAGATGAAAAATATAGGAATGGAGATATTGAACGCATACTTGAACAAAGAACATTGAAAAATGAATAGTTTTCAAGAAATAGATGTATTGGTATAGTTCGACAATAGAAGTTATTGGAGATGGAGCAATTGATTGAATTGAAGAAAGTTGTACATTCAGTGAAAGAGCAGATCAGACAAACAGTGATGCAAATGGAAGATTTTGCAAATATTTCGAATAAGATATATCTGCTGACAGAGAAAATGCTTCATGATAACTTATTCCTCGAAATTGACAGTTTGATAAATACCGAGAACCACGTTTGCTTCAACTGAAGAAAAGGAGAAATTGAAGTTGCAGAGAATGCAGGCAGCCTGCAATTGTGCTCATTAAAAGAAATATTCGAAAATGAGATTTTGATAGATGCAGTGAACTATTTTGCTTATAACGATTGAAATTTAGAAATGGTACATCAGGTGTACGATAAGAAGTTCAAAATGTGGAGAGTGAAAGAAAAAGAGACTGGTGTTTAGATAGGCACTGATAATTAATAGAGGTAGCAAGGTTGAGAAAAACTAAGAAACTTCTATATTCCGAGAAGGAGCAGAAGCACCAAGAAGTGAATTTCCTCAAAATGGGAGATTTTACAAATATGTGGAATGAGAAATATTAGCAGATACAGAAAATGCTACACATTTGTCAAAAGCTAGCTTTTGATATTTTTCTATGCACTGCCAACCAGGTTTGCTCAAATTGATTGATATGCAGAAATAGATAGTGCAGCCAATGCAGAGAAGTTGTGAAACTGCAGAATTTGATCAATTACAAGAAATTGTGAACTTTCTTGATATGGAAACCAGATTAGTTGAAAAATATAGGAATGGAGATATTGAAGGCATACTTGAACAAAGAACATTGAAAAATGTATCGTTTTTTACAAATAGATGTATTGGTATAGTTCGACAATAGAAGTTATTGGAGATGGAGCAATTGATTGAATTGAAGAAAGTTGTACATTCAGTGAAAGAGCAGATCAGACAAACAGTGAAGTTGATGAAAATGGAAGATTTTGCAAATATTTCGAATAAGATATATCTGCTGACAGAGAAAATGCTTCCTTATGCCTTATTGCTCGAAATTGACAGTTTGATAAATACCGAGAAGCACGTTTACTTCAACTGAAGAAAAGGAGAAATTGAAGTTGCAGAGAATGCAAGTAGCCTGCAGTTGTGCTCATTAAAAGAAATATTCGAAAATGAGATTTTGATAGATGCAGACAACTATTTTGCTTATAACTATTGAAATTGAGAAATGGTACATCAGCTGTACGATAAGAAGTTCAAAATGTGGAGAGTGAAAGAAAAAGAGACTGGTGTTTAGATAGGCACTGATAATTAATAGAGGTAGCAAGGTTGAGAAAAACTAAGAAACTTCTATATTCCGAGAAGGAGCAGAAGCACCAAGAAGTGAATTTCCTCAAAATGGGAGATTTTACAAATATGTGGAATGAGAAATATTAGCAGATACAGAAAATGCTACACATTTGTCAAAAGCTAGCTTTTGATATTTTTCTATGCCCTGCCAACCAGGTTTGCTCAAATTGATTGATATGCAGAAATAGATAGTGCAGCCAATGCAGAGAAGTTGTGAAACTGCAGAATTTGATCAATTACAAGAAATTGTGAACTTTCTTGATATGGAAACCAGAGTAGTTGAAAAATATAGGAATGGAGATATTGAAGGCATACTTGAACAAAGAACATTGAAAAATGAATCGCTTTTAGGAAATAGATGTATTGGTATAGTTCGACAATAGCAGTTATTGGAGATGGAACAATTGATTGAATTGAACAAAGTTGTACATTCAGTGAAAGAGCAGATCAGACAAACAGCGAAGTTGATGCAAATGGAAGATTTTGCAAATATTTCGAATAAGATATATCTGCTGACAGAGAAAATGCTTCATTATGCCTTATTGCTCGAAATTGACAGTTTGATAAGTACCGAGAACCACGTTTGCTTCAACTGAAGAAAAGGAGAAATTGAAGTTGCAGAGAATGCAGGCAGCCTGCAATTGTGCTCATTAAAAGAAATATTCGAAAATGAGATTTTGATAGATGCAGTCAACTATTTTGCTTATAACGATTGAAATTGAGAAATGGTACATTCAGCTGTACGATAAGAAGTTCAACATGTGGACAGTGAATGAAAAAGAGACTGGTGTTTAGATAGGCACTGATAATTAATAGAGGTAGCAAGGTTGAGAAAAAGTAAGAAACTTCAATATTCCGAGAAGGAGCAGAAGCACCAAGAAGTGAATTTCCTCAAAATGGGAGATTTTACAAATATGAGGAATGAGAAATATCAGCAGTTAGAGAAAATGCTACACCTTTGACAAAAACTAGCTTTTGATATTTTGCCATGCACAGGCATCCACGTTTGCTCAAATTGATTGATATGCAGAAATAGATAGTTCAGCCAATGCAGAGAAGTTGTGAAACTGCAGAATTTGATCAATTACAAGAAATTGTGAACTTTCTTGATATGGAAACCAGATTAGTTGAAAAATATAGGAATGGAGATATTGAAGGCATACTTGAACAAAGAACATTGAAAAATGAATAGTTTTTTAGAAATAGATGTATTGGTATAGTTCGACAATAGAAGTTATTGGAGATGGAGCAATGGATTGAATTGAAGAAAGTTGTACATTCAGTGAAAGAGCAGATCAGACAAACAGCGAAGTTGATGCAAATGGAAGATTTTGCAAATATTTCGAATAAGATATATCTGCTGACAGAGAAAATGCTTCATTATGCCTTATTGCTCGAAATTGACAGTTTGATAAATACCGAGAACCACGTTTGCTTCAACTGAAGAAAAGGAGAAATTGAAGTTGCAGAGAATGCAGGTAGCCTGCAGTTGTGCTCATTAAAAGAAATATTCGGAAATGAGATTTTGATAGATGCAGACAACTATTTTGCTTATAACTATTGAAATTGAGAAATCGTACATTCAGGTGTATGATAAACAGCTCGAAATGTGGACAGCGATAGAAAAAGAGACTGCTGTTTAGATAGGCATTGATAATTAATAGATGTAGCAAGTTTGAGAAAAAATAAGTAACTTGGATATTCAGAGAAGAAGCAGGAAGCTCGAAAAAGTGAATTACGTTGAAATGGGAGATTTTACAAAGATGGGGAATGAGAAATATCAGCAGTTAGATAAAATGCTACACTTTTGACAAAAGCTAGCTTTTGATATTTTGCTATACACAGGCTACCACGTTTACTCAAATTGATTGATATGCAGAAATAGATAGTTCAGCCAATGCAGAGAAGTTGTGAAACTGCAGAATTTGATCAATTACAAGAAATTATGAACTTTCTTGATATGGAAACCAGATTAGATGAAAAATATAGGAATGGAGATATTGAACGCATACTTGAACAAAGAACATTGAAAAATGAATAGTTTTCAAGAAATAGATGTATTGGTATAGTTCGACAATAGAAGTTATTGGAGATGGAGCAATTGATTGAATTGAAGAAAGTTGTACATTCAGTGAAAGAGCAGATCAGACAAACAGTGATGCAAATGGAAGATTTTGCAAATATTTCGAATAAGATATATCTGCTGACAGAGAAAATGCTTCATGATAACTTATTCCTCGAAATTGACAGTTTGATAAATACCGAGAACCACGTTTGCTTCAACTGAAGAAAAGGAGAAATTGAAGTTGCAGAGAATGCAGGCAGCCTGCAATTGTGCTCATTAAAAGAAATATTCGAAAATGAGATTTTGATAGATGCAGTGAACTATTTTGCTTATAACGATTGAAATTTAGAAATGGTACATCAGGTGTACGATAAGAAGTTCAAAATGTGGAGAGTGAAAGAAAAAGAGACTGGTGTTTAGATAGGCACTGATAATTAATAGAGGTAGCAAGGTTGAGAAAAACTAAGAAACTTCTATATTCCGAGAAGGAGCAGAAGCACCAAGAAGTGAATTTCCTCAAAATGGGAGATTTTACAAATATGTGGAATGAGAAATATTAGCAGATACAGAAAATGCTACACATTTGTCAAAAGCTAGCTTTTGATATTTTTCTATGCACTGCCAACCAGGTTTGCTCAAATTGATTGATATGCAGAAATAGATAGTGCAGCCAATGCAGAGAAGTTGTGAAACTGCAGAATTTGATCAATTACAAGAAATTGTGAACTTTCTTGATATGGAAACCAGATTAGTTGAAAAATATAGGAATGGAGATATTGAAGGCATACTTGAACAAAGAACATTGAAAAATGTATCGTTTTTTACAAATAGATGTATTGGTATAGTTCGACAATAGAAGTTATTGGAGATGGAGCAATTGATTGAATTGAAGAAAGTTGTACATTCAGTGAAAGAGCAGATCAGACAAACAGTGAAGTTGATGAAAATGGAAGATTTTGCAAATATTTCGAATAAGATATATCTGCTGACAGAGAAAATGCTTCCTTATGCCTTATTGCTCGAAATTGACAGTTTGATAAATACCGAGAAGCACGTTTACTTCAACTGAAGAAAAGGAGAAATTGAAGTTGCAGAGAATGCAAGTAGCCTGCAGTTGTGCTCATTAAAAGAAATATTCGAAAATGAGATTTTGATAGATGCAGACAACTATTTTGCTTATAACTATTGAAATTGAGAAATGGTACATCAGCTGTACGATAAGAAGTTCAAAATGTGGAGAGTGAAAGAAAAAGAGACTGGTGTTTAGATAGGCACTGATAATTAATAGAGGTAGCAAGGTTGAGAAAAACTAAGAAACTTCTATATTCCGAGAAGGAGCAGAAGCACCAAGAAGTGAATTTCCTCAAAATGGGAGATTTTACAAATATGTGGAATGAGAAATATTAGCAGATACAGAAAATGCTACACATTTGTCAAAAGCTAGCTTTTGATATTTTTCTATGCCCTGCCAACCAGGTTTGCTCAAATTGATTGATATGCAGAAATAGATAGTGCAGCCAATGCAGAGAAGTTGTGAAACTGCAGAATTTGATCAATTACAAGAAATTGTGAACTTTCTTGATATGGAAACCAGAGTAGTTGAAAAATATAGGAATGGAGATATTGAAGGCATACTTGAACAAAGAACATTGAAAAATGAATCGCTTTTAGGAAATAGATGTATTGGTATAGTTCGACAATAGCAGTTATTGGAGATGGAACAATTGATTGAATTGAACAAAGTTGTACATTCAGTGAAAGAGCAGATCAGACAAACAGCGAAGTTGATGCAAATGGAAGATTTTGCAAATATTTCGAATAAGATATATCTGCTGACAGAGAAAATGCTTCATTATGCCTTATTGCTCGAAATTGACAGTTTGATAAGTACCGAGAACCACGTTTGCTTCAACTGAAGAAAAGGAGAAATTGAAGTTGCAGAGAATGCAGGCAGCCTGCAATTGTGCTCATTAAAAGAAATATTCGAAAATGAGATTTTGATAGATGCAGTCAACTATTTTGCTTATAACGATTGAAATTGAGAAATGGTACATTCAGCTGTACGATAAGAAGTTCAACATGTGGACAGTGAATGAAAAAGAGACTGGTGTTTAGATAGGCACTGATAATTAATAGAGGTAGCAAGGTTGAGAAAAAGTAAGAAACTTCAATATTCCGAGAAGGAGCAGAAGCACCAAGAAGTCAATTTCCTCAAAATGGGAGATTTTACAAATATGAGGAATGAGAAATATCAGCAGTTAGAGAAAATGCTACACCTTTGACAAAAACTAGCTTTTGATATTTTGCCATGCACAGGCATCCACGTTTGCTCAAATTGATTGATATGCAGAAATAGATAGTTCAGCCAATGCAGAGAAGTTGTGAAACTGCAGAATTTGATCAATTACAAGAAATTGTGAACTTTCTTGATATGGAAACCAGATTAGTTGAAAAATATAGGAATGGAGATATTGAAGGCATACTTGAACAAAGAACATTGAAAAATGAATAGTTTTTTAGAAATAGATGTATTGGTATAGTTCGACAATAGAAGTTATTGGAGATGGAGCAATGGATTGAATTGAAGAAAGTTGTACATTCAGTGAAAGAGCAGATCAGACAAACAGCGAAGTTGATGCAAATGGAAGATTTTGCAAATATTTCGAATAAGATATATCTGCTGACAGAGAAAATGCTTCATTATGCCTTATTGCTCGAAATTGACAGTTTGATAAATACCGAGAACCACGTTTGCTTCAACTGAAGAAAAGGAGAAATTGAAGTTGCAGAGAATGCAGGTAGCCTGCAGTTGTGCTCATTAAAAGAAATATTCGGAAATGAGATTTTGATAGATGCAGACAACTATTTTGCTTATAACTATTGAAATTGAGAAATCGTACATTCAGGTGTATGATAAACAGCCCGAAATGTGGACAGCGATAGAAAAAGAGACTGCTGTTTAGATAGGCATTGATAATTAATAGATGTAGCAAGTTTGAGAAAAAATAAGTAACTTGGATATTCAGAGAAGAAGCAGGAAGCTCGAAAAAGTGAATTACGTTGAAATGGGAGATTTTACAAAGATGGGGAATGAGAAATATCAGCAGTTAGATAAAATGCTACACTTTTGACAAAAGCTAGCTTTTGATATTTTGCTATACACAGGCTACCACGTTTACTCAAATTGATTGATATGCAGAAATAGATAGTTCAGCCAATGCAGAGAAGTTGTGAAACTGCAGAATTTGATCAATTACAAGAAATTATGAACTTTCTTGATATGGAAACCAGATTAGATGAAAAATATAGGAATGGAGATATTGAACGCATACTTGAACAAAGAACATTGAAAAATGAATAGTTTTCAAGAAATAGATGTATTGGTATAGTTCGACAATAGAAGTTATTGGAGATGGAGCAATTGATTGAATTGAAGAAAGTTGTACATTCAGTGAAAGAGCAGATCAGACAAACAGTGAAGTTGATGCAAATGGAAGATTTTGCAAATATTTCGAATAAGATATATCTGCTGACAGAGAAAATGCTTCATTATGCCTTGTTGCACGAAATTGACAGTTTGATAAATACCGAGAACCACGTTTGCTTCAGCTGAAGAAAAGGAGAAATTGAAGTTGCAGAGAATGCAGGTAGCCTGCAATTGTGCTCTTTAAAAGAAATATTCGAAAATGAGATTTTGATAGATGCAGACAACTATTTTGCTTATAACGATTGAAATTGAGAAATGGCACATTCAGGTGTACGTTAAGAAGTTCGAAATGTGGAGAGTGAAAAAAAAAGAGATAGGCACTGATAATTAATAGAGGTAGCAAGTTTGAGAAAAAGTAAGAAACTTCTATATTCCGAGAAGGAGCAGAAGCTCCAAGAAGTGAATTTTCTCAAAATGGGAGATTTTACAAATATGTGGAATGAGAAATATTAGCAGATAGAGAAAATGCTACACCTTTGTCAAAAGCTAGCTTTTGATATTTTTCTATGCACTGGCAACCAGGTTTGCTCAAATTGATAGAAATAGATAGTTCAGACCATGCAGAGAAGTTGTGGAACTGCAGAATTTGAAAAATTGCAAGAAATTGTGAACTTTCTTGATATGGAAACCAGATTAGTTGAAAAATATAGGAATGGAGATATTGAAGTCATACTTGAACAAAGAACATTGAAAAATGAATAGTTTTTTGGAAATAGATGTATTGGTATAGTTCGACAATAGAAGTTATTGGAGATGGAGCAATTGATTGAATTGAAGAAAGTTGTACATTCAGTGAAAGAGCAGATCAGACAAACAGCAAAGTTGATGCAAATGGAAGATTTTGCAAATATTTCGAATAAGATATATCTGCTGACAGAGAAAATGCTTCATTATGCCTTATTGCTCGAAATTGACAGTTTGATAAATACCGAGAACCACGTTTGCTTCAACTGAAGAAAAGGAGAAATTGAAGTTGCAGAGAATGCAGGTAGCCTGCAGTTGTGCTCATTAAAAGAAATATTCGGAAATGAGATTTTGATAGATGCAGACAACTATTGAAATTGAGAAATGGTACATTCAGGTGTACGATAAGAAGTTCAAAATGTGGAGAGTGAAAGAAAAAGAGACTGGTGTTTAGAGAGGCACTGATAATTAATAGAGGTAGCAAGGTTGAGAAAAAGTAAGAAACTTCTATATTCCGAGAAGGAGCAGAAGCTCCAAGAAGTGAATTTTCTCAAAATGGGAGATTTTACAAATATGTGGAATGAGAAATATTAGCTGATAGAGAAAATGCTACACCTTTGTCAAAAGCTAGCTTTTGATATTTTTCTATGCACTGGCAACCAGGTTTGCTCAAATTGATAGATATGCAGAAATAGATAGTTCAGACCATGCAGAGAAGTTGTGAACTGCAGAATTTGATAAATTGCAAGAAATTGTGAACTTTCTTGATATGGAAACCAGATTAGTTGAAAAATATAGGAATGGAGATATTGAAGTCATACTTGAACAAAGAACATTGAAAAATGAATAGTTTTTTAGAAATAGATGTATTGGTATAGTTCGACAATAGAAGTTATTGGTGATGGAGCGATTGATTGAATTGAAGAAAGTTGTACATTCAGTGAAAGAGCAGATCAGACAAACAGCAAAGTTGATGCAAATGGAAGATTTTGCAAATATTTCGAATAAGATATATCTGCTGACAGAGAAAATGCTTCATTATGCCTTATTGCTCGAAATTGACAGTTTGATAAATACCGAGAACCACGTTTGCTTCAACTGAAGAAAAGGAGAAATTGAAGTTGCAGAGAATGCAGGTAGCCTGCAGTTGTGCTCATTAAAAGAAATATTCGAAAATGAGGTTTTGATAGATGCAGACAACTATTGAAAGTGAGAAATGGTACATTCAGGTGTACGATAAGAAGTTCAAAATGTGGAGAGTGAAAGAAAAAGAGACTGGTGTTTAGAGAGGCACTGATAATTAATAGAGGTAGCAAGGTTGAGAAAAAGTAAGAAACTTCTATATTCCGAGAAGGAGCAGAAGCTCCAAGAAGTGAATTTCCTCAAAATGGGAGATTTTACAAATATGTGGAATGAGAAATATTAGCAGATAGAGAAAATGCCACACCTTTGTCAAACGCTAGCTGTTGATATTTTTCTATGCACTGGCAACCAGGTTTGCTCAAATTGATAGATATGCAGAAATAGATAGTTCAGACCATGCAGAGAAGTTGTGGAACTGCAGAATTTGATCAATTACAAGAAATTGTGAACTTTCTTGATATGGAAACCAGATTAGTTGAAAAATATAGGAATGGAGATATTGAAGGCATACTTGAACAAAGAACATTGAAAAATGAATAGCTTTTTAGAAATAGATGTATTGGTATAGTTCGACAATAGAAGTTATTGGAGATGGAGCAATTGATTGAATTGAAGAAAGTTGTACATTCAGTGAAAGAGCAGATCAGACAAACAGTGAAGTTGATGCAAATGGAAGATTTTGCAAATATTTCGAATAAGATATATCTGCTGACAGAGAAAATGCTTCATGATAACTTATTCCTCGAAATTGACAGTTTGATAAATACCGAGAACCACGTTTTTTTCAACTGAAGAAAAGGAGAAATTGAAGTTGCAGAGAATGCAGGCTGCCTGCAGTTGTGCTCATTAAAAGAAATATTCGGAAATGAGATTTTGATAGATGCAGACAACTATTTCGGTGATTAATATTGACATTGAGAAATGGTACATTCAGGTGTACGATAAGAAGTTCAAAATTTGGACAGCAATAGAAAAAGAGACTGCTGTTTAGATAGGCATTGATAATTAATAGATGTAGCAAGGTTGAGAAAAAATAAGTAACTTGGATATTCAGAGAAGAAGCAGAAGCTCGTAAAAGTGAATTACGTTGAAATGGGAGATTTTACAAAGATGGGGAATGAGAAATATCAGCAGTTAGATAAAATGCTACACCTTTGACAACAGCTAGCTTTTGATATTTTGCTATACAAAGGCTACGACGTTTGCTCAAATTGATTGATATGCAGAAATAGATAGTTCAGCCAATGCAGAGAAGTTGTGAAACTGCAGAATTTGATCAATTACAAGAAATTATGAACTTTCTTGATATGGAAACCAGATTAGATGAAAAATATAGGAATGGAGATATTGAAGGCATACTTGAACAAAGAACATTGAAAAATGAATAGTTTTTTAGAAATAGATGTATTGGTACAGTTCGACAATAGAAGTTATTGGAGATGGAGCAATTGATTGAATTGAAGAAAGTTGTACATTCAGTGAAAGAGCAGATCAGACAAACAGCGAAGTTGATGCAAATGGAAGATTTTGCAAATATTTCGAATAAGATATATCTGCTGACAGAGAAAATGCTTCATTATGCCTTGTTGCACGAAATTGACAGTTTGATAAATACCGAGAACCACGTTTGCTTCAACTGAAGAAAAGGAGAAATTGAAGTTGCAGAGAATGCAGGTAGCCTGCAATTGTGCTCTTTAAAAGAAATATTCGAAAATGAGATTTTGATAGATGCAGACAACTATTTTGCTTATAACGATTGAAATTGAGAAATGGCACATTCAGGTGTACGATAAGAAGTTCGAAATGTGGAGAGTGAAAAAAAAGAGATAGGCACTGATAATTAATAGAGGTAGCAAGGTTGAGAAAAAGTAAGAAACTTCTATATTCCGGATAGGAGCAGAAGTTCCAAGAAGTGAATTTCCTCAAAATGGGAGATTTTACAAATATGTGGAATGAGAAATATTAGCAGATAGAGAAAATGACACACCTTTGTCAAACGCAAGCTGTTGATATTTTTCTATGCACTGGCAACCAGGTTTGCTCAAATTGATAGATATGCAGAAATAGATAGTTCAGACCATGCAGAGAAGTTGTGGAACTGCAGAATTTGATCAATTACAAGAAATTGTGAACTTTCTTGATATGGAAACCAGATTAGTTGAAAAATATAGGAATGGAGATATTGAAGGCATACTTGAACAAAGAACATTGAAAAATGAATAGCTTTTTAGAAATAGATGTATTGGTATAGTTCGACAATAGAAGTTATTGGAGATGGAGCAATTGATTGAATTGAAGAAAGTTGTACATTCAGTGAAAGAGCAGATCAGACAAACAGTGAAGTTGATGCAAATGGAAGATTTTGCAAATATTTCGAATAAGATATATCTGCTGACAGAGAAAATGCTTCATGATAACTTATTCCTCGAAATTGACAGTTTGATAAATACCGAGAACCACGTTTGCTTCAACTGAAGAAAAGGAGAAATTGAAGTTGCAGAGAATGCAGGCAGCCTGCAGTTGTGCTCTTAAAAGAAATATTCGGAAATGAGATTTTGATAGATGCAGACAACTATTTCGGTGATTAATATTGACATTGAGAAATGGTACATTCAGGTGTACGATAAGAAGTTCAAAGTTTGGACAGCAATATAAAAAGAGACTGCTGTTTAGATAGGCATTGATAATTAATAGATGTAGCAAGGTTGAGAAAAAGTAAGTAAATTGGATATTCAGAGAAGAAGCAGAAGCTCGAAAAAGTGAATTACGTTGAAATGGGAGATTTTACAGAGATGGGGAATGAGATATATCAGCAGTTAGATAAAATGCTACACCTTTGACCAAAGCTAGCTTTTGATATTTTGCTATACACAGGCTACCACGTTTGCTCAAATTGATTGATATGCAGAAATAGATAGTTCAGCCAATGCAGAGAAGTTGTGAAACTGCATAATTTGATCAATTACAAGAAGTTATGAACTTTCTTGATATGGAAACCAGATTAGATGAAAAATATAGGAATGGAGATATTGATGGCATACTTGAACAAAGAACATTGAAAAATGAATAGTTTTCAAGAAATAGATGTATTGGTATAGTTCGACAATAGCAGTTATTGGAGATGGAACAATTGATTGAATTGAACAAAGTTGTACATTCAGTGAAAGAGCAGATCAGACAAACAGCGAAGTTGATGCAAATGGAAGATTTTGCAAATATTTCGAATAAGATATATCTGCTGACAGAGAAAATGCTTCATTATGCCTTATTGCTCGAAATTGACAGTTTGATAAGTACCGAGAACCACGTTTGCTTCAACTGAAGAAAAGGAGAAATTGAAGTTGCAGAGAATGCAGGCAGCCTGCAATTGTGCTCATTAAAAGAAATATTCGAAAATGAGATTTTGATAGATGCAGACAACTATTTTGCTTATAACGATTGAAATTGAGAAATGGTACATTCAGCTGCACGATAAGAAGTTCAACATGTGGACAGTGAATGAAAAAGAGACTGGTGTTTAGATAGGCACTGATAATTAATAGAGGTAGCAAGGTTGAGAAAAAGTAAGAAACTTCAATATTCCGAGAAAAAGCAGAAGCTCCAAGAAGTGAATTTCCTCAAAATGGGAGATTTTACAAATATGAGGAATGAGAAATATCAGCAGTTAGAGAAAATGCTACACCTTTGACAAAAGCTAGCTTTTGATATTTTGCCATGCACAGGCATCCACGTTTGCTCAAATTGATTGATATGCAGAAATAGATAGTTCAGCCAATGCAGAGAAGTTGTGAAACTGCAGAATTTGATCAATTACAAGAAATTATGAACTTTCTTGATATGGAAACCAGATTAGATGAAAAATATAGGAATGGAGATATTGAAGGCATACTTGAACAAAGAACATTGAAAAATGAATAGTTTTTTAGAAATAGATGTATTGGTACAGTTCGACAATAGAAGTTATTGGAGATGGAGCAATTGATTGAATTGAAGAAAGTTGTACATTCAGTGAAAGAGCAGATCAGACAAACAGCGAAGTTGATGCAAATGGAAGATTTTGCAAATATTTCGAATAAGATATATCTGCTGACAGAGAAAATGCTTCATTATGCCTTATTGCTCGAAATTGACAGTTTGATAAATACCGAGAACCACGTTTGCTTCAACTGAAGAAAAGGGGAAATTGAAGTTGCAGAGAATGCAGGTAGCCTGCAGTTGTGCTCATTAAAAGAAATATTCGGAAATGAGATTTTGATAGATGCAGACAACTATTTTGCTTATAACTATTGAAATTGAGAAATCGTACATTCAGGTGTATGATAAACAGCTCGAAATGTGGACAGCGATAGAAAAAGAGACTGCTGTTTAGATAGGCATTGATAATTAATAGATGTAGCAAGTTTGAGAAAAAATAAGTAACTTGGATATTCAGAGAAGAAGCAGGAAGCTCGAAAAAGTGAATTACGTTGAAATGGGAGATTTTACAAAGATGGGGAATGAGAAATATCAGCAGTTAGATAAAATGCTACACTTTTGACAAAAGCTAGCTTTTGATATTTTGCTATACACAGGCTACCACGTTTGCTCAAATTGATTGATATGCAGAAATAGATAGTTCAGCCAATGCAGAGAAGTTGTGAAACTGCAGAATTTGATCAATTACAAGAAATTATGAACTTTCTTGATATGGAAACCAGATTAGATGAAAAATATAGGAATGGAGATATTGAACGCATACTTGAACAAAGAACATTGAAAAATGAATAGTTTTCAAGAAATAGATGTATTGGTATAGTTCGACAGTAGCAGTTATTGGAGATGGAGCAATTGATTGAATTGAAGAAAGTTGTACATTCAGTGAAAGAGCAGATCAGACAAACAGTGAAGTTGATGCAAATGGAAGATTTTGCAAATATTTCGAATAAGATATATCTGCTGACAGAGAAAATGCTTCATTATGCCTTATTGCTCGAAATTGACAGTTTGATAAATACCGAGAACCACGTTTGCTTCAACTGAAGAAAAGGAGAAATTGAAGTTGCAGAGAATGCAGGTAGCCTGCAGTTGTGCTCATTAAAAGAAATATTCGAAAATGAGATTTTGATAGATGCAGACAACTATTGAAATTGAGAAATGGTACATTCAGGTGTACGATAAGAAGTTCAAAATGTGGAGAGTGAAAGAAAAAGAGACTGGTGTTTAGATAGGCACTGATAATTAATAGAGGTAGCAAGGTTGAGAAAAAGTAAGAAACTTCTATATTCCGAGAAGGAGCAGAAGCTCCAAGAAGTGAATTTTCTCAAAATGGGAGATTTTACACATATGTGGAATGAGAAATATTAGCAGATAGAGAAAATGCTACACCTTTTTCAAAAGCTAGCTTTTGATATTTTTCTATGCACTGGCAACCAGGTTTGCTCAAATTGATAGATATGCAGAAATAGATAGTTCAGACCATGCAGAGAAGTTGTGGAACTGCAGAATTTGATAAATTGCAAGAAATTGTGAACTTTCTTGATATGGAAACCAGATTAGTTGAAAAATAAAGGAATGGAGATATTGAAGTCATACTTGAACAAAGAACATTGAAAAATGAATAGTTTTTTAGGAATAGATGTATTGGTATAGTTCGACAATAGAAGTTATTGGAGATGGAGCAATTGATTGAATTGAAGAAAGTTGTACATTCAGTGAAAGAGCAGATCAGACAAACAGCAAAGTTGATGCAAATGGAAGATTTTGCAAATATTTCGAATAAGATATATCTGCTGACAGAGAAAATGCTTCATTATGCCTTATTGCTCGAAATTGACAGTTTGATAAATACCGAGAACCACGTTTGCTTCAACTGAAGAAAAGGAGAAATTGAAGTTGCAGAGAATGCAGGTAGCCTGCAGTTGTGCTCATTAAAAGAAATATTCGAAAATGAGATTTTGATAGATGCAGACAACTATTGAAATTGAGAAATGGTACATTCAGGTGTACGATAAGAAGTTCAAAATGTGGAGAGTGAAAGAAAAAGAGACTGGTGTTTAGAGAGGCACTGATAATTAATAGAGGTAGCAAGGTTGAGAAAAAGTAAGAAACTTCTATATTCCGAGAAGGAGCAGAAGCTCCAAGAAGTGAATTTCCTCAAAATGGGAGATTTTACAAATATGTGGAATGAGAAATATTAGCAGATAGAGAAAATGCCACACCTTTGTCAAACGCTAGCTGTTGATATTTTTCTATGCACTGGCAACCAGGTTTGCTCAAATTGATAGATATGCAGAAATAGATAGTTCAGCCAATGCAGAGAAGTTGTGGAACTGCAGAATTTGATCAATTACAAGAAATTGTGAACTTTCTTGATATGGAAACCAGATTAGTTGAAAAATATAGGAATGGAGATATTGAAGGCATACTTGAACAAAGAACATTGAAAAATGAATAGCTTTTTAGAAATAGATGTATTGGTATAGTTCGACAATAGAAGTTATTGGAGATGGAGCAATTGATTGAATTGAAGAAAGTTGTACATTCAGTGAAAGAGCAGATCAGACAAACAGTGAAGTTGATGCAAATGGAAGATTTTGCAAATATTTCGAATAAGATATATCTGCTGACAGAGAAAATGCTTCATGATAACTTATTCCTCGAAATTGACAGTTTGATAAATACCGAGAACCACGTTTTTTTCAACTGAAGAAAAGGAGAAATTGAAGTTGCAGAGAATGCAGGCTGCCTGCAGTTGTGCTCATTAAAAGAAATATTCGGAAATGAGATTTTGATAGATGCAGACAACTATTTCGGTGATTAATATTGACATTGAGAAATGGTACATTCAGGTGTACGATAAGAAGTTCAAAATTTGGACAGCAATAGAAAAAGAGACTGCTGTTTAGATAGGCATTGATAATTAATAGATGTAGCAAGGTTGAGAAAAAATAAGTAACTTGGATATTCAGAGAAGAAGCAGAAGCTCGTAAAAGTGAATTACGTTGAAATGGGAGATTTTACAAAGATGGGGAATGAGAAATATCAGCAGTTAGATAAAATGCTACACCTTTGACAACAGCTAGCTTTTGATATTTTGCTATACAAAGGCTACGACGTTTGCTCAAATTGATTGATATGCAGAAATAGATAGTTCAGCCAATGCAGAGAAGTTGTGAAACTGCAGAATTTGATCAATTACAAGAAATTATGAACTTTCTTGATATGGAAACCAGATTAGATGAAAAATATAGGAATGGAGATATTGAAGGCATACTTGAACAAAGAACATTGAAAAATGAATAGTTTTTTAGAAATAGATGTATTGGTACAGTTCGACAATAGAAGTTATTGGAGATGGAGCAATTGATTGAATTGAAGAAAGTTGTACATTCAGTGAAAGAGCAGATCAGACAAACAGCGAAGTTGATGCAAATGGAAGATTTTGCAAATATTTCGAATAAGATATATCTGCTGACAGAGAAAATGCTTCATTATGCCTTATTGCTCGAAATTGACAGTTTGATAAATACCGAGAACCACGTTTGCTTCAACTGAAGAAAAGGGGAAATTGAAGTTGCAGAGAATGCAGGTAGCCTGCAGTTGTGCTCATTAAAAGAAATATTCGGAAATGAGATTTTGATAGATGCAGACAACTATTTTGCTTATAACTATTGAAATTGAGAAATCGTACATTCAGGTGTATGATAAACAGCTCGAAATGTGGACAGCGATAGAAAAAGAGACTGCTGTTTAGATAGGCATTGATAATTAATAGATGTAGCAAGTTTGAGAAAAAATAAGTAACTTGGATATTCAGAGAAGAAGCAGGAAGCTCGAAAAAGTGAATTACGTTGAAATGGGAGATTTTACAAAGATGGGGAATGAGAAATATCAGCAGTTAGATAAAATGCTACACTTTTGACAAAAGCTAGCTTTTGATATTTTGCTATACACAGGCTACCACGTTTGCTCAAATTGATTGATATGCAGAAATAGATAGTTCAGCCAATGCAGAGAAGTTGTGAAACTGCAGAATTTGATCAATTACAAGAAATTATGAACTTTCTTGATATGGAAACCAGATTAGATGAAAAATATAGGAATGGAGATATTGAACGCATACTTGAACATAGAACATTGAAAAATGAATAGTTTTCAAGAAATAGATGTATTGGTATAGTTCGACAGTAGCAGTTATTGGAGATGGAGCAATTGATTGAATTGAAGAAAGTTGTACATTCAGTGAAAGAGCAGATCAGACAAACAGTGAAGTTGATGCAAATGGAAGATTTTGCAAATATTTCGAATAAGATATATCTGCTGACAGAGAAAATGCTTCATTATGCCTTGTTGCACGAAATTGACAGTTTGATAAATACCGAGAACCACGTTTGCTTCAACTGAAGAAAAGGAGAAATTGAAGTTGCAGAGAATGCAGGTAGCCTGCAATTGTGCTCTTTAAAAGAAATATTCGAAAATGAGATTTTGATAGATGCAGACAACTATTTTGCTTATAACGATTGAAAGTGAGAAATGGCACATTCAGGTGTACGATAAGAAGTTCGAAATGTGGAGAGTGAAAAAAAAAGAGATAGGCACTGATAATTAATAGAGGTAGCAAGGTTGAGAAAAAGTAAGAAACGTCTATAATCCGAGAAGGAGCAGAAGCTCCAAGAAGTGAATTTTCTCAAAATGGGAGATTTTACAAATATGTGGAATGAGAAATATTAGCAGATAGAGAAAATGCTACACCTTTGTCAAAAGCTAGCTTTTGATATTTTTCTATGCACTGGCAACCAGGTTTGCTCAAATTGATAGATATGCAGAAATAGATAGTTCAGACCATGCAGAGAAGTTGTGGAACTGCAGAATTTGATAAATTGCAAGAAATTGTGAACTTTCTTGATATGGAAACCAGATTAGTTGAAAAATATAGGAATGGAGATATTGAAGTCATACTTGAACAAAGAACATTGAAAAATGAATAGTTTTTTAGGAATAGATGTATTGGTATAGTTCGACAATAGAAGTTATTGGAGATGGAGCAATTGATTGAATTGAAGAAAGTTGTACATTCAGTGAAAGAGCAGATCAGACAAACAGCAAAGTTGATGCAAATGGAAGATTTTGCAAATATTTCGAATAAGATATATCTGCTGACAGAGAAAATGCTTCATTATGCCTTATTGCTCGAAATTGACAGTTTGATAAATACCGAGAACCACGTTTGCTTCAACTGAAGAAAAGGAGAAATTGAAGTTGCAGAGAATGCAGGTAGCCTGCAGTTGTGCTCATTAAAAGAAATATTCGAAAATGAGATTTTGATAGATGCAGACAACTATTTTGCTTATAACTATTGAAATTGAGAAATCGTACATTCAGGTGTATGATAAACAGCTCGAAATGTGGACAGCGATAGAAAAAGAGACTGCTGTTTAGATAGGCATTGATAATTAATAGATGTAGCAAGTTTGAGAAAAAATAAGTAACTTGGATATTCAGAGAAGAAGCAGGAAGCTCGAAAAAGTGAATTACGTTGAAATGGGAGATTTTACAAAGATGGGGAATGAGAAATATCAGCAGTTAGATAAAATGCTACACTTTTGACAAAAGCTAGCTTTTGATATTTTGCTATACACAGGCTACCACGTTTGCTCAAATTGATTGATATGCAGAAATAGATAGTTCAGCCAATGCAGAGAAGTTGTGAAACTGCAGAATTTGATCAATTACAAGAAATTATGAACTTTCTTGATATGGAAACCAGATTAGATGAAAAATATAGGAATGGAGATATTGAACGCATACTTGAACAAAGAACATTGAAAAATGAATAGTTTTCAAGAAATAGATGTATTGGTATAGTTCGACAGTAGCAGTTATTGGAGATGGAGCAATTGATTGAATTGAAGAAAGTTGTACATTCAGTGAAAGAGCAGATCAGACAAACAGTGAAGTTGATGCAAATGGAAGATGTTGCAAATATTTCGAATAAGATATATCTGTTGACAGAGAAAATGCTTCATTATGCCTTGTTGCACGAAATTGACAGTTTGATAAATACCGAGAACCACGTTTGCTTCAACTGAAGAAAAGGAGAAATTGAAGTTGCAGAGAATGCAGGTAGCCTGCAATTGTGCTCTTTAAAAGAAATATTCGAAAATGAGATTTTGATAGATGCAGACAACTATTTTGCTTATAACGATTGAAATTGAGAAATGGCACATTCAGGTGTACGATAAGAAGTTCGAAATGTGGAGAGTGAAAAAAAAAGAGATAGGCACTGATAATTAATGGAGGTAGCAAGGTTGAGAAAAAGTAAGAAACTTCTATATTCCGAGAAGGAGCAGAAGCTCCAAGAAGTGAATTTTATCAAAATGGGAGATTTTACAAATATGTGGAATGAGAAATATTAGCAGATAGAGAAAATGCTACACCTTTGTCAAAAGCTAGCTTTTGATATTTTTCTATGCACTGGCAACCAGGTTTGCTCAAATTGATAGATATGCAGAAATAGATAGTTCAGACCATGCAGAGAAGTTGTGGAACTGCAGAATTTGATAAATTGCAAGAAATTGTGAACTTTCTTGATATGGAAACCAGATTAGTTGAAAAATATAGGAATGGAGATATTGAAGTCATACTTGAACAAAGAACATTGAAAAATGAATAGTTTTTTAGGAATAGATGTATTGGTATAGTTCGACAATAGAAGTTATTGGAGATGGAGCAATTGATTGAATTGAAGAAAGTTGTACATTCAGTGAAAGAGCAGATCAGACAAACAGCAAAGTTGATGCAAATGGAAGATTTTGCAAATATTTCGAATAAGATATATCTGCTGACAGAGAAAATGCTTCATTATGCCTTATTGCTCGAAATTGACAGTTTGATAAATACCGAGAACCACGTTTGCTTCAACTGAAGAAAAGGAGAAATTGAAGTTGCAGAGAATGCAGGTAGCCTGCAGTTGTGCTCATTAAAAGAAATATTCGAAAATGAGATTTTGATAGATGCAGACAACAATTGAAATTGAGAAATGGTACATTCAGGTGTACGATAAGAAGTTCAAAATGTGGAGAGTGAAAGAAAAAGAGACTGGTGTTTAGAGAGGCACTGATAATTAATAGAGGTAGCAAGGTTGAGAAAAAGTAAGAAACTTCTATATTCCGAGAAGGAGCAGAAGCTCCAAGAAGTGAGTTTCCTCAAAATGGGAGATTTTACAAATATGTGGAATGAGAAATATTAGCAGATAGAGAAAATGCCACACCATTGTCAAACGCTAGCTGTTGATATTTTTCAATGCACTGGCAACCAGGTTTGCTCAAATTGATAGATATGCAGAAATAGATAGTTCAGACCATGCAGAGAAGTTGTGGAACTGCAGAATTTGATCAATTACAAGAAATTGTAAACTTTCTTGATATGGAAACCAGATTAGTTGAAAAATATAGGAATGGAGATATTGAAGGCATACTTGAACAAAGAACATTGAAAAATGAATAGTTTTTTAGAAATAGATGTATTGGTATAGTTCGACAATAGAAGTTATTGGAGATGGAGCAATTGATTGAATTGAAGAAAGTTGTACATTCAGTGAAAGAGCAGATCAGACAAACAGCGAAGTTGATGCAAATGGAAGATTTTGCAAATATTTCGAATAAGATATATCTGCTGACAGAGAAAATGCTTCATTATGCCTTATTGCTCGAAATTGACAGTTTGATAAATACCGAGAACCACGTTTGCTTCAACTGAAGAAAAGGAGAAATTGAAGTTGCAGAGAATGCAGGTAGCCTGCAGTTGTGCTCATTAAAAGAAATATTCGGAAATGAGATTTTGATAGATGCAGACAACTATTTTGCTTATAACTATTGAAATTGAGAAATCGTACATTCAGGTGTATGATAAACAGCTCGAAATGTGGACAGCGATAGAAAAAGAGACTGCTGTTTAGATAGGCATTGATAATTAATAGATGTAGCAAGTTTGAGAAAAAATAAGTAACTTGGATATTCAGAGAAGAAGCAGGAAGCTCGAAAAAGTGAATTACGTTGAAATGGGAGATTTTACAAAGATGGGGAATGAGAAATATCAGCAGTTAGATAAAATGCTACACTTTTGACAAAAGCTAGCTTTTCATATTTTTGCTATACACAGGCTACCACGTTTGCTCAAATTGATTGATATGCAGAAATAGATAGTTCAGCCAATGCAGAGAAGTTGTGAAACTGCAGAATTTGATCAATTACAAGAAATTATGAACTTTCTTGATATGGAAACCAGATTAGATGAAAAATATAGGAATGGATATATTGAACGCATACTTGAACAAAGAACATTGAAAAATGAATAGTTTTCAAGAAATAGATGTATTGGTATAGTTCGACAGTAGCAGTTATTGGAGATGGAGCAATTGATTGAATTGAAGAAAGTTGTACATTCAGTGAAAGAGCAGATCAGACAAACAGCGAAGTTGATGCAAATGGAAGATTTTGCAAATATTTCGAATAAGATATATCTGCTGACAGAGAAAATGCTTCATTATGCCTTGTTGCACGAAATTGACAGTTTGATAAATACCGAGAACCACGTTTGCTTCAACTGAAGAAAAGGAGAAATTGAAGTTGCAGAGAATGCAGGTAGCCTGCAATTGTGCTCTTTAAAAGAAATATTCGAAAATGAGATTTTGATAGATGCAGACAACTATTTTGCTTATAACGATTGAAATTGAGAAATGGCACATTCAGGTGTACGATAAGAAGTTCGAAATGTGGAGAGTGAAAAAAAAAGAGATAGGCACTGATAATTAATAGAGGTAGCAAGGTTGAGAAAAAGTAAGAAACTTCTATATTCCGAGAAGGAGCAGAAGCTCCAAGAAGTGAATTTTCTCAAAATGGGAGATTTTACAAATATGTGGAATGAGAAATATTAGCAGATAGAGAAAATGCTACACCTTTGTCAAAAGCTAGCTTTTGATATTTTTCTATGCACTGGCAACCAGGTTTGCTCAAATTGATAGATATGCAGAAATAGATAGTTCAGACCATGCAGAGAAGTTGTGGAACTGCAGAATTTGATAAATTGCAAGAAATTGTGAACTTTCTTGATATGAAAACCAGATTAGTTGAAAAATATAGGAATGGAGATATTGAAGTCATACTTGAACAAAGAACATTGAAAAATGAATAGTTTTTTAGGAATAGATGTATTGGTATAGTTCGACAATAGAAGTTATTGGAGATGGAGCAATTGATTGAATTGAAGAAAGTTGTACATTCAGTGAAAGAGCAGATCAGACAAACAGCAAAGTTGATGCAAATGGAAGATTTTGCAAATATTTCGAATAAGATATATCTGCTGACAGAGAAAATGCTTCATTATGCCTTATTGCTCGAAATTGACAGTTTGATAAATACCGAGAACCACGTTTGCTTCAACTGAAGAAAAGGAGAAATTGAAGTTGCAGAGAATGCAGGTAGCCTGCAGTTGTGCTCATTAAAAGAAATATTCGAAAATGAGATTTTGATAGATGCAGACAACTATTGAAATTGAGAAATGGTACATTCAGGTGTACGATAAGAAGTTCAAAATGTGGAGAGTGAAAGAAAAAGAGACTGGTGTTTAGAGAGGCACTGATAATTAATAGAGGTAGCAAGGTTGAGAAAAAGTAAGAAACTTCTATATTCCGAGAAGGAGCAGAAGCTCCAAGAAGTGAATTTCGTCAAAATGGGAGATTTTACAAATATGTGGAATGAGAAATTTTAGCAGATAGAGAAAATGCCACACCTTTGTCAAACGCTAGCTGTTGATATTTTTCTATGCACTGGCAACCAGGTTTGCTCAAATTGATAGATATGCAGAAATAGATAGTTCAGACCATGCAGAGAAGTTGTGGAACTGCAGAATTTGATCAATTACAAGAAATTGTGAACTTTCTTGATATGGAAACCAGATTAGTTGAAAAATATAGGAATGGAGATATTGAAGGCATACTTGAACAAAGAACATTGAAAAATGAATAGCTTTTTAGAAATAGATGTATTGGTATAGTTCGAAAATAGAAGTTATTGGAGATGGAGCAATTGATTGAATTGAAGAAAGTTGTACATTCAGTGAAAGAGCAGATCAGACAAACAGTGAAGTTGATGCAAATGGAAGATTTTGCAAATATTTCGAATAAGATATATCTGCTGACAGAGAAAATGCTTCATGATAACTTATTGCTCGAAATTGACAGTTTGATAAATACCGAGAACCACGTTTGCTTCAACTGAAGAAAAGGAGAAATTGAAGTTGCAGAGAATGCAGGCAGCCTGCAGTTGTGCTCATTAAAAGAAATATTCGGAAATGAGATTTTGATAGATGCAGACAACTATTTCGGTGATTAATATTGACATTGAGAAATGGTACATTCAGGTGTACGATAAGAAGTTCAAAATTTGGACAGCAATAGAAAAAGAGACTGCTGTTTAGATAGGCATTGATAATTAATAGATGTAGCAAGGTTGAGAAAAAATAAGTAACTTGGATATTCAGAGAAGAAGCAGAAGCTCGTAAAAGTGAATTACGTTGAAATGGGAGATTTTACAAAGATGGGGAATGAGAAATATCAGCAGTTAGATAAAATGCTACACCTTTGACAACAGCTAGCTTTTGATATTTTGCTATACAAAGGCTACGACGTTTGCTCAAATTGATTGATATGCAGAAATAGATAGTTCAGCCAACGCAGAGAAGTTGTGAAACTGCAGAATTTGATCAATTACAAGAAATTATGAACTTTCTTGATATGGAAACCAGATTAGATGAAAAATATAGGAATGGAGATATTGAAGGCATACTTGAACAAAGAACATTGAAAAATGAATAGTTTTTTAGAAAAGATGTATTGGTACAGTTCGACAATAGAAGTTATTGGAGATTTAGCATTTGATTGAATTGAAGAAAGTTGTACATTCAGTGAAAGAGCAGATCAGACAAACAGCGAAGTTGATGCAAATGGAAGATTTTGCAAATATTTCGAATAAGATATATCTGCTGACAGAGAAAATGCTTCATTATGCCTTATTGCTCGAAATTGACAGTTTGATAAATACCGAGAACCACGTTTGCTTCAACTGAAGAAAAGGAGAAATTGAAGTTGCAGAGAATGCAGGTAGCCTGCAGTTGTGCTCATTAAAAGAAATATTCGGAAATGAGATTTTGATAGATGCAGACAACTATTTTGCTGATTAATATTGAAATTGAGAAATGGTACATTCAGGTGTACGTTAAGAAGTTCAAAATGTGGACAGCGATAGAAAAAGAGACTGCTGTTTAGATAGGCATTGATAATTAATAGATGTAGCAAGGTTGAGAAAAAGTAAGTAAATTGGATATTCAGAGAAGAAGCAGAAGCTCGAAAAAGTGAATTACGTTGAAATGGGAGATTTTACAAAGATGGGGAATGAGATATATCAGCAGTTAGATAAAATGCTACACCTTTGACCAAAGCTAGCTTTTGATATTTTGCTATACACAGGCTACCACGTTTGCTCAAATTGATTGATATGCAGAAATAGATAGTTCAGCCAATGCAGAGAAGTTGTGAAACTGCAGAATTTGATCAATTACAAGAAATTATGAACTTTCTTGATATGGAAACCAGATTAGATGAAAAATATAGGAATGGAGATATTGATGGCATACTTGAACAAAGAACATTGAAAAATGAATAGTTTTCACGAAATAGATGTATTGGTATAGTTCGACAATAGCAGTTATTGGAGATGGAACAATTGATTGAATTGAAGAAAGTTGTACATTCAGTGAAAGAGCAGATCAGACAAACAGCGAAGTTGATGCAAATGGAAGATTTTGCAAATATTTCGAATAAGATATATCTGCTGACAGAGAAAATGCTTCATTATGCCTTATTGCTCGAAATTGACAGTTTGATAAGTACCGAGAACCACGTTTGCTTCAACTGAAGAAAAGGAGAAATTGAAGTTGCAGAGAATGCAGGCAGCCTGCAATTGTGCTCATTAAAAGAAATATTCGAAAATGAGATTTTGATAGATGCAGTCAACTATTTTGCTTATAACGATTGAAATTGAGAAATGGTACGATAAGAAGTTCAACATGTGGACAGTGAATGAAAAAGAGACTGGTGTTTAGATAGGCACTGATAATTAATAGAGGTAGCAAGGTTGAGAAAAAGTAAGAAACTTCAATATTCCGAGAAGGAGCAGAAGCACCAAGAAGTGAATTTCCTCAAAATGGGAGATTTTACAAATATGAGGAATGAGAAATATCAGCAGTTAGAGAAAATGCTACACCTTTGACAAAAGCTAGCTTTTGATATTTTGCCATGCACAGGCATCCACGTTTGCTCAAATTGATTGATATGCAGAAATAGATAGTTCAGCCAATGCAGAGAAGTTGTGAAACTGCAGAATTTGATCAATTACAAGAAATTGTGAACTTTCTTGATATGGAAACCAGATTAGTTGAGAAATATAGGAATGGAGATATTGAAGGCATACTTGAACAAAGAACATTGAAAAATGAATAGTTTTTTAGAAATAGATGTATTGGTATAGTTCGACAATAGAAGTTATTGGAGATGGAGCAATGGATTGAATTGAAGAAAGTTGTACATTCAGTGAAAGAGCAGATCAGACAAACAGCGAAGTTGATGCAAATGGAAGATTTTGCAAATATTTCGAATAAGATATATCTGCTGACAGAGAAAATGCTTCATTATGCCTTATTGCTCGAAATTGACAGTTTGATAAATACCGAGAACCACGTTTGCTTCAACTGAAGAAAAGGAGAAATTGAAGTTGCAGAGAATGCAGGTAGCCTGCAGTTGTGCTCATTAAAAGAAATATTCGGAAATGAGATTTTGATAGATGCAGACAACTATTTTGCTTATAACTATTGAAATTGAGAAATCGTACATTCAGGTGTATGATAAACAGCTCGAAATGTGGACAGCGATAGAAAAAGAGACTGCTGTTTAGATAGGCATTGATAATTAATAGATGTAGCAAGTTTGAGAAAAAATAAGTAACTTGGATATTCAGAGAAGAAGCAGGAAGCTCGAAAAAGTGAATTACGTTGAAATGGGAGATTTTACAAAGATGGGGAATGAGAAATATCAGCAGTTAGATAAAATGCTACACTTTTGACAAAAGCTAGCTTTTGATATTTTGCTATACACAGGCTACCACGTTTGCTCAAATTGATTGATATGCAGAAATAGGTAGTTCAGCCAATGCAGAGAAGTTGTGAAACTGCAGAATTTGATCAATTACAAGAAATTGTGAACTTTCTTGATATGGAAACCAGATTAGATGAAAAATATAGGAATGGAGATATTGAACGCATACTTGAACAAAGAACATTGAAAAATGAATAGTTTTCAAGAAATAGATGTATTGGTATAGTTCGACAATAGCAGTTATTGGAGATGGAGCAATTGATTGAATTGAAGAAAGTTGTACATTCAGTGAAAGAGCAGATCAGACAAACAGTGAAGTTGATGCAAATGGAAGATTTGGCAAATATTTCGAATAAGATATATCTGCTGACAGAGAAAATGCTTCATTATGCCTTGTTGCACGAAATTGACAGTTTGATAAATACCGAGAACCACGTTTGCTTCAACTGAAGAAAAGGAGAAATTGAAGTTGCAGAGAATGCAGGTAGCCTGCAATTGTGCTCTTTAAAAGAAATATTCGAAAATGAGATTTTGATAGATGCAGACAACTATTTTGCTTATAACGATTGAAATTGAGAAATGGCACATTCAGGTGTACGATAAGAAGTTCGAAATGTGGAGAGTGAAAAAAAAAGAGATAGGCACTGATAATTAATAGAGGTAGCAAGGTTGAGAAAAAGTAAGAAACTTCTATATTCCGAGAAGGAGCAGAAGCTCCAAGAAGTGAATTTTCTCAAAATGGGAGATTTTACAAATATGTGGAATGAGAAATATTAGCAGATAGAGAAAATGCTACACCTTTGTCAAAAGCTAGCTTTTGATATTTTTCTATGCACTGGCAACCAGGTTTGCTCAAATTGATAGATATGCAGAAATAGATAGTTCAGACCATGCAGAGAAGTTGTGGAACTGCAGAATTTGATAAATTGCAAGAAATTGTGAACTTTCTTGATATGGAAACCAGATTAGTTGAAAAATATAGGAATGGAGATATTGAACGCATACTTGAACAAAGAACATTGAAAAATGAATAGTTTTTTAGAAATAGATGTATTGGTATAGTTCGACAATAGAAGTTATTTGAGATGGAGCAATTAATTGAATTGAAGAAAGTTGTACATTCAGTGAAAGAGCAGATCAGACAAACAGCAAAGTTGATGCAAATGGAAGATTTTGCAAATATTTCGAATAAGATATATCTGCTGACAGAGAAAATGCTTCATTATGCCTTATTGCTCGAAATTGACAGTTTGATAAATACCGAGAACCACGTTTGCTTCAACTGAAGAAAAGGAGAAATTGAAGTTGCAGAGAATGCAGGTAGCCTGCAGTTGTGCTCATTAAAAGAAATATTCGAAAATGTGATTTTGATAGATGCAGACAACTATTGAAATTGAGAAATGGTACATTCAGGTGTACGATAAGAAGTTCAAAATGTGGAGAGTGAAAGAAAAAGAGCTGGTGTTTAGAGAGGCACTGATAATTAATAGAGGTAGCAAGGTTGAGAAAAAGTAAGAAACTTCTATATTCCGAGAAGGAGCAGAAGCTCCAAGAAGTGAATTTCCTCAAAATGGGAGATTTTACAAATATGTGGAATGAGAAATATTAGCAGATAGAGAAAATGCCACACCTTTGTCAAACGCTAGCTGTTGATATTTTTCTATGCACTGGCAACCAGGTTTGCTCAAATTGATAGATATGCAGAAATAGATAGTTCAGACCATGCAGAGAAGTTGTGGAACTGCAGAATTTGATCAATTACAAGAAATTGTGAACTTTCTTGATATGGAAACCAGATTAGTTGAAAAATATAGGAATGGAGATATTGAAGGCATACTTGAACAAAGAACATTGAAAAATGAATAGCTTTTTAGAAATAGATGTATTGGTATAGTTCGACAATAGAAGTTATTGGAGATGGAGCAATTGATTGAATTGAAGAAAGTTGTACATTCAGTGAAAGAGCAGATCAGACAAACAGTGAAGTTGATGCAAATGGAAGATTTTGCAAATATTTCGAATAAGATATATCTGCTGACAGAGAAAATGCTTCATGATAACTCATTGCTCGAAATTGACAGTTTGATAAATACCGAGAACCACGTTTGCTTCAACTGAAGAAAAGGAGAAATTGAAGTTGCAGAGAATGCAGGCAGCCTGCAGTTGTGCTCATTAAAAGAAATATTCGGAAATGAGATTTTGATAGATGCAGACAACTATTTCGGTGATTAATATTGACATTGAGAAATGGTACATTCAGGTGTACGATAAGAAGTTCAAAATTTGGACAGCAATAGAAAAAGAGACTGCTGTTTAGATAGGCATTGATAATTAATAGATGTAGCAAGGTTGAGAAAAAATAAGTAACTTGGATATTCAGAGAAGAAGCAGAAGCTCGTAAAAGTGAATTACGTTGAAATGGGAGATTTTACAAAGATGGGGAATGAGAAATATCAGCAGTTAGATAAAATGCTACACCTTTGACCAAAGCTAGCTTTTGATATTTTGCTATACACAGGCTACCACGTTTGCTCAAATTGATTGATATGCAGAAATAGATAGTTCAGCCAATGCAGAGAAGTTGTGAAACTGCAGAATTTGATCAATTACAAGAAATTATGAACTTTCTTGATATGGAAACCAGATTAGATGAAAAATATAGGAATGGAGATATTGATGGCATACTTGAACAAAGAACATTGAAAAATGAATAGTTTTCAAGAAATAGATGTATTGGTATAGTTCGACAATAGCAGTTATTGGAGATGGAACAATTGATTGAATTGAACAAAGTTGTACATTCAGTGAAAGAGCAGATCAGACAAACAGCGAAGTTGATGCAAATGGAAGATTTTGCAAATATTTCGAATAAGATATATCTGCTGACAGAGAAAATGCTTCATTATGCCTTATTGCTCGAAATTGACAGTTTGATAAGTACCGAGAACCACGTTTGCTTCAACTGAAGAAAAGGAGAAATTGAAGTTGCAGAGAATGCAGGCAGCCTGCAATTGTGCTCATTAAAAGAAATATTCGAAAATGAGATTTTGATAGATGCAGTCAACTATTTTGCTTATAACGATTGAAATTGAGAAATGGTACGATAAGAAGTTCAACATGTGGACAGTGAATGAAAAAGAGACTGGTGTTTAGATAGGCACTGATAATTAATAGAGGTAGCAAGGTTGAGAAAAAGTAAGAAACTTCAATATTCCGAGAAGGAGCAGAAGCACCAAGAAGTGAATTTCCTCAAAATGGGAGATTTTACAAATATGAGGAATGAGAAATATCAGCAGTTAGAGAAAATGCTACACCTTTGACAAAAGCTAGCTTTTGATATTTTTCTATGCACTGGCAACCAGGTTTGCACAAATTGATAGATATGCAGAAATAGATAGTTCAGACCATGCAGAGAAGTTGTGGAACTGCAGAATTTGATCAATTACAAGAAATTGTAAACTTTCTTGATATGGAAACCAGATTAGTTGAAAAATATAGGAATGGAGATATTGAAGGCATACTTGAACAAAGAACATTGAAAAATGAATAGTTTTTTAGAAATAGATGTATTGGTATAGTTCGACAATAGAAGTTATTGGAGATGGAGCAATTGATTGAATTGAAGAAAGTTGTACATTCAGTGAAAGAGCAGATCAGACAAACAGCGAAGTTGATGCAAATGGAAGATTTTGCAAATATTTCGAATAAGATATATCTGCTGACAGAGAAAATGCTTCATTATGCCTTATTGCTCGAAATTGACAGTTTGATAAATACCGAGAACCACGTTTGCTTCAACTGAAGAAAAGGAGAAATTGAAGTTGCAGAGAATGCAGGTAGCCTGCAGTTGTGCTCATTAAAAGAAATATTCGGAAATGAGATTTTGATAGATGCAGACAACTATTTTGCTTATAACTATTGAAATTGAGAAATCGTACATTCAGGTGTATGATAAACAGCTCGAAATGTGGACAGAGATAGAAAAAGAGACTGCTGTTTAGATAGGCATTGATAATTAATAGATGTAGCAAGTTTGAGAAAAAATAAGTAACTTGGATATTCAGAGAAGAAGCAGGAAGCTCGAAAAAGTGAATTACGTTGAAATGGGAGATTTTACAAAGATGGGGAATGAGAAATATCAGCAGTTAGATAAAATGCTACACTTTTGACAAAAGCTAGCTTTTGATATTTTGCTATACACAGGCTACCACGTTTGCTCAAATTGATTGATATGCAGAAATAGGTAGTTCAGCCAATGCAGAGAAGTTGTGAAACTGCAGAATTTGATCAATTACAAGAAATTGTGAACTTTCTTGATATGGAAACCAGATTAGATGAAAAATATAGGAATGGAGATATTGAACGCATACTTGAACAAAGAACATTGAAAAATGAATAGTTTTCAAGAAATAGATGTATTGGTATAGTTCGACAATAGCAGTTATTGGAGATGGAGCAATTGATTGAATTGAAGAAAGTTGTACATTCAGTGAAAGAGCAGATCAGACAAACAGTGAAGTTGATGCAAATGGAAGATTTGGCAAATATTTCGAATAAGATATATCTGCTGACAGAGAAAATGCTTCATTATGCCTTGTTGCACGAAATTGACAGTTTGATAAATACCGAGAACCACGTTTGCTTCAACTGAAGAAAAGGAGAAATTGAAGTTGCAGAGAATGCAGGTAGCCTGCAATTGTGCTCTTTAAAAGAAATATTCGAAAATGAGATTTTGATAGATGCAGACAACTATTTTGCTTATAACGATTGAAATTGAGAAATGGCACATTCAGGTGTACGATAAGAAGTTCGAAATGTGGAGAGTGAAAAAAAAAGAGATAGGCACTGATAATTAATAGAGGTAGCAAGGTTGAGAAAAAGTAAGAAACTTCTATATTCCGAGAAGGAGCAGAAGCTCCAAGAAGTGAATTTTCTCAAAATGGGAGATTTTACAAATATGTGGAATGAGAAATATTAGCAGATAGAGAAAATGCTACACCTTTGTCAAAAGCTAGCTTTTGATATTTTTCTATGCACTGGCAACCAGGTTTGCTCAAATTGATAGATATGCAGAAATAGATAGTTCAGACCATGCAGAGAAGTTGTGGAACTGCAGAATTTGATAAATTGCAAGAAATTGTGAACTTTCTTGATATGGAAACCAGATTAGTTGAAAAATATAGGAATGGAGATATTGAACGCATACTTGAACAAAGAACATTGAAAAATGAATAGTTTTTTAGAAATAGATGTATTGGTATAGTTCGACAATAGAAGTTATTTGAGATGGAGCAATTGATTGAATTGAAGAAAGTTGTACATTCAGTGAAAGAGCAGATCAGACAAACAGCAAAGTTGATGCAAATGGAAGATTTTGCAAATATTTCGAATAAGATATATCTGCTGACAGAGAAAATGCTTCATTATGCCTTATTGCTCGAAATTGACAGTTTGATAAATACCGAGAACCACGTTTGCTTCAACTGAAGAAAAGGAGAAATTGAAGTTGCAGAGAATGCAGGTAGCCTGCAGTTGTGCTCATTAAAAGAAATATTCGAAAATGTGATTTTGATAGATGCAGACAACTATTGAAATTGAGAAATGGTACATTCAGGTGTACGATAAGAAGTTCAAAATGTGGAGAGTGAAAGAAAAAGAGCTGGTGTTTAGAGAGGCACTGATAATTAATAGAGGTAGCAAGGTTGAGAAAAAGTAAGAAACTTCTATATTCCGAGAAGGAGCAGAAGCTCCAAGAAGTGAATTTCCTCAAAATGGGAGATTTTACAAATATGTGGAATGAGAAATATTAGCAGATAGAGAAAATGCCACACCTTTGTCAAACGCTAGCTGTTGATATTTTTCTATGCACTGGCAACCAGGTTTGCTCAAATTGATAGATATGCAGAAATAGATAGTTCAGACCATGCAGAGAAGTTGTGGAACTGCAGAATTTGATCAATTACAAGAAATTGTGAACTTTCTTGATATGGAAACCAGATTAGTTGAAAAATATAGGAATGGAGATATTGAAGGCATACTTGAACAAAGAACATTGAAAAATGAATAGCTTTTTAGAAATAGATGTATTGGTATAGTTCGACAATAGAAGTTATTGGAGATGGAGCAATTGATTGAATTGAAGAAAGTTGTACATTCAGTGAAAGAGCAGATCAGACAAACAGTGAAGTTGATGCAAATGGAAGATTTTGCAAATATTTCGAATAAGATATATCTGCTGACAGAGAAAATGCTTCATGATAACTCATTGCTCGAAATTGACAGTTTGATAAATACCGAGAACCACGTTTGCTTCAACTGAAGAAAAGGAGAAATTGAAGTTGCAGAGAATGCAGGCAGCCTGCAGTTGTGCTCATTAAAAGAAATATTCGGAAATGAGATTTTGATAGATGCAGACAACTATTTCGGTGATTAATATTGACATTGAGAAATGGTACATTCAGGTGTACGATAAGAAGTTCAAAATTTGGACAGCAATAGAAAAAGAGACTGCTGTTTAGATAGGCATTGATAATTAATAGATGTAGCAAGGTTGAGAAAAAATAAGTAACTTGGATATTCAGAGAAGAAGCAGAAGCTCGTAAAAGTGAATTACGTTGAAATGGGAGATTTTACAAAGATGGGGAATGACAAATATCAGCAGTTAGATAAAATGCTACACCTTTGACCAAAGCTAGCTTTTGATATTTTGCTATACACAGGCTACCACGTTTGCTCAAATTGATTGATATGCAGAAATAGATAGTTCAGCCAATGCAGAGAAGTTGTGAAACTGCAGAATTTGATCAATTACAAGAAATTATGAACTTTCTTGATATGGAAACCAGATTAGATGAAAAATATAGGAATGGAGATATTGATGGCATACTTGAACAAAGAACATTGAAAAATGAATAGTTTTCAAGAAATAGATGTATTGGTATAGTTCGACAATAGCAGTTATTGGAGATGGAACAATTGATTGAATTGAACAAAGTTGTACATTCAGTGAAAGAGCAGATCAGACAAACAGCGAAGTTGATGCAAATGGAAGATTTTGCAAATATTTCGAATAAGATATATCTGCTGACAGAGAAAATGCTTCATTATGCCTTATTGCTCGAAATTGACAGTTTGATAAGTACCGAGAACCACGTTTGCTTCAACTGAAGAAAAGGAGAAATTGAAGTTGCAGAGAATGCAGGCAGCCTGCAATTGTGCTCATTAAAAGAAATATTCGAAAATGAGATTTTGATAGATGCAGTCAACTATTTTGCTTATAACGATTGAAATTGAGAAATGGTACGATAAGAAGTTCAACATGTGGACAGTGAATGAAAAAGAGACTGGTGTTTAGATAGGCACTGATAATTAATAGAGGTAGCAAGGTTGAGAAAAAGTAAGAAACTTCAATATTCCGAGAAGGAGCAGAAGCACCAAGAAGTGAATTTCCTCAAAATGGGAGATTTTACAAATATGAGGAATGAGAAATATCAGCAGTTAGAGAAAATGCTACACCTTTGACAAAAGCTAGCTTTTGATATTTTGCCATGCACAGGCATCCACGTTTGCTCAAATTGATTGATATGCAGAAATAGATAGTTCAGCCAATGCAGAGAAGTTGTGAAACTGCAGAATTTGATCAATTACAAGAAATTGTGAACTTTCTTGATATGGAAACCAGATTAGTTGAAAAATATAGGAATGGAGATATTGAAGGCATACTTGAACAAAGAACATTGAAAAATGAATAGTTTTTTAGAAATAGATGTATTGGTATAGTTCGACAATAGAAGTTATTGGAGATGGAGCAATTGATTGAATTGAAGAAAGTTGTACATTCAGTGAAAGAGCAGATCAGACAAACAGCGAAGTTGAAGCAAATGGAAGATTTTGCAAATATTTCGAATAAGATATATCTGCTGACAGAGAAAATGCTTCATTATGCCTTATTGCTCGAAATTGACAGTTTGATAAATACCGAGAACCACGTTTGCTTCAACTGAAGAAAAGGAGAAATTGAAGTTGCAGAGAATGCAGGTAGCCTGCAGTTGTGCTCATTAAAAGAAATATTCGGAAATGAGATTTTGATAGATGCAGACAACTATTTTGCTTATAACTATTGAAATTGAGAAATCGTACATTCAGGTGTATGATAAACAGCTCGAAATGTGGACAGCGATAGAAAAAGAGACTGCTGTTTAGATAGGCATTGATAATTAATAGATGTAGCAAGTTTGAGAAAAAATAAGTTACTTGGATATTCAAAGAAGAAGCAGGAAGCTCGAAAAAGTGAATTACGTTGAAATGGGAGATTTTACAAAGATGGGGAATGAGAAATATCAGCAGTTAGATAAAATGCTACACTTTTGACAAAAGCTAGCTTTTGATATTTTGCTATACACAGGTTACCACGTTTGCTCAAATTGATTGATATGCAGAAATAGATAGTTCAGCCAATGCAGAGAAGTTGTGAAACTGCAGAATTTGATCAATTACAAGAAATTATGAACTTTCTTGATATGGAAACCAGATTAGATGAAAAATATAGGAATGGAGATATTGAACGCATACTTGAACAAAGAACATTGAAAAATGAATAGTTTTCAAGAAATAGATGTATTGGTATAGTTCGACAGTAGCAGTTATTGGAGATGGAGCAATTGATTGAATTGAGGAAAGTTGTACATTCAGTGAAAGAGCAGATCAGACAAACAGTGAAGTTGATGCAAATGGAAGATTTTGCAAATATTTCGAATAAGATATATCTGCTGACAGAGAAAATGCTTCATTATGCCTTATTGCTCGAAATTGACAGTTTGATAAATACCGAGAACCACGTTTGCTTCAACTGAAGAAAAGGAGAAATTGAACTTGCAGAGAATGCAGGTAGCCTGCAGTTGTGCTCATTAAAAGAAATATTCGAAAATGAGATTTTGATAGATGCAGACAACTATTGAAATTGAGAAATGGTACATTCAGGTGTACGATAAGAAGTTCAAAATGTGGAGAGTGAAAGAAAAAGAGACTGGTGTTTAGAGAGGCACTGATAATTAATAGAGGTAGCAAGGTTGAGAAAAAGTAAGAAACTTCTATATTCCGAGAAGGAGCAGAAGCTCCAAGAAGTGAATTTCCTCAAAATGGGAGATTTTACAAATATGTGGAATGAGAAATATTAGCAGATAGAGAAAATGCCACACCTTTGTCAAACGCTAGCTGTTGATATTTTTCTATGCACTGGCAACCAGGTTTGCACAAATTGATAGATATGCAGAAATAGATAGTTCAGACCATGCAGAGAAGTTGTGGAACTGCAGAATTTGATCAATTACAAGAAATTGTAAACTTTCTTGATATGGAAACCAGATTAGTTGAAAAATATAGGAATGGAGATATTGAAGGCATACTTGAACAAAGAACATTGAAAAATGAATAGTTTTTTAGAAATAGATGTATTGGTATAGTTCGACAATAGAAGTTATTGGAGATGGAGCAATTGATTGAATTGAAGAAAGTTGTACATTCAGTGAAAGAGCAGATCAGACAAACAGCGAAGTTGATGCAAATGGAAGATTTTGCAAATATTTCGAATAAGATATATCTGCTGACAGAGAAAATGCTTCATTATGCCTTATTGCTCGAAATTGACAGTTTGATAAATACCGAGAACCACGTTTGCTTCAACTGAAGAAAAGGAGAAATTGAAGTTGCAGAGAATGCAGGTAGCCTGCAGTTGTGCTCATTAAAAGAAATATTCGGAAATGAGATTTTGATAGATGCAGACAACTATTTTGCTTATAACTATTGAAATTGAGAAATCGTACATTCAGGTGTATGATAAACAGCTCGAAATGTGGACAGAGATAGAAAAAGAGACTGCTGTTTAGATAGGCATTGATAATTAATAGATGTAGCAAGTTTGAGAAAAAATAAGTAACTTGGATATTCAGAGAAGAAGCAGGAAGCTCGAAAAAGTGAATTACGTTGAAATGGGAGATTTTACAAAGATGGGGAATGAGAAATATCAGCAGTTAGATAAAATGCTACACTTTTGACAAAAGCTAGCTTTTGATATTTTGCTATACACAGGCTACCACGTTTGCTCAAATTGATTGATATGCAGAAATAGATAGTTCAGCCAATGCAGAGAAGTTGTGAAACTGCAGAATTTGATCAATTACAAGAAATTATGAACTTTCTTGATATGGAAACCAGATTAGATGAAAAATATAGGAATGGATATATTGAACGCATACTTGAACAAAGAACATTGAAAAATGAATAGTTTTCAAGAAATAGATGTATTGGTATAGTTCGACAGTAGCAGTTATTGGAGATGGAGCAATTGATTGAATTGAAGAAAGTTGTACATTCAGTGAAAGAGCAGATCAGACAAACAGCGAAGTTGATGCAAATGGAAGATTTTGCAAATATTTCGAATAAGATATATCTGCTGACAGAGAAAATGCTTCATTATGCCTTGTTGCACGAAATTGACAGTTTGATAAATACCGAGAACCACGTTTGCTTCAACTGAAGAAAAGGAGAAATTGAAGTTGCAGAGAATGCAGGTAGCCTGCAATTGTGCTCTTTAAAAGAAATATTCGAAAATGAGATTTTGATAGATGCAGACAACTATTTTGCTTATAACGATTGAAATTGAGAAATGGCACATTCAGGTGTACGATAAGAAGTTCGAAATGTGGAGAGTGAAAAAAAAAGAGATAGGCACTGATAATTAATGGAGGTAGCAAGGTTGAGAAAAAGTAAGAAACTTCTATATTCCGAGAAGGAGCAGAAGCTCCAAGAAGTGAATTTTCTCAAAATGGGAGATTTTACAAATATGTGGAATGAGAAATATTAGCAGATAGAGAAAATGCTACACCTTTGTCAAAAGCTAGCTTTTGATATTTTTCTATGCACTGGCAACCAGGTTTGCTCAAATTGATAGATATGCAGAAATAGATAGTTCAGACCATGCAGAGAAGTTGTGGAACTGCAGAATTTGATAAATTGCAAGAAATTGTGAACTTTCTTGATATGGAAACCAGATTAGTTGAAAAATATAGGAATGGAGATATTGAAGTCATACTTGAACAAAGAACATTGAAAAATGAATAGTTTTTTAGGAATAGATGTATTGGTATAGTTCGACAATAGAAGTTATTGGAGATGGAGCAATTGATTGAATTGAAGAAAGTTGTACATTCAGTGAAAGAGCAGATCAGACAAACAGCAAAGTTGATGCAAATGGAAGATTTTGCAAATATTTCGAATAAGATATATCTGCTGACAGAGAAAATGCTTCATTATGCCTTATTGCTCGAAATTGACAGTTTGATAAATACCGAGAACCACGTTTGCTTCAACTGAAGAAAAGGAGAAATTGAAGTTGCAGAGAATGCAGGTAGCCTGCAGTTGTGCTCATTAAAAGAAATATTCGAAAATGAGATTTTGATAGATGCAGACAACTATTGAAATTGAGAAATGGTACATTCAGGTGTACGATAAGAAGTTCAAAATGTGGAGAGTGAAAGAAAAAGAGACTGGTGTTTAGAGAGGCACTGATAATTAATAGAGGTAGCAAGGTTGAGAAAAAGTAAGAAACTTCTATATTCCGAGAAGGAGCAGAAGCTCCAAGAAGTGAATTTCGTCAAAATGGGAGATTTTACAAATATGTGGAATGAGAAATTTTAGCAGATAGAGAAAATGCCACACCTTTGTCAAACGCTAGCTGTTGATATTTTTCTATGCACTGGCAACCAGGTTTGCTCAAATTGATAGATATGCAGAAATAGATAGTTCAGACCATGCAGAGAAGTTGTGGAACTGCAGAATTTGATCAATTACAAGAAATTGTGAACTTTCTTGATATGGAAACCAGATTAGTTGAAAAATATAGGAATGGAGATATTGAAGGCATACTTGAACAAAGAACATTGAAAAATGAATAGCTTTTTAGAAATAGATGTATTGGTATAGTTCGACAATAGAAGTTATTGGAGATGGAGCAATTGATTGAATTGAAGAAAGTTGTACATTCAGTGAAAGAGCAGATCAGACAAACAGTGAAGTTGATGCAAATGGAAGATTTTGCAAATATTTCGAATAAGATATATCTGCTGACAGAGAAAATGCTTCATGATAACTTATTGCTCGAAATTGACAGTTTGATAAATACCGAGAACCACGTTTGCTTCAACTGAAGAAAAGGAGAAATTGAAGTTGCAGAGAATGCAGGCAGCCTGCAGTTGTGCTCATTAAAAGAAATATTCGGAAATGAGATTTTGATAGATGCAGACAACTATTTCGGTGATTAATATTGACATTGAGAAATGGTACATTCAGGTGTACGATAAGAAGTTCAAAATTTGGACAGCAATAGAAAAAGAGACTGCTGTTTAGATAGGCATTGATAATTAATAGATGTAGCAAGGTTGAGAAAAAATAAGTAACTTGGATATTCAGAGAAGAAGCAGAAGCTCGTAAAAGTGAATTACGTTGAAATGGGAGATTTTACAAAGATGGGGAATGAGAAATATCAGCAGTTAGATAAAATGCTACACCTTTGACAACAGCTAGCTTTTGATATTTTGCTATACAAAGGCTACGACGTTTGCTCAAATTGATTGATATGCAGAAATAGATAGTTCAGCCAACGCAGAGAAGTTGTGAAACTGCAGAATTTGATCAATTACAAGAAATTATGAACTTTCTTGATATGGAAACCAGATTAGATGAAAAATATAGGAATGGAGATATTGAAGGCATACTTGAACAAAGAACATTGAAAAATGAATAGTTTTTTAGAAAAGATGTATTGGTACAGTTCGACAATAGAAGTTATTGGAGATTTAGCATTTGATTGAATTGAAGAAAGTTGTACATTCAGTGAAAGAGCAGATCAGACAAACAGCGAAGTTGATGCAAATGGAAGATTTTGCAAATATTTCGAATAAGATATATCTGCTGACAGAGAAAATGCTTCATTATGCCTTATTGCTCGAAATTGACAGTTTGATAAATACCGAGAACCACGTTTGCTTCAACTGAAGAAAAGGAGAAATTGAAGTTGCAGAGAATGCAGGTAGCCTGCAGTTGTGCTCATTAAAAGAAATATTCGGAAATGAGATTTTGATAGATGCAGACAACTATTTTGCTGATTAATATTGAAATTGAGAAATGGTACATTCAGGTGTACGTTAAGAAGTTCAAAATGTGGACAGCGATAGAAAAAGAGACTGCTGTTTAGATAGGCATTGATAATTAATAGATGTAGCAAGGTTGAGAAAAAGTAAGTAAATTGGATATTCAGAGAAGAAGCAGAAGCTCGAAAAAGTGAATTACGTTGAAATGGGAGATTTTACAAAGATGGGGAATGAGATATATCAGCAGTTAGATAAAATGCTACACCTTTGACCAAAGCTAGCTTTTGATATTTTGCTATACACAGGCTACCACGTTTGCTCAAATTGATTGATATGCAGAAATAGATAGTTCAGCCAATGCAGAGAAGTTGTGAAACTGCAGAATTTGATCAATTACAAGAAATTATGAACTTTCTTGATATGGAAACCAGATTAGATGAAAAATATAGGAATGGAGATATTGATGGCATACTTGAACAAAGAACATTGAAAAATGAATAGTTTTCACGAAATAGATGTATTGGTATAGTTCGACAATAGCAGTTATTGGAGATGGAACAATTGATTGAATTGAAGAAAGTTGTACATTCAGTGAAAGAGCAGATCAGACAAACAGCGAAGTTGATGCAAATGGAAGATTTTGCAAATATTTCGAATAAGATATATCTGCTGACAGAGAAATGCTTCATTATGCCTTATTGCTCGAAATTGACAGTTTGATAAGTACCGAGAACCACGTTTGCTTCAACTGAAGAAAAGGAGAAATTGAAGTTGCAGAGAATGCAGGCAGCCTGCAATTGTGCTCATTAAAAGAAATATTCGAAAATGAGATTTTGATAGATGCAGTCAACTATTTTGCTTATAACGATTGAAATTGAGAAATGGTACGATAAGAAGTTCAACATGTGGACAGTGAATGAAAAAGAGACTGGTGTTTAGATAGGCACTGATAATTAATAGAGGTAGCAAGGTTGAGAAAAAGTAAGAAACTTCAATATTCCGAGAAGGAGCAGAAGCACCAAGAAGTGAATTTCCTCAAAATGGGAGATTTTACAAATATGAGGAATGAGAAATATCAGCAGTTAGAGAAAATGCTACACCTTTGACAAAAGCTAGCTTTTGATATTTTGCCATGCACAGGCATCCACGTTTGCTCAAATTGATTGATATGCAGAAATAGATAGTTCAGCCAATGCAGAGAAGTTGTGAAACTGCAGAATTTGATCAATTACAAGAAATTGTGAACTTTCTTGATATGGAAACCAGATTAGTTGAAAAATATAGGAATGGAGATATTGAAGGCATACTTGAACAAAGAACATTGAAAAATGAATAGTTTTTTAGAAATAGATGTATTGGTATAGTTCGACAATAGAAGTTATTGGAGATGGAGCAATGGATTGAATTGAAGAAAGTTGTACATTCAGTGAAAGAGCAGATCAGACAAACAGCGAAGTTGATGCAAATGGAAGATTTTGCAAATATTTCGAATAAGATATATCTGCTGACAGAGAAAATGCTTCATTATGCCTTATTGCTCGAAATTGACAGTTTGATAAATACCGAGAACCACGTTTGCTTCAACTGAAGAAAAGGAGAAATTGAAGTTGCAGAGAATGCAGGTAGCCTGCAGTTGTGCTCATTAAAAGAAATATTCGGAAATGAGATTTTGATAGATGCAGACAACTATTTTGCTTATAACTATTGAAATTGAGAAATCGTACATTCAGGTGTATGATAAACAGCTCGAAATGTGGACAGCGATAGAAAAAGAGACTGCTGTTTAGATAGGCATTGATAATTAATAGATGTAGCAAGTTTGAGAAAAAATAAGTAACTTGGATATTCAGAGAAGAAGCAGGAAGCTCGAAAAAGTGAATTACGTTGAAATGGGAGATTTTACAAAGATGGGGAATGAGAAATATCAGCAGTTAGATAAAATGCTACACTTTTGACAAAAGCTAGCTTTTGATATTTTGCTATACACAGGCTACCACGTTTGCTCAAATTGATTGATATGCAGAAATAGGTAGTTCAGCCAATGCAGAGAAGTTGTGAAACTGCAGAATTTGATCAATTACAAGAAATTATGAACTTTCTTGATATGGAAACCAGATTAGATGAAAAATATAGGAATGGAGATATTGAACGCATACTTGAACAAAGAACATTGAAAAATGAATAGTTTTCAAGAAATAGATGTATTGGTATAGTTCGACAATAGCAGTTATTGGAGATGGAGCAATTGATTGAATTGAAGAAAGTTGTACATTCAGTGAAAGAGCAGATCAGACAAACAGTGAAGTTGATGCAAATGGAAGATTTGGCAAATATTTCGAATAAGATATATCTGCTGACAGAGAAAATGCTTCATTATGCCTTGTTGCACGAAATTGACAGTTTGATAAATACCGAGAACCACGTTTGCTTCAACTGAAGAAAAGGAGAAATTGAAGTTGCAGAGAATGCAGGTAGCCTGCAATTGTGCTCTTTAAAAGAAATATTCGAAAATGAGATTTTGATAGATGCAGACAACTATTTTGCTTATAACGATTGAAATTGAGAAATGGCACATTCAGGTGTACGATAAGAAGTTCGAAATGTGGAGAGTGAAAAAAAAAGAGATAGGCACTGATAATTAATAGAGGTAGCAAGGTTGAGAAAAAGTAAGAAACTTCTATATTCCGAGAAGGAGCAGAAGCTCCAAGAAGTGAATTTTCTCAAAATGGGAGATTTTACAAATATGTGGAATGAGAAATATTAGCAGATAGAGAAAATGCTACACCTTTGTCAAAAGCTAGCTTTTGATATTTTTCTATGCACTGGCAACCAGGTTTGCTCAAATTGATAGATATGCAGAAATAGATAGTTCAGACCATGCAGAGAAGTTGTGGAACTGCAGAATTTGATAAATTGCAAGAAATTGTGAACTTTCTTGATATGGAAACCAGATTAGTTGAAAAATATAGGAATGGAGATATTGAACGCATACTTGAACAAGGAACATTGAAAAATGAATAGTTTTTTAGAAATAGATGTATTGGTATAGTTCGACAATAGAAGTTATTTGAGATGGAGCAATTGATTGAATTGAAGAAAGTTGTACATTCAGTGAAAGAGCAGATCAGACAAACAGCAAAGTTGATGCAAATGGAAGATTTTGCAAATATTTCGAATAAGATTTATCTGCTGACAGAGAAAATGCTTCATTATGCCTTATTGCTCGAAATTGACAGTTTGATAAATACCGAGAACCACGTTTGCTTCAACTGAAGAAAAGGAGAAATTGAAGTTGCAGAGAATGCAGGTAGCCTGCAGTTGTGCTCATTAAAAGAAATATTCGAAAATGTGATTTTGATAGATGCAGACAACTATTGAAATTGAGAAATGGTACATTCAGGTGTACGATAAGAAGTTCAAAATGTGGAGAGTGAAAGAAAAAGAGCTGGTGTTTAGAGAGGCACTGATAATTAATAGAGGTAGCAAGGTTGAGAAAAAGTAAGAAACTTCTATATTCCGAGAAGGAGCAGAAGCTCCAAGAAGTGAATTTCCTCAAAATGGGAGATTTTACAAATATGTGGAATGAGAAATATTAGCAGATAGAGAAAATGCCACACCTTTGTCAAACGCTAGCTGTTGATATTTTTCTATGCACTGGCAACCAGGTTTGCTCAAATTGATAGATATGCAGAAATAGATAGTTCAGACCATGCAGAGAAGTTGTGGAACTGCAGAATTTGATCAATTACAAGAAATTGTGAACTTTCTTGATATGGAAACCAGATTAGTTGAAAAATATAGGAATGGAGATATTGAAGGCATACTTGAACAAAGAACATTGAAAAATGAATAGCTTTTTAGAAATAGATGTATTGGTATAGTTCGACAATAGAAGTTATTGGAGATGGAGCAATTGATTGAATTGAAGAAAGTTGTACATTCAGTGAAAGAGCAGATCAGACAAACAGTGAAGTTGATGCAAATGGAAGATTTTGCAAATATTTCGAATAAGATATATCTGCTGACAGAGAAAATGCTTCATGATAACTCATTGCTCGAAATTGACAGTTTGATAAATACCGAGAACCACGTTTGCTTCAACTGAAGAAAAGGAGAAATTGAAGTTGCAGAGAATGCAGGCAGCCTGCAGTTGTGCTCATTAAAAGAAATATTCGGAAATGAGATTTTGATAGATGCAGACAACTATTTCGGTGATTAATATTGACATTGAGAAATGGTACATTCAGGTGTACGATAAGAAGTTCAAAATTTGGACAGCAATAGAAAAAGAGACTGCTGTTTAGATAGGCATTGATAATTAATAGATGTAGCAAGGTTGAGAAAAAATAAGTAACTTGGATATTCAGAGAAGAAGCAGAAGCTCGTAAAAGTGAATTACGTTGAAATGGGAGATTTTACAAAGATGGGGAATGAGAAATATCAGCAGTTAGATAAAATGCTACACCTTTGACCAAAGCTAGCTTTTGATATTTTGCTATACACAGGCTACCACGTTTGCTCAAATTGATTGATATGCAGAAATAGATAGTTCAGCCAATGCAGAGAAGTTGTGAAACTGCAGAATTTGATCAATTACAAGAAATTATGAACTTTCTTGATATGGAAACCAGATTAGATGAAAAATATAGGAATGGAGATATTGATGGCATACTTGAACAAAGAACATTGAAAAATGAATAGTTTTCAAGAAATAGATGTATTGGTATAGTTCGACAATAGCAGTTATTGGAGATGGAACAATTGATTGAATTGAACAAAGTTGTACATTCAGTGAAAGAGCAGATCAGACAAACAGCGAAGTTGATGCAAATGGAAGATTTTGCAAATATTTCGAATAAGATATATCTGCTGACAGAGAAAATGCTTCATTATGCCTTATTGCTCGAAATTGACAGTTTGATAAGTACCGAGAACCACGTTTGCTTCAACTGAAGAAAAGGAGAAATTGAAGTTGCAGAGAATGCAGGCAGCCTGCAATTGTGCTCATTAAAAGAAATATTCGAAAATGAGATTTTGATAGATGCAGTCAACTATTTTGCTTATAACGATTGAAATTGAGAAATGGTACGATAAGAAGTTCAACATGTGGACAGTGAATGAAAAAGAGACTGGTGTTTAGATAGGCACTGATAATTAATAGAGGTAGCAAGGTTGAGAAAAAGTAAGAAACTTCAATATTCCGAGAAGGAGCAGAAGCACCAAGAAGTGAATTTCCTCAAAATGGGAGATTTTACAAATATGAGGAATGAGAAATATCAGCAGTTAGAGAAAATGCTACACCTTTGACAAAAGCTAGCTTTTGATATTTTGCCATGCACAGGCATCCACGTTTGCTCAAATTGATTGATATGCAGAAATAGATAGTTCAGCCAATGCAGAGAAGTTGTGAAACTGCAGAATTTGATCAATTACAAGAAATTGTGAACTTTCTTGATATGGAAACCAGATTAGTTGAAAAATATAGGAATGGAGATATTGAAGGCATACTTGAACAAAGAACATTGAAAAATGAATAGTTTTTTAGAAATAGATGTATTGGTATAGTTCGACAATAGAAGTTATTGGAGATGGAGCAATTGATTGAATTGAAGAAAGTTGTACATTCAGTGAAAGAGCAGATCAGACAAACAGCGAAGTTGAAGCAAATGGAAGATTTTGCAAATATTTCGAATAAGATATATCTGCTGACAGAGAAAATGCTTCATTATGCCTTATTGCTCGAAATTGACAGTTTGATAAATACCGAGAACCACGTTTGCTTCAACTGAAGAAAAGGAGAAATTGAAGTTGCAGAGAATGCAGGTAGCCTGCAGTTGTGCTCATTAAAAGAAATATTCGGAAATGAGATTTTGATAGATGCAGACAACTATTTTGCTTATAACTATTGAAATTGAGAAATCGTACATTCAGGTGTATGATAAACAGCTCGAAATGTGGACAGCGATAGAAAAAGAGACTGCTGTTTAGATAGGCATTGATAATTAATAGATGTAGCAAGTTTGAGAAAAAATAAGTTACTTGGATATTCAAAGAAGAAGCAGGAAGCTCGAAAAAGTGAATTACGTTGAAATGGGAGATTTTACAAAGATGGGGAATGAGAAATATCAGCAGTTAGATAAAATGCTACACTTTTGACAAAAGCTAGCTTTTGATATTTTGCTATACACAGGTTACCACGTTTGCTCAAATTGATTGATATGCAGAAATAGATAGTTCAGCCAATGCAGAGAAGTTGTGAAACTGCAGAATTTGATCAATTACAAGAAATTATGAACTTTCTTGATATGGAAACCAGATTAGATGAAAAATATAGGAATGGAGATATTGAACGCATACTTGAACAAAGAACATTGAAAAATGAATAGTTTTCAAGAAATAGATGTATTGGTATAGTTCGACAGTAGCAGTTATTGGAGATGGAGCAATTGATTGAATTGAGGAAAGTTGTACATTCAGTGAAAGAGCAGATCAGACAAACAGTGAAGTTGATGCAAATGGAAGATTTTGCAAATATTTCGAATAAGATATATCTGCTGACAGAGAAAATGCTTCATGATAACTCATTGCTCGAAATTGACAGTTTGATAAATACCGAGAACCACGTTTGCTTCAACTGAAGAAAAGGAGAAATTGAAGTTGCAGAGAATGCAGGCAGCCTGCAGTTGTGCTCATTAAAAGAAATATTCGGAAATGAGATTTTGATAGATGCAGACAACTATTTCGGTGATTAATATTGACATTGAGAAATGGTACATTCAGGTGTACGATAAGAAGTTCAAAATTTGGACAGCAATAGAAAAAGAGACTGCTGTTTAGATAGGCATTGATAATTAATAGATGTAGCAAGGTTGAGAAAAAATAAGTAACTTGGATATTCAGAGAAGAAGCAGAAGCTCGTAAAAGTGAATTACGTTGAAATGGGAGATTTTACAAAGATGGGGAATGAGAAATATCAGCAGTTAGATAAAATGCTACACCTTTGACCAAAGCTAGCTTTTGATATTTTGCTATACACAGGCTACCACGTTTGCTCAAATTGATTGATATGCAGAAATAGATAGTTCAGCCAATGCAGAGAAGTTGTGAAACTGCAGAATTTGATCAATTACAAGAAATTATGAACTTTCTTGATATGGAAACCAGATTAGATGAAAAATATAGGAATGGAGATATTGATGGCATACTTGAACAAAGAACATTGAAAAATGAATAGTTTTCAAGAAATAGATGTATTGGTATAGTTCGACAATAGCAGTTATTGGAGATGGAACAATTGATTGAATTGAACAAAGTTGTACATTCAGTGAAAGAGCAGATCAGACAAACAGCGAAGTTGATGCAAATGGAAGATTTTGCAAATATTTCGAATAAGATATATCTGCTGACAGAGAAAATGCTTCATTATGCCTTATTGCTCGAAATTGACAGTTTGATAAGTACCGAGAACCACGTTTGCTTCAACTGAAGAAAAGGAGAAATTGAAGTTGCAGAGAATGCAGGCAGCCTGCAATTGTGCTCATTAAAAGAAATATTCGAAAATGAGATTTTGATAGATGCAGTCAACTATTTTGCTTATAACGATTGAAATTGAGAAATGGTACGATAAGAAGTTCAACATGTGGACAGTGAATGAAAAAGAGACTGGTGTTTAGATAGGCACTGATAATTAATAGAGGTAGCAAGGTTGAGAAAAAGTAAGAAACTTCAATATTCCGAGAAGGAGCAGAAGCACCAAGAAGTGAATTTCCTCAAAATGGGAGATTTTACAAATATGAGGAATGAGAAATATCAGCAGTTAGAGAAAATGCTACACCTTTGACAAAAGCTAGCTTTTGATATTTTGCCATGCACAGGCATCCACGTTTGCTCAAATTGATTGATATGCAGAAATAGATAGTTCAGCCAATGCAGAGAAGTTGTGAAACTGCAGAATTTGATCAATTACAAGAAATTGTGAACTTTCTTGATATGGAAACCAGATTAGTTGAAAAATATAGGAATGGAGATATTGAAGGCATACTTGAACAAAGAACATTGAAAAATGAATAGTTTTTTAGAAATAGATGTATTGGTATAGTTCGACAATAGAAGTTATTGGAGATGGAGCAATTGATTGAATTGAAGAAAGTTGTACATTCAGTGAAAGAGCAGATCAGACAAACAGCGAAGTTGAAGCAAATGGAAGATTTTGCAAATATTTCGAATAAGATATATCTGCTGACAGAGAAAATGCTTCATTATGCCTTATTGCTCGAAATTGACAGTTTGATAAATACCGAGAACCACGTTTGCTTCAACTGAAGAAAAGGAGAAATTGAAGTTGCAGAGAATGCAGGTAGCCTGCAGTTGTGCTCATTAAAAGAAATATTCGGAAATGAGATTTTGATAGATGCAGACAACTATTTTGCTTATAACTATTGAAATTGAGAAATCGTACATTCAGGTGTATGATAAACAGCTCGAAATGTGGACAGCGATAGAAAAAGAGACTGCTGTTTAGATAGGCATTGATAATTAATAGATGTAGCAAGTTTGAGAAAAAATAAGTTACTTGGATATTCAAAGAAGAAGCAGGAAGCTCGAAAAAGTGAATTACGTTGAAATGGGAGATTTTACAAAGATGGGGAATGAGAAATATCAGCAGTTAGATAAAATGCTACACTTTTGACAAAAGCTAGCTTTTGATATTTTGCTATACACAGGTTACCACGTTTGCTCAAATTGATTGATATGCAGAAATAGATAGTTCAGCCAATGCAGAGAAGTTGTGAAACTGCAGAATTTGATCAATTACAAGAAATTATGAACTTTCTTGATATGGAAACCAGATTAGATGAAAAATATAGGAATGGAGATATTGAACGCATACTTGAACAAAGAACATTGAAAAATGAATAGTTTTCAAGAAATAGATGTATTGGTATAGTTCGACAGTAGCAGTTATTGGAGATGGAGCAATTGATTGAATTGAGGAAAGTTGTACATTCAGTGAAAGAGCAGATCAGACAAACAGTGAAGTTGATGCAAATGGAAGATTTTGCAAATATTTCGAATAAGATATATCTGCTGACAGAGAAAATGCTTCATTATGCCTTATTGCTCGAAATTGACAGTTTGATAAGTACCGAGAACCACGTTTGCTTCAACTGAAGAAAAGGAGAAATTGAAGTTGCAGAGAATGCAGGCAGCCTGCAATTGTGCTCATTAAAAGAAATATTCGAAAATGAGATTTTGATAGATGCAGTCAACTATTTTGCTTATAACGATTGAAATTGAGAAATGGTACGATAAGAAGTTCAACATGTGGACAGTGAATGAAAAAGAGACTGGTGTTTAGATAGGCACTGATAATTAATAGAGGTAGCAAGGTTGAGAAAAAGTAAGAAACTTCAATATTCCGAGAAGGAGCAGAAGCACCAAGAAGTGAATTTCCTCAAAATGGGAGATTTTACAAATATGAGGAATGAGAAATATCAGCAGTTAGAGAAAATGCTACACCTTTGACAAAAGCTAGCTTTTGATATTTTGCCATGCACAGGCATCCACGTTTGCTCAAATTGATTGATATGCAGAAATAGATAGTTCAGCCAATGCAGAGAAGTTGTGAAACTGCAGAATTTGATCAATTACAAGAAATTGTGAACTTTCTTGATATGGAAACCAGATTAGTTGAAAAATATAGGAATGGAGATATTGAAGGCATACTTGAACAAAGAACATTGAAAAATGAATAGTTTTTTAGAAATAGATGTATTGGTATAGTTCGACAATAGAAGTTATTGGAGATGGAGCAATTGATTGAATTGAAGAAAGTTGTACATTCAGTGAAAGAGCAGATCAGACAAACAGCGAAGTTGAAGCAAATGGAAGATTTTGCAAATATTTCGAATAAGATATATCTGCTGACAGAGAAAATGCTTCATTATGCCTTATTGCTCGAAATTGACAGTTTGATAAATACCGAGAACCACGTTTGCTTCAACTGAAGAAAAGGAGAAATTGAAGTTGCAGAGAATGCAGGTAGCCTGCAGTTGTGCTCATTAAAAGAAATATTCGGAAATGAGATTTTGATAGATGCAGACAACTATTTTGCTTATAACTATTGAAATTGAGAAATCGTACATTCAGGTGTATGATAAACAGCTCGAAATGTGGACAGCGATAGAAAAAGAGACTGCTGTTTAGATAGGCATTGATAATTAATAGATGTAGCAAGTTTGAGAAAAAATAAGTTACTTGGATATTCAAAGAAGAAGCAGGAAGCTCGAAAAAGTGAATTACGTTGAAATGGGAGATTTTACAAAGATGGGGAATGAGAAATATCAGCAGTTAGATAAAATGCTACACTTTTGACAAAAGCTAGCTTTTGATATTTTGCTATACACAGGTTACCACGTTTGCTCAAATTGATTGATATGCAGAAATAGATAGTTCAGCCAATGCAGAGAAGTTGTGAAACTGCAGAATTTGATCAATTACAAGAAATTATGAACTTTCTTGATATGGAAACCAGATTAGATGAAAAATATAGGAATGGAGATATTGAACGCATACTTGAACAAAGAACATTGAAAAATGAATAGTTTTCAAGAAATAGATGTATTGGTATAGTTCGACAGTAGCAGTTATTGGAGATGGAGCAATTGATTGAATTGAGGAAAGTTGTACATTCAGTGAAAGAGCAGATCAGACAAACAGTGAAGTTGATGCAAATGGAAGATTTTGCAAATATTTCGAATAAGATATATCTGCTGACAGAGAAAATGCTTCATTATGCCTTATTGCTCGAAATTGACAGTTTGATAAATACCGAGAACCACGTTTGCTTCAACTGAAGAAAAGGAGAAATTGAACTTGCAGAGAATGCAGGTAGCCTGCAGTTGTGCTCATTAAAAGAAATATTCGAAAATGAGATTTTGATAGATGCAGACAACTATTGAAATTGAGAAATGGTACATTCAGGTGTACGATAAGAAGTTCAAAATGTGGAGAGTGAAAGAAAAAGAGACTGGTGTTTAGAGAGGCACTGATAATTAATAGAGGTAGCAAGGTTGAGAAAAAGTAAGAAACTTCTATATTCCGAGAAGGAGCAGAAGCTCCAAGAAGTGAATTTCCTCAAAATGGGAGATTTTACAAATATGTGGAATGAGAAATATTAGCAGATAGAGAAAATGCCACACCTTTGTCAAACGCTAGCTGTTGATATTTTTCTATGCACTGGCAACCAGGTTTGCACAAATTGATAGATATGCAGAAATAGATAGTTCAGACCATGCAGAGAAGTTGTGGAACTGCAGAATTTGATCAATTACAAGAAATTGTGAACTTTCTTGATATGGAAACCAGATTAGTTGAAAAATATAGGAATGGAGATATTGAAGGCATACTTGAACAAAGAACATTGAAAAATGAATAGCTTTTTAGAAATAGATGTATTGGTATAGTTCGACAATAGAAGTTACTGGAGATGGAGCAATTGATTGAATTGAAGAAAGTTGTACATTCAGTGAAAGAGCAGATCAGACAAACAGCGAAGTTGATGCAAATGGAAGATTTTGCAAATATTTCGAATAAGATATATCTGCTGACAGAGAAAATGCTTCATTATGCCTTGTTGCCCGAAATTGACAGTGTGATAAATACCGAGAACCACGTTTGCTTCAACTGAAGAAAAGGAGAAATTGAAGTTGCAGAGAATGCAGGTAGCCTGCAATTGTGCTCTTTAAAAGAAATATTCGAAAATGAGATTTTGATAGATGCAGACAACTATTTTGCTTATAACGATTGAAATTGAGAAATGGCACATTCAGGTGTACGATAAGAAGTTCGAAATGTGGAGAGTGAAAAAAAAAGAGATAGGCACTGATAATTAATAGAGGTAGCAAGGTTGAGAAAAAGTAAGAAACTTCTATATTCCGAGAAGGAGCAGAAGCTCCAAGAAGTGAATTTTCTCAAAATGGGAGATTTTACAAATATGTGGAATGAGAAATATTAGCAGATAGAGAAAATGCTACACCTTTGTCAAAAGCTAGCTTTTGATATTTTTCTATGCACTGGCAACCAGGTTTGCTCAAATTGATAGATATGCAGAAATAGATAGTTCAGACCATGCAGAGAAGTTGTGGAACTGCAGAATTTGATAAATTGCAAGAAATTGTGAACTTTCTTGATATGGAAACCAGATTAGTTGAAAAATATAGGAATGGAGATATTGAAGTCATACTTGAACAAAGAACATTGAAAAATGAATAGTTTTTTAGGAATAGATGTTTTGGTATAGTTCGACAATAGAAGTTATTGGAGATGGAGCAATTGATTGAATTGAAGAAAGTTGTACATTCAGTGAAAGAGCAGATCAGACAAACAGCAAAGTTGATGCAAATGGAAGATTTTGCAAATATTTCGAATAAGATATATCTGCTGACAGAGAAAATGCTTCATTATGCCTTATTGCTCGAAATTGACAGTTTGATAAATACCGAGAACCACGTTTGCTTCAACTGAAGAAAAGGAGAAATTGAAGTTGCAGAGAATGCAGGTAGCCTGCAGTTGTGCTCATTAAAAGAAATATTCGGAAATGAGATTTTGATAGATGCAGACAACTATTTTGCTTATAACTATTGAAATTGAGAAATCGTACATTCAGGTGTATGATAAACAGCTCGAAATGTGGACAGCGATAGAAAAAGAGACTGCTGTTTAGATAGGCATTGATAATTAATAGATGTAGCAAGTTTGAGAAAAAATAAGTTACTTGGATATTCAAAGAAGAAGCAGGAAGCTCGAAAAAGTGAATTACGTTGAAATGGGAGATTTTACAAAGATGGGGAATGAGAAATATCAGCAGTTAGATAAAATGCTACACTTTTGACAAAAGCTAGCTTTTGATATTTTGCTATACACAGGTTACCACGTTTGCTCAAATTGATTGATATGCAGAAATAGATAGTTCAGCCAATGCAGAGAAGTTGTGAAACTGCAGAATTTGATCAATTACAAGAAATTATGAACTTTCTTGATATGGAAACCAGATTAGATGAAAAATATAGGAATGGAGATATTGAACGCATACTTGAACAAAGAACATTGAAAAATGAATAGTTTTCAAGAAATAGATGTATTGGTATAGTTCGACAGTAGCAGTTATTGGAGATGGAGCAATTGATTGAATTGAGGAAAGTTGTACATTCAGTGAAAGAGCAGATCAGACAAACAGTGAAGTTGATGCAAATGGAAGATTTTGCAAATATTTCGAATAAGATATATCTGCTGACAGAGAAAATGCTTCATTATGCCTTATTGCTCGAAATTGACAGTTTGATAAATACCGAGAACCACGTTTGCTTCAACTGAAGAAAAGGAGAAATTGAACTTGCAGAGAATGCAGGTAGCCTGCAGTTGTGCTCATTAAAAGAAATATTCGAAAATGAGATTTTGATAGATGCAGACAACTATTGAAATTGAGAAATGGTACATTCAGGTGTACGATAAGAAGTTCAAAATGTGGAGAGTGAAAGAAAAAGAGACTGGTGTTTAGAGAGGCACTGATAATTAATAGAGGTAGCAAGGTTGAGAAAAAGTAAGAAACTTCTATATTCCGAGAAGGAGCAGAAGCTCCAAGAAGTGAATTTCCTCAAAATGGGAGATTTTACAAATATGTGGAATGAGAAATATTAGCAGATAGAGAAAATGCCACACCTTTGTCAAACGCTAGCTGTTGATATTTTTCTATGCACTGGCAACCAGGTTTGCACAAATTGATAGATATGCAGAAATAGATAGTTCAGACCATGCAGAGAAGTTGTGGAACTGCAGAATTTGATCAATTACAAGAAATTGTGAACTTTCTTGATATGGAAACCAGATTAGTTGAAAAATATAGGAATGGAGATATTGAAGGCATACTTGAACAAAGAACATTGAAAAATGAATAGCTTTTTAGAAATAGATGTATTGGTATAGTTCGACAATAGAAGTTACTGGAGATGGAGCAATTGATTGAATTGAAGAAAGTTGTACATTCAGTGAAAGAGCAGATCAGACAAACAGCGAAGTTGATGCAAATGGAAGATTTTGCAAATATTTCGAATAAGATATATCTGCTGACAGAGAAAATGCTTCATTATGCCTTGTTGCCCGAAATTGACAGTGTGATAAATACCGAGAACCACGTTTGCTTCAACTGAAGAAAAGGAGAAATTGAAGTTGCAGAGAATGCAGGTAGCCTGCAATTGTGCTCTTTAAAAGAAATATTCGAAAATGAGATTTTGATAGATGCAGACAACTATTTTGCTTATAACGATTGAAATTGAGAAATGGCACATTCAGGTGTACGATAAGAAGTTCGAAATGTGGAGAGTGAAAAAAAAAGAGATAGGCACTGATAATTAATAGAGGTAGCAAGGTTGAGAAAAAGTAAGAAACTTCTATATTCCGAGAAGGAGCAGAAGCTCCAAGAAGTGAATTTTCTCAAAATGGGAGATTTTACAAATATGTGGAATGAGAAATATTAGCAGATAGAGAAAATGCTACACCTTTGTCAAAAGCTAGCTTTTGATATTTTTCTATGCACTGGCAACCAGGTTTGCTCAAATTGATAGATATGCAGAAATAGATAGTTCAGACCATGCAGAGAAGTTGTGGAACTGCAGAATTTGATAAATTGCAAGAAATTGTGAACTTTCTTGATATGGAAACCAGATTAGTTGAAAAATATAGGAATGGAGATATTGAAGTCATACTTGAACAAAGAACATTGAAAAATGAATAGTTTTTTAGGAATAGATGTTTTGGTATAGTTCGACAATAGAAGTTATTGGAGATGGAGCAATTGATTGAATTGAAGAAAGTTGTACATTCAGTGAAAGAGCAGATCAGACAAACAGCAAAGTTGATGCAAATGGAAGATTTTGCAAATATTTCGAATAAGATATATCTGCTGACAGAGAAAATGCTTCATTATGCCTTATTGCTCGAAATTGACAGTTTGATAAATACCGAGAACCACGTTTGCTTCAACTGAAGAAAAGGAGAAATTGAAGTTGCAGAGAATGCAGGTAGCCTGCAGTTGTGCTCATTAAAAGAAATATTCGAAAATGAGATTTTGATAGATGCAGACAACTATTGAAATTGAGAAATGGTACATTCAGGTGTACGATAAGAAGTTCAAAATGTGGAGAGTGAAAGAAAAAGAGACTGGTGTTTAGAGAGGCACTGATAATTAATAGAGGTAGCAAGGTTGAGAAAAAGTAAGAAACTTCTATATTCCGAGAAGGAGCAGAAGCTCCAAGAAGTGAATTTCCTCAAAATGGGAGATTTTACAAATATGTGGAATGAGAAATATTAGCAGATAGAGAAAATGCCACACCTTTGTCAAACGCTAGCTGTTGATATTTTTCTATGCACTGGCAACCAGGTTTGCTCAAATTGATAGATATGCAGAAATAGATAGTTCAGACCATGCAGAGAAGTTGTGGAACTGCAGAATTTGATCAATTACAAGAAATTGTGAACTTTCTTGATATGGAAACCAGATTAGTTGAAAAATATAGGAATGGAGATATTGAAGGCATACTTGAACAAAGAACATTGAAAAATGAATAGCTTTTTAGAAATAGATGTATTGGTATAGTTCGACAATAGAAGTTATTGGAGATGGAGCAATTGATTGAATTGAAGAAAGTTGTACATTCAGTGAAAGAGCAGATCAGACAAACAGTGAAGTTGATGCAAATGGAAGATTTTGCAAATATTTCGAATAAGATATATCTGCTGACAGAGAAAATGCTTCATGATAACTTATTCCTCGAAATTGACAGTTTGATAAATACCGAGAACCACGTTTGCTTCAACTGAAGAAAAGGAGAAATTGAAGTTGCAGAGAATGCAGGTAGCCTGCAGTTGTGCTCATTAAAAGAAATATTCGGAAATGAGATTTTGATAGATGCAGACAACTATTTCGGTGATTAATATTGACATTGAGAAATGGTACATTCAGGTGTACGATAAGAAGTTCAAAATTTGGACAGCAATAGAAAAAGAGACTGCTGTTTAGATAGGCATTGATAATTAATAGATGTAGCAAGGTTGAGAAAAAATAAGTAACTTGGATATTCAGAGAAGAAGCAGAAGCTCGTAAAAGTGAATTACGTTGAAATGGGAGATTTTACAAAGATGGGGAATGAGAAATATCAGCAGTTAGATAAAATGCTACACCTTTGACAACAGCTAGCTTTTGATATTTTGCTATACAAAGGCTACGACGTTTGCTCAAATTGATTGATATGCAGAAATAGATAGTTCAGCCAATGCAGAGAAGTTGTGAAACTGCAGAATTTGATCAATTACAAGAAATTATGAACTTTCTTGATATGGAAACCAGATTAGATGAAAAATATAGGAATGGAGATATTGAAGGCATACTTGAACAAAGAACATTGAAAAATGAATAGTTTTTTAGAAATAGATGTATTGGTACAGTTCGACAAAAGAAGTTATTGGAGATTTAGCAATTGATTGAATTGAAGAAAGTTGTACATTCAGTGAAAGAGCAGATCAGACAAACAGCGAAGTTGATGCAAATGGAAGATTTTGCAAATATTTCGAATAAGATATATCTGCTGACAGAGAAAATGCTTCATTATGCCTTATTGCTCGAAATTGACAGTTTGATAAATACCGAGAACCACGTTTGCTTCAACTGAAGAAAAGGAGAAATTGAAGTTGCAGAGAATGCAGGTAGCCTGCAGTTGTGCTCATTAAAAGAAATATTCGAAAATGAGATTTTGATAGATGCAGACAACTATTGAAATTGAGAAATGGTACATTCAGCTGTACGATAAGAAGTTCAAAATGTGGAGAGTGAAAGAAAAAGAGACTGGTGTTTAGAGAGGCACTGATAATTAATAGAGGTAGCAAGGTTGAGAAAAAGTAAGAAACTTCTATATTCCGAGAAGGAGCAGAAGCTCCAAGAAGTGAATTTCCTCAAAATGGGAGATTTTACAAATATGTGGAATGAGAAATATTAGCAGATAGAGAAAATGCCACACCTTTGTCAAACGCTAGCTGTTGATATTTTTCTATGCACTGGCAACCAGGTTTGCTCAAATTGATAGATATGCAGAAATAGATAGTTCAGACCATGCAGAGAAGTTGTGGAACTGCAGAATTTGATCAATTACAAGAAATTGTGAACTTTCTTGATATGGAAACCAGATTAGTTGAAAAATATAGGAATGGAGATATTGAAGGCATACTTGAACAAAGAACATTGAAAAATGAATAGCTTTTTAGAAATAGATGTATTGGTATAGTTCGACAATAGAAGTTATTGGAGATGGAGCAATTGATTGAATTGAAGAAAGTTGTACATTCAGTGAAAGAGCAGATCAGACAAACAGTGAAGTTGATGCAAATGGAAGATTTTGCAAATATTTCGAATAAGATATATCTGCTGACAGAGAAAATGCTTCATGATAACTTATTCCTCGAAATTGACAGTTTGATAAATACCGAGAACCACGTTTGCTTCAACTGAAGAAAAGGAGAAATTGAAGTTGCAGAGAATGCAGGTAGCCTGCAGTTGTGCTCATTAAAAGAAATATTCGGAAATGAGATTTTGATAGATGCAGACAACTATTTCGGTGATTAATATTGACATTGAGAAATGGTACATTCAGGTGTACGATAAGAAGTTCAAAATTTGGACAGCAATAGAAAAAGAGACTGCTGTTTAGATAGGCATTGATAATTAATAGATGTAGCAAGGTTGAGAAAAAATAAGTAACTTGGATATTCAGAGAAGAAGCAGAAGCTCGTAAAAGTGAATTACGTTGAAATGGGAGATTTTACAAAGATGGGGAATGAGAAATATCAGCAGTTAGATAAAATGCTACACCTTTGACAACAGCTAGCTTTTGATATTTTGCTATACAAAGGCTACGACGTTTGCTCAAATTGATTGATATGCAGAAATAGATAGTTCAGCCAATGCAGAGAAGTTGTGAAACTGCAGAATTTGATCAATTACAAGAAATTATGAACTTTCTTGATATGGAAACCAGATTAGATGACAAATATAGGAATGGAGATATTGAACGCATACTTGAACAAAGAACATTGAAAAATGAATAGTTTTTTAGAAATAGATGTATTGGTACAGTTCGACAAAAGAAGTTATTGGAGATTTAGCAATTGATTGAATTGAAGAAAGTTGTACATTCAGTGAAAGAGCAGATCAGACAAACAGCGAAGTTGATGCAAATGGAAGATTTTGCAAATATTTCGAATAAGATATATCTGCTGACAGAGAAAATGCTTCATTATGCCTTATTGCTCGAAATTGACAGTTTGATAAATACCGAGAAGCACGTTTACTTCAACTGAAGAAAAGGAGAAATTGAAGTTGCAGAGAATGCAGGCAGCCTGCAATTGTGCTCATTAAAAGAAATATTCGAAAATGAGATTTTGATAGATGCAGACAACTATTGAAATTGAGAAATGGTACATTCAGGTGTACGATAAGAAGTTCAAAATGTGGAGAGTGAAAGAAAAAGAGACTGGTGTTTAGAGAGGCACTGATAATTAATAGAGGTAGCAAGGTTGAGAAAAAGTAAGAAACTTCTATATTCCGAGAAGGAGCAGAAGCTCCAAGAAGTGAATTTCCTCAAAATGGGAGATTTTACAAATATGTGGAATGAGAAATATTAGCAGATAGAGAAAATGCCACACCTTTGTCAAACGCTAGCTGTTGATATTTTTCTATGCACTGGCAACCAGGTTTGCTCAAATTGATAGATATGCAGAAATAGATAGTTCAGACCATGCAGAGAAGTTGTGGAACTGCAGAATTTGATCAATTACAAGAAATTGTGAACTTTCTTGATATGGAAACCAGATTAGTTGAAAAATATAGGAATGGAGATATTGAAGGCATACTTGAACAAAGAACATTGAAAAATGAATAGCTTTTTAGAAATAGATGTATTGGTATAGTTCGACAATAGAAGTTATTGGAGATGGAGCAATTGATTGAATTGAAGAAAGTTGTACATTCAGTGAAAGAGCAGATCAGACAAACAGTGAAGTTGATGCAAATGGAAGATTTTGCAAATATTTCGAATAAGATATATCTGCTGACAGAGAAAATGCTTCATGATAACTTATTCCTCGAAATTGACAGTTTGATAAATACCGAGAACCACGTTTGCTTCAACTGAAGAAAAGGAGAAATTGAAGTTGCAGAGAATGCAGGTAGCCTGCAGTTGTGCTCATTAAAAGAAATATTCGGAAATGAGATTTTGATAGATGCAGACAACTATTTCGGTGATTAATATTGACATTGAGAAATGGTACATTCAGGTGTACGATAAGAAGTTCAAAATTTGGACAGCAATAGAAAAAGAGACTGCTGTTTAGATAGGCATTGATAATTAATAGATGTAGCAAGGTTGAGAAAAAATAAGTAACTTGGATATTCAGAGAAGAAGCAGAAGCTCGTAAAAGTGAATTACGTTGAAATGGGAGATTTTACAAAGATGGGGAATGAGAAATATCAGCAGTTAGATAAAATGCTACACCTTTGACAACAGCTAGCTTTTGATATTTTGCTATACAAAGGCTACGACGTTTGCTCAAATTGATTGATATGCAGAAATAGATAGTTCAGCCAATGCAGAGAAGTTGTGAAACTGCAGAATTTGATCAATTACAAGAAATTATGAACTTTCTTGATATGGAAACCAGATTAGATGAAAAATATAGGAATGGAGATATTGATGGCATACTTGAACAAAGAACATTGAAAAATGAATAGTTTTCAAGAAATAGATGTATTGGTATAGTTCGACAATAGCAGTTATTGGAGATGGAACAATTGATTGAATTGAACAAAGTTGTACATTCAGTGAAAGAGCAGATCAGACAAACAGCGAAGTTGATGCAAATGGAAGATTTTGCAAATATTTCGAATAAGATATATCTGCTGACAGAGAAAATGCTTCATTATGCCTTATTGCTCGAAATTGACAGTTTGATAAGTACCGAGAACCACGTTTGCTTCAACTGAAGAAAAGGAGAAATTGAAGTTGCAGAGAATGCAGGTAGCCTGCAATTGTGCTCATTAAAAGAAATATTCGAAAATGAGATTTTGATAGATGCAGTCAACTATTTTGCTTATAACGATTGAAATTGAGAAATGGTACATTCAGCTGTACGATAAGAAGTTCAAAATGTGGACAGTGAATGAAAAAGAGACTGGTGTTTAGATAGGCACTGATAATTAATAGAGGTAGCAAGGTTGAGAAAAAGTAAGAAACTTCAATATTCCGAGAAGGAGCAGAAGCTCGAAAAAGTGAATTACGTTGAAATGGGAGATTTTACAAAGATGGGGAATGAGAAATATCAGCAGTTAGATAAAATGCTACACCTTTGACAAAAGCTAGCTTTTGATATTTTGCTATACACAGGCATCCACGTTTGCTCAAATTGATTGATATGCAGAAATAGATAGTTCAGCCAATGCAGAGAAGTTGTGAAACTGCAGAATTTGATCAATTACAAGAAATTATGAACTTTCTTGATATGGAAACCAGATTAGATGAAAAATATAGGAATGGAGATATTGATGGCATACTTGAACAAAGAACATTGAAAAATGAATAGTTTTCAAGAAATAGATGTATTGGAATAGTTCGACAATAGCAGTTATTGGAGATGGAACAATTGATTGAATTGAACAAAGTTGTACATTCAGTGAAAGAGCAGATCAGACAAACAGCGCAGTTGATGCAAATGGAGGATTTTGCAAATATTTCGAATAAGATATATCTGCTGACAGAGAAAATGCTTCATTATGCCTTATCGCTCGAAATTGACTGTTTGAGAAATACCGAGAACCACGTTTGATTCAACTGAAGAAAAGGAGAAATTGAAGTTGCAGAGAATGCAGGTAGCCTGCAATTGTGCTCATTAAAAGAAATATTCGAAAATGAGATTTTGATAGATGCAGACAACTATTTTGCTTATAACGATTGAAATTGAGAAATGGTACATTCAGCTGTACGATAAGAAGTTCAAAATGTGGACAGTGAATGAAAAAGAGACTGGTGTTTAGATAGGCACTGATAATTAATAGAGGTAGCAAGGTTGAGAAAAAGTAAGCAACTTCAATATTCCGAGAAGGAGCAGAAGCACCAAGAAGTCAATTTCCTTAAAATGGGAGATTTTACAAATATGTGGAATGAGAAATATTAGCAGCTAGAGAAAATGCTACACCTTTGACAGAAGCTAGCTTTTGATATTTTGCTATGCACAGGCAACCACGTTTGCTCAAATTGATTGATATGCAGAAATAGATAGTTCAGCCAATGCAGAGAAGTTGTGAAACTGCAGAATTTGATCAATTACAAGAAATTGTGAACTTTCTTGATATGGAAACCAGATTAGTTGAAAAATATAGGAATGGAGATATTGAAGGCATACTTGAACAAAGAACATTGAAAAATGAATAGTTTTTTAGAAATAGATGTATTGGTATAGTTCGACAATAGAAGTTATTGGAGATGGAGCAATTGATTGAATTGAAGAAAGTTGTACATTCAGTGAAAGAGCAGATCAGACAAACAGCGAAGTTGATGCAAATGGAAGATTTTGCAAATATTTCGAATAAGATATATCTGCTGACAGAGAAAATGCTTCATTATGCCTTATTGCTCGAAATTGACAGTTTGATAAATACCGAGAACCACGTTTGCTTCAACTGAAGAAAAGGAGAAATTGAAGTTGCAGAGAATGCAGGTAGCCTGCAGTTGTGCTCATTAAAAGAAATATTCGGAAATGAGATTTTGATAGATGCAGACAACTATTTTGCTTATAACGATTGAAATTGAGAAATCGTACACTCAGCTGTACGATAAGAAGTTCAACATGTGGACAGTGAATGAAAAAGAGACTGGTGTTTAGATAGGCACTGATAATTAATAGAGGTAGCAAGGTTGAGAAAAAGTAAGAAACTTCAATATTCCGAGAAGAAGCAGAAGCACCAAGAAGTGAATTTCCTCAAAATGGGAGATTTTAAAAATATGAGGAATGAGAAATATCAGCAGTTAGAGAAAATGCTACACCTTTGACAAAAGCTAGCTTTTGATATTTTGCCATGCACAGGCATCCACGTTTGCTCAAATTGATTGATATGCAGAAATAGATAGTTCAGCCAATGCAGAGAAGTTGTGAAACTGCAGAATTTGATCAATTACAAGAAATTGTGAACTTTCTTGATATGGAAACCAGATTAGTTGAAAAATATAGGAATGGAGATATTGAAGGCATACTTGAACAAAGAACATTGAAAAATGAATAGTTTTTTAGAAATAGATGTATTGGTATAGTTCGACAATAGAAGTTATTGGAGATGGAGCAATTGATTGAATTGAAGAAAGTTGTACATTCAGTGAAAGAGCAGATCAGACAAACAGCGAAGTTGATGCAAATGGAAGATTTTGCAAATATTTCGAATAAGATATATCTGCTGACAGAGAAAATGCTTCATTATGCCTTATTGCTCGAAATTGACAGTTTGATAAATACCGAGAACCACGTTTGCTTCAACTGAAGAAAAGGAGAAATTGAAGTTGCAGAGAATGCAGGCAGCCTGCAGTTGTGCTCATTAAAAGAAATATTCGAAAATGAGATTTTGATAGATGCAGACAACTATTTTGCTTATAACTATTGAAATTGAGAAATCGTACATTCAGGTGTATGATAAACAGCTCGAAATGTGGACAGCGATAGAAAAAGAGACTGCTGTTTAGATAGGCATTGATAATTAATAGATGTAGCAAGGTTGAGAAAAAATAAGTAACTTGGATATTCAGAGAAGAAGCAGAAGCTCGAAAAAGTGAATTACGTTGAAATGGGAGATTTTACAAAGATGGGGAATGAGAAATATCAGCAGTTAGATAAAATGCTACACTTTTGACAAAAGCTAGCTTTTGATATTTTGCTATGCACAGGGAACCACGTTTGCTCAAATTGATTGATATGCAGAAATAGATAGTTCAGCCAATGCAGAGAAGTTGTGAAACTGCAGAATTTGATCAATTACAAGAAATTGTGAACTTTCTTGATATGGAAACCAGATTAGTTGAAAAATATAGGAATGGAGATATTGAAGGCATACTTGAACAAAGAAAATTGAAAAATGAATAGTTTTTTAGAAATAGATGTATTGGTATAGTTCGACAATAGAAGTTATTGGAGATGGAGCAATTGATTGAATTGAAGAAAGTTGTACATTCAGTGAAAGAGCAGATCAGACAAACAGTGAAGTTGATGCAAATGGAAGATTTGGCAAATATTTCGAATAAGATATATCTGCTGACAGAGAAAATGCTTCATTATGCCTTATTGCTCGAAATTGACAGTTTGATAAATACCGAGAACCACGTTTGCTTCAACTGAAGAAAAGGAGAAATTGAAGTTGCAGAGAATGCAGGTAGCCTGCAGTTGTGCTCATTAAAAGAAATATTCGAAAATGAGATTTTGATAGATGCAGACAACTATTTTGCTTATAACTATTGAAATTGAGAAATCGTACATTCAGGTGTATGATAAACAGCTCGAAATGTGGACAGTGAATGAAAAAGAGACTGGTGTTTAGATAGGCACTGATAATTAATAGAGGTAGCAAGGTTGAGAAAAAGTAAGTAAATTGGATATTCAGAGAAGAAGCAGAAGCTCGAAAAAGTGAATTACGTTGAAATGGGAGATTTTACAAAGATGGGGAATGAGAAATATCAGCAGTTAGATAAAATGCTACACTTTTGACAAAAGCTAGCTTTTGATATTTTGCTATGCACAGGGAACCACGTTTGCTCAAATTGATTGATATGCAGAAATAGATAGTTTAGCCAATGCAGAGAAATTGTGAAACTGCAGAATTTGATCAATTACAAGAAATTATGAACTTTCTTGATATGGAAACCAGATTAGATGAAAAATATAGGAATGGAGATATTGATGGCATACTTGAACAAAGAACATTGAAAAATGAATAGTTTTCAAGAAATAGATGTATTGGAATAGTTCGACAAAGCAGTTATTGGAGATGGAACAATTGATTGAATTGAACAAAGTTGTACATTCAGTGAAAGAGCAGATCAGACAAAGAGCGCAGTTGATGCAAATGGAGGATTTTGCAAATATTTCGAATAAGATATATCTGCTGACAGAGAAAATGCTTCATTATGCCTTATTGCTCGAAATTGACAGTTTGATAAATACCGAGAACCACGTTTGATTCAACTGAAGAAAAGGAGAAATTGAAGTTGCAGAGAATGCAGGTAGCCTGCAATTGTGCTCATTAAAAGAAATATTCGAAAATGAGATTTTGATAGATGCAGACAACTATTTTGCTTATAACTATTGAAATTGAGAAATGGTACATTCAGCTGTACGATAAGAAGTTCAAAATTTGGACAGTGAATGAAAAAAGACTGGTGTTTAGATAGGCACTGATAATTAATAGAGGTAGCAAGGTTGAGAAAAAGTAAGAAACTTCAATATTCCGGGAAGGAGCAGAAGCACCAAGAAGTCAATTTCCTCAAAATGGGAGATTTTACAAATATGTGGAATGAGAAATATTAGCAGATAGAGAAAATGCTACACCTTTGTCTAAAGCTAGCTTTTGACATTTTGCTATGCACAGGGAACCACGTTTGCTCAAATTGATTGATATGCAGAAATAGATAGTTCAGCCAATGCAGAGAAGTTGTGAAACTGCAGAATTTGATCAATTACAAGAAATTGTGAACTTTCTTGATATGGAAACCAGATTAGTTGAAAAATATAGGAATGGAGATATTGAAGGCATACTTGAACAAAGAACATTGAAAAATGAATAGTTTTTTAGAAATAGATGTATTGGTATAGTTCGACAATAGAAGTTATTGGAGATGGAGCAATTGATTGAATTGAAGAAAGTTGTACATTCAGTGAAAGAGCAGATCAGACAAACAGTGAAGTTGATGCAAATGGAAGATTTGGCAAATATTTCGAATAAGATATATCTGCTGACAGAGAAAATGCTTCATTATGCCTTATTGCTCGAAATTGACAGTTTGATAAATACCGAGAACCACGTTTGCTTCAACTGAAGAAAAGGAGAAATTGAAGTTGCAGAGAATGCAGGTAGCCTGCAGTTGTGCTCATTAAAAGAAATATTCGGAAATGAGATTTTGATAGATGCAGACAACTATTTTGCTTATAACGATTGAAATTGAGAAATCGTACACTCAGCTGTACGATAAGAAGTTCAACATGTGGACAGTGAATGAAAAAGAGACTGGTGTTTAGATAGGCACTGATAATTAATAGAGGTAGCAAGGTTGAGAAAAAGTAAGAAACTTCAATATTCCGAGAAGAAGCAGAAGCACCAAGAAGTGAATTTCCTCAAAATGGGAGATTTTACAAATATGAGGAATGAGAAATATCAGCAGTTAGAGAAAATGCTACACCTTTGACAAAAGCTAGCTTTTGATATTTTGCCATGCACAGGCATCCACGTTTGCTCAAATTGATTGATATGCAGAAATAGATAGTTCAGCCAATGCAGAGAAGTTGTGAAACTGCAGAATTTGATCAATTACAAGAAATTGTGAACTTTCTTGATATGGAAACCAGATTAGTTGAAAAATATAGGAATGGAGATATTGAAGGCATACTTGAACAAAGAACATTGAAAAATGAATAGTTTTTTAGAAATAGATGTATTGGTATAGTTCGACAATAGAAGTTATTGGAGATGGAGCAATTGATTGAATTGAAGAAAGTTGTACATTCAGTGAAAGAGCAGATCAGACAAACAGCGAAGTTGATGCAAATGGAAGATTTTGCAAATATTTCGAATAAGATATATCTGCTGACAGAGAAAATGCTTCATTATGCCTTATTGCTCGAAATTGACAGTTTGATAAATACCGAGAACCACGTTTGCTTCAACTGAAGAAAAGGAGAAATTGAAGTTGCAGAGAATGCAGGCAGCCTGCAGTTGTGCTCATTAAAAGAAATATTCGAAAATGAGATTTTGATAGATGCAGACAACTATTTTGCTTATAACTATTGAAATTGAGAAATGGTACATTCAGGTGTATGATAAACAGCTCGAAATGTGGACAGCGATAGAAAAAGAGACTGCTGTTTAGATAGGCATTGATAATTAATAGATGTAGCAAGGTTGAGAAAAAGTAAGTAAATTGGATATTCAGAGAAGAAGCAGAAGCTCGAAAAAGTGAATTACGTTGAAATGGGAGATTTTACAAAGATGGGGAATGAGAAATATCAGCAGTTAGATAAAATGCTACACTTTTGACAAAAGCTAGCTTTTGATATTTTGCTATGCACAGGGAACCACGTTTGCTCAAATTGATTGATATGCAGAAATAGATAGTTCAGCCAATGCAGAGAAGTTGTGAAACTGCAGAATTTGATCAATTACAAGAAATTGTGAACTTTCTTGATATGGAAACCAGATTAGTTGAAAAATATAGGAATGGAGATATTGAAGGCATACTTGAACAAAGAACATTGAAAAATGAATAGTTTTTTAGAAATAGATGTATTGGTATAGTTCGACAATAGAAGTTATTGGAGATGGAGCAATTGATTGAATTGAAGAAAGTTGTACATTCAGTGAAAGAGCAGATCAGACAAACAGTGAAGTTGATGCAAATGGAAGATTTGGCAAATATTTCGAATAAGATATATCTGCTGACAGAGAAAATGCTTCATTATGCCTTATTGCTCGAAATTGACAGTTTGATAAATACCGAGAACCACGTTTGCTTCAACTGAAGAAAAGGAGAAATTGAAGTTGCAGAGAATGCAGGTAGCCTGCAGTTGTGCTCATTAAAAGAAATATTCGGAAATGAGATTTTGATAGATGCAGACAACTATTTCGGTGATTAATATTGACATTGAGAAATGGTACATTCAGGTGTACGATAAGAAGTTCAAAATTTGGACAGCAATAGAAAAAGAGACTGCTGTTTAGATAGGCATTGATAATTAATAGATGTAGCAAGGTTGAGAAAAAATAAGTAACTTGGATATTCAGAGAAGAAGCAGAAGCTCGTAAAAGTGAATTACGTTGAAATGGGAGATTTTACAAAGATGGGGAATGAGAAATATCAGCAGTTAGATAAAATGCTACACCTTTGACAACAGCTAGCTTTTGATATTTTGCTATACAAAGGCTACGACGTTTGCTCAAATTGATTGATATGCAGAAATAGATAGTTCAGCCAATGCAGAGAAGTTGTGAAACTGCAGAATTTGATCAATTACAAGAAATTATGAACTTTCTTGATATGGAAACCAGATTAGATGAAAAATATAGGAATGGAGATATTGAACGCATACTTGAACAAAGAACATTGAAAAATGAATAGTTTTTTAGAAATAGATGTATTGGTACAGTTCGACAAAAGAAGTTATTGGAGATTTAGCAATTGATTGAATTGAAGAAAGTTGTACATTCAGTGAAAGAGCAGATCAGACAAACAGCGAAGTTGATGCAAATGGAAGATTTTGCAAATATTTCGAATAAGATATATCTGCTGACAGAGAAAATGCTTCATTATGCCTTATTGCTCGAAATTGACAGTTTGATAAATACCGAGAACCACGTTTGCTTCAACTGAAGAAAAGGGGAAATTGAAGTTGCAGAGAATGCAGGTAGCCTGCAGTTGTGCTCATTAAAAGAAATATTCGGAAATGAGATTTTGATAGATGCAGACAACTATTTTGCTGATTAATATTGAAATTGAGAAATGGTACATTCAGGTGTACGTTAAGAAGTTCAAAATGTGGACAGCGATAGAAAAAGAGACTGCTATTTAGATAGGCATTGATAATTAATAGATGTAGCAAGGTTGAGAAAAAATAAGTAACTTGGATATTCAGAGAAGAAGCAGAAGCTCGAAAAAGTGAATTACGTTGAAATGGGAGATTTTACAAAGATGGGGAATGAGAAATATCAGCAGTTAGATAAAATGCTACACTTTTGACAAAAGCTAGCTTTTGATATTTTGCTATGCACAGGGAACCACGTTTGCTCAAATTGATTGATATGCAGAAATAGATAGTTCAGCCAATGCAGAGAAGTTGTGAAACTGCAGAATTTGATCAATTACAAGAAATTGTGAACTTTCTTGATATGGAAACCAGATTAGTTGAAAAATATAGGAATGGAGATATTGAAGGCATACTTGAACAAAGAAAATTGAAAAATGAATAGTTTTTTAGAAATAGATGTATTGGTATAGTTCGACAATAGAAGTTATTGGAGATGGAGCAATTGATTGAATTGAAGAAAGTTGTACATTCAGTGAAAGAGCAGATCAGACAAACAGTGAAGTTGATGCAAATGGAAGATTTGGCAAATATTTCGAATAAGATATATCTGCTGACAGAGAAAATGCTTCATTATGCCTTATTGCTCGAAATTGACAGTTTGATAAATACCGAGAACCACGTTTGCTTCAACTGAAGAAAAGGAGAAATTGAAGTTGCAGAGAATGCAGGTAGCCTGCAGTTGTGCTCATTAAAAGAAATATTCGAAAATGAGATTTTGATAGATGCAGACAACTATTTTGCTTATAACTATTGAAATTGAGAAATCGTACATTCAGGTGTATGATAAACAGCTCGAAATGTGGACAGTGAATGAAAAAGAGACTGGTGTTTAGATAGGCACTGATAATTAATAGAGGTAGCAAGGTTGAGAAAAAGTAAGTAAATTGGATATTCAGAGAAGAAGCAGAAGCTCGAAAAAGTGAATTACGTTGAAATGGGAGATTTTACAAAGATGGGGAATGAGAAATATCAGCAGTTAGATAAAATGCTACACTTTTGACAAAAGCTAGCTTTTGATATTTTGCTATGCACAGGGAACCACGTTTGCTCAAATTGATTGATATGCAGAAATAGATAGTTTAGCCAATGCAGAGAAATTGTGAAACTGCAGAATTTGATCAATTACAAGAAATTATGAACTTTCTTGATATGGAAACCAGATTAGATGAAAAATATAGGAATGGAGATATTGATGGCATACTTGAACAAAGAACATTGAAAAATGAATAGTTTTCAAGAAATAGATGTATTGGAATAGTTCGACAAAGCAGTTATTGGAGATGGAACAATTGATTGAATTGAACAAAGTTGTACATTCAGTGAAAGAGCAGATCAGACAAAGAGCGCAGTTGATGCAAATGGAGGATTTTGCAAATATTTCGAATAAGATATATCTGCTGACAGAGAAAATGCTTCATTATGCCTTATTGCTCGAAATTGACAGTTTGATAAATACCGAGAACCACGTTTGATTCAACTGAAGAAAAGGAGAAATTGAAGTTGCAGAGAATGCAGGTAGCCTGCAATTGTGCTCATTAAAAGAAATATTCGAAAATGAGATTTTGATAGATGCAGACAACTATTTTGCTTATAACTATTGAAATTGAGAAATGGTACATTCAGCTGTACGATAAGAAGTTCAAAATTTGGACAGTGAATGAAAAAAGACTGGTGTTTAGATAGGCACTGATAATTAATAGAGGTAGCAAGGTTGAGAAAAAGTAAGAAACTTCAATATTCCGGGAAGGAGCAGAAGCACCAAGAAGTCAATTTCCTCAAAATGGGAGATTTTACAAATATGTGGAATGAGAAATATTAGCAGATAGAGAAAATGCTACACCTTTGTCTAAAGCTAGCTTTTGACATTTTGCTATGCACAGGGAACCACGTTTGCTCAAATTGATTGATATGCAGAAATAGATAGTTCAGCCAATGCAGAGAAGTTGTGAAACTGCAGAATTTGATCAATTACAAGAAATTGTGAACTTTCTTGATATGGAAACCAGATTAGTTGAAAAATATAGGAATGGAGATATTGAAGGCATACTTGAACAAAGAACATTGAAAAATGAATAGTTTTTTAGAAATAGATGTATTGGTATAGTTCGACAATAGAAGTTATTGGAGATGGAGCAATTGATTGAATTGAAGAAAGTTGTACATTCAGTGAAAGAGCAGATCAGACAAACAGTGAAGTTGATGCAAATGGAAGATTTGGCAAATATTTCGAATAAGATATATCTGCTGACAGAGAAAATGCTTCATTATGCCTTATTGCTCGAAATTGACAGTTTGATAAATACCGAGAACCACGTTTGCTTCAACTGAAGAAAAGGAGAAATTGAAGTTGCAGAGAATGCAGGTAGCCTGCAGTTGTGCTCATTAAAAGAAATATTCGGAAATGAGATTTTGATAGATGCAGACAACTATTTTGCTTATAACGATTGAAATTGAGAAATCGTACACTCAGCTGTACGATAAGAAGTTCAACATGTGGACAGTGAATGAAAAAGAGACTGGTGTTTAGATAGGCACTGATAATTAATAGAGGTAGCAAGGTTGAGAAAAAGTAAGAAACTTCAATATTCCGAGAAGAAGCAGAAGCACCAAGAAGTGAATTTCCTCAAAATGGGAGATTTTACAAATATGAGGAATGAGAAATATCAGCAGTTAGAGAAAATGCTACACCTTTGACAAAAGCTAGCTTTTGATATTTTGCCATGCACAGGCATCCACGTTTGCTCAAATTGATTGATATGCAGAAATAGATAGTTCAGCCAATGCAGAGAAGTTGTGAAACTGCAGAATTTGATCAATTACAAGAAATTGTGAACTTTCTTGATATGGAAACCAGATTAGTTGAAAAATATAGGAATGGAGATATTGAAGGCATACTTGAACAAAGAACATTGAAAAATGAATAGTTTTTTAGAAATAGATGTATTGGTATAGTTCGACAATAGAAGTTATTGGAGATGGAGCAATTGATTGAATTGAAGAAAGTTGTACATTCAGTGAAAGAGCAGATCAGACAAACAGCGAAGTTGATGCAAATGGAAGATTTTGCAAATATTTCGAATAAGATATATCTGCTGACAGAGAAAATGCTTCATTATGCCTTATTGCTCGAAATTGACAGTTTGATAAATACCGAGAACCACGTTTGCTTCAACTGAAGAAAAGGAGAAATTGAAGTTGCAGAGAATGCAGGCAGCCTGCAGTTGTGCTCATTAAAAGAAATATTCGAAAATGAGATTTTGATAGATGCAGACAACTATTTTGCTTATAACTATTGAAATTGAGAAATGGTACATTCAGGTGTATGATAAACAGCTCGAAATGTGGACAGCGATAGAAAAAGAGACTGCTGTTTAGATAGGCATTGATAATTAATAGATGTAGCAAGGTTGAGAAAAAGTAAGTAAATTGGATATTCAGAGAAGAAGCAGAAGCTCGAAAAAGTGAATTACGTTGAAATGGGAGATTTTACAAAGATGGGGAATGAGAAATATCAGCAGTTAGATAAAATGCTACACTTTTGACAAAAGCTAGCTTTTGATATTTTGCTATGCACAGGGAACCACGTTTGCTCAAATTGATTGATATGCAGAAATAGATAGTTCAGCCAATGCAGAGAAGTTGTGAAACTGCAGAATTTGATCAATTACAAGAAATTGTGAACTTTCTTGATATGGAAACCAGATTAGTTGAAAAATATAGGAATGGAGATATTGAAGGCATACTTGAACAAAGAACATTGAAAAATGAATAGTTTTTTAGAAATAGATGTATTGGTATAGTTCGACAATAGAAGTTATTGGAGATGGAGCAATTGATTGAATTGAAGAAAGTTGTACATTCAGTGAAAGAGCAGATCAGACAAACAGTGAAGTTGATGCAAATGGAAGATTTGGCAAATATTTCGAATAAGATATATCTGCTGACAGAGAAAATGCTTCATTATGCCTTATTGCTCGAAATTGACAGTTTGATAAATACCGAGAACCACGTTTGCTTCAACTGAAGAAAAGGAGAAATTGAAGTTGCAGAGAATGCAGGTAGCCTGCAGTTGTGCTCATTAAAAGAAATATTCGGAAATGAGATTTTGATAGATGCAGACAACTATTTCGGTGATTAATATTGACATTGAGAAATGGTACATTCAGGTGTACGATAAGAAGTTCAAAATTTGGACAGCAATAGAAAAAGAGACTGCTGTTTAGATAGGCATTGATAATTAATAGATGTAGCAAGGTTGAGAAAAAATAAGTAACTTGGATATTCAGAGAAGAAGCAGAAGCTCGTAAAAGTGAATTACGTTGAAATGGGAGATTTTACAAAGATGGGGAATGAGAAATATCAGCAGTTAGATAAAATGCTACACCTTTGACAACAGCTAGCTTTTGATATTTTGCTATACAAAGGCTACGACGTTTGCTCAAATTGATTGATATGCAGAAATAGATAGTTCAGCCAATGCAGAGAAGTTGTGAAACTGCAGAATTTGATCAATTACAAGAAATTATGAACTTTCTTGATATGGAAACCAGATTAGATGAAAAATATAGGAATGGAGATATTGAACGCATACTTGAACAAAGAACATTGAAAAATGAATAGTTTTTTAGAAATAGATGTATTGGTACAGTTCGACAAAAGAAGTTATTGGAGATTTAGCAATTGATTGAATTGAAGAAAGTTGTACATTCAGTGAAAGAGCAGATCAGACAAACAGCGAAGTTGATGCAAATGGAAGATTTTGCAAATATTTCGAATAAGATATATCTGCTGACAGAGAAAATGCTTCATTATGCCTTATTGCTCGAAATTGACAGTTTGATAAATACCGAGAACCACGTTTGCTTCAACTGAAGAAAAGGGGAAATTGAAGTTGCAGAGAATGCAGGTAGCCTGCAGTTGTGCTCATTAAAAGAAATATTCGGAAATGAGATTTTGATAGATGCAGACAACTATTTTGCTGATTAATATTGAAATTGAGAAATGGTACATTCAGGTGTACGTTAAGAAGTTCAAAATGTGGACAGCGATAGAAAAAGAGACTGCTATTTAGATAGGCATTGATAATTAATAGATGTAGCAAGGTTGGGAAAAAGTAAGTAAATTGGATATTCAGAGAAGAAGCAGAAGCTCGAAAAAGTGAATTACGTTGAAATGGGAGATTTTACAAAGATGGGGAATGAGATATATCAGCAGTTAGAGAAAATGCTACACCTTTGACCAAAGCTAGCTTTTGATATTTTGCTATACACAGGCTACCACGTTTGCTCAAATTGATTGATATGCAGAAATAGATAGTTCAGCCAATGCAGAGAAGTTGTGAAACTGCAGAATTTGATCAATTACAAGAAATTATGAACTTTCTTGATATGGAAACCAGATTAGATGAAAAATATAGGAATGGAGATATTGATGGCATACTTGAACAAAGAACATTGAAAAATGAATAGTTTTCAAGAAATAGATGTATTGGTATCGTTCGACAATAGCAGTTATTGGAGATGGAACAATTGATTGAATTGAACAAAGTTGTACATTCAGTGAAAGAGCAGATCAGACAAACAGCGAAGTTGATGCAAATGGAAGATTTTGCAAATATTTCGAATAAGATATATCTGCTGACAGAGAAAATGCTTCATTATGCCTTATTGCTCGAAATTGACAGTTTGATAAGTACCGAGAACCACGTTTGCTTCAACTGAAGAAAAGGAGAAATTGAAGTTGCAGAGAATGCAGGCAGCCTGCAATTGTGCTCATTAAAAGAAATATTCGAAAATGAGATTTTGATAGATGCAGACAACTATTGAAATTGAGAAATGGTACATTCAGGTGTACGATAAGAAGTTCAAAATGTGGAGAGTGAAAGAAAAAGAGACTGGTGTTTAGAGAGGCACTGATAATTAATAGAGGTAGCAAGGTTGAGAAAAAGTAAGAAACTTCTATATTCCGAGAAGGAGCAGAAGCTCCAAGAAGTGAATTTCCTCAAAATGGGAGATTTTACAAATATGTGGAATGAGAAATATTAGCAGATAGAGAAAATGCCACACCTTTGTCAAACGCTAGCTGTTGATATTTTTCTATGCACTGGCAACCAGGTTTGCTCAAATTGATAGATATGCAGAAATAGATAGTTCAGACCATGCAGAGAAGTTGTGGAACTGCAGAATTTGATCAATTACAAGAAATTGTGAACTTTCTTGATATGGAAACCAGATTAGTTGAAAAATATAGGAATGGAGATATTGAAGGCATACTTGAACAAAGAACATTGAAAAATGAATAGCTTTTTAGAAATAGATGTATTGGTATAGTTCGACAATAGAAGTTATTGGAGATGGAGCAATTGATTGAATTGAAGAAAGTTGTACATTCAGTGAAAGAGCAGATCAGACAAACAGCGAAGTTGATGCAAATGGAAGATTTTGCAAATATTTCGAATAAGATATATCTGCTGACAGAGAAAATGCTTCATTATGCCTTATTGCTCGAAATTGACAGTTTGATAAATACCGAGAACCACGTTTGCTTCAACTGAAGAAAAGGAGAAATTGAAGTTGCAGAGAATGCAGGCAGCCTGCAGTTGTGCTCATTAAAAGAAATATTCGAAAATGAGATTTTGATAGATGCAGACAACTATTTTGCTTATAACTATTGAAATTGAGAAATCGTACATTCAGGTGTATGATAAACAGCTCGAAATGTGGACAGCGATAGAAAAAGAGACTGCTGTTTAGATAGGCATTGATAATTAATAGATGTAGCAAGGTTGAGAAAAAATAAGTAACTTGGATATTCAGAGAAGAAGCAGAAGCTCGAAAAAGTGAATTACGTTGAAATGGGAGATTTTACAAAGATGGGGAATGAGAAATATCAGCAGTTAGATAAAATGCTACACTTTTGACAAAAGCTAGCTTTTGATATTTTGCTATGCACAGGGAACCACGTTTGCTCAAATTGATTGATATGCAGAAATAGATAGTTCAGCCAATGCAGAGAAGTTGTGAAACTGCAGAATTTGATCAATTACAAGAAATTGTGAACTTTCTTGATATGGAAACCAGATTAGTTGAAAAATATAGGAATGGAGATATTGAAGGCATACTTGAACAAAGAACATTGAAAAATGAATAGTTTTTTAGAAATAGATGTATTGGTATAGTTCGACAATAGAAGTTATTGGAGATGGAGCAATTGATTGAATTGAAGAAAGTTGTACATTCAGTGAAAGAGCAGATCAGACAAACAGTGAAGTTGATGCAAATGGAAGATTTGGCAAATATTTCGAATAAGATATATCTGCTGACAGAGAAAATGCTTCATTATGCCTTATTGCTCGAAATTGACAGTTTGATAAATACCGAGAACCACGTTTGCTTCAACTGAAGAAAAGGAGAAATTGAAGTTGCAGAGAATGCAGGTAGCCTGCAGTTGTGCTCATTAAAAGAAATATTCGGAAATGAGATTTTGATAGATGCAGACAACTATTTCGGTGATTAATATTGACATTGAGAAATGGTACATTCAGGTGTACGATAAGAAGTTCAAAATTTGGACAGCAATAGAAAAAGCGACTGCTGTTTAGATAGGCATTGATAATTAATAGATGTAGCAAGGTTGAGAAAAAATAAGTAACTTGGATATTCAGAGAAGAAGCAGAAGCTCGTAAAAGTGAATTACGTTGAAATGGGAGATTTTACAAAGATGGGGAATGAGAAATATCAGCAGTTAGATAAAATGCTACACCTTTGACAACAGCTAGCTTTTGATATTTTGCTATACAAAGGCTACGACGTTTGCTCAAATTGATTGATATGCAGAAATAGATAGTTCAGCCAATGCAGAGAAGTTGTGAAACTGCAGAATTTGATCAATTACAAGAAATTATGAACTTTCTTGATATGGAAACCAGATTAGATGAAAAATATAGGAATGGAGATATTGAACGCATACTTGAACAAAGAACATTGAAAAATGAATAGTTTTTTAGAAATAGATGTATTGGTACAGTTCGACAAAAGAAGTTATTGGAGATTTAGCAATTGATTGAATTGAAGAAAGTTGTACATTCAGTGAAAGAGCAGATCAGACAAACAGCGAAGTTGATGCAAATGGAAGATTTTGCAAATATTTCGAATAAGATATATCTGCTGACAGAGAAAATGCTTCATTATGCCTTATTGCTCGAAATTGACAGTTTGATAAATACCGAGAACCACGTTTGCTTCAACTGAAGAAAAGGGGAAATTGAAGTTGCAGAGAATGCAGGTAGCCTGCAGTTGTGCTCATTAAAAGAAATATTCGGAAATGAGATTTTGATAGATGCAGACAACTATTTTGCTGATTAATATTGAAATTGAGAAATGGTACATTCAGGTGTACGTTAAGAAGTTCAAAATGTGGACAGCGATAGAAAAAGAGACTGCTGTTTAGATAGGCATTGATAATTAATAGATGTAGCAAGGTTGGGAAAAAGTAAGTAAATTGGATATTCAGAGAAGAAGCAGAAGCTCGAAAAAGTGAATTACGTTGAAATGGGAGATTTTACAAAGATGGGGAATGAGATATATCAGCAGTTAGAGAAAATGCTACACCTTTGACCAAAGCTAGCTTTTGATATTTTGCTATACACAGGCTACCACGTTTGCTCAAATTGATTGATATGCAGAAATAGATAGTTCAGCCAATGCAGAGAAGTTGTGAAACTGCAGAATTTGATCAATTACAAGAAATTATGAACTTTCTTGATATGGAAACCAGATTAGATGAAAAATATAGGAATGGAGATATTGATGGCATACTTGAACAAAGAACATTGAAAAATGAATAGTTTTCAAGAAATAGATGTATTGGTATCGTTCGACAATAGCAGTTATTGGAGATGGAACAATTGATTGAATTGAACAAAGTTGTACATTCAGTGAAAGAGCAGATCAGACAAACAGCGAAGTTGATGCAAATGGAAGATTTTGCAAATATTTCGAATAAGATATATCTGCTGACAGAGAAAATGCTTCATTATGCCTTATTGCTCGAAATTGACAGTTTGATAAGTACCGAGAACCACGTTTGCTTCAACTGAAGAAAAGGAGAAATTGAAGTTGCAGAGAATGCAGGCAGCCTGCAATTGTGCTCATTGAAAGAAATATTCGGAAATGAGATTTTGATAGATGCAGACAACTATTGAAATTGAGAAATGGTACATTCAGGTGTACGATAAGAAGTTCAAAATGTGGAGAGTGAAAGAAAAAGAGACTGGTGTTTAGAGAGGCACTGATAATTAATAGAGGTAGCAAGGTTGAGAAAAAGTAAGAAACTTCTATATTCCGAGAAGGAGCAGAAGCTCCAAGAAGTGAATTTCCTCAAAATGGGAGATTTTACAAATATGTGGAATGAGAAATATTAGCAGATAGAGAAAATGCCACACCTTTGTCAAACGCTAGCTGTTGACATTTTTCTATGCACTGGCAACCAGGTTTGCTCAAATTGATAGATATGCAGAAATAGATAGTTCAGACCATGCAGAGAAGTTGTGGAACTGCAGAATTTGATCAATTACAAGAAATTGTGAACTTTCTTGATATGGAAACCAGATTAGTTGAAAAATATAGGAATGGAGATATTGAAGGCATACTTGAACAAAGAACATTGAAAAATGAATAGCTTTTTAGAAATAGATGTATTGGTATAGTTCGACAATAGAAGTTATTGGAGATGGAGCAATTGATTGAATTGAAGAAAGTTGTACATTCAGTGAAAGAGCAGATCAGACAAACAGTGAAGTTGATGCAAATGGAAGATTTTGCAAATATTTCGAATAAGATATATCTGCTGACAGAGAAAATGCTTCATGATAACTTATTCCTCGAAATTGACAGTTTGATAAATACCGAGAACCACGTTTGCTTCAACTGAAGAAAAGGAGAAATTGAAGTTGCAGAGAATGCAGGTAGCCTGCAGTTGTGCTCATTAAAAGAAATATTCGGAAATGAGATTTTGATAGATGCAGACAACTATTTCGGTGATTAATATTGACATTGAGAAATGGTACATTCAGGTGTACGATAAGAAGTTCAAAATTTGGACAGCAATAGAAAAAGAGACTGCTGTTTAGATAGGCATTGATAATTAATAGATGTAGCAAGGTTGAGAAAAAATAAGTAACTTGGATATTCAGAGAAGAAGCAGAAGCTCGTAAAAGTGAATTACGTTGAAATGGGAGATTTTACAAAGATGGGGAATGAGAAATATCAGCAGTTAGATAAAATGCTACACCTTTGACAACAGCTAGCTTTTGATATTTTGCTATACAAAGGCTACGACGTTTGCTCAAATTGATTGATATGCAGAAATAGATAGTTCAGCCAATGCAGAGAAGTTGTGAAACTGCAGAATTTGATCAATTACAAGAAATTATGAACTTTCTTGATATGGAAACCAGATTAGATGAAAAATATAGGAATGGAGATATTGATGGCATACTTGAACAAAGAACATTGAAAAATGAATAGTTTTCAAGAAATAGATGTATTGGTATAGTTCGACAATAGCAGTTATTGGAGATGGAACAATTGATTGAATTGAACAAAGTTGTACATTCAGTGAAAGAGCAGATCAGACAAACAGCGAAGTTGATGCAAATGGAAGATTTTGCAAATATTTCGAATAAGATATATCTGCTGACAGAGAAAATGCTTCATTATGCCTTATTGCTCGAAATTGACAGTTTGATAAGTACCGAGAACCACGTTTGCTTCAACTGAAGAAAAGGAGAAATTGAAGTTGCAGAGAATGCAGGTAGCCTGCAATTGTGCTCATTAAAAGAAATATTCGAAAATGAGATTTTGATAGATGCAGTCAACTATTTTGCTTATAACGATTGAAATTGAGAAATGGTACATTCAGCTGTACGATAAGAAGTTCAAAATGTGGACAGTGAATGAAAAAGAGACTGGTGTTTAGATAGGCACTGATAATTAATAGAGGTAGCAAGGTTGAGAAAAAGTAAGAAACTTCAATATTCCGAGAAGGAGCAGAAGCTCGAAAAAGTGAATTACCTTGAAATGGGAGATTTTACAAAGATGGGGAATGAGAAATATCAGCAGTTAGATAAAATGCTACACCTTTGACAAAAGCTAGCTTTTGATATTTTGCTATACACAGGCTACCACGTTTGCTCAAATTGATTGATATGCAGAAATAGATAGTTCAGCCAATGCAGAGAAGTTGTGAAACTGCAGAATTTGATCAATTACAAGAAATTATGAACTTTCTTGATATGGAAACCAGATTAGATGAAAAATATAGGAATGGAGATATTGATGGCATACTTGAACAAAGAACATTGAAAAATGAATAGTTTTCAAGAAATAGATGTATTGGAATAGTTCGACAATAGCAGTTATTGGAGATGGAACAATTGATTGAATTGAACAAAGTTGTACATTCAGTGAAAGAGCAGATCAGACAAACAGCGCAGTTGATGCAAATGGAGGATTTTGCAAATATTTCGAATAAGATATATCTGCTGACAGAGAAAATGCTTCATTATGCCTTATCGCTCGAAATTGACTGTTTGAGAAATACCGAGAACCACGTTTGATTCAACTGAAGAAAAGGAGAAATTGAAGTTGCAGAGAATGCAGGTAGCCTGCAATTGTGCTCATTAAAAGAAATATTCGAAAATGAGATTTTGATAGATGCAGACAACTATTTTGCTTATAACGATTGAAATTGAGAAATGGTACATTCAGCTGTACGATAAGAAGTTCAAAATGTGGACAGTGAATGAAAAAGAGACTGGTGTTTAGATAGGCACTGATAATTAATAGAGGTAGCAAGGTTGAGAAAAAGTAAGCAACTTCAATATTCCGAGAAGGAGCAGAAGCACCAAGAAGTCAATTTCCTTAAAATGGGAGATTTTACAAATATGTGGAATGAGAAATATTAGCAGCTAGAGAAAATGCTACACCTTTGACAAAAGCTAGCTTTTGATATTTTGCTATGCACAGGCAACCACGTTTGCTCAAATTGATTGATATGCAGAAATAGATAGTTCAGCCAATGCAGAGAAGTTGTGAAACTGCAGAATTTGATCAATTACAAGAAATTGTGAACTTTCTTGATATGGAAACCAGATTAGTTGAAAAATATAGGAATGGAGATATTGAAGGCATACTTGAACAAAGAACATTGAAAAATGAATAGTTTTTTAGAAATAGATGTATTGGTATAGTTCGACAATAGAAGTTATTGGAGATGGAGCAATTGATTGAATTGAAGAAAGTTGTACATTCAGTGAAAGAGCAGATCAGACAAACAGCGAAGTTGATGCAAATGGAAGATTTTGCAAATATTTCGAATAAGATATATCTGCTGACAGAGAAAATGCTTCATTATGCCTTATTGCTCGAAATTGACAGTTTGATAAATACCGAGAACCACGTTTGCTTCAACTGAAGAAAAGGAGAAATTGAAGTTGCAGAGAATGCAGGTAGCCTGCAGTTGTGCTCATTAAAAGAAATATTCGAAAATGAGATTTTGATAGATGCAGACAACTATTTTGCTTATAACTATTGAAATTGAGAAATCGTACATTCAGGTGTATGATAAACAGCTCGAAATGTGGACAGCGATAGAAAAAGAGACTGCTGTTTAGATAGGCATTGATAATTAATAGATGTAGCAAGGTTGAGAAAAAATAAGTAACTTGGATATTCAGAGAAGAAGCAGAAGCTCGAAAAAGTGAATTACGTTGAAATGGGAGATTTTACAAAGATGGGGAATGAGAAATATCAGCAGTTAGATAAAATGCTACACTTTTGACAAAAGCTAGCTTTTGATATTTTGCTATGCACAGGGAACCACGTTTGCTCAAATTGATTGATATGCAGAAATAGATAGTTCAGACCATGCAGAGAAGTTGTGGAACTGCAGAATTTGATCAATTACAAGAAATTGTGAACTTTCTTGATATGGAAACCAGATTAGTTGAAAAATATAGGAATGGAGATATTGAAGGCATACTTGAACAAAGAACATTGAAAAATGAATAGCTTTTTAGAAATAGATGTATTGGTATAGTTCGACAATAGAAGTTATTGGAGATGGAGCAATTGATTGAATTGAAGAAAGTTGTACATTCAGTGAAAGAGCAGATCAGACAAACAGTGAAGTTGATGCAAATGGAAGATTTTGCAAATATTTCGAATAAGATATATCTGCTGACAGAGAAAATGCTTCATGATAACTTATTCCTCGAAATTGACAGTTTGATAAATACCGAGAACCACGTTTGCTTCAACTGAAGAAAAGGAGAAATTGAAGTTGCAGAGAATGCAGGTAGCCTGCAGTTGTGCTCATTAAAAGAAATATTCGGAAATGAGATTTTGATAGATGCAGACAACTATTTCGGTGATTAATATTGACATTGAGAAATGGTACATTCAGGTGTACGATAAGAAGTTCAAAATTTGGACAGCAATAGAAAAAGAGACTGCTGTTTAGATAGGCATTGATAATTAATAGATGTAGCAAGGTTGAGAAAAAATAAGTAACTTGGATATTCAGAGAAGAAGCAGAAGCTCGTAAAAGTGAATTACGTTGAAATGGGAGATTTTACAAAGATGGGGAATGAGAAATATCAGCAGTTAGATAAAATGCTACACCTTTGACAACAGCTAGCTTTTGATATTTTGCTATACAAAGGCTACGACGTTTGCTCAAATTGATTGATATGCAGAAATAGATAGTTCAGCCAATGCAGAGAAGTTGTGAAACTGCAGAATTTGATCAATTACAAGAAATTATGAACTTTCTTGATATGGAAACCAGATTAGATGAAAAATATAGGAATGGAGATATTGATGGCATACTTGAACAAAGAACATTGAAAAATGAATAGTTTTCAAGAAATAGATGTATTGGTATAGTTCGACAATAGCAGTTATTGGAGATGGAACAATTGATTGAATTGAACAAAGTTGTACATTCAGTGAAAGAGCAGATCAGACAAACAGCGAAGTTGATGCAAATGGAAGATTTTGCAAATATTTCGAATAAGATATATCTGCTGACAGAGAAAATGCTTCATTATGCCTTATTGCTCGAAATTGACAGTTTGATAAGTACCGAGAACCACGTTTGCTTCAACTGAAGAAAAGGAGAAATTGAAGTTGCAGAGAATGCAGGTAGCCTGCAATTGTGCTCATTAAAAGAAATATTCGAAAATGAGATTTTGATAGATGCAGTCAACTATTTTGCTTATAACGATTGAAATTGAGAAATGGTACATTCAGCTGTACGGTAAGAAGTTCAAAATGTGGACAGTGAATGAAAAAGAGACTGGTGTTTAGATAGGCACTGATAATTAATAGAGGTAGCAAGGTTGATAAAAAGTAAGAAACTTCAATTTTCCGAGAAGGAGCAGAAGCTCGAAAAAGTGAATTACGTTGAAATGGGAGATTTTACAAAGATGGGGAATGAGAAATATCAGCAGTTAGATAAAATGCTACACCTTTGACAAAAGCTAGCTTTTGATATTTTGCTATACACAGGCTACCACGTTTGCTCAAATTGATTGATATGCAGAAATAGATAGTTCAGCCAATGCAGAGAAGTTGTGAAACTGCAGAATTTGATCAATTACAAGAAATTATGAACTTTCTTGATATGGAAACCAGATTAGATGAAAAATATAGGAATGGAGATATTGATGGCATACTTGAACAAAGAACATTGAAAAATGAATAGTTTTCAAGAAATAGATGTATTGGAATAGTTCGACAATAGCAGTTATTGGAGATGGAACAATTGATTGAATTGAACAAAGTTGTACATTCAGTGAAAGAGCAGATCAGACAAACAGCGCAGTTGATGCAAATGGAGGATTTTGCAAATATTTCGAATAAGATATATCTGCTGACAGAGAAAATGCTTCATTATGCCTTATCGCTCGAAATTGACTGTTTGAGAAATACCGAGAACCACGTTTGATTCAACTGAAGAAAAGGAGAAATTGAAGTTGCAGAGAATGCAGGTAGCCTGCAATTGTGCTCATTAAAAGAAATATTCGAAAATGAGATTTTGATAGATGCAGACAACTATTTTGCTTATAACGATTGAAATTGAGAAATGGTACATTCAGCTGTACGATAAGAAGTTCAAAATGTGGACAGTGAATGAAAAAGAGACTGGTGTTTAGATAGGCACTGATAATTAATAGAGGTAGCAAGGTTGAGAAAAAGTAAGCAACTTCAATATTCCGAGAAGGAGCAGAAGCACCAAGAAGTCAATTTCCTTAAAATGGGAGATTTTACAAATATGTGGAATGAGAAATATTAGCAGCTAGAGAAAATGCTACACCTTTGACAAAAGCTAGCTTTTGATATTTTGCTATGCACAGGCAACCACGTTTGCTCAAATTGATTGATATGCAGAAATAGATAGTTCAGCCAATGCAGAGAAGTTGTGAAACTGCAGAATTTGATCAATTACAAGAAATTGTGAACTTTCTTGATATGGAAACCAGATTAGTTGAAAAATATAGGAATGGAGATATTGAAGGCATACTTGAACAAAGAACATTGAAAAATGAATAGTTTTTTAGAAATAGATGTATTGGTATAGTTCGACAATAGAAGTTATTGGAGATGGAGCAATTGATTGAATTGAAGAAAGTTGTACATTCAGTGAAAGAGCAGATCAGACAAACAGCGAAGTTGATGCAAATGGAAGATTTTGCAAATATTTCGAATAAGATATATCTGCTGACAGAGAAAATGCTTCATTATGCCTTATTGCTCGAAATTGACAGTTTGATAAGTACCGAGAACCACGTTTGCTTCAACTGAAGAAAAGGAGAAATTGAAGTTGCAGAGAATGCAGGCAGCCTGCAATTGTGCTCATTGAAAGAAATATTCGGAAATGAGATTTTGATAGATGCAGACAACTATTGAAATTGAGAAATGGTACATTCAGGTGTACGATAAGAAGTTCAAAATGTGGAGAGTGAAAGAAAAAGAGACTGGTGTTTAGAGAGGCACTGATAATTAATAGAGGTAGCAAGGTTGAGAAAAAGTAAGAAACTTCTATATTCCGAGAAGGAGCAGAAGCTCCAAGAAGTGAATTTCCTCAAAATGGGAGATTTTACAAATATGTGGAATGAGAAATATTAGCAGATAGAGAAAATGCCACACCTTTGTCAAACGCTAGCTGTTGACATTTTTCTATGCACTGGCAACCAGGTTTGCTCAAATTGATAGATATGCAGAAATAGATAGTTCAGACCATGCAGAGAAGTTGTGGAACTGCAGAATTTGATCAATTACAAGAAATTGTGAACTTTCTTGATATGGAAACCAGATTAGTTGAAAAATATAGGAATGGAGATATTGAAGGCATACTTGAACAAAGAACATTGAAAAATGAATAGCTTTTTAGAAATAGATGTATTGGTATAGTTCGACAATAGAAGTTATTGGAGATGGAGCAATTGATTGAATTGAAGAAAGTTGTACATTCAGTGAAAGAGCAGATCAGACAAACAGTGAAGTTGATGCAAATGGAAGATTTTGCAAATATTTCGAATAAGATATATCTGCTGACAGAGAAAATGCTTCATGATAACTTATTCCTCGAAATTGACAGTTTGATAAATACCGAGAACCACGTTTGCTTCAACTGAAGAAAAGGAGAAATTGAAGTTGCAGAGAATGCAGGTAGCCTGCAGTTGTGCTCATTAAAAGAAATATTCGGAAATGAGATTTTGATAGATGCAGACAACTATTTCGGTGATTAATATTGACATTGAGAAATGGTACATTCAGGTGTACGATAAGAAGTTCAAAATTTGGACAGCAATAGAAAAAGAGACTGCTGTTTAGATAGGCATTGATAATTAATAGATGTAGCAAGGTTGAGAAAAAATAAGTAACTTGGATATTCAGAGAAGAAGCAGAAGCTCGTAAAAGTGAATTACGTTGAAATGGGAGATTTTACAAAGATGGGGAATGAGAAATATCAGCAGTTAGATAAAATGCTACACCTTTGACAACAGCTAGCTTTTGATATTTTGCTATACAAAGGCTACGACGTTTGCTCAAATTGATTGATATGCAGAAATAGATAGTTCAGCCAATGCAGAGAAGTTGTGAAACTGCAGAATTTGATCAATTACAAGAAATTATGAACTTTCTTGATATGGAAACCAGATTAGATGAAAAATATAGGAATGGAGATATTGATGGCATACTTGAACAAAGAACATTGAAAAATGAATAGTTTTCAAGAAATAGATGTATTGGTATAGTTCGACAATAGCAGTTATTGGAGATGGAACAATTGATTGAATTGAACAAAGTTGTACATTCAGTGAAAGAGCAGATCAGACAAACAGCGAAGTTGATGCAAATGGAAGATTTTGCAAATATTTCGAATAAGATATATCTGCTGACAGAGAAAATGCTTCATTATGCCTTATTGCTCGAAATTGACAGTTTGATAAGTACCGAGAACCACGTTTGCTTCAACTGAAGAAAAGGAGAAATTGAAGTTGCAGAGAATGCAGGTAGCCTGCAATTGTGCTCATTAAAAGAAATATTCGAAAATGAGATTTTGATAGATGCAGTCAACTATTTTGCTTATAACGATTGAAATTGAGAAATGGTACATTCAGCTGTACGATAAGAAGTTCAAAATGTGGACAGTGAATGAAAAAGAGACTGGTGTTTAGATAGGCACTGATAATTAATAGAGGTAGCAAGGTTGAGAAAAAGTAAGAAACTTCAATATTCCGAGAAGGAGCAGAAGCTCGAAAAAGTGAATTACCTTGAAATGGGAGATTTTACAAAGATGGGGAATGAGAAATATCAGCAGTTAGATAAAATGCTACACCTTTGACAAAAGCTAGCTTTTGATATTTTGCTATACACAGGCTACCACGTTTGCTCAAATTGATTGATATGCAGAAATAGATAGTTCAGCCAATGCAGAGAAGTTGTGAAACTGCAGAATTTGATCAATTACAAGAAATTATGAACTTTCTTGATATGGAAACCAGATTAGATGAAAAATATAGGAATGGAGATATTGATGGCATACTTGAACAAAGAACATTGAAAAATGAATAGTTTTCAAGAAATAGATGTATTGGAATAGTTCGACAATAGCAGTTATTGGAGATGGAACAATTGATTGAATTGAACAAAGTTGTACATTCAGTGAAAGAGCAGATCAGACAAACAGCGCAGTTGATGCAAATGGAGGATTTTGCAAATATTTCGAATAAGATATATCTGCTGACAGAGAAAATGCTTCATTATGCCTTATCGCTCGAAATTGACTGTTTGAGAAATACCGAGAACCACGTTTGATTCAACTGAAGAAAAGGAGAAATTGAAGTTGCAGAGAATGCAGGTAGCCTGCAATTGTGCTCATTAAAAGAAATATTCGAAAATGAGATTTTGATAGATGCAGACAACTATTTTGCTTATAACGATTGAAATTGAGAAATGGTACATTCAGCTGTACGATAAGAAGTTCAAAATGTGGACAGTGAATGAAAAAGAGACTGGTGTTTAGATAGGCACTGATAATTAATAGAGGTAGCAAGGTTGAGAAAAAGTAAGCAACTTCAATATTCCGAGAAGGAGCAGAAGCACCAAGAAGTCAATTTCCTTAAAATGGGAGATTTTACAAATATGTGGAATGAGAAATATTAGCAGCTAGAGAAAATGCTACACCTTTGACAAAAGCTAGCTTTTGATATTTTGCTATGCACAGGCAACCACGTTTGCTCAAATTGATTGATATGCAGAAATAGATAGTTCAGCCAATGCAGAGAAGTTGTGAAACTGCAGAATTTGATCAATTACAAGAAATTGTGAACTTTCTTGATATGGAAACCAGATTAGTTGAAAAATATAGGAATGGAGATATTGAAGGCATACTTGAACAAAGAACATTGAAAAATGAATAGTTTTTTAGAAATAGATGTATTGGTATAGTTCGACAATAGAAGTTATTGGAGATGGAGCAATTGATTGAATTGAAGAAAGTTGTACATTCAGTGAAAGAGCAGATCAGACAAACAGCGAAGTTGATGCAAATGGAAGATTTTGCAAATATTTCGAATAAGATATATCTGCTGACAGAGAAAATGCTTCATTATGCCTTATTGCTCGAAATTGACAGTTTGATAAATACCGAGAACCACGTTTGCTTCAACTGAAGAAAAGGAGAAATTGAAGTTGCAGAGAATGCAGGTAGCCTGCAGTTGTGCTCATTAAAAGAAATATTCGAAAATGAGATTTTGATAGATGCAGACAACTATTTTGCTTATAACTATTGAAATTGAGAAATCGTACATTCAGGTGTATGATAAACAGCTCGAAATGTGGACAGCGATAGAAAAAGAGACTGCTGTTTAGATAGGCATTGATAATTAATAGATGTAGCAAGGTTGAGAAAAAATAAGTAACTTGGATATTCAGAGAAGAAGCAGAAGCTCGAAAAAGTGAATTACGTTGAAATGGGAGATTTTACAAAGATGGGGAATGAGAAATATCAGCAGTTAGATAAAATGCTACACTTTTGACAAAAGCTAGCTTTTGATATTTTGCTATGCACAGGGAACCACGTTTGCTCAAATTGATTGATATGCAGAAATAGATAGTTCAGACCATGCAGAGAAGTTGTGGAACTGCAGAATTTGATCAATTACAAGAAATTGTGAACTTTCTTGATATGGAAACCAGATTAGTTGAAAAATATAGGAATGGAGATATTGAAGGCATACTTGAACAAAGAACATTGAAAAATGAATAGCTTTTTAGAAATAGATGTATTGGTATAGTTCGACAATAGAAGTTATTGGAGATGGAGCAATTGATTGAATTGAAGAAAGTTGTACATTCAGTGAAAGAGCAGATCAGACAAACAGTGAAGTTGATGCAAATGGAAGATTTTGCAAATATTTCGAATAAGATATATCTGCTGACAGAGAAAATGCTTCATGATAACTTATTCCTCGAAATTGACAGTTTGATAAATACCGAGAACCACGTTTGCTTCAACTGAAGAAAAGGAGAAATTGAAGTTGCAGAGAATGCAGGTAGCCTGCAGTTGTGCTCATTAAAAGAAATATTCGGAAATGAGATTTTGATAGATGCAGACAACTATTTCGGTGATTAATATTGACATTGAGAAATGGTACATTCAGGTGTACGATAAGAAGTTCAAAATTTGGACAGCAATAGAAAAAGAGACTGCTGTTTAGATAGGCATTGATAATTAATAGATGTAGCAAGGTTGAGAAAAAATAAGTAACTTGGATATTCAGAGAAGAAGCAGAAGCTCGTAAAAGTGAATTACGTTGAAATGGGAGATTTTACAAAGATGGGGAATGAGAAATATCAGCAGTTAGATAAAATGCTACACCTTTGACAACAGCTAGCTTTTGATATTTTGCTATACAAAGGCTACGACGTTTGCTCAAATTGATTGATATGCAGAAATAGATAGTTCAGCCAATGCAGAGAAGTTGTGAAACTGCAGAATTTGATCAATTACAAGAAATTATGAACTTTCTTGATATGGAAACCAGATTAGATGAAAAATATAGGAATGGAGATATTGATGGCATACTTGAACAAAGAACATTGAAAAATGAATAGTTTTCAAGAAATAGATGTATTGGTATAGTTCGACAATAGCAGTTATTGGAGATGGAACAATTGATTGAATTGAACAAAGTTGTACATTCAGTGAAAGAGCAGATCAGACAAACAGCGAAGTTGATGCAAATGGAAGATTTTGCAAATATTTCGAATAAGATATATCTGCTGACAGAGAAAATGCTTCATTATGCCTTATTGCTCGAAATTGACAGTTTGATAAGTACCGAGAACCACGTTTGCTTCAACTGAAGAAAAGGAGAAATTGAAGTTGCAGAGAATGCAGGTAGCCTGCAATTGTGCTCATTAAAAGAAATATTCGAAAATGAGATTTTGATAGATGCAGTCAACTATTTTGCTTATAACGATTGAAATTGAGAAATGGTACATTCAGCTGTACGGTAAGAAGTTCAAAATGTGGACAGTGAATGAAAAAGAGACTGGTGTTTAGATAGGCACTGATAATTAATAGAGGTAGCAAGGTTGATAAAAAGTAAGAAACTTCAATTTTCCGAGAAGGAGCAGAAGCTCGAAAAAGTGAATTACGTTGAAATGGGAGATTTTACAAAGATGGGGAATGAGAAATATCAGCAGTTAGATAAAATGCTACACCTTTGACAAAAGCTAGCTTTTGATATTTTGCTATACACAGGCTACCACGTTTGCTCAAATTGATTGATATGCAGAAATAGATAGTTCAGCCAATGCAGAGAAGTTGTGAAACTGCAGAATTTGATCAATTACAAGAAATTATGAACTTTCTTGATATGGAAACCAGATTAGATGAAAAATATAGGAATGGAGATATTGATGGCATACTTGAACAAAGAACATTGAAAAATGAATAGTTTTCAAGAAATAGATGTATTGGAATAGTTCGACAATAGCAGTTATTGGAGATGGAACAATTGATTGAATTGAACAAAGTTGTACATTCAGTGAAAGAGCAGATCAGACAAACAGCGCAGTTGATGCAAATGGAGGATTTTGCAAATATTTCGAATAAGATATATCTGCTGACAGAGAAAATGCTTCATTATGCCTTATCGCTCGAAATTGACTGTTTGAGAAATACCGAGAACCACGTTTGATTCAACTGAAGAAAAGGAGAAATTGAAGTTGCAGAGAATGCAGGTAGCCTGCAATTGTGCTCATTAAAAGAAATATTCGAAAATGAGATTTTGATAGATGCAGACAACTATTTTGCTTATAACGATTGAAATTGAGAAATGGTACATTCAGCTGTACGATAAGAAGTTCAAAATGTGGACAGTGAATGAAAAAGAGACTGGTGTTTAGATAGGCACTGATAATTAATAGAGGTAGCAAGGTTGAGAAAAAGTAAGCAACTTCAATATTCCGAGAAGGAGCAGAAGCACCAAGAAGTCAATTTCCTTAAAATGGGAGATTTTACAAATATGTGGAATGAGAAATATTAGCAGCTAGAGAAAATGCTACACCTTTGACAAAAGCTAGCTTTTGATATTTTGCTATGCACAGGCAACCACGTTTGCTCAAATTGATTGATATGCAGAAATAGATAGTTCAGCCAATGCAGAGAAGTTGAGAAACTGCAGAATTTGATCAATTACAAGAAATTGTGAACTTTCTTGATATGGCAACCAGATTAGTTGAAAAATATAGGAATGGAGATATTGAAGGCATACTTGAACAAAGAACATTGAAAAATGAATAGTTTTTTAGAAATAGATGTATTGGTATAGTTCGACAATAGAAGTTATTGGAGATGGAGCAACTGATTGAATTGAAGAAAGTTGTACATTCAGTGAAAGAGCAGATCAGACAAACAGCGAAGTTGATGCAAATGGAAGATTTTGCAAATATTTCGAATAAGATATATCTGCTGACAGAGAAAATGCTTCATTATGCCTTATTGCTCGAAATTGACAGTTTGATAAATACCGAGAACCACGTTTGCTTCAACTGAAGAAAAGGAGAAATTGAAGTTGCAGAGAATGCAGGTAGCCTGCAGTTGTGCTCATTAAAAGAAATATTCGGAAATGAGATTTTGATAGATGCAGACAACTATTTTGCTTATAACTATTGAAATTGAGAAATCGTACATTCAGGTGTATGATAAACAGCTCGAAATGTGGACAGCGATAGAAAAAGAGACTGCTGTTTAGATAGGCATTGATAATTAATAGATGTAGCAAGGTTGAGAAAAAATAAGTAACTTGGATATTCAGAGAAGAAGCAGAAGCTCGAAAAAGTGAATTACGTTGAAATGGGAGATTTTACAAAGATGGGGAATGAGAAATATCAGCAGTTAGATAAAATGCTACACTTTTGACAAAAGCTAGCTTTTGATATTTTGCTATGCACAGGGAACCACGTTTGCTCAAATTGATTGATATGCAGAAATAGATAGTTCAGCCAATGCAGAGAAATTGTGAAACTGCAGAATTTGATCAATTACAAGAAATTATGAACTTTCTTGATATGGAAACCAGATTAGATGAAAAATATAGGAATGGAGATATTGATGGCATACTTGAACAAAGAACATTGAAAAATGAATAGTTTTCAAGAAATAGATGTATTGGAATAGTTCGACAAAGCAGTTATTGGAGATGGAACAATTGATTGAATTGAACAAAGTTGTACATTCAGTGAAGGAGCAGATCAGACAAAGAGCGCAGTTGATGCAAATGGAGGATTTTGCAAATATTTCGAATAAGATATATCTGCTGACAGAGAAAATGCTTCATTATGCCTTATTGCTCGAAATTGACAGTTTGATAAATACCGAGAACCACGTTTGATTCAACTGAAGAAAAGGAGAAATTGAAGTTGCAGAGAATGCAGGTAGCCTGCAATTGTGCTCATTAAAAGAAATATTCGAAAATGAGATTTTGATAGATGCAGACAACTATTTTGCTTATAACTATTGAAATTGAGAAATGGTACATTCAGCTGTACGATAAGAAGTTCAAAATGTGGACAGTGAATGAAAAAGAGACTGGTGTTTAGATAGGCACTGATAATTAATAGAGGTAGCAAGGTTGAGAAAAAGTAAGAAACTTCAATATTCCGAGAAGGAGCAGAAGCACCAAGAAGTCAATTTCCTCAAAATGGGAGATTTTACAAATATGTGGAATGAGAAATATTAGCAGATAGAGAAAATGCTACACCTTTGTCTGAAGCTAGCTTTTGACATTTTGCTATGCACAGGGAACCACGTTTGCTCAAATTGATTGATATGCAGAAATAGATAGTTCAGCCAATGCAGAGGAAGTTGTGAAACTGCAGAATTTGATCAATTACAAGAAATTATGAACTTTCTTGATATGGAAACCAGATTAGATGAAAAATATAGGAATGGAGATATTGATGGCATACTTGAACAAAGAACATTGAAAAATGAATAGTTTTCAAGAAATAGATGTATTGGTATAGTTCGACAATAGCAGTTATTGGAGATGGAACAATTGATTGAATTGAACAAAGTTGTACATTCAGTGAAAGAGCAGATCAGACAAACAGCGAAGTTGATGCAAATGGAAGATTTTGCAAATATTTCGAATAAGATATATCTGCTGACAGGGAAAATGCTTCATTATGCCTTTTTGCTCGAAATTGACAGTTTGATAAGTACCGAGAACCACGTTTGCTTCAACTGAAGAAAAGGAGAAATTGAAGTTTCAGAGAATGCAGGCAGCCTGCAATTGTGCTCATTAAAAGAAATATTCGGAAATGAGATTTTGATAGATGCAGACAACTATTTTGCTTATAACGATTGAAATTGAGAAATGGTACATTCAGCTTTACGATAAGAAGTTCAAAATGTGGACAGCGATAGAAAAAGAGACTGCTGTTTAGATAGGCATTGATAATTAATAGATGTAGCAAGGTTGAGAAAAAGTAAGTAAATTGGATATTCAGAGAAGAAGCAGAAGCTCGAAAAAGTGAATTACGTTGAAATGGGAGATTTTACAAAGATGGGGAATGAGAAATATCAGCAGTTAGATAAAATGCTACACCTTTGACCAAAGCTAGCTTTTGATATTTTGCTATACACAGGCTACCACGTTTGCTCAAATTGATTGATATGCAGAAATAGATAGTTCAGCCAATGCAGAGGAAGTTGTGAAACTGCAGAATTTGATCAATTACAAGAAATTATGAACTTTCTTGATATGGAAACCAGATTAGATGAAAAATATAGGAATGGAGATATTGATGGCATACTTGAACAAAGAACATTGAAAAATGAATAGTTTTCAAGAAATAGATGTATTGGTATAGTTCGACAATAGCAGTTATTGGAGATGGAACAATTGATTGAATTGAACAAAGTTGTACATTCAGTGAAAGAGCAGATCAGACAAACAGCGAAGTTGATGCAAATGGAAGATTTTGCAAATATTTCGAATAAGATATATCTGCTGACAGAGAAAATGCTTCATTATGCCTTATTGCTCGAAATTGACAGTTTGATAAGTACCGAGAACCACGTTTGCTTCAACTGAAGAAAAGGAGAAATTGAAGTTGCAGAGAATGCAGGTAGCCTGCAATTGTGCTCATTAAAAGAAATATTCGAAAATGAGATTTTGATAGATGCAGTCAACTATTTTGCTTATAACGATTGAAATTGAGAAATGGTACATTCAGCTGTACGATAAGAAGTTCAACATGTGGACAGTGAATGAAAAAGAGACTGGTGTTTAGATAGGCACTGATAATTAATAGAGGTAGCAAGGTTGAGAAAAAGTAAGAAACTTCAATATTCCGAGAAGGAGCAGAAGCACCAAGAAGTGAATTTCCTCAAAATGGGAGATTTTACAAATATGAGGAATGAGAAATATCAGCAGTTAGAGAAAATGCTACACCTTTGACAAAAGTTGGCTTTTGATATTTTGCCATGCACAGGCATCCACGTTTGCTCAAATTGATTGATATGCAGAAATAGATAGTTCAGCCAATGCAGAGAAGTTGTGAAACTGCAGAATTTGATCAATTACAAGAAATTGTGAACTTTCTTGATATGGAAACCAGATTAGTTGAAAAATATAGGAATGGAGATATTGAAGGCATACTTGAACAAAGAACATTGAAAAATGAATAGTTTTTTAGAAATAGATGTATTGGTATAGTTCGACAATAGAAGTTATTGGAGATGGAGCAATTGATTGAATTGAAGATAGTTGTACATTCAGTGAAAGAGCAGATCAGACAAACAGCGAAGTTGATGCAAATGGAAGATTTTGCAAATATTTCGAATAAGATATATCTGCTGACAGAGAAAATGCTTCATTATGCCTTATTGCTCGAAATTGACAGTTTGATAAATACCGAGAACCACGTTTGCTTCAACTGAAGAAAAGGAGAAATTGAAGTTGCAGAGAATGCAGGTAGCCTGCAGTTGTGCTCATTAAAAGAAATATTCGAAAATGAGATTTTGATAGATGCAGACAACTATTTTGCTTATAACTATTGAAATTGAGAAATCGTACATTCAGGTGTATGATAAACAGCTCGAAATGTGGACAGCGATAGAAAAAGAGACTGCTGTTTAGATAGGCATTGATAATTAATAGATGTAGCAAGGTTGAGAAAAAATAAGTAACTTGGATATTCAGAGAAGAAGCAGAAGCTCGAAAAAGTGAATTACGTTGAAATGGGAGATTTTACAAAGATGGGGAATGAGAAATATCAGCAGTTAGATAAAATGCTACACTTTTGACAAAAGCTAGCTTTTGATATTTTGCTATGCACAGGGAACCACGTTTGCTCAAATTGATTGATATGCAGAAATAGATAGTTTAGCCAATGCAGAGAAATTGTGAAACTGCAGAATTTGATCAATTACAAGAAATTATGAACTTTCTTGATATGGAAACCAGATTAGATGAAAAATATAGGAATGGAGATATTGATGGCATACTTGAACAAAGAACATTGAAAAATGAATAGTTTTCAAGAAATAGATGTATTGGAATAGTTCGACAAAGCAGTTATTGGAGATGGAACAATTGATTGAATTGAACAAAGTTGTACATTCAGTGAAAGAGCAGATCAGACAAAGAGCGCAGTTGATGCAAATGGAGGATTTTGCAAATATTTCGAATAAGATATATCTGCTGACAGAGAAAATGCTTCATTATGCCTTATTGCTCGAAATTGACAGTTTGATAAATACCGAGAACCACGTTTGATTCAACTGAAGAAAAGGAGAAATTGAAGTTGCAGAGAATGCAGGTAGCCTGCAATTGTGCTCATTAAAAGAAATATTCGGAAATGAGATTTTGATAGATGCAGACAACTATTTTGCTTATAACGATTGAAATTGAGAAATCGTACACTCAGCTGTACGATAAGAAGTTCAACATGTGGACAGTGAATGAAAAAGAGACTGGTGTTTAGATAGGCACTGATAATTAATAGAGGTAGCAAGGTTGAGAAAAAGTAAGAAACTTCAATATTCCGAGAAGAAGCAGAAGCACCAAGAAGTGAATTTCCTCAAAATGGGAGATTTTACAAATATGAGGAATGAGAAATATCAGCAGTTAGAGAAAATGCTACACCTTTGACAAAAGCTAGCTTTTGATATTTTGCCATGCACAGGCATCCACGTTTGCTCAAATTGATTGATATGCAGAAATAGATAGTTCAGCCAATGCAGAGAAGTTGTGAAACTGCAGAATTTGATCAATTACAAGAAATTGTGAACTTTCTTGATATGGAAACCAGATTAGTTGAAAAATATAGGAATGGAGATATTGAAGGCATACTTGAACAAAGAACATTGAAAAATGAATAGTTTTTTAGAAATAGATGTATTGGTATAGTTCGACAATAGAAGTTATTGGAGATGGAGCAATTGATTGAATTGAAGAAAGTTGTACATTCAGTGAAAGAGCAGATCAGACAAACAGCGAAGTTGATGCAAATGGAAGATTTTGCAAATATTTCGAATAAGATATATCTGCTGACAGAGAAAATGCTTCATTATGCCTTATTGCTCGAAATTGACAGTTTGATAAATACCGAGAACCACGTTTGCTTCAACTGAAGAAAAGGAGAAATTGAAGTTGCAGAGAATGCAGGCAGCCTGCAGTTGTGCTCATTAAAAGAAATATTCGAAAATGAGATTTTGATAGATGCAGACAACTATTTTGCTTATAACTATTGAAATTGAGAAATCGTACATTCAGGTGTATGATAAACAGCTCGAAATGTGGACAGCGATAGAAAAAGAGACTGCTGTTTAGATAGGCATTGATAATTAATAGATGTAGCAAGGTTGAGAAAAAATAAGTAACTTGGATATTCAGAGAAGAAGCAGAAGCTCGAAAAAGTGAATTACGTTGAAATGGGAGATTTTACAAAGATGGGGAATGAGAAATATCAGCAGTTAGATAAAATGCTACACTTTTGACAAAAGCTAGCTTTTGATATTTTGCTATGCACAGGGAACCACGTTTGCTCAAATTGATTGATATGCAGAAATAGATAGTTCAGCCAATGCAGAGAAGTTGTGAAACTGCAGAATTTGATCAATTACAAGAAATTGTGAACTTTCTTGATATGGAAACCAGATTAGTTGAAAAATATAGGAATGGAGATATTGAAGGCATACTTGAACAAAGAACATTGAAAAATGAATAGTTTTTTAGAAATAGATGTATTGGTATAGTTCGACAATAGAAGTTATTGGAGATGGAGCAATTGATTGAATTGAAGAAAGTTGTACATTCAGTGAAAGAGCAGATCAGACAAACAGTGAAGTTGATGCAAATGGAAGATTTGGCAAATATTTCGAATAAGATATATCTGCTGACAGAGAAAATGCTTCATTATGCCTTATTGCTCGAAATTGACAGTTTGATAAATACCGAGAACCACGTTTGCTTCAACTGAAGAAAAGGAGAAATTGAAGTTGCAGAGAATGCAGGTAGCCTGCAGTTGTGCTCATTAAAAGAAATATTCGGAAATGAGATTTTGATAGATGCAGACAACTATTTTGCTTATAACGATTGAAATTGAGAAATCGTACACTCAGCTGTACGATAAGAAGTTCAAAATGTGGACAGTGAATGAAAAAGAGACTGGTGTTTAGATAGGCACTGATAATTAATAGAGGTAGCAAGGTTGAGAAAAAGTAAGTAAATTGGATATTCAGAGAAGAAGCAGAAGCTCGAAAAAGTGAATTACGTTGAAATAGGAGATTTTACAAAGATGGGGAATGAGAAATATCAGCAGTTAGATAAAATGCTACACTTTTGACAAAAGCTAGCTTTTGATATTTTGCTATGCACAGGGAACCACGTTTGCTCAAATTGATTGATTTGCAGAAATAGATAGTTCAGCCAATGCAGAGAAATTGTGAAACTGCAGAATTTGATCAATTACAAGAAATTATGAACTTTCTTGATATGGAAACCAGATTAGATGAAAAATATAGGAATGGAGATATTGATGGCATACTTGAACAAAGAACATTGAAAAATGAATAGTTTTCAAGAAATAGATGTATTGGAATAGTTCGACAAAGCAGTTATTGGAGATGGAACAATTGATTGAATTGAACAAAGTTGTACATTCAGTGAAAGAGCAGATCAGACAAAGAGCGCAGTTGATGCAAATGGAGGATTTTGCAAATATTTCGAATAAGATATATCTGCTGACAGAGAAAATGCTTCATTATGCCTTATTGCTCGAAATTGACAGTTTGATAAATACCGAGAACCACGTTTGATTCAACTGAAGAAAAGGAGAAATTGAAGTTGCAGAGAATGCAGGTAGCCTGCAATTGTGCTCATTAAAAGAAATATTCGAAAATGAGATTTTGATAGATGCAGACAACTATTTTGCTTATAACGATTGAAATTGAGAAATGGTACATTCAGCTGTACGATAAGAAGTTCAAAATTTGGACAGTGAATGAAAAAGAGACTGGTGTTTAGATAGGCACTGATAATTAATAGAGGTAGCAAGGTTGAGAAAAAGTAAGAAACTTCAATATTCCGGGAAGGAGCAGAAGCACCAAGAAGTCAATTTCCTCAAAATGGGAGATTTTACAAATATGTGGAATGAGAAATATTAGCAGATAGAGAAAATGCTACACCTTTGTCTAAAGCTAGCTTTTGACATTTTGCTATGCACAGGGAACCACGTTTGCTCAAATTGATTGATATGCAGAAATAGATAGTTCAGCCAATGCAGAGAAGTTGTGAAACTGCAGAATTTGATCAATTACAAGAAATTGTGAACTTTCTTGATATGGAAACCAGATTAGTTGAAAAATATAGGAATGGAGATATTGAAGGCATACTTGAACAAAGAACATTGAAAAATGAATAGTTTTTTAGAAATAGATGTATTGGTATAGTTCGACAATAGAAGTTATTGGAGATGGAGCAATTGATTGAATTGAAGAAAGTTGTACATTCAGTGAAAGAGCAGATCAGACAAACAGTGAAGTTGATGCAAATGGAAGATTTGGCAAATATTTCGAATAAGATATATCTGCTGACAGAGAAAATGCTTCATTATGCCTTATTGCTCGAAATTGACAGTTTGATAAATACCGAGAACCACGTTTGCTTCAACTGAAGAAAAGGAGAAATTGAAGTTGCAGAGAATGCAGGTAGCCTGCAGTTGTGCTCATTAAAAGAAATATTCGGAAATGAGATTTTGATAGATGCAGACAACTATTTCGGTGATTAATATTGACATTGAGAAATGGTACATTCAGGTGTACGATAAGAAGTTCAAAATTTGGACAGCAATAGAAAAAGAGACTGCTGTTTAGATAGGCATTGATAATTAATAGATGTAGCAAGGTTGAGAAAAAATAAGTAACTTGGATATTCAGAGAAGAAGCAGAAGCTCGTAAAAGTGAATTACGTTGAAATGGGAGATTTTACAAAGATGGGGAATGAGAAATATCAGCAGTTAGATAAAATGCTACACCTTTGACAACAGCTAGCTTTTGATATTTTGCTATACAAAGGCTACGACGTTTGCTCAAATTGATTGATATGCAGAAATAGATAGTTCAGCCAATGCAGAGAAGTTGTGAAACTGCAGAATTTGATCAATTACAAGAAATTATGAACTTTCTTGATATGGAAACCAGATTAGATGAAAAATATAGGAATGGAGATATTGAAGGCATACTTGAACAAAGAACATTGAAAAATGAATAGTTTTTTAGAAATAGATGTATTGGTACAGTTCGACAAAAGAAGTTATTGGAGATTTAGCAATTGATTGAATTGAAGAAAGTTGTACATTCAGTGAAAGAGCAGATCAGACAAACAGCGAAGTTGATGCAAATGGAAGATTTTGCAAATATTTCGAATAAGATATATCTGCTGACAGAGAAAATGCTTCATTATGCCTTATTGCTCGAAATTGACAGTTTGATAAATACCGAGAACCACGTTTGCTTCAACTGAAGAAAAGGAGAAATTGAAGTTGCAGAGAATGCAGGTAGCCTGCAGTTGTGCTCATTAAAAGAAATATTCGGAAATGAGATTTTGATAGATGCAGACAACTATTTTGCTGATTAATATTGAAATTGAGAAATGGTACATTCAGGTGTACGTTAAGAAGTTCAAAATGTGGACAGCGATAGAAAAAGAGACTGCTGTTTAGATAGGCATTGATAATTAATAGATGTAGCAAGGTTGGGAAAAAGTAAGTAAATTGGATATTCAGAGAAGAAGCAGAAGCTCGAAAAAGTGAATTACGTTGAAATGGGAGATTTTACAAAGATGGGGAATGAGATATATCAGCAGTTAGAGAAAATGCTACACCTTTGACCAAAGCTAGCTTTTGATATTTTGCTATACACAGGCTACCACGTTTGCTCAAATTGATTGATATGCAGAAATAGATAGTTCAGCCAATGCAGAGAAGTTGTGAAACTGCAGAATTTGATCAATTACAAGAAATTATGAACTTTCTTGATATGGAAACCAGATTAGATGAAAAATATAGGAATGGAGATATTGATGGCATACTTGAACAAAGAACATTGAAAAATGAATAGTTTTCAAGAAATAGATGTATTGGTATCGTTCGACAATAGCAGTTATTGGAGATGGAACAATTGATTGAATTGAACAAAGTTGTACATTCAGTGAAAGAGCAGATCAGACAAACAGCGAAGTTGATGCAAATGGAAGATTTTGCAAATATTTCGAATAAGATATATCTGCTGACAGAGAAAATGCTTCATTATGCCTTATTGCTCGAAATTGACAGTTTGATAAGTACCGAGAACCACGTTTGCTTCAACTGAAGAAAAGGAGAAATTGAAGTTGCAGAGAATGCAGGCAGCCTGCAATTGTGCTCATTAAAAGAAATATTCGAAAATGAGATTTTGATAGATGCAGACAACTATTGAAATTGAGAAATGGTACATTCAGGTGTACGATAAGAAGTTCAAAATGTGGAGAGTGAAAGAAAAAGAGACTGGTGTTTAGAGAGGCACTGATAATTAATAGAGGTAGCAAGGTTGAGAAAAAGTAAGAAACTTCTATATTCCGAGAAGGAGCAGAAGCTCCAAGAAGTGAATTTCCTCAAAATGGGAGATTTTACAAATATGTGGAATGAGAAATATTAGCAGATAGAGAAAATGCCACACCTTTGTCAAACGCTAGCTGTTGATATTTTTCTATGCACTGGCAACCAGGTTTGCTCAAATTGATAGATATGCAGAAATAGATAGTTCAGACCATGCAGAGAAGTTGTGGAACTGCAGAATTTGATCAATTACAAGAAATTGTGAACTTTCTTGATATGGAAACCAGATTAGTTGAAAAATATAGGAATGGAGATATTGAAGGCATACTTGAACAAAGAACATTGAAAAATGAATAGCTTTTTAGAAATAGATGTATTGGTATAGTTCGACAATAGAAGTTATTGGAGATGGAGCAATTGATTGAATTGAAGAAAGTTGTACATTCAGTGAAAGAGCAGATCAGACAAACAGTGAAGTTGATGCAAATGGAAGATTTTGCAAATATTTCGAATAAGATATATCTGCTGACAGAGAAAATGCTTCATGATAACTTATTCCTCGAAATTGACAGTTTGATAAATACCGAGAACCACGTTTGCTTCAACTGAAGAAAAGGAGAAATTGAAGTTGCAGAGAATGCAGGTAGCCTGCAGTTGTGCTCATTAAAAGAAATATTCGGAAATGAGATTTTGATAGATGCAGACAACTATTTCGGTGATTAATATTGACATTGAGAAATGGTACATTCAGGTGTACGATAAGAAGTTCAAAATTTGGACAGCAATAGAAAAAGAGACTGCTGTTTAGATAGGCATTGATAATTAATAGATGTAGCAAGGTTGAGAAAAAATAAGTAACTTGGATATTCAGAGAAGAAGCAGAAGCTCGTAAAAGTGAATTACGTTGAAATGGGAGATTTTACAAAGATGGGGAATGAGAAATATCAGCAGTTAGATAAAATGCTACACCTTTGACAACAGCTAGCTTTTGATATTTTGCTATACAAAGGCTACGACGTTTGCTCAAATTGATTGATATGCAGAAATAGATAGTTCAGCCAATGCAGAGAAGTTGTGAAACTGCAGAATTTGATCAATTACAAGAAATTATGAACTTTCTTGATATGGAAACCAGATTAGATGAAAAATATAGGAATGGAGATATTGATGGCATACTTGAACAAAGAACATTGAAAAATGAATAGTTTTCAAGAAATAGATGTATTGGTATAGTTCGACAATAGCAGTTATTGGAGATGGAACAATTGATTGAATTGAACAAAGTTGTACATTCAGTGAAAGAGCAGATCAGACAAACAGCGAAGTTGATGCAAATGGAAGATTTTGCAAATATTTCGAATAAGATATATCTGCTGACAGAGAAAATGCTTCATTATGCCTTATTGCTCGAAATTGACAGTTTGATAAGTACCGAGAACCACGTTTGCTTCAACTGAAGAAAAGGAGAAATTGAAGTTGCAGAGAATGCAGGTAGCCTGCAATTGTGCTCATTAAAAGAAATATTCGAAAATGAGATTTTGATAGATGCAGTCAACTATTTTGCTTATAACGATTGAAATTGAGAAATGGTACATTCAGCTGTACGATAAGAAGTTCAAAATGTGGACAGTGAATGAAAAAGAGACTGGTGTTTAGATAGGCACTGATAATTAATAGAGGTAGCAAGGTTGAGAAAAAGTAAGAAACTTCAATATTCCGAGAAGGAGCAGAAGCTCGAAAAAGTGAATTACGTTGAAATGGGAGATTTTACAAAGATGGGGAATGAGAAATATCAGCAGTTAGATAAAATGCTACACTTTTGACAAAAGCTAGCTTTTGATATTTTGCTATACACAGGCTACCACGTTTGCTCAAATTGATAGATATTCAGAAATAGATAGTTCAGACCATGCAGAGAAGTTGTGGAACTGCAGAATTTGATCAATTACAAGAAATTGTGAACTTTCTTGATATGGAAACCAGATTAGTTGAAAAATATAGGAATGGAGATATTGAAGGCATACTTGAACAAAGAACATTGAAAAATGAATAGTTTTTTAGAAATAGATGTATTGGTATAGTTCGACAATAGAAGTTATTGGAGATGGAGCAATTGATTGAATTGAAGAAAGTTGTACATTCAGTGAAAGAGCAGATCAGACAAACAGCGAAGTTGATGCAAATGGAAGATTTTGCAAATATTTCGAATAAGATATATCTGCTGACAGAGAAAATGCTTCATTATGCCTTATTGCTCGAAATTGACAGTTTGATAAATACCGAGAACCACGTTTGCTTCAACTGAAGAAAAGGAGAAATTGAAGTTGCAGAGAAAGCAGGTAGCCTGCAGTTGTGCTCGTTAAAAGAAATATTCGGAAATGAGATTTTGATAGATGCAGACAACTATTTTGCTTATAACTATTGAAATTGAGAAATCGTACATTCAGGTGTATGATAAACAGCTCGAAATGTGGACAGCGATAGAAAAAGAGACTGCTGTTTAGATAGGCATTGATAATTAATAGATGTAGCAAGGTTGAGAAAAAATAAGTAACTTGGATATTCAGAGAAGAAGCAGAAGCTCGAAAAAGTGAATTACGTTGAAATGGGAGATTTTACAAAGATGGGGAATGAGAAATATCAGCAGTTAGATAAAATGCTACACCTTTGACAAAAGCTAGCTTTTGATATTTTGCTATACACAGGCTACCACGTTTGCTCAAATTGATTGATATGCAGAAATAGATAGTTCAGCCAATGCAGAGAAGTTGTGAAACTGCAGAATTTGATCAATTACAAGAAATTATGAACTTTCTTGATATGGAAACCAGATTAGATGAAAAATATAGGAATGGAGATATTGATGGCATACTTGAACAAAGAACATTGAAAAATGAATAGTTTTCAAGAAATAGATGTATTGGAATAGTTCGACAATAGCAGTTATTGGAGATGGAACAATTGATTGAATTGAACAAAGTTGTACATTCAGTGAAAGAGCAGATCAGACAAACAGCGCAGTTGATGCAAATGGAGGATTTTGCAAATATTTCGAATAAGATATATCTGCTGACAGAGAAAATGCTTCATTATGCCTTATCGCTCGAAATTGACTGTTTGAGAAATACCGAGAACCACGTTTGATTCAACTGAAGAAAAGGAGAAATTGAAGTTGCAGAGAATGCAGGTAGCCTGCAATTGTGCTCATTAAAAGAAATATTCGAAAATGAGATTTTGATAGATGCAGACAACTATTTTGCTTATAACGATTGAAATTGAGAAATGGTACATTCAGCTGTACGATAAGAAGTTCAAAATGTGGACAGTGAATGAAAAAGAGACTGGTGTTTAGATAGGCACTGATAATTAATAGAGGTAGCAAGGTTGAGAAAAAGTAAGCAACTTCAATATTCCGAGAAGGAGCAGAAGCACCAAGAAGTCAATTTCCTTAAAATGGGAGATTTTACAAATATGTGGAATGAGAAATATTAGCAGCTAGAGAAAATGCTACACCTTTGACAAAAGCTAGCTTTTGATATTTTGCTATGCACAGGCAACCACGTTTGCTCAAATTGATTGATATGCAGAAATAGATAGTGCAGCCAATGCAGTGAAGCTGTGAAACTGCAGAATTTGATCAATTACAAGAAATTGTGAACTTTCTTAATATGGAAACCAGATTACTTGAAAAATATAGGAACGGAGATATTGAAGGCATACTTGAACAAAGAACATTGAAAAATGAATAGTTTTTTAGAAATAGATGTATTGGTATAGTTCGACAATAGAAGTTATTGGAGATGGAGCAATTGATTGAATTGAAGAAAGTTGTACATTCAGTGAAAGAGCAGATCAGACAAACAGCGAAGTTGATGCAAATGGAAGATTTTGCAAATATTTCGAATAAGATATATCTGCTGACAGAGAAAATGCTTCATTATGCCTTATTGCTCGAAATTGACAGTTTGATAAATACCGAGAACCACGTTTGCTTCAACTGAAGAAAAGGAGAAATTGAAGTTGCAGAGAATGCAGGTAGCCTGCAGTTGTGCTCATTAAAAGAAATATTCGGAAATGAGATTTTGATAGATGCAGACAACTATTTTGCTTATAACGATTGAAATTGAGAAATGGTACATTCAGCTGTACGATAAGAAGTTCAAAATGTGGACAGCGATAGAAAAAGAGACTGCTGTTTAGATAGGCATTGATAATTAATAGATGTAGCAAGGTTGAGAAAAAGTAAGTAAATTGGATATTCAGAGAAGAAGCAGAAGCTCGAAAAAGTGAATTACGTTGAAATGGGAGATTTTACAAAGATGGGGAATGAGATATATCAGCAGTTAGAGAAAATGCTACACCTTTGACAAAAGCTAGCTTTTGACATTTTGCTATGCACAGGGAACCACGTTTGCTCAAATTGATTGATATGCAGAAATAGATAGTTCAGCCAATGCAGAGAAGTTGTGAAACTGCAGAATTTGATCAATTACAAGAAATTATGAACTTTCTTGATATGGAAACCAGATTAGATGAAAAATATAGGAATGGAGATATTGATGGCATACTTGAACAAAGAACATTGAAAAATGAATAGTTTTCAAGAAATAGATGTATTAGAATAGTTCGACAAAGCAGTTATTGGAGATGGAACAATTGATTGAATTGAACAAAGTTGTACATTCAGTGAAAGAGCAGATCAGACAAAGAGCGCAGTTGATGCAAATGGAGGATTTTGCAAATATTTCGAATAAGATATATCTGCTGATGGAGAAAATGCTTCATGATGCCTTATTGCTCGAAATTGACAGTTTGATAAATACCGAGAACCACGTTTGATTCAACTGAAGAAAAGGAGAAATTGAAGTTGCAGAGAATGCAAGTAGCCTGCAGTTGTGCTCATTAAAAGAAATATTCGAAAATGAGATTTTGATAGATGCAGACAACTATTTTGCTTATAACTATTGAAATTGAGAAATGGTACATTCAGCTATACGATAAGAAGTTCAAAATGTGGACAGTGAATGAAAAAGAGACTGGTGTTTAGATAGGCACTGATAATTAATAGAGGTAGCAAGGTTGAGAAAAAGTAAGAAACTTCAATATTCCGAGAAGGAGCAGAAGCACCAAGAAGTCAATTTCCTCAAAATGGGAGATTTTACAAATATGTGGAATGAGAAATATTAGCAGATAGAGAAAATGCTACACCTTTGTCTAAAGCTAGCTTTTGACATTTTGCTATGCACAGGGAACCACGTTTGCTCAAATTGATTGATATGCAGAAATAGATAGTTCAGCCAATGCAGAGGAAGTTGTGAAACTGCAGAATTTGATCAATTACAAGAAATTATGAACTTTCTTGATATGGAAACCAGATTAGATGAAAAATATAGGAATGGAGATATTGATGGCATACTTGAACAAAGAACATTGAAAAATGAATAGTTTTCAAGAAATAGATGTATTGGTATAGTTCGACAATAGCAGTTATTGGAGATGGAACAATTGATTGAATTGAACAAAGTTGTACATTCAGTGAAAGAGCAGATCAGACAAACAGCGAAGTTGATGCAAATGGAAGATTTTGCAAATATTTCGAATAAGATATATCTGCTGACAGAGAAAATGCTTCATTATGCCTTATTGCTCGAAATTGACAGTTTGATAAGTACCGAGAACCACGTTTGCTTCAACTGAAGAAAAGGAGAAATTGAAGTTTCAGAGAATGCAGGCAGCCTGCAATTGTGCTCATTAAAAGAAATATTCGGAAATGAGATTTTGATAGATGCAGACAACTATTTTGCTTATAACGATTGAAATTGAGAAATGGTACATTCAGCTTTACGATAAGAAGTTCAAAATGTGGACAGCGATAGAAAAAGAGACTGCTGTTTAGATAGGCATTGATAATTAATAGATGTAGCAAGGTTGAGAAAAAGTAAGTAAATTGGATATTCAGAGAAGAAGCAGAAGCTCGAAAAAGTGAATTACGTTGAAATGGGAGATTTTACAAAGATGGGGAATGAGATATATCAGCAGTTAGATAAAATGCTACACCTTTGACCAAAGCTAGCTTTTGATATTTTGCTATACACAGGCTACCACGTTTGCTCAAATTGATTGATATGCAGAAATAGATAGTTCAGCCAATGCAGAGGAAGTTGTGAAACTGCAGAATTTGATCAATTACAAGAAATTATGAAGTTTCTTGATATGGAAACCAGATTAGATGAAAAATATAGGAATGGAGATATTGATGGCATACTTGAACAAAGAACATTGAAAAATGAATAGTTTTCAAGAAATAGATGTATTGGTATAGTTCGACAATAGCAGTTATTGGAGATGGAACAATTGATTGAATTGAACAAAGTTGTACATTCAGTGAAAGAGCAGATCAGACAAACAGCGAAGTTGATGCAAATGGAAGATTTTGCAAATATTTCGAATAAGATATATCTGCTGACAGAGAAAATGCTTCATTATGCCTTATTGCTCGAAATTGACAGTTTGATAAGTACCGAGAAGCACGTTTGCTTCAACTGAAGAAAAGGAGAAATTGAAGTTGCAGAGAATGCAGGTAGCCTGCAATTGTGCTCATTAAAAGAAATACATTACTCGAAAATGAGATTTTGATAGATGCAGTCAACTATTTTGCTTATAACGATTGAAATTGAGAAATGGTACATTCAGCTGTACGATAAGAAGTTCAACATGTGGACAGTGAATGAAAAAGAGACTGGTGTTTAGATAGGCACTGATAATTAATAGAGGTAGCAAGGTTGAGAAAAAGTAAGAAACTTCAATATTCCGAGAAGGAGCAGAAGCACCAAGAAGTGAATTTCCTCAAAATGGGAGATTTTACAAATATGAGGAATGAGAAATATCAGCAGTTAGAGAAAATGCTACACCTTTGACAAAAGCTAGCTTTTGATATTTTGCCATGCACAGGCATCCACGTTTGCTCAAATTGATTGATATGCAGAAATAGATAGTTCAGCCAATGCAGAGAAGTTGTGAAACTGCAGAATTTGATCAATTACAAGAAATTGTGAACTTTCTTGATATGGAAACCAGATTAGTTGAAAAATATAGGAATGGAGATATTGAAGGCATACTTGAACAAAGAACATTGAAAAATGAATAGTTTTTTAGAAATAGATGTATTGGTATAGTTCGACAATAGAAGTTATTGGAGATGGAGCAATTGATTGAATTGAAGAAAGTTGTACATTCAGTGAAAGAGCAGATCAGACAAACAGCGAAGTTGATGCAAATGGAAGATTTTGCAAATATTTCGAATAAGATATATCTGCTGACAGAGAAAATGCTTCATTATGCCTTATTGCTCGAAATTGACAGTTTGATAAATACCGAGAACCACGTTTGCTTCAACTGAAGAAAAGGAGAAATTGAAGTTGCAGAGAATGCAGGTAGCCTGCAGTTGTGCTCATTAAAAGAAATATTCGAAAATGAGATTTTGATAGATGCAGACAACTATTTTGCTTATAACTATTGAAATTGAGAAATCGTACATTCAGGTGTATGATAAACAGCTCGAAATGTGGACAGCGATAGAAAAAGAGACTGCTGTTTAGATAGGCATTGATAATTAATAGATGTAGCAAGGTTGAGAAAAAATAAGTAACTTGGATATTCAGAGAAGAAGCAGAAGCTCGAAAAAGTGAATTACGTTGAAATGGGAGATTTTACAAAGATGGGGAATGAGAAATATCAGCAGTTAGATAAAATGCTACACTTTTGACAAAAGCTAGCTTTTGATATTTTGCTATGCACAGGGAACCACGTTTGCTCAAATTGATTGATATGCAGAAATAGATAGTTCAGCCAATGCAGAGAAATTGTGAAACTGCAGAATTTGATCAATTACAAGAAATTATGAACTTTCTTGATATGGAAACCAGATTAGATGAAAAATATAGGAATGGAGATATTGATGGCATACTTGAACAAAGAACATTGAAAAATGAATAGTTTTCAAGAAATAGATGTATTGGAATAGTTCGACAAAGCAGTTATTGGAGATGGAACAATTGATTGAATTGAACAAAGTTGTACATTCAGTGAAGGAGCAGATCAGACAAAGAGCGCAGTTGATGCAAATGGAGGATTTTGCAAATATTTCGAATAAGATATATCTGCTGACAGAGAAAATGCTTCATTATGCCTTATTGCTCGAAATTGACAGTTTGATAAATACCGAGAACCACGTTTGATTCAACTGAAGAAAAGGAGAAATTGAAGTTGCAGAGAATGCAGGTAGCCTGCAATTGTGCTCATTAAAAGAAATATTCGAAAATGAGATTTTGATAGATGCAGACAACTATTTTGCTTATAACTATTGAAATTGAGAAATGGTACATTCAGCTGTACGATAAGAAGTTCAAAATGTGGACAGTGAATGAAAAAGAGACTGGTGTTTAGATAGGCACTGATAATTAATAGAGGTAGCAAGGTTGAGAAAAAGTAAGAAACTTCAATATTCCGAGAAGGAGCAGAAGCACCAAGAAGTCAATTTCCTCAAAATGGGAGATTTTACAAATATGTGGAATGAGAAATATTAGCAGATAGAGAAAATGCTACACCTTTGTCTGAAGCTAGCTTTTGACATTTTGCTATGCACAGGGAACCACGTTTGCTCAAATTGATTGATATGCAGAAATAGATAGTTCAGCCAATGCAGAGGAAGTTGTGAAACTGCAGAATTTGATCAATTACAAGAAATTATGAACTTTCTTGATATGGAAACCAGATTAGATGAAAAATATAGGAATGGAGATATTGATGGCATACTTGAACAAAGAACATTGAAAAATGAATAGTTTTCAAGAAATAGATGTATTGGTATAGTTCGACAATAGCAGTTATTGGAGATGGAACAATTGATTGAATTGAAGAAAGTTGTACATTCAGTGAAAGAGCAGATCAGACAAACAGTGAAGTTGATGCAAATGGAAGATTTGGCAAATATTTCGAATAAGATATATCTGCTGACAGAGAAAATGCTTCATTATGCCTTATTGCTCGAAATTGACAGTTTGATAAATACCGAGAACCACGTTTGCTTCAACTGAAGAAAAGGAGAAATTGAAGTTGCAGAGAATGCAGGTAGCCTGCAGTTGTGCTCATTAAAAGAAATATTCGGAAATTAGATTTTGATAGATGCAGACAACTATTTTGCTTATAACGATTGAAATTGAGAAATCGTACACTCAGCTGTACGATAAGAAGTTCAACATGTGGACAGTGAATGAAAAAGAGACTGGTGTTTAGATAGGCACTGATAATTAATAGAGGTAGCAAGGTTGAGAAAAAGTAAGAAACTTCAATATTCCGAGAAGAAGCAGAAGCACCAAGAAGTGAATTTCCTCAAAATGGGAGATTTTACAAATATGAGGAATGAGAAATATCAGCAGTTAGAGAAAATGCTACACCTTTGACAAAAGCTAGCTTTTGATATTTTGCCATGCACAGGCATCCACGTTTGCTCAAATTGATTGATATGCAGAAATAGATAGTTCAGCCAATGCAGAGAAGTTGTGAAACTGCAGAATTTGATCAATTACAAGAAATTGTGAACTTTCTTGATATGGAAACCAGATTAGTTGAAAAATATAGGAATGGAGATATTGAAGGCATACTTGAACAAAGAACATTGAAAAATGAATAGTTTTTTAGAAATAGATGTATTGGTATAGTTCGACAATAGAAGTTATTGGAGATGGAGCAATTGATTGAATTGAAGAAAGTTGTACATTCAGTGAAAGAGCAGATCAGACAAACAGTGAAGTTGATGCAAATGGAAGATTTGGCAAATATTTCGAATAAGATATATCTGCTGACAGAGAAAATGCTTCATTATGCCTTATTGCTCGAAATTGACAGTTTGATAAATACCGAGAACCACGTTTGCTTCAACTGAAGAAAAGGAGAAATTGAAGTTGCAGAGAATGCAGGTAGCCTGCAGTTGTGCTCATTAAAAGAAATATTCGGAAATGAGATTTTGATAGATGCAGACAACTATTTTGCTTATAACGATTGAAATTGAGAAATCGTACACTCAGCTGTACGATAAGAAGTTCAAAATGTGGACAGTGAATGAAAAAGAGACTGGTGTTTAGATAGGCACTGATAATTAATAGAGGTAGCAAGGTTGAGAAAAAGTAAGTAAATTGGATATTCAGAGAAGGAGCAGAAGCTCGAAAAAGTGAATTACGTTGAAATAGGAGATTTTACAAAGATGGGGAATGAGAAATATCAGCAGTTAGATAAAATGCTACACTTTTGACAAAAGATAGCTTTTGATATTTTGCTATGCACAGGGAACCACGTTTGCTCAAATTGATTGATATGCAGAAATAGATAGTTCAGCCAATGCAGAGAAATTGTGAAACTGCAGAATTTGATCAATTACAAGAAATTATGAACTTTCTTGATATGGAAACCAGATTAGATGAAAAATATAGGAATGGAGATATTGATGGCATACTTGAACAAAGAACTTTGAAAAATGAATAGTTTTCAAGAAATAGATGTATTGGAATAGTTCGACAAAGCAGTTATTGGAGATGGAACAATTGATTGAATTGAACAAAGTTGTACATTCAGTGAAAGAGCAGATCAGACAAAGAGCGCAGTTGATGCAAATGGAGGATTTTGCAAATATTTCGAATAAGATATATCTGCTGACAGAGAAAATGCTTCATTATGCCTTATTGCTCGAAATTGACAGTTTGATAAATACCGAGAACCACGTTTGATTCAACTGAAGAAAAGGAGAAATTGAAGTTGCAGAGAATGCAGGTAGCCTGCAATTGTGCTCATTAAAAGAAATATTCGAAAATGAGATTTTGATAGATGCAGACAACTATTTTGCTTATAACTATTGAAATTGAGAAATGGTACATTCAGCTGTACGATAAGAAGTTCAAAATTTGGACAGTGAATGAAAAAGAGACTGGTGTTTAGATAGGCACTGATAATTAATAGAGGTAGCAAGGTTGAGAAAAAGTAAGAAACTTCAATATTCCGGGAAGGAGCAGAAGCACCAAGAAGTCAATTTCCTCAAAATGGGAGATTTTACAAATATGTGGAATGAGAAATATTAGCAGATAGAGAAAATGCTACACCTTTGTCTAAAGCTAGCTTTTGACATTTTGCTATGCACAGGGAACCACGTTTGCTCAAATTGATTGATATGCAGAAATAGATAGTTCAGCCAATGCAGAGAAGTTGTGAAACTGCAGAATTTGATCAATTACAAGAAATTGTGAACTTTCTTGATATGGAAACCAGATTAGTTGAAAAATATAGGAATGGAGATATTGAAGGCATACTTGAACAAAGAACATTGAAAAATGAATAGTTTTTTAGAAATAGATGTATTGGTATAGTTCGACAATAGAAGTTATTGGAGATGGAGCAATTGATTGAATTGAAGAAAGTTGTACATTCAGTGAAAGAGCAGATCAGACAAACAGTGAAGTTGATGCAAATGGAAGATTTGGCAAATATTTCGAATAAGATATATCTGCTGACAGAGAAAATGCTTCATTATGCCTTATTGCTCGAAATTGACAGTTTGATAAATACCGAGAACCACGTTTGCTTCAACTGAAGAAAAGGAGAAATTGAAGTTGCAGAGAATGCAGGTAGCCTGCAGTTGTGCTCATTAAAAGAAATATTCGGAAATGAGATTTTGATAGATGCAGACAACTATTTTGCTCATAACGATTGAAATTGAGAAATCGTACACTCAGCTGTACGATAAGAAGTTCAACATGTGGACAGTGAATGAAAAAGGGACTGGTGTTTAGATAGGCACTGATAATTAATAGAGGTAGCAAGGTTGAGAAAAAGTAAGAAACTTCAATATTCCGAGAAGAAGCAGAAGCACCAAGAAGTGAATTTCCTCAAAATGGGAGATTTTACAAATATGAGGAATGAGAAATATCAGCAGTTAGAGAAAATGCTACACCTTTGACAAAAGCTAGCTTTTGATATTTTGCCATGCACAGGCATCCACGTTTGCTCAAATTGATTGATATGCAGAAATAGATAGTTCAGCCAATGCAGAGAAGTTGTGAAACTGCAGAATTTGATCAATTACAAGAAATTGTGAACTTTCTTGATATGGAAACCAGATTAGTTGAAAAATATAGGAATGGAGATATTGAAGGCATACTTGAACAAAGAACATTGAAAAATGAATAGTTTTTTAGAAATAGATGTATTGGTATAGTTCGACAATAGAAGTTATTGGAGATGGAGCAATTGATTGAATTGAAGAAAGTTGTACATTCAGTGAAAGAGCAGATCAGACAAACAGCGAAGTTGATGCAAATGGAAGATTTTGCAAATATTTCGAATAAGATATATCTGCTGACAGAGAAAATGCTTCATTATGCCTTATTGCTCGAAATTGACAGTTTGATAAATACCGAGAACCACGTTTGCTTCAACTGAAGAAAAGGAGAAATTGAAGTTGCAGAGAATGCAGGCAGCCTGCAGTTGTGCTCATTAAAAGAAATATTCGAAAATGAGATTTTGATAGATGCAGACAACTATTTTGCTTATAACTATTGAAATTGAGAAATCGTACATTCAGGTGTATGATAAACAGCTCGAAATGTGGACAGCGATAGAAAAAGAGACTGCTGTTTAGATAGGCATTGATAATTAATAGATGTAGCAAGGTTGAGAAAAAATAAGTAACTTGGATATTCAGAGAAGAAGCAGAAGCTCGAAAAAGTGAATTACGTTGAAATGGGAGATTTTACAAAGATGGGGAATGAGAAATATCAGCAGTTAGATAAAATGCTACACTTTTGACAAAAGCTAGCTTTTGATATTTTGCTATGCACAGGGAACCACGTTTGCTCAAATTGATTGATATGCAGAAATAGATAGTTCAGCCAATGCAGAGAAGTTGTGAAACTGCAGAATTTGATCAATTACAAGAAATTGTGAACTTTCTTGATATGGAAACCAGATTAGTTGAAAAATATAGGAATGGAGATATTGAAGGCATACTTGAAAAAGAACATTGAAAAATGAATAGTTTTTTAGAAATAGATGTATTGGTATAGTTCGACAATAGAAGTTATTGGAGATGGAGCAATTGATTGAATTGAAGAAAGTTGTACATTCAGTGAAAGAGCAGATCAGACAAACAGTGAAGTTGATGCAAATGGAAGATTTGGCAAATATTTCGAATAAGATATATCTGCTGACAGAGAAAATGCTTCATTATGCCTTATTGCTCGAAATTGACAGTTTGATAAATACCGAGAACCACGTTTGCTTCAACTGAAGAAAAGGAGAAATTGAAGTTGCAGAGAATGCAGGTAGCCTGCAGTTGTGCTCATTAAAAGAAATATTCGGAAATGAGATTTTGATAGATGCAGACAACTATTTTGCTTATAACGATTGAAATTGAGAAATCGTACATTCAGCTGTACGATAAGAAGTTCAAAATGTGGACAGTGAATGAAAAAGAGACTGGTGTTTAGATAGGCACTGATAATTAATAGAGGTAGCAAGGTTGAGAAAAAGTAAGTAAATTGGATATTCCGAGAAGGAGCAGAAGCTCGAAAAAGTGAATTACGTTGAAATGGGAGATTTTACAAAGATGGGGAATGAGATATATCAGCAGTTAGATAAAATGCTACACCTTTGACCAAAGCTAGCTTTTGATATTTTGCTATACACAGGCTACCACGTTTGCTCAAATTGATTGATATGCAGAAATAGATAGTTCAGCCAATGCAGAGGAAGTTGTGAAACTGCAGAATTTGATCAATTACAAGAAATTATGAACTTTCTTGATATGGAAACCAGATTAGATGAAAAATATAGGAATGGAGATATTGATGGCATACTTGAACAAAGAACATTGAAAAATGAATAGTTTTCAAGAAATAGATGTATTGGTATAGTTCGACAATAGCAGTTATTGGAGATGGAACAATTGATTGAATTGAACAAAGTTGTACATTCAGTGAAAGAGCAGATCAGACAAACAGCGAAGTTGATGCAAATGGAAGATTTTGCAAATATTTCGAATAAGATATATCTGCTGACAGAGAAAATGCTTCATTATGCCTTATTGCTCGAAATTGACAGTTTGATAAGTACCGAGAACCACGTTTGCTTCAACTGAAGAAAAGGAGAAATTGAAGTTGCAGAGAATGCAGGTAGCCTGCAGTTGTGCTCATTAAAAGAAATATTCGAAAATGAGATTTTGATAGATGCAGTCAACTATTTTGCTTATAACGATTGAAATTGAGAAATGGTACATTCAGCTGTACGATAAGAAGTTCAACATGTGGACAGTGAATGAAAAAGAGACTGGTGTTTAGATAGGCACTGATAATTAATAGAGGTAGCAAGGTTGAGAAAAAGTAAGAAACTTCAATATTCCGAGAAGGCGCAGAAGCACCAAGAAGTGAATTTCCTCAAAATGGGAGATTTTACAAATATGAGGAATGAGAAATATCAGCAGTTAGAGAAAATGCTACACCTTTGACAAAAGCTAGCTTTTGATATTTTGCCATGCACAGGCATCCACGTTTGCTCAAATTGATTGATATGCAGAAATAGATAGTTCAGCCAATGCAGAGAAGTTGTGAAACTGCAGAATTTGATCAATTACAAGAAATTATGAACTTTCTTGATATGGAAACCAGATTAGATGAAAAATATAGGAATGGAGATATTGATGGCATACTTGAACAAAGAACATTGAAAAATGAATAGTTTTCAAGAAATAGATGTATTGGAATAGTTCGACAAAGCAGTTATTGGAGATGGAACAATTGATTGAATTGAACAAAGTTGTACATTCAGTGAAAGAGCAGATCAGACAAACAGCGCAGTTGATGCAAATGGAGGATTTTGCAAATATTTCGAATAAGATATATCTGCTGACAGAGAAAATGCTTCATTAAGCCTTATTGCTCGAAATTGACAGTTTGATAAATACCGAGAACCACGTTTGATTCAACTGAAGAAAAGGAGAAATTGAAGTTGCAGAGAATGCAGGTAGCCTGCAATTGTGCTCATTAAAAGAAATATTCGAAAATGAGATTTTGATAGATGCAGACAGCTATTTTGCTTATAACTATTGAAATTGAGAAATGGTACATTCAGCTGTACGATAAGAAGTTCAAAATGTGGACAGTGAATGAAAAAGAGACTGGTGTTTAGATAGGCACTGATAATTAATAGAGGTAGCAAGGTTGAGAAAAAGTAAGAAACTTCAATATTCCGAGAAGGAGCAGAAGCACCAAGAAGTCAATTTCCTCAAAATGGGAGATTTTACAAATATGTGGAATGAGAAATATTAGCAGATAGAGAAAATGCTACACCTTTGCCTAAGCTAGCTTTTGACATTTTGCTATGCACAGGGAACCACGTTTGCTCAAATTGATTGATATGCAGAAATAGATAGTTCAGCCAATGCAGAGAAGTTGTGAACTGCAGAATTTGATCAATTACAAGAAATTGTGTACTTTCTTGATATGGAAACCAGATTAGTTGAAAAATATAGGAATGGAGATATTGAAGGCATACTTGAACAAAGAACATTGAAAAATGAATAGTTTTTTAGAAATAGATGTATTGGTATAGTTCGACAATAGAAGTTATTGGAGATGGAGCAATTGATTGAATTGAAGAAAGTTGTACATTCAGTGAAAGAGCAGATCAGACAAACAGTGAAGTTGATGCAAATGGAAGATTTGGCAAATATTTCGAATAAGATATATCTGCTGACAGAGAAAATGCTTCATTATGCCTTATTGCTCGAAATTGACAGTTTGATAAATACCGAGAACCACGTTTGATTCAACTGAAGAAAAGGAGAAATTGAAGTTGCAGAGAATGCAGGTAGCCTGCAATTGTACTCAATAAAATACATTACTCGAAAATGAGATTTTGATAGATGCAGACAACTATTTTGCTGATTAAGATTGAAATTGAGAAATGGTACAATCAGGTGCACGATAAGAAGTTCAAAATGTGGACAGCGATAGAAAAAGAGACTGCTGTTTAGAAAGGCATTGATAATTAATAGATGTAGCAAGGTTGAGAAAAAATAAGTAAATTGGATATTCAGAGAAGAAGCAGAAGCTCGAAAAAGTGAATTACGTTGAAATGGGAGAATTTACAAAGATGGGGAATGAGAAATATCAGCTTAAGATAAAATGCTACACCTTTGACAAAAGCTAGCTTATGATAGTTTGCTATGCACAGGCAACCAGGTTTGCTCAAATTGATTAACATGCAGAAATAGATAGTGCAGCCAAAGCAGAGAAGCTGTGAAACTGCAGAATTTGCTCAATTACAAGAAATTGTGAACTTTCTTGATATGGAAACCAGATGAGTTGAAAAATATAGGAATGGAGATATTGAAGGCATACTTGAACAAAGAACATTGAAAAATGAATCGTTTTTTAGAAATAGATGTATTGGTATAGTTCGACAATAGAAGTTATTGGAGATGGAGCAATTGATTGAATTGAAGAAAGTTGTACATTCAGTGAAAGAGCAGATCAGACAAACAGTGAAGTTGATGCAAATGGAAGATTTGGCAAATATTTCGAATAAGATATATCTGCTGACAGAGAAAATGCTTCATTATGCCTTATTGCTCGAAATTGACAGTTTGATAAATACCGAGAACCACGTTTGCTTCAACTGAAGAAAAGGAGAAATTGAAGTTGCAGAGAATGCAGGTAGCCTGCAGTTGTGCTCATTAAAAGAAATATTCGGAAATGAGATTTTGATAGATGCAGACAACTATTTTGCTTATAACGATTGAAATTGAGAAATCGTACACTCAGCTGTACGATAAGAAGTTCAAAATGTGGACAGTGAATGAAAAAGAGACTGGTGTTTAGATAGGCACTGATAATTAATAGAGGTAGCAAGGTTGAGAAAAAGTAAGTAAATTGGATATTCCGAGAAGAAGCAGAAGCTCGAAAAAGTGAATTACGTTGAAATGGGAGATTTTACAAAGATGGGGAATGAGATATATCAGCAGTTAGATAAAATGCTACACCTTTGACCAAAGCTAGCTTTTGATATTTTGCTATACACAGGCTACCACGTTTGCTCAAATTGATTGATATGCAGAAATAGATAGTTCAGCCAATGCAGAGGAAGTTGTGAAACTGCAGAATTTGATCAATTACAAGAAATTATGAAGTTTCTTGATATGGAAACCAGATTAGATGAAAAATATAGGAATGGAGATATTGATGGCATACTTGAACAAAGAACATTGAAAAATGAATAGTTTTCAAGAAATAGATGTATTGGTATAGTTCGACAATAGCAGTTATTGGAGATGGAACAATTGATTGAATTGAACAAAGTTGTACATTCAGTGAAAGAGCAGATCAGACAAACAGCGAAGTTGATGCAAATGGAAGATTTTGCAAATATTTCGAATAAGATATATCTGCTGACAGAGAAAATGCTTCATTATGCCTTATTGCTCGAAATTGACAGTTTGATAAGTACCGAGAACCACGTTTGCTTCAACTGAAGAAAAGGAGAAATTGAAGTTGCAGAGAATGCAGGTAGCCTGCAGTTGTGCTCATTAAAAGAAATATTCGAAAATGAGATTTTGATAGATGCAGTCAACTATTTTGCTTATAACGATTGAAATTGAGAAATGGTACATTCAGCTGTACGATAAGAAGTTCAACATGTGGACAGTGAATGAAAAAGAGACTGGTGTTTAGATAGGCACTGATAATTAATAGAGGTAGCAAGGTTGAGAAAAAGTAAGAAACTTCAATATTCCGAGAAGGAGCAGAAGCACCAAGAAGTGAATTTCCTCAAAATGGGAGATTTTACAAATATGAGGAATGAGAAATATCAGCAGTTAGAGAAAATGCTACACCTTTGACAAAAGCTAGCTTTTGATATTTTGCCATGCACAGGCATCCACGTTTGCTCAAATTGATTGATATGCAGAAATAGATAGTTCAGCCAATGCAGAGAAGTTGTGAAACTGCAGAATTTGATCAATTACAAGAAATTATGAACTTTCTTGATATGGAAACCAGATTAGATGAAAAATATAGGAATGGAGATATTGATGGCATACTTGAACAAAGAACATTGAAAAATGAATAGTTTTCAAGAAATAGATGTATTGGAATAGTTCGACAAAGCAGTTATTGGAGATGGAACAATTGATTGAATTGAACAAAGTTGTACATTCAGTGAAAGAGCAGATCAGACAAACAGCGCAGTTGATGCAAATGGAGGATTTTGCAAATATTTCGAATAAGATATATCTGCTGACAGAGAAAATGCTTCATTAAGCCTTATTGCTCGAAATTGACAGTTTGATAAATACCGAGAACCACGTTTGATTCAACTGAAGAAAAGGAGAAATTGAAGTTGCAGAGAATGCAGGTAGCCTGCAATTGTGCTCATTAAAAGAAATATTCGAAAATGAGATTTTGATAGATGCAGACAGCTATTTTGCTTATAACTATTGAAATTGAGAAATGGTACATTCAGCTGTACGATAAGAAGTTCAAAATGTGGACAGTGAATGAAAAAGAGACTGGTGTTTAGATAGGCACTGATAATTAATAGAGGTAGCAAGGTTGAGAAAAAGTAAGAAACTTCAATATTCCGAGAAGGAGCAGAAGCACCAAGAAGTCAATTTCCTCAAAATGGGAGATTTTACAAATATGTGGAATGAGAAATATTAGCAGATAGAGAAAATGCTACACCTTTGCCTAAGCTAGCTTTTGACATTTTGCTATGCACAGGGAACCACGTTTGCTCAAATTGATTGATATGCAGAAATAGATAGTTCAGCCAATGCAGAGAAGTTGTGAACTGCAGAATTTGATCAATTACAAGAAATTGTGTACTTTCTTGATATGGAAACCAGATTAGTTGAAAAATATAGGAATGGAGATATTGAAGGCATACTTGAACAAAGAACATTGAAAAATGAATAGTTTTTTAGAAATAGATGTATTGGTATAGTTCGACAATAGAAGTTATTGGAGATGGAGCAATTGATTGAATTGAAGAAAGTTGTACATTCAGTGAAAGAGCAGATCAGACAAACAGTGAAGTTGATGCAAATGGAAGATTTGGCAAATATTTCGAATAAGATATATCTGCTGACAGAGAAAATGCTTCATTATGCCTTATTGCTCGAAATTGACAGTTTGATAAATACCGAGAACCACGTTTGATTCAACTGAAGAAAAGGAGAAATTGAAGTTGCAGAGAATGCAGGTAGCCTGCAATTGTACTCAATAAAATACATTACTCGAAAATGAGATTTTGATAGATGCAGACAACTATTTTGCTGATTAAGATTGAAATTGAGAAATGGTACAATCAGGTGCACGATAAGAAGTTCAAAATGTGGACAGCGATAGAAAAAGAGACTGCTGTTTAGAAAGGCATTGATAATTAATAGATGTAGCAAGGTTGAGAAAAAATAAGTAAATTGGATATTCAGAGAAGAAGCAGAAGCTCGAAAAAGTGAATTACGTTGAAATGGGAGAATTTACAAAGATGGGGAATGAGAAATATCAGCTTAAGATAAAATGCTACACCTTTGACAAAAGCTAGCTTATGATAGTTTGCTATGCACAGGCAACCAGGTTTGCTCAAATTGATTAACATGCAGAAATAGATAGTGCAGCCAAAGCAGAGAAGCTGTGAAACTGCAGAATTTGCTCAATTACAAGAAATTGTGAACTTTCTTGATATGGAAACCAGATGAGTTGAAAAATATAGGAATGGAGATATTGAAGGCATACTTGAACAAAGAACATTGAAAAATGAATCGTTTTTTAGAAATAGATGTATTGGTATAGTTCGACAAAAGAAGTTATTGGAGATGGAGCAATTGATTGAATTGAAGAAAGTTGTACATTCAGTGAAAGAGCAGATCGGACAAACAGCGAAGTTGATGCAAATGGAAGATTTTGCAAATATTTCGAATAAGATATATCTGCTGACAGAGAAAATGCTTCATTATGCCTTATTGCTCGAAATTGACAGTTTGATAATTACCGAGAACCACGTTTGCTTCAACTGAAGAAAAGGAGAAATTGAAGTTGCAGAGAATGCAGATAGCCTGCAATTGTGCTCATTAAAAGAAATATTCGGAAATGAGATTTTGATAGATGCAGACAACTACTTTGCTTATAACTATTGAAATTGAGAAATCGTACATTCAGGTGTATGATAAACAGCTCGAAATGTGTACAGCGATAGAAAAAGACACTGCTGTTTAGATAGGCATTGATAATTAATAGATGTAGCAAGGTTGAGAAAACTTGGATATTCAGAGAAGAAGCAGAAGCTCGAAAAAGTGAATTACGTTGAAATGGGATATTTTACAAATATGTGGAATGAGAAATATCAGCAGTTAGAGAAAATGCTACACCTTTGACAAAAGCTATGCACAGGCAACCAGTTTTCCTCAAATTGATTAACATGCAGAAATAGATAGTGCAGCCAAATCAGAGAAGCTGTGAAACTGCAGAATTTGATCAATTACAAGAAATTGTGAACTTTCTTGATATGGAAACCAGATGAGTTGAAAAATATAGGAATGGAGATATTGAAGGCATACTTGAACAAAGAACATTGAAAAATGAATCGTTTTTTAGAAATAGATGTATTGGTATAGTTCGACAATAGAAGTTATTGGAGATGGAGCAATTGATTGAATTGAAGAAAGTTGTACATTCAGTGAAAGAGCAGATCGGACAAACAGCGAAGTTGATGCAAATGGAAGATTTTGCAAATATTTCGAATAAGATATATCTGCTGACAGAGAAAATGCTTCATTATGCCTTATTGCTCGAAATTGACAGTTTGATAATTACCGAGAACCACGTTTGCTTCAACTGAAGAAAAGGAGAAATTGAAGTTGCAGAGAATGCAGATAGCCTGCAATTGTGCTCATTAAAAGAAATATTCGGAAATGAGATTTTGATAGATGCAGACAACTATTTTGCTTATAACTATTGAAATTGAGAAATCGTACATTCAGGTGTATGATAAACAGCTCGAAATGTGTACAGCGATAGAAAAAGACACTGCTGTTTAGATAGGCATTGATAATTAATAGATGTAGCAAGGTTGAGCAAAAGTAAGTAACTTTGATATTCAGAGAAGAACCAGTAGCTCGAAAAAGTGAATTACGGTGAAATGGGAGATTTTACAAATATGGGGAATGAGAAATATCAGCAGTTAGAGAAAATGCTACACCTTTGACAAAAGCTAGCTTTTGATATTTTGCTATGCACAGGCAACCACGTTTGCTCAAATTGATTGATATGCAGAAATAGATAGTTCAGCCAATGCAGAGAAGCTGTGAAACTGCAGAATTTGATCAATTACAAGAAATTGTGAACTTTCTTGATATGGAAACCAGATTAGTTGAAAAATATAGGAATGGAGATATTGAAGGCATACTTGAACAAAGAACATTGAAAAATGAATAGTTTTTTAGAAATAGATGTATTGGTATAGTTCGACAATAGAAGTTATTGGAGATGGAGCAATTGATTGAATTGAAGAAAATTGTACATTCACTGAAACAGCAGATCAGTCAAACAGCGAAGTTGATGCAAATGGAAGATTTTGCAAATATTTCCAATAAGATATATCTGCTGACAGAGAAAATGCTTCATTATGCCTTATTGCTCGAAATTGACAGTTTGATAAATACCGAGAACCACGTTTGCTTCAACTGAAGAAAAGGAGAAATTGAAGTTGCAGAGAATGCAGATAGCCTGCAATTGTGCTCATTAAAAGAAATATTCGAAAATGAGATTTTGACAGATGCAGACAACTATTTTGCTTATAACTATTGAAATTGAGAAATCGTACATTCAGGTGTATGATAAACAGCTCGAAATGTGGACAACGATAGAAAAAGACACTGCTGTTTAGATAGGTATTGATAAGTATTAGATGTAGCAAGGTTGAGAAAACGTGGATATTCAGAGAAGAAGCAGAAGCTTGAAAAAGTGAATTACGTTGAAATGGGAGATTTTACAAATATGGGGAATGTTAAATATCAGCAGTTAGAGAAAATGCTACACCTTTGACAAAAGCTAGCTTTTGATATTTTGCTATGCACAGGCAACCACGTTTGCTCAAATTGATTGATATGCAGAAATAGATAGTGCAGCCAATGCAGAGAAGCTGTGAAACTGCAGAATTTGATCAATTACAAGAAATTGTGAACTTTCTTGATATGGAAACCAGATGAGTTGAAAAATATAGGAATGGAGATATGGAAGGCATACTTGAACAAAGAACATTGAAAAATGAATAGTTTTTTAGAAACAGATGTATTGGTATAGTTCGACAATAGAAGTTATTGGAGATGGAGCAATTGATTGAATTGAAGAAAGTTGTACATTCAGTGAAAGAGCAGATCATACAAACAGCGAAGTTGATGCAAATGGAAGATTTTGCAAATATTTCGAATAAGATATATCTGCTGACAGAGAAAATGCTTCATTATGCCTTATTGCTCGAAATTGACAGTTTGATAAATACCGAGAACCACGTTTGCTTCAACTGAAGAAAAGGAGAAATTGAAGTTGCAGAGAATGCAGATAGCCTGCAATTGTGCTCATTAAAAGAAATATTCGAAAATGAGATTTTGATAGATGCAGACAACTATTTTGCTTATAACTATTGAAATTGAGAAATCGTACATTCAGGTGTATGATAAACAGCTCGAAATGTGGACAACAATAGAAAAAGAGGCTGCTGTTTAGATAGGCATTGATAATTAATAGATGTAGCAAGGTTGAGAAAACGTGGATATTCAGAGAAGAAGCAGAAGCTTGAAAAAGTGAATTACGTTGAAATGGGAGATTTTACAAATATGGGGAATGTTAAATATCAGCAGTTAGAGAAAATGCTACACCTTTGACAAAAGCTAGCTTTTGATATTTTGCTATGCACAGGCAACCACGTTTGCTCAAATTGATTGATATGCAGAAATAGATAGTGCAGCCAATGCAGAGAAGTTGTGAAACTGCAGAATTTGATCAATTACAAGAAATTATGAACTTTCTTGATATGGAAACCAGATTAGATGAAAAATATAGGAATGGAGATATTGAAGGCATACTTGAAAAAGAACATTGAAAAATGAATCGTTTTTTAGAAACAGATGTATTGGTATAGTTCGACAATAGAAGTTATTGGAGATGGAGCAATTGATTGACTTGAAGAAAGTTGTACATTCAGTGAAAGAGCAGATCATAAAAACAGCGAAGTTGATGCAAATGGAAGATTTTGCAAATATTTCGAATAAGATATATCTGCTGACAGAGAAAATGCTTCATTATGCCTTATTGCTCGAAATTGACAGTTTGATAAATACCGAGAACCACGTTTGCTTCAACTGAAGAAAAGGAGAAATTGAAGTTGCAGAGAATGCAGATAGCCTGCAATTGTGCTCATTAAAAGAAATATTCGAAAATGAGATTTTGACAGATGCAGACAACTATTTTGCTTATAACTATTGAAATTGAGAAATCGTACATTCAGGTGTATGATAAACAGCTCGAAATGTGGACAACGATAGAAAAAGACACTGCTGTTTAGATAGGTATTGATAAGTATTAGATGTAGCAAGGTTGAGAAAACGTGGATATTCAGAGAAGAAGCAGAAGCTTGAAAAAGTGAATTACGTTGAAATGGGAGATTTTACAAATATGGGGAATGTTAAATATCAGCAGTTAGAGAAAATGCTACACCTTTGACAAAAGCTAGCTTTTGATATTTTGCTATGCACAGGCAACCACGTTTGCTCAAATTGATTGATATGCAGAAATAGATAGTGCAGCCAATGCAGAGAAGCTGTGAAACTGCAGAATTTGATCAATTACAAGAAATTGTGAACTTTCTTGATATGGAAACCAGATGAGTTGAAAAATATAGGAATGGAGATATGGAAGGCATACTTGAACAAAGAACATTGAAAAATGAATAGTTTTTTAGAAACAGATGTATTGGTATAGTTCGACAATAGAAGTTATTGGAGATGGAGCAATTGATTGAATTGAAGAAAGTTGTACATTCAGTGAAAGAGCAGATCATACAAACAGCGAAGTTGATGCAAATGGAAGATTTTGCAAATATTTCGAATAAGATATATCTGCTGACAGAGAAAATGCTTCATTATGCCTTATTGCTCGAAATTGACAGTTTGATAAATACCGAGAACCACGTTTGCTTCAACTGAAGAAAAGGAGAAATTGAAGTTGCAGAGAATGCAGATAGCCTGCAATTGTGCTCATTAAAAGAAATATTCGAAAATGAGATTTTGATAGATGCAGACAACTATTTTGCTTATAACTATTGAAATTGAGAAATCGTACATTCAGGTGTATGATAAACAGCTCGAAATGTGGACAACAATAGAAAAAGAGGCTGCTGTTTAGATAGGCATTGATAATTAATAGATGTAGCAAGGTTGAGAAAACGTGGATATTCAGAGAAGAAGCAGAAGCTTGAAAAAGTGAATTACGTTGAAATGGGAGATTTTACAAATATGGGGAATGTTAAATATCAGCAGTTAGAGAAAATGCTACACCTTTGACAAAAGCTAGCTTTTGATATTTTGCTATGCACAGGCAACCACGTTTGCTCAAATTGATTGATATGCAGAAATAGATAGTGCAGCCAATGCAGAGAAGTTGTGAAACTGCAGAATTTGATCAATTACAAGAAATTATGAACTTTCTTGATATGGAAACCAGATTAGATGAAAAATATAGGAATGGAGATATTGAAGGCATACTTGAAAAAGAACATTGAAAAATGAATCGTTTTTTAGAAACAGATGTATTGGTATAGTTCGACAATAGAAGTTATTGGAGATGGAGCAATTGATTGACTTGAAGAAAGTTGTACATTCAGTGAAAGAGCAGATCATAAAAACAGCGAAGTTGATGCAAATGGAAGATTTTGCAAATATTTCGAATAAGATATATCTGCTGACAGAGAAAATGCTTCATTATGCCTTATTGCTCGAAATTGACAGTTTGATAAATACCGAGAACCACGTTTGCTTCAACTGAAGAAAAGGAGAAATTGAAGTTGCAGAGAATGCAGATAGCCTGCAATTGTGCTCATTAAAAGAAATATTCGAAAATGAGATTTTGACAGATGCAGACAACTATTTTGCTTATAACTATTGAAATTGAGAAATCGTACATTCAGGTGTATGATAAACAGCTCGAAATGTGGACAACGATAGAAAAAGACACTGCTGTTTAGATAGGCATTGATAATTATTAGATGTAGCAAGGTTGAGAAAAAGTAAGTAACTTGGATATTCAGAGAAGAAGCAGAAGCTTGAAAAAGTGAATTACGTTGAAATGGGAGATTTTACAAAGATGGGGAATGAGAAATATCAGCAGTTAGAGAAAATGCTGCACCTTTGACAAAAGCTAGCTTATGATATTTTGCTATGCACAGGCAACCACGTTTGCTCAAATTGATTGATACGCAGAAATAGATAGTGCAGCCAATGCAGAGAAGCTGTGAAACTGCAGAATTTGATCAATTACAAGAAATTGTGAACTTTCTTGATATGTAAACAAGATTAGTTGAAAAATATAGGAATGGAGATATTGAAGGTATACTTGAACAAAGTACATTGAAAAATGAATAGTTGTTTAGAAATAGATGTATTGGCATAGATCGACAATAGAAGTTATTGGAGATGGAGCAATTGATTCAATTGAAGAAAGTTGTACATTCAGTGAAAGAGCAGATCAGACAAACGGCGAATTCGATGCAAATGGAAGATTTTGCAAATCGTTCGAATAAGATATATCTGCTGATGGAGAAAATGCTTCATTAAGCTTTATGGCTCGAAATTGACAGTTTGATAGTTACAGAGAGCCACTTTAGCTGAAACTGAAAGAAAGGAGAAATTGAAGTTTGCAGAGAATGCAGATAGCCTGCAATTGTGCTCAATGAAATAAATTACTCGAAAAAGAGATTTTGATAGATGCAGACAACTATTTTGCTGATAAATATTGAAATTGAGAAATGGTACATTCAGGTGTACGATACGAAGTTCAAAATGTGGAGAGTGAAAGAAAAAGAGACTGGTGTTTAGATAGGCACTGATTATTAATAGAGGTAGCAAGTTTGAGAAAAAGTAAGAAACTTCAATATTCCGAGAAGGAGCAGAAGCTCCATGAAGTGAATTTCCTCAAAGTGGGAGATTTTACAAATATGTGGATTGAGAAATATCAGCAGATAGAGAAAATTCTACAGCTTTGTCAAAAGCTAGCTTTTGATATTTTTCTATGCACTGGCAACCAGGTTTGCTCAAATTGCAGAAATAGATAGTGCAGCCAATGCAGAGAAGCTGTGAAACTGCAGAATTTGATCAATTACAAGAAATTGTGAACTTTCTTGATATGGAAACCAGATGAGTTGAAAAATATAGGAATGGAGATATTGAAGGCATAGTTGAACAAAGAACATTGAAAAATGAATAGTTTTTTAGAAATAGATGTATTGGTATAGTTCGACAATAGAAGTTATTGGAGATGGAGCAATTGATTGAATTGAAGAAAGTTGTACATTCAGTGAAAGAGCAGATCGGACAAACAGCGAAGTTGATGCAAATGGAAGATTTTGCAAATATTTCGAATAAGATATATCTGCTGACAGAGAAAATGCTTCATTATGCCTTATTGCTCGAAATTTACAGTTTGATAAATACCGAGAACCACATTTGCCTCAACTGAAGAAAAGGAGAAATTGAAGTTGCAGAGAATGCAGATAGCCTGCAATTGTGCTCATTAAAAGAAATATTCGAAAATGAGATTTTGATAGATGCAGACAACTATTTTGCTTATAACTATTGAAATTGAGAAATCGTACATTCAGGTGTATGATAAACAGCTCGAAATGTGGACAGCGATAGAGAAATAGACTGCTGTTTACATAGGCATTGATATTTAATAGATGTAGCAAGTTTGAGAAAAAGTAAGTAACTTGGAGATTCAGAGAAGAAGCAGAAGCTCGAAAAATTGAATTACGTGGAAATGGGAGATTTTACAAATATGGGGAATGAGAAATATCAGCAGTTAGAGAAAATGCTACACCTTTGACAAAAGCTAGCTTTTGATATTTTGCTATGCACAGGCAACCACGTTTGCTCAAATTGATTGATATGCAGAAATAGATAGTGCAGCCAATGCAGTGAAGCTGTGAAACTGCAGAATTTGATCAATTACAAGAAATTGTGAACTTTCTTGATATGGAAACCAGATTACTTGAAAAATATAGGAACGGAGATATTGAAGGCATACTTGAACAAAGAACATTGAAAAATGAATAGTTTTTTAGAAATAGATGTATTGGTATAGTTCGACAATAGAAGTTATTGGAGATGGAGCAATTGATTCAATTGAAGAAAGTTGTACATTCAGTGAAAGAGCAGATCAGAAGAACAACGAATTCGATGCAAATGGAAGATTTTGCAAATCGTTCGAATAAGATATATCTGCTGATGGAGAAAATGCTTCATTAAGCTTTATTGCTCGAAATTGACAGTTTGATAGTTACAGACAGCCACTTTAGCTGAAACTGAAAGAAAGGAGAAATTGAAGTTTGCAGAGAATGCAGATAGGCTGCAATTGTGCTCAATGAAATAAATTACTCGAAAATGAGATTTTGATAGATGCAGACAACTATTTTGCTTATAACTATTGAAATTGAGAAATCGTACATTCAGGTGTATGATAAACAGCTCGAAATGTGGACAGCGATAGAAAAAGAGACTGCTGTTTAGATAGGCATTGATAATTAATAGATGTAGCAAGGTTGAGAAAAAGTAAGTAACTTGGATATTCAGAGAAGAAGCAGAAGCTCGAAAAATTGAATTACGTTGAAATGGGAGATTTTACAAATATGGGGAATGTTAAATATCAGCAGTTAGAGAAAATGCTACACCTTTGACAAAAGCTAGCTTTTGATATTTTGCTATGCACAGGCAACCACGTTTGCTCAAATTGATTGATATGCAGAAATAGATAGTGCAGCCAATGCAGAGAAGCTGTGAAACTGCAGAATTTGATCAATTACAAGAAATTGTGAACTTTCTTGATATGGAAACCAGATGAGTTGAAAAATATAGGAATGGAGATATGGAAGGCATACTTGAACAAAGAACATTGAAAAATGAATAGTTTTTTAGAAACAGATGTATTGGTATAGTTCGACAATAGAAGTTATTGGAGATGGAGCAATTGATTGAATTGAAGAAAGTTGTACATTCAGTGAAAGAGCAGATCATACAAACAGCGAAGTTGATGCAAATGGAAGATTTTGCAAATATTTCGAATAAGATATATCTGCTGACAGAGAAAATGCTTCATTATGCCTTATTGCTCGAAATTGACAGTTTGATAAATACCGAGAACCACGTTTGCTTCAACTGAAGAAAAGGAGAAATTGAAGTTGCAGAGAATGCAGATAGCCTGCAATTGTGCTCATTAAAAGAAATATTCGAAAATGAGATTTTGATAGATGCAGACAACTATTTTGCTTATAACTATTGAAATTGAGAAATCGTACATTCAGGTGTATGATAAACAGCTCGAAATGTGGACAACAATAGAAAAAGAGGCTGCTGTTTAGATAGGCATTGATAATTAATAGATGTAGCAAGGTTGAGAAAACGTGGATATTCAGAGAAGAAGCAGAAGCTTGAAAAAGTGAATTACGTTGAAATGGGAGATTTTACAAATATGGGGAATGTTAAATATCAGCAGTTAGAGAAAATGCTACACCTTTGACAAAAGCTAGCTTTTGATATTTTGCTATGCACAGGCAACCACGTTTGCTCAAATTGATTGATATGCAGAAATAGATAGTGCAGCCAATGCAGAGAAGTTGTGAAACTGCAGAATTTGATCAATTACAAGAAATTATGAACTTTCTTGATATGGAAACCAGATTAGATGAAAAATATAGGAATGGAGATATTGAAGGCATACTTGAAAAAGAACATTGAAAAATGAATCGTTTTTTAGAAACAGATGTATTGGTATAGTTCGACAATAGAAGTTATTGGAGATGGAGCAATTGATTGACTTGAAGAAAGTTGTACATTCAGTGAAAGAGCAGATCATAAAAACAGCGAAGTTGATGCAAATGGAAGATTTTGCAAATATTTCGAATAAGATATATCTGCTGACAGAGAAAATGCTTCATTATGCCTTATTGCTCGAAATTGACAGTTTGATAAATACCGAGAACCACGTTTGCTTCAACTGAAGAAAAGGAGAAATTGAAGTTGCAGAGAATGCAGATAGCCTGCAATTGTGCTCATTAAAAGAAATATTCGAAAATGAGATTTTGACAGATGCAGACAACTATTTTGCTTATAACTATTGAAATTGAGAAATCGTACATTCAGGTGTATGATAAACAGCTCGAAATGTGGACAACGATAGAAAAAGACACTGCTGTTTAGATAGGCATTGATAATTATTAGATGTAGCAAGGTTGAGAAAAAGTAAGTAACTTGGATATTCAGAGAAGAAGCAGAAGCTTGAAAAAGTGAATTACGTTGAAATGGGAGATTTTACAAAGATGGGGAATGAGAAATATCAGCAGTTAGAGAAAATGCTGCACCTTTGACAAAAGCTAGCTTATGATATTTTGCTATGCACAGGCAACCACGTTTGCTCAAATTGATTGATACGCAGAAATAGATAGTGCAGCCAATGCAGAGAAGCTGTGAAACTGCAGAATTTGATCAATTACAAGAAATTGTGAACTTTCTTGATATGTAAACAAGATTAGTTGAAAAATATAGGAATGGAGATATTGAAGGTATACTTGAACAAAGTACATTGAAAAATGAATAGTTGTTTAGAAATAGATGTATTGGCATAGATCGACAATAGAAGTTATTGGAGATGGAGCAATTGATTCAATTGAAGAAAGTTGTACATTCAGTGAAAGAGCAGATCAGACAAACGGCGAATTCGATGCAAATGGAAGATTTTGCAAATCGTTCGAATAAGATATATCTGCTGATGGAGAAAATGCTTCATTAAGCTTTATGGCTCGAAATTGACAGTTTGATAGTTACAGAGAGCCACTTTAGCTGAAACTGAAAGAAAGGAGAAATTGAAGTTTGCAGAGAATGCAGATAGCCTGCAATTGTGCTCAATGAAATAAATTACTCGAAAAAGAGATTTTGATAGATGCAGACAACTATTTTGCTGATAAATATTGAAATTGAGAAATGGTACATTCAGGTGTACGATACGAAGTTCAAAATGTGGAGAGTGAAAGAAAAAGAGACTGGTGTTTAGATAGGCACTGATTATTAATAGAGGTAGCAAGTTTGAGAAAAAGTAAGAAACTTCAATATTCCGAGAAGGAGCAGAAGCTCCATGAAGTGAATTTCCTCAAAGTGGGAGATTTTACAAATATGTGGATTGAGAAATATCAGCAGATAGAGAAAATTCTACAGCTTTGTCAAAAGCTAGCTTTTGATATTTTTCTATGCACTGGCAACCAGGTTTGCTCAAATTGCAGAAATAGATAGTGCAGCCAATGCAGAGAAGCTGTGAAACTGCAGAATTTGATCAATTACAAGAAATTGTGAACTTTCTTGATATGGAAACCAGATGAGTTGAAAAATATAGGAATGGAGATATTGAAGGCATAGTTGAACAAAGAACATTGAAAAATGAATAGTTTTTTAGAAATAGATGTATTGGTATAGTTCGACAATAGAAGTTATTGGAGATGGAGCAATTGATTGAATTGAAGAAAGTTGTACATTCAGTGAAAGAGCAGATCGGACAAACAGCGAAGTTGATGCAAATGGAAGATTTTGCAAATATTTCGAATAAGATATATCTGCTGACAGAGAAAATGCTTCATTATGCCTTATTGCTCGAAATTTACAGTTTGATAAATACCGAGAACCACATTTGCCTCAACTGAAGAAAAGGAGAAATTGAAGTTGCAGAGAATGCAGATAGCCTGCAATTGTGCTCATTAAAAGAAATATTCGAAAATGAGATTTTGATAGATGCAGACAACTATTTTGCTTATAACTATTGAAATTGAGAAATCGTACATTCAGGTGTATGATAAACAGCTCGAAATGTGGACAGCGATAGAGAAATAGACTGCTGTTTACATAGGCATTGATATTTAATAGATGTAGCAAGTTTGAGAAAAAGTAAGTAACTTGGAGATTCAGAGAAGAAGCAGAAGCTCGAAAAATTGAATTACGTTGAAATGGGAGATTTTACAAATATGGGGAATGAGAAATATCAGCAGTTAGAGAAAATGCTACACCTTTGACAAAAGCTAGCTTTTGATATTTTGCTATGCACAGGCAACCACGTTTGCTCAAATTGATTGATATGCAGAAATAGATAGTGCAGCCAATGCAGTGAAGCTGTGAAACTGCAGAATTTGATCAATTACAAGAAATTGTGAACTTTCTTGATATGGAAACCAGATTACTTGAAAAATATAGGAACGGAGATATTGAAGGCATACTTGAACAAAGAACATTGAAAAATGAATAGTTTTTTAGAAATAGATGTATTGGTATAGTTCGACAATAGAAGTTATTGGAGATGGAGCAATTGATTCAATTGAAGAAAGTTGTACATTCAGTGAAAGAGCAGATCAGAAGAACAACGAATTCGATGCAAATGGAAGATTTTGCAAATCGTTCGAATAAGATATATCTGCTGATGGAGAAAATGCTTCATTAAGCTTTATTGCTCGAAATTGACAGTTTGATAGTTACAGACAGCCACTTTAGCTGAAACTGAAAGAAAGGAGAAATTGAAGTTTGCAGAGAATGCAGATAGGCTGCAATTGTGCTCAATGAAATAAATTACTCGAAAATGAGATTTTGATAGATGCAGACAACTATTTTGCTTATAACTATTGAAATTGAGAAATCGTACATTCAGGTGTATGATAAACAGCTCGAAATGTGGACAGCGATAGAAAAAGAGACTGCTGTTTAGATAGGCATTGATAATTAATAGATGTAGCAAGGTTGAGAAAAAGTAAGTAACTTGGATATTCAGAGAAGAAGCAGAAGCTCGAAAAATTGAATTACGTTGAAATGGGAGATTTTACAAATATGGGGAATGAGAAATATCAGCAGTTAGAGAAAATGCTACACCTTTGACAAAAGCTAGCTTTTGATATTTTGCTATGCACAGGCAACCACGTTTGCTCAAATTGATTAACATGCAGAAATAGATAGTACAGCCAATGCAGAGAAGCTGTCAAACTGCAGAATTTGATCAATTACAAGAAATTGTGAATGTTCTTGATATGGAACCCAGATTAGTTGAAAAATATAGGAATGGAGATATTGAAGGCAAACTTGAACAAAGAACATTGAAAAATGAATAGTTTTTTAGAAATAGATGTATTGGTAGAGTTCGACAATAGAAGTTATTGGAGATGGAGCAATTGATTGAATTGAAGAAAGTTGTACATTCAGTGAAAGAGCAGATCATACAAGCAGCAAAGTTGATGCAAATGGAAGCTTTTGCAAATATTTCGAATAAGATATATCTGCTGACAGAGAAAATGCTTCATTCTGCTTTATTGCTCGAAATTCACAGTTTGATAGATACAGAGAGCCACTTTAGCTGAAACTGAAGAAAAGGAGAAATTGAAGTTGCAGAGAATGCAGATAGCCTGCAATTGTGCTCAATAAAATAAATTACTCGAAATTGATATTTTGGTAGATGCAGACAACTATTTTGCTGATAAATATTGAAATTGAGAAATGTTACATTCAGGTGTACGATAAGAAGTTCAAAATGTGGAGAGTGAAAGAAAAAGAGACTGGTGTTTAGATAGGCACTGATAATTAATAGAGGTAGCAAGGTTGAGAAAAAGTAAGAAACTTCTATATTCCGAGAAGGAGCAGAAGCTCCAAGAAGTGAATTTCCTCAAAATGGGAGATTTTACAAATATGTGGAATGAGAAATATCAGCAGATAGAGAAAATGCTACACCTTTGTCAAAAGCTAGCTTTTGATATTTTTCTATGCACTGGCAACCAGGTTTGCTCATATTGATTGATATGCAGAAATAGATAGTGCAGCCAATGCAGAGAAGCTGAATGGAGATATTGAAGGCATACTTGAACAAAGAACATAGAAAAATGAATAGTTTTTTAGAAATAGATGTATTGGTATAGTTCGACCATAGATGTTATTGGAGATGGAGCAATTGATTGAATTGAAGAAAGTTCACATTCAGTGAAAGAGCAGATCATACAAACAGCGAATTCGATGCAAATGGAAGATTTTTGCAAATCGTTCGAATAAGATATATCTGCTGATGGAAAAAATGCTTCATTAAGCTTTATTGCTCGAAATTGAAAGTTTGATAGATACAGAGAGCCACTTTAGCTGAAACTGAAAGAAAGGAGAAATTGAAGTTTGCAGAGAATGCAGATAGGCTGCAATTGTGCTCAATGAAATAAATTACTCGAAAATGAGATTTTGATAGATGCAGACAACTATTTTGCTGATAAATATTGAAATTGAGAAATGGTACATTTAGGTGTATGATAAACAGCTCGAAATGTGGACAGCGATAGAAAAAGAGGCTGCTGTTTAGATAGGCATTGATAATTAACAGATGTAGCAAGGTTGAGAAAAAGTAAGTAACTTGGATATTCAGAGAAGAAGCAGAAGCTCGAAAAAGTGAATTACGTTGAAATGGGAGATTTTACAAATATGGGGAATGAGAAATATCAGCAATTAGAGAAAATGCTACACCGTTGACAAATGCTAGCTTTTGATATTTTGCTATGCACAGGCAACCACGTTTGCTCAAATTGATTGATACGCAGAAATAGATAGTGCAGCCAATGCAGAGAAGCTGTGAAACTGCAGAATTTGATCAATTACAAGAAATTGTGAACTTTCTTGATATGTAAACAAGATTAGTTGAAAAATATAGGAATGGAGATATTGAAGGTATACTTGAACAAAGTACATTGAAAAATGAATAGTTGTTTAGAAATAGATGTATTGGCATAGATCGACAATAGAAGTTATTGGAGATGGAGCAATTGATTCAATTGAAGAAAATTGTACATTCAGTGAAAGAGCAGATCAGACAAACGGCGAATTCGATGCAAATGGAAGATTTTGCAAATCGTTCGAATAAGATATATCTGCTGATGGAGAAAATGGTTCATTAAGCTTTATTGCTCGAAATTGACAGTTTGATAGTTACAGAGAGCCACTTTAGCTGAAACTGAAAGAAAGGGGAAATTGAAGTTTGCAGAGAATGCAGATAGCCTGCAATTGTGCTCAATGAAATAAATTACTCGAAAAAGAGATTTTGATAGATGCAGACAACTATTTTGCTGATAAATATTGAAATTGAGAAATGGTACATTCAGGTGTACGATACGAAGTTCAAAATGTGGAGAGTGAAAGAAAAAGAGACTGGTGTTTAGATAGGCACTGATTATTAATAGAGGTAGCAAGTTTGAGAAAAAGTAAGAAACTTCTATATTCCGAGATGGAGCAGAAGCTCCAAGAAGTGAATTTCCTCAAAATGGGAGATTTTACAAATATGTGGAATGAGAAATATCAGCAGATAGAGAAAATTCTACAGCTTTGTCAAAAGCTAGCTTTTGATATTTTTCTATGCACTGGCAACCAGGTTTGCTCAAATTGCAGAAATAGATAGTGCAGCCAATGCAGAGAAGCTGTGAAACTGCAGAATTTGATCAATTACAAGAAATTGTGAACTTTCTTGATATGGAAACCAGATGAGTTGAAAAATATAGGAATGGAGATTTTGAAGGCATAGTTGAACAAAGAACATTGAAAAATGAATAGTTTTTTAGAAATAGATGTATTGGTATAGTTCGACAATAGAAGTTATTGGAGATGGAGCAATTGATTGAATTGAAGAAAGTTGTACATTCAGTGAAAGAGCAGATCAGACAAACAGCGAAGTTGATGCAAATGGAAGATTTTGCAAATATTTCGAATAAGATATATCTGCTGACAGAGAAAATGCTTCATTATGCCTTATTGCTCGAAATTGACAGTTTGATAAATACCGAGAACCACGTTTGCCTCAACTGAAGAAAAGGAGAAATTGAAGTTGCAGAGAATGCAGATAGCCTGCAATTGTGCTCATTAAAAGAAATATTCGAAAATGAGATTTTGATAGATGCAGACAACTATTTTGCTTATAACTATTGAAATTGAGAAATCGTACATTCAGGTGTATGATAAACAGCTCGAAATGTGGACAGCGATAGAGAAATAGACTGCTGTTTACATAGGCATTGATATTTAATAGATGTAGCAAGTTTGAGAAAAAGTAAGTAACTTGGAGATTCAGAGAAGTAGCAGAAGCTCGAAAAATTGAATTACGTTGAAATGGGAGATTTTACAAATATGGGGAATGAGAAATATCAGCAGTTAGAGAAAATGCTACACCTTTGACAAAAGCTAGCTTTTGATATTTTGCTATGCACAGGCAACCACGTTTGCTCAAATTGATTGATATGCAGAAATAGATAGTGCAGTGAAGCTGTGAAACTGCAGAATTTGATCAATTACAAGAAATTGTGAACTTTCTTGATATGGAAACCAGATTACTTGAAAAATATAGGAACGGAGATATTGAAGGCATACTTGAACAAAGAACATTGAAAAATGAATAGTTTTTTAGAAATAGATGTATTGGTATAGTTCGACAATAGAAGTTATTGGAGATGGAGCAATTGATTCAATTGAAGAAAGTTGTACATTCAGTGAAAGAGCAGATCAGAAGAACAACGAATTCGATGCAAATGGAAGATTTTGCAAATCGTTCGAATAAGATATATCTGCTGATGGAGAAAATGCTTCATTAAGCTTTATTGCTCGAAATTGACAGTTTGATAGTTACAGACAGCCACTTTAGCTGAAACTGAAAGAAAGGAGAAATTGAAGTTTGCAGAGAATGCAGATAGGCTGCAATTGTGCTCAATGAAATAAATTACTCGAAAATGAGATTTTGATAGATGCAGACAACTATTTTGCTTATAACTATTGAAATTGAGAAATCGTACATTCAGGTGTATGATAAACAGCTCGAAATGTGGACAGCGATAGAAAAAGAGACTGCTGTTTAGATAGGCATTGATAATTAATAGATGTAGCAAGGTTGAGAAAAAGTAAGTAACTTGGATATTCAGAGAAGAAGCAGAAGCTTGAAAAAGTGAATTACGTTGAAATGGGAGATTTTACAAAGATGGGGAATGAGAAATATCAGCAGTTAGAGAAAATGCTGCACCTTTGACAAAAGCTAGCTTATGATATTTTGCTATGCACAGGCAACCACGTTTGCTCAAATTGATTGATACGCAGAAATAGATAGTGCAGCCAATGCAGAGAAGCTGTGAAACTGCAGAATTTGATCAATTACAAGAAATTGTGAACTTTCTTGATATGTAAACAAGATTAGTTGAAAAATATAGGAATGGAGATATTGAAGGTATACTTGAACAAAGTACATTGAAAAATGAATAGTTGTTTAGAAATAGATGTATTGGCATAGATTGACAATAGAAGTTATTGGAGATGGAGCAATTGATTCAATTGAAGAAAGTTGTACATTCAGTGAAAGAGCAGATCAGACAAACGGCGAATTCGATGCAAATGGAAGATTTTGCAAATCGTTCGAATAAGATATATCTGCTGATGGAGAAAATGCTTCATTAAGCTTTATGGCTCGAAATTGACAGTTTGATAGTTACAGAGAGCCACTTTAGCTGAAACTGAAAGAAAGGAGAAATTGAAGTTTGCAGAGAATGCAGATAGCCTGCAATTGTGCTCAATGAAATAAATTACTCGAAAAAGAGATTTTGATAGATGCAGACAACTATTTTGCTGATAAATATTGAAATTGAGAAATGGTACATTCAGGTGTACGATACGAAGTTCAAAATGTGGAGAGTGAAAGAAAAAGAGACTGGTGTTTAGATAGGCACTGATTATTAATAGAGGTAGCAAGTTTGAGAAAAAGTAAGAAACTTCAATATTCCGAGAAGGAGCAGAAGCTCCATGAAGTGAATTTCCTCAAAGTGGGAGATTTTACAAATATGTGGATTGAGAAATATCAGCAGATAGAGAAAATTCTACAGCTTTGTCAAAAGCTAGCTTTTGATATTTTTCTATGCACTGGCAACCAGGTTTGCTCAAATTGCAGAAATAGATAGTGCAGCCAATGCAGAGAAGCTGTGAAACTGCAGAATTTGATCAATTACAAGAAATTGTGAACTTTCTTGATATGGAAACCAGATGAGTTGAAAAATATAGGAATGGAGATATTGAAGGCATAGTTGAACAAAGAACATTGAAAAATGAATAGTTTTTTAGAAATAGATGTATTGGTATAGTTCGACAATAGAAGTTATTGGAGATGGAGCAATTGATTGAATTGAAGAAAGTTGTACATTCAGTGAAAGAGCAGATCGGACAAACAGCGAAGTTGATGCAAATGGAAGATTTTGCAAATATTTCGAATAAGATATATCTGCTGACAGAGAAAATGCTTCATTATGCCTTATTGCTCGAAATTTACAGTTTGATAAATACCAAGAACCACATTTGCCTCAACTGAAGAAAAGGAGAAATTGAAGTTGCAGAGAATGCAGATAGCCTGCAATTGTGCTCATTAAAAGAAATATTCGAAAATGAGATTTTGATAGATGCAGACAACTATTTTGCTTATAACTATTGAAATTGAGAAATCGTACATTCAGGTGTATGATAAACAGCTCGAAATGTGGACAGCGATAGAGAAATAGACTGCTGTTTACATAGGCATTGATATTTAATAGATGTAGCAAGTTTGAGAAAAAGTAAGTAACTTGGAGATTCAGAGAAGAAGCAGAAGCTCGAAAAATTGAATTACGTTGAAATGGGAGATTTTACAAATATGGGGAATGAGAAATATCAGCAGTTAGAGAAAATGCTACACCTTTGACAAAAGCTAGCTTTTGATATTTTGCTATGCACAGGCAACCACGTTTGCTCAAATTGATTGATATGCAGAAATAGATAGTGCAGCCAATGCAGTGAAGCTGTGAAACTGCAGAATTTGATCAATTACAAGAAATTGTGAACTTTCTTGATATGGAAACCAGATTACTTGAAAAATATAGGAACGGAGATATTGAAGGCATACTTGAACAAAGAACATTGAAAAATGAATAGTTTTTTAGAAATAGATGTATTGGTATAGTTCGACAATAGAAGTTATTGGAGATGGAGCAATTGATTCAATTGAAGAAAGTTGTACATTCAGTGAAAGAGCAGATCAGAAGAACAACGAATTCGATGCAAATGGAAGATTTTGCAAATCGTTCGAATAAGATATATCTGCTGATGGAGAAAATGCTTCATTAAGCTTTATTGCTCGAAATTGACAGTTTGATAGTTACAGACAGCCACTTTAGCTGAAACTGAAAGAAAGGAGAAATTGAAGTTTGCAGAGAATGCAGATAGGCTGCAATTGTGCTCAATGAAATAAATTACTCGAAAATGAGATTTTGATAGATGCAGACAACTATTTTGCTTATAACTATTGAAATTGAGAAATCGTACATTCAGGTGTATGATAAACAGCTCGAAATGTGGACAGCGATAGAAAAAGAGACTGCTGTTTAGATAGGCATTGATAATTAATAGATGTAGCAAGGTTGAGAAAAAGTAAGTAACTTGGATATTCAGAGAAGAAGCAGAAGCTCGAAAAATTGAATTACGTTGAAATGGGAGATTTTACAAATATGGGGAATGTTAAATATCAGCAGTTAGAGAAAATGCTACACCTTTGACAAAAGCTAGCTTTTGATATTTTGCTATGCACAGGCAACCACGTTTGCTCAAATTGATTGATATGCAGAAATAGATAGTGCAGCCAATGCAGAGAAGCTGTGAAACTGCAGAATTTGATCAATTACAAGAAATTGTGAACTTTCTTGATATGGAAACCAGATGAGTTGAAAAATATAGGAATGGAGATATGGAAGGCATACTTGAACAAAGAACATTGAAAAATGAATAGTTTTTTAGAAACAGATGTATTGGTATAGTTCGACAATAGAAGTTATTGGAGATGGAGCAATTGATTGAATTGAAGAAAGTTGTACATTCAGTGAAAGAGCAGATCATACAAACAGCGAAGTTGATGCAAATGGAAGATTTTGCAAATATTTCGAATAAGATATATCTGCTGACAGAGAAAATGCTTCATTATGCCTTATTGCTCGAAATTGACAGTTTGATAAATACCGAGAACCACGTTTGCTTCAACTGAAGAAAAGGAGAAATTGAAGTTGCAGAGAATGCAGATAGCCTGCAATTGTGCTCATTAAAAGAAATATTCGAAAATGAGATTTTGATAGATGCAGACAACTATTTTGCTTATAACTATTGAAATTGAGAAATCGTACATTCAGGTGTATGATAAACAGCTCGAAATGTGGACAACAATAGAAAAAGAGGCTGCTGTTTAGATAGGCATTGATAATTAATAGATGTAGCAAGGTTGAGAAAACGTGGATATTCAGAGAAGAAGCAGAAGCTTGAAAAAGTGAATTACGTTGAAATGGGAGATTTTACAAATATGGGGAATGTTAAATATCAGCAGTTAGAGAAAATGCTACACCTTTGACAAAAGCTAGCTTTTGATATTTTGCTATGCACAGGCAACCACGTTTGCTCAAATTGATTGATATGCAGAAATAGATAGTGCAGCCAATGCAGAGAAGTTGTGAAACTGCAGAATTTGATCAATTACAAGAAATTATGAACTTTCTTGATATGGAAACCAGATTAGATGAAAAATATAGGAATGGAGATATTGAAGGCATACTTGAAAAAGAACATTGAAAAATGAATCGTTTTTTAGAAACAGATGTATTGGTATAGTTCGACAATAGAAGTTATTGGAGATGGAGCAATTGATTGACTTGAAGAAAGTTGTACATTCAGTGAAAGAGCAGATCATAAAAACAGCGAAGTTGATGCAAATGGAAGATTTTGCAAATATTTCGAATAAGATATATCTGCTGACAGAGAAAATGCTTCATTATGCCTTATTGCTCGAAATTGACAGTTTGATAAATACCGAGAACCACGTTTGCTTCAACTGAAGAAAAGGAGAAATTGAAGTTGCAGAGAATGCAGATAGCCTGCAATTGTGCTCATTAAAAGAAATATTCGAAAATGAGATTTTGACAGATGCAGACAACTATTTTGCTTATAACTATTGAAATTGAGAAATCGTACATTCAGGTGTATGATAAACAGCTCGAAATGTGGACAACGATAGAAAAAGACACTGCTGTTTAGATAGGCATTGATAATTATTAGATGTAGCAAGGTTGAGAAAAAGTAAGTAACTTGGATATTCAGAGAAGAAGCAGAAGCTTGAAAAAGTGAATTACGTTGAAATGGGAGATTTTACAAAGATGGGGAATGAGAAATATCAGCAGTTAGAGAAAATGCTGCACCTTTGACAAAAGCTAGCTTATGATATTTTGCTATGCACAGGCAACCACGTTTGCTCAAATTGATTGATACGCAGAAATAGATAGTGCAGCCAATGCAGAGAAGCTGTGAAACTGCAGAATTTGATCAATTACAAGAAATTGTGAACTTTCTTGATATGTAAACAAGATTAGTTGAAAAATATAGGAATGGAGATATTGAAGGTATACTTGAACAAAGTACATTGAAAAATGAATAGTTGTTTAGAAATAGATGTATTGGCATAGATCGACAATAGAAGTTATTGGAGATGGAGCAATTGATTCAATTGAAGAAAGTTGTACATTCAGTGAAAGAGCAGATCAGACAAACGGCGAATTCGATGCAAATGGAAGATTTTGCAAATCGTTCGAATAAGATATATCTGCTGATGGAGAAAATGCTTCATTAAGCTTTATGGCTCGAAATTGACAGTTTGATAGTTACAGAGAGCCACTTTAGCTGAAACTGAAAGAAAGGAGAAATTGAAGTTTGCAGAGAATGCAGATAGCCTGCAATTGTGCTCAATGAAATAAATTACTCGAAAAAGAGATTTTGATAGATGCAGACAACTATTTTGCTGATAAATATTGAAATTGAGAAATGGTACATTCAGGTGTACGATACGAAGTTCAAAATGTGGAGAGTGAAAGAAAAAGAGACTGGTGTTTAGATAGGCACTGATTATTAATAGAGGTAGCAAGTTTGAGAAAAAGTAAGAAACTTCAATATTCCGAGAAGGAGCAGAAGCTCCATGAAGTGAATTTCCTCAAAGTGGGAGATTTTACAAATATGTGGATTGAGAAATATCAGCAGATAGAGAAAATTCTACAGCTTTGTCAAAAGCTAGCTTTTGATATTTTTCTATGCACTGGCAACCAGGTTTGCTCAAATTGCAGAAATAGATAGTGCAGCCAATGCAGAGAAGCTGTGAAACTGCAGAATTTGATCAATTACAAGAAATTGTGAACTTTCTTGATATGGAAACCAGATGAGTTGAAAAATATAGGAATGGAGATATTGAAGGCATAGTTGAACAAAGAACATTGAAAAATGAATAGTTTTTTAGAAATAGATGTATTGGTATAGTTCGACAATAGAAGTTATTGGAGATGGAGCAATTGATTGAATTGAAGAAAGTTGTACATTCAGTGAAAGAGCAGATCGGACAAACAGCGAAGTTGATGCAAATGGAAGATTTTGCAAATATTTCGAATAAGATATATCTGCTGACAGAGAAAATGCTTCATTATGCCTTATTGCTCGAAATTGACAGTTTGATAAATACCGAGAACCACATTTGCCTCAACTGAAGAAAAGGAGAAATTGAAGTTGCAGAGAATGCAGATAGCCTGCAATTGTGCTCATTAAAAGAAATATTCGAAAATGAGATTTTGATAGATGCAGACAACTATTTTGCTTATAACTATTGAAATTGAGAAATCGTACATTCAGGTGTATGATAAACAGCTCGAAATGTGGACAGCGATAGAGAAATAGACTGCTGTTTACATAGGCATTGATATTTAATAGATGTAGCAAGTTTGAGAAAAAGTAAGTAACTTGGAGATTCAGAGAAGAAGCAGAAGCTCGAAAAATTGAATTACGTTGAAATGGGAGATTTTACAAATATGGGGAATGAGAAATATCAGCAGTTAGAGAAAATGCTACACCTTTGACAAAAGCTAGCTTTTGATATTTTGCTATGCACAGGCAACCACGTTTGCTCAAATTGATTGATATGCAGAAATAGATAGTGCAGCCAATGCAGTGAAGCTGTGAAACTGCAGAATTTGATCAATTACAAGAAATTGTGAACTTTCTTGATATGGAAACCAGATTACTTGAAAAATATAGGAACGGAGATATTGAAGGCATACTTGAACAAAGAACATTGAAAAATGAATAGTTTTTTAGAAATAGATGTATTGGTATAGTTCGACAATAGAAGTTATTGGAGATGGAGCAATTGATTGAATTGAAGAAAGTTGTACATTCAGTGAAAGAGCAGATCAGAAGAACAACGAATTCGATGCAAATGGAAGATTTTGCAAATCGTTCGAATAAGATATATCTGCTGATGGAGAAAATGCTTCATTAAGCTTTATTGCTCGAAATTGACAGTTTGATAGTTACAGACAGCCACTTTAGCTGAAACTGAAAGAAAGGAGAAATTGAAGTTTGCAGAGAATGCAGATAGGCTGCAATTGTGCTCAATGAAATAAATTACTCGAAAATGAGATTTTGATAGATGCAGACAACTATTTTGCTTATAACTATTGAAATTGAGAAATCGTACATTCAGGTGTATGATAAACAGCTCGAAATGTGGACAGCGATAGAAAAAGAGACTGCTGTTTAGATAGGCATTGATAATTAATAGATGTAGCAAGGTTGAGAAAAAGTAAGTAACTTGGATATTCAGAGAAGAAGCAGAAGCTCGAAAAATTGAATTACGTTGAAATGGGAGATTTTACAAATATGGGGAATGAGAAATATCAGCAGTTAGAGAAAATGCTACACCTTTGACAAAAGCTAGCTTTTGATATTTTGCTATGCACAGGCAACCACGTTTGCTCAAATTGATTAACATGCAGAAATAGATAGTACAGCCAATGCAGAGAAGCTGTCAAACTGCAGAATTTGATCAATTACAAGAAATTGTGAATGTTCTTGATATGGAACCCAGATTAGTTGAAAAATATAGGAATGGAGATATTGAAGGCAAACTTGAACAAAGAACATTGAAAAATGAATAGTTTTTTAGAAATAGATGTATTGGTAGAGTTCGACAATAGAAGTTATTGGAGATGGAGCAATTGATTGAATTGAAGAAAGTTGTACATTCAGTGAAAGAGCAGATCATACAAGCAGCAAAGTTGATGCAAATGGAAGATTTTGCAAATATTTCGAATAAGATATATCTGCTGACAGAGAAAATGCTTCATTCTGCTTTATTGCTCGAAATTCACAGTTTGATAGATACAGAGAGCCACTTTAGCTGAAACTGAAGAAAAGGAGAAATTGAAGTTGCAGAGAATGCAGATAGCCTGCAATTGTGCTCAATAAAATAAATTACTCGAAATTGATATTTTGGTAGATGCAGACAACTATTTTGCTGATAAATATTGAAATTGAGAAATGTTACATTCAGGTGTACGATAAGAAGTTCAAAATGTGGAGAGTGAAAGAAAAAGAGACTGGTGTTTAGATAGGCACTGATAATTAATAGAGGTAGCAAGGTTGAGAAAAAGTAAGAAACTTCTATATTCCGAGAAGGAGCAGAAGCTCCAAGAAGTGAATTTCCTCAAAATGGGAGATTTTACAAATATGTGGAATGAGAAATATCAGCAGATAGAGAAAATGCTACACCTTTGTCAAAAGCTAGCTTTTGATATTTTTCTATGCACTGGCAACCAGGTTTGCTCATATTGATTGATATGCAGAAATAGATAGTGCAGCCAATGCAGAGAAGCTGAATGGAGATATTGAAGGCATACTTGAACAAAGAACATAGAAAAATGAATAGTTTTTTAGAAATAGATGTATTGGTATAGTTCGACCATAGATGTTATTGGAGATGGAGCAATTGATTGAATTGAAGAAAGTTCACATTCAGTGAAAGAGCAGATCATACAAACAGCGAATTCGATGCAAATGGAAGATTTTTGCAAATCGTTCGAATAAGATATATCTGCTGATGGAAAAAATGCTTCATTAAGCTTTATTGCTCGAAATTGAAAGTTTGATAGATACAGAGAGCCACTTTAGCTGAAACTGAAAGAAAGGAGAAATTGAAGTTTGCAGAGAATGCAGATAGGCTGCAATTGTGCTCAATGAAATAAATTACTCGAAAATGAGATTTTGATAGATGCAGACAACTATTTTGCTGATAAATATTGAAATTGAGAAATGGTACATTTAGGTGTATGATAAACAGCTCGAAATGTGGACAGCGATAGAAAAAGAGGCTGCTGTTTAGATAGGCATTGATAATTAACAGATGTAGCAAGGTTGAGAAAAAGTAAGTAACTTGGATATTCAGAGAAGAAGCAGAAGCTCGAAAAAGTGAATTACGTTGAAATGGGAGATTTTACAAATATGGGGAATGAGAAATATCAGCAATTAGAGAAAATGCTACACCTTTGACAAATGCTAGCTTTTGATATTTTGCTATGCACAGGCAACCACGTTTGCTCAAATTGATTGATACGCAGAAATAGATAGTGCAGCCAATGCAGAGAAGCTGTGAAACTGCAGAATTTGATCAATTACAAGAAATTGTGAACTTTCTTGATATGTAAACAAGATTAGTTGAAAAATATAGGAATGGAGATATTGAAGGTATACTTGAACAAAGTACATTGAAAAATGAATAGTTGTTTAGAAATAGATGTATTGGCATAGATCGACAATAGAAGTTATTGGAGATGGAGCAATTGATTCAATTGAAGAAAATTGTACATTCAGTGAAAGAGCAGATCAGACAAACGGCGAATTCGATGCAAATGGAAGATTTTGCAAATCGTTCGAATAAGATATATCTGCTGATGGAGAAAATGCTTCATTAAGCTTTATTGCTCGAAATTGACAGTTTGATAGTTACAGAGAGCCACTTTAGCTGAAACTGAAAGAAAGGGGAAATTGAAGTTTGCAGAGAATGCAGATAGCCTGCAATTGTGCTCAATGAAATAAATTACTCGAAAAAGAGATTTTGATAGATGCAGACAACTATTTTGCTGATAAATATTGAAATTGAGAAATGGTACATTCAGGTGTACGATACGAAGTTCAAAATGTGGAGAGTGAAAGAAAAAGAGACTGGTGTTTAGATAGGCACTGATTATTAATAGAGGTAGCAAGTTTGAGAAAAAGTAAGAAACTTCTATATTCCGAGATGGAGCAGAAGCTCCAAGAAGTGAATTTCCTCAAAATGGGAGATTTTACAAATATGTGGAATGAGAAATATCAGCAGATAGAGAAAATTCTACAGCTTTGTCAAAAGCTAGCTTTTGATATTTTTCTATGCACTGGCAACCAGGTTTGCTCAAATTGCAGAAATAGATAGTGCAGCCAATGCAGAGAAGCTGTGAAACTGCAGAATTTGATCAATTACAAGAAATTGTGAACTTTCTTGATATGGAAACCAGATGAGTTGAAAAATATAGGAATGGAGATTTTGAAGGCATAGTTGAACAAAGAACATTGAAAAATGAATAGTTTTTTAGAAATAGATGTATTGGTATAGTTCGACAATAGAAGTTATTGGAGATGGAGCAATTGATTGAATTGAAGAAAGTTGTACATTCAGTGAAAGAGCAGATCAGACAAACAGCGAAGTTGATGCAAATGGAAGATTTTGCAAATATTTCGAATAAGATATATCTGCTGACAGAGAAAATGCTTCATTATGCCTTATTGCTCGAAATTGACAGTTTGATAGATACAGAGAGCCACTTTAGCTGAAACTGAAGAAAAGGAGAAATTGAAGTTGCAGAGAATGCAGATAGCCTGCAATTGTGCTCAATAAAATAAATTACTCGAAATTGATATTTTGGTAGCTGCAGACAACTATTTTGCTGATAAATATTGAAATTGAGAAATGTTACATTCAGGTGTACGATAAGAAGTTCAAAATGTGGAGAGTGAAAGAAAAAGAGACTGGTGTTTAGATAGGCACTGATAATTAATAGAGGTAGCAAGGTTGAGAAAAAGTAAGAAACTTCTATATTCCGAGAAGGAGCAGAAGCTCCAAGAAGTGAATTTCCTCAAAATGGGAGATTTTACAAATATGTGGAATGAGAAATATCAGCAGATAGAGAAAATGCTACACCTTTGTCAAAAGCTAGCTTTTGATATTTTTCTATGCACTGGCAACCAGGTTTGCTCATATTGATTGATATGCAGAAATAGATAGTGCAGCCAATGCAGAGAAGCTGAATGGAGATATTGAAGGCATACTTGAACAAAGAACATAGAAAAATGAATAGTTTTTTAGAAATAGATGTATTGGTATAGTTCGACCATAGATGTTATTGGAGATGGAGCAATTGATTGAATTGAAGAAAGTTCACATTCAGTGAAAGAGCAGATCATACAAACAGCGAATTCGATGCAAATGGAAGATTTTTGCAAATCGTTCGAATAAGATATATCTGCTGATGGAAAAAATGCTTCATTAAGCTTTATTGCTCGAAATTGAAAGTTTGATAGATACAGAGAGCCACTTTAGCTGAAACTGAAAGAAAGGAGAAATTGAAGTTTGCAGAGAATGCAGATAGGCTGCAATTGTGCTCAATGAAATAAATTACTCGAAAATGAGATTTTGATAGATGCAGACAACTATTTTGCTGATAAATATTGAAATTGAGAAATGGTACATTTAGGTGTATGATAAACAGCTCGAAATGTGGACAGCGATAGAAAAAGAGGCTGCTGTTTAGATAGGCATTGATAATTAACAGATGTAGCAAGGTTGAGAAAAAGTAAGTAACTTGGATATTCAGAGAAGAAGCAGAAGCTCGAAAAAGTGAATTACGTTGAAATGGGAGATTTTACAAATATGGGGAATGAGAAATATCAGCAATTAGAGAAAATGCTACACCTTTGACAAATGCTAGCTTTTGATATTTTGCTATGCACAGGCAACCACGTTTGCTCAAATTGATTGATACGCAGAAATAGATAGTGCAGCCAATGCAGAGAAGCTGTGAAACTGCAGAATTTGATCAATTACAAGAAATTGTGAACTTTCTTGATATGTAAACAAGATTAGTTGAAAAATATAGGAATGGAGATATTGAAGGTATACTTGAACAAAGTACATTGAAAAATGAATAGTTGTTTAGAAATAGATGTATTGGCATAGATCGACAATAGAAGTTATTGGAGATGGAGCAATTGATTCAATTGAAGAAAATTGTACATTCAGTGAAAGAGCAGATCAGACAAACGGCGAATTCGATGCAAATGGAAGATTTTGCAAATCGTTCGAATAAGATATATCTGCTGATGGAGAAAATGCTTCATTAAGCTTTATTGCTCGAAATTGACAGTTTGATAGTTACAGAGAGCCACTTTAGCTGAAACTGAAAGAAAGGGGAAATTGAAGTTTGCAGAGAATGCAGATAGCCTGCAATTGTGCTCAATGAAATAAATTACTCGAAAAAGAGATTTTGATAGATGCAGACAACTATTTTGCTGATAAATATTGAAATTGAGAAATGGTACATTCAGGTGTACGATACGAAGTTCAAAATGTGGAGAGTGAAAGAAAAAGAGACTGGTGTTTAGATAGGCACTGATTATTAATAGAGGTAGCAAGTTTGAGAAAAAGTAAGAAACTTCTATATTCCGAGATGGAGCAGAAGCTCCAAGAAGTGAATTTCCTCAAAATGGGAGATTTTACAAATATGTGGAATGAGAAATATCAGCAGATAGAGAAAATTCTACAGCTTTGTCAAAAGCTAGCTTTTGATATTTTTCTATGCACTGGCAACCAGGTTTGCTCAAATTGCAGAAATAGATAGTGCAGCCAATGCAGAGAAGCTGTGAAACTGCAGAATTTGATCAATTACAAGAAATTGTGAACTTTCTTGATATGGAAACCAGATGAGTTGAAAAATATAGGAATGGAGATTTTGAAGGCATAGTTGAACAAAGAACATTGAAAAATGAATAGTTTTTTAGAAATAGATGTATTGGTATAGTTCGACAATAGAAGTTATTGGAGATGGAGCAATTGATTGAATTGAAGAAAGTTGTACATTCAGTGAAAGAGCAGATCAGACAAACAGCGAAGTTGATGCAAATGGAAGATTTTGCAAATATTTCGAATAAGATATATCTGCTGACAGAGAAAATGCTTCATTATGCCTTATTGCTCGAAATTGACAGTTTGATAAATACCGAGAACCACGTTTGCCTCAACTGAAGAAAAGGAGAAATTGAAGTTGCAGAGAATGCAGATAGCCTGCAATTGTGCTCATTAAAAGAAATATTCGAAAATGAGATTTTGATAGATGCAGACAACTATTTTGCTTATAACTATTGAAATTGAGAAATCGTACATTCAGGTGTATGATAAACAGCTCGAAATGTGGACAGCGATAGAGAAATAGACTGCTGTTTACATAGGCATTGATATTTAATAGATGTAGCAAGTTTGAGAAAAAGTAAGTAACTTGGAGATTCAGAGAAGTAGCAGAAGCTCGAAAAATTGAATTACGTTGAAATGGGAGATTTTACAAATATGGGGAATGAGAAATATCAGCAGTTAGAGAAAATGCTACACCTTTGACAAAAGCTAGCTTTTGATATTTTGCTATGCACAGGCAACCACGTTTGCTCAAATTGATTGATATGCAGAAATAGATAGTGCAGCCAATGCAGTGAAGCTGTGAAACTGCAGAATTTGATCAATTACAAGAAATTGTGAACTTTCTTGATATGGAAACCAGATTACTTGAAAAATATAGGAACGGAGATATTGAAGGCATACTTGAACAAAGAACATTGAAAAATGAATAGTTTTTTAGAAATAGATGTATTGGTATAGTTCGACAATAGAAGTTATTGGAGATGGAGCAATTGATTCAATTGAAGAAAGTTGTACATTCAGTGAAAGAGCAGATCAGAAGAACAACGAATTCGATGCAAATGGAAGATTTTGCAAATCGTTCGAATAAGATATATCTGCTGATGGAGAAAATGCTTCATTAAGCTTTATTGCTCGAAATTGACAGTTTGATAGTTACAGACAGCCACTTTAGCTGAAACTGAAAGAAAGGAGAAATTGAAGTTTGCAGAGAATGCAGATAGGCTGCAATTGTGCTCAATGAAATAAATTACTCGAAAATGAGATTTTGATAGATGCAGACAACTATTTTGCTTATAACTATTGAAATTGAGAAATCGTACATTCAGGTGTATGATAAACAGCTCGAAATGTGGACAGCGATAGAAAAAGAGACTGCTGTTTAGATAGGCATTGATAATTAATAGATGTAGCAAGGTTGAGAAAAAGTAAGTAACTTGGATATTCAGAGAAGAAGCAGAAGCTCGAAAAATTGAATTACGTTGAAATGGGAGATTTTACAAATATGGGGAATGAGAAATATCAGCAGTTAGAGAAAATGCTACACCTTTGACAAAAGCTAGCTTTTGATATTTTGCTATGCACAGGCAACCACGTTTGCTCAAATTGATTAACATGCAGAAATAGATAGTACAGCCAATGCAGAGAAGCTGTCAAACTGCAGAATTTGATCAATTACAAGAAATTGTGAATGTTCTTGATATGGAACCCAGATTAGTTGAAAAATATAGGAATGGAGATATTGAAGGCAAACTTGAACAAAGAACATTGAAAAATGAATAGTTTTTTAGAAATAGATGTATTGGTAGAGTTCGACAATAGAAGTTATTGGAGATGGAGCAATTGATTGAATTGAAGAAAGTTGTACATTCAGTGAAAGAGCAGATCATACAAGCAGCAAAGTTGATGCAAATGGAAGCTTTTGCAAATATTTCGAATAAGATATATCTGCTGACAGAGAAAATGCTTCATTCTGCTTTATTGCTCGAAATTCACAGTTTGATAGATACAGAGAGCCACTTTAGCTGAAACTGAAGAAAAGGAGAAATTGAAGTTGCAGAGAATGCAGATAGCCTGCAATTGTGCTCAATAAAATAAATTACTCGAAATTGATATTTTGGTTGATGCAGACAACTATTTTGCTGATAAATATTGAAATTGAGAAATGTTACATTCAGGTGTACGATAAGAAGTTCAAAATGTGGAGAGTGAAAGAAAAAGAGACTGGTGTTTAGATAGGCACTGATAATTAATAGAGGTAGCAAGGTTGAGAAAAAGTAAGAAACTTCTATATTCCGAGAAGGAGCAGAAGCTCCAAGAAGTGAATTTCCTCAAAATGGGAGATTTTACAAATATGTGGAATGAGAAATATCAGCAGATAGAGAAAATGCTACACCTTTGTCAAAAGCTAGCTTTTGATATTTTTCTATGCACTGGCAACCAGGTTTGCTCATATTGATTGATATGCAGAAATAGATAGTGCAGCCAATGCAGAGAAGCTGAATGGAGATATTGAAGGCATACTTGAACAAAGAACATAGAAAAATGAATAGTTTTTTAGAAATAGATGTATTGGTATAGTTCGACCATAGATGTTATTGGAGATGGAGCAATTGATTGAATTGAAGAAAGTTCACATTCAGTGAAAGAGCAGATCATACAAACAGCGAATTCGATGCAAATGGAAGATTTTTGCAAATCGTTCGAATAAGATATATCTGCTGATGGAAAAAATGCTTCATTAAGCTTTATTGCTCGAAATTGAAAGTTTGATAGATACAGAGAGCCACTTTAGCTGAAACTGAAAGAAAGGAGAAATTGAAGTTTGCAGAGAATGCAGATAGGCTGCAATTGTGCTCAATGAAATAAATTACTCGAAAATGAGATTTTGATAGATGCAGACAACTATTTTGCTGATAAATATTGAAATTGAGAAATGGTACATTTAGGTGTATGATAAACAGCTCGAAATGTGGACAGCGATAGAAAAAGAGGCTGCTGTTTAGATAGGCATTGATAATTAACAGATGTAGCAAGGTTGAGAAAAAGTAAGTAACTTGGATATTCAGAGAAGAAGCAGAAGCTCGAAAAAGTGAATTACGTTGAAATGGGAGATTTTACAAATATGGGGAATGAGAAATATCAGCAATTAGAGAAAATGCTACACCTTTGACAAATGCTAGCTTTTGATATTTTGCTATGCACAGGCAACCACGTTTGCTCAAATTGATTGATACGCAGAAATAGATAGTGCAGCCAATGCAGAGAAGCTGTGAAACTGCAGAATTTGATCAATTACAAGAAATTGTGAACTTTCTTGATATGTAAACAAGATTAGTTGAAAAATATAGGAATGGAGATATTGAAGGTATACTTGAACAAAGTACATTGAAAAATGAATAGTTGTTTAGAAATAGATGTATTGGCATAGATCGACAATAGAAGTTATTGGAGATGGAGCAATTGATTCAATTGAAGAAAATTGTACATTCAGTGAAAGAGCAGATCAGACAAACGGCGAATTCGATGCAAATGGAAGATTTTGCAAATCGTTCGAATAAGATATATCTGCTGATGGAGAAAATGCTTCATTAAGCTTTATTGCTCGAAATTGACAGTTTGATAGTTACAGAGAGCCACTTTAGCTGAAACTGAAAGAAAGGGGAAATTGAAGTTTGCAGAGAATGCAGATAGCCTGCAATTGTGCTCAATGAAATAAATTACTCGAAAAAGAGATTTTGATAGATGCAGACAACTATTTTGCTGATAAATATTGAAATTGAGAAATGGTACATTCAGGTGTACGATACGAAGTTCAAAATGTGGAGAGTGAAAGAAAAAGAGACTGGTGTTTAGATAGGCACTGATTATTAATAGAGGTAGCAAGTTTGAGAAAAAGTAAGAAACTTCTATATTCCGAGATGGAGCAGAAGCTCCAAGAAGTGAATTTCCTCAAAATGGGAGATTTTACAAATATGTGGAATGAGAAATATCAGCAGATAGAGAAAATTCTACAGCTTTGTCAAAAGCTAGCTTTTGATATTTTTCTATGCACTGGCAACCAGGTTTGCTCAAATTGCAGAAATAGATAGTGCAGCCAATGCAGAGAAGCTGTGAAACTGCAGAATTTGATCAATTACAAGAAATTGTGAACTTTCTTGATATGGAAACCAGATGAGTTGAAAAATATAGGAATGGAGATTTTGAAGGCATAGTTGAACAAAGAACATTGAAAAATGAATAGTTTTTTAGAAATAGATGTATTGGTATAGTTCGACAATAGAAGTTATTGGAGATGGAGCAATTGATTGAATTGAAGAAAGTTGTACATTCAGTGAAAGAGCAGATCAGACAAACAGCGAAGTTGATGCAAATGGAAGATTTTGCAAATATTTCGAATAAGATATATCTGCTGACAGAGAAAATGCTTCATTATGCCTTATTGCTCGAAATTGACAGTTTGATAAATACCGAGAACCACGTTTGCCTCAACTGAAGAAAAGGAGAAATTGAAGTTGCAGAGAATGCAGATAGCCTGCAATTGTGCTCATTAAAAGAAATATTCGAAAATGAGATTTTGATAGATGCAGACAACTATTTTGCTTATAACTATTGAAATTGAGAAATCGTACATTCAGGTGTATGATAAACAGCTCGAAATGTGGACAGCGATAGAGAAATAGACTGCTGTTTACATAGGCATTGATATTTAATAGATGTAGCAAGTTTGAGAAAAAGTAAGTAACTTGGAGATTCAGAGAAGTAGCAGAAGCTCGAAAAATTGAATTACGTTGAAATGGGAGATTTTACAAATATGGGGAATGAGAAATATCAGCAGTTAGAGAAAATGCTACACCTTTGACAAAAGCTAGCTTTTGATATTTTGCTATGCACAGGCAACCACGTTTGCTCAAATTGATTGATATGCAGAAATAGATAGTGCAGCCAATGCAGTGAAGCTGTGAAACTGCAGAATTTGATCAATTACAAGAAATTGTGAACTTTCTTGATATGGAAACCAGATTACTTGAAAAATATAGGAACGGAGATATTGAAGGCATACTTGAACAAAGAACATTGAAAAATGAATAGTTTTTTAGAAATAGATGTATTGGTATAGTTCGACAATAGAAGTTATTGGAGATGGAGCAATTGATTCAATTGAAGAAAGTTGTACATTCAGTGAAAGAGCAGATCAGAAGAACAACGAATTCGATGCAAATGGAAGATTTTGCAAATCGTTCGAATAAGATATATCTGCTGATGGAGAAAATGCTTCATTAAGCTTTATTGCTCGAAATTGACAGTTTGATAGTTACAGACAGCCACTTTAGCTGAAACTGAAAGAAAGGAGAAATTGAAGTTTGCAGAGAATGCAGATAGGCTGCAATTGTGCTCAATGAAATAAATTACTCGAAAATGAGATTTTGATAGATGCAGACAACTATTTTGCTTATAACTATTGAAATTGAGAAATCGTACATTCAGGTGTATAATAAACAGCTCGAAATGTGGACAGCGATAGAAAAAGAGACTGCTGTTTAGATAGGCATTGATAATTAATAGATGTAGCAAGGTTGAGAAAAAGTAAGTAACTTGGATATTCAGTGAAGAAACAGAAGCTCGAAAAAGTGAATTACGTTGAAATGGGAGATTTTACAAATATGGGGAATGAGAAATATCAGCAGTTAGAGAAAATGCTACACCTTTGACAAAAGCTAGCTTTTGATATTTTGCTATGCACAGGCAACCACGTTTGCTCAAATTGATTAACATGCAGAAATAGATAGTACAGCCAATGCAGAGAAGCTGTGAAACTGCAGAATTTGATCAATTACAAGAAATTGTGAATGTTCTTGATATGGAAACCAGATTAGTTGAAAAATATAGGAATGGAGATATTGAAGGCAAACTTGAACAAAGAACATTGAAAAATGAATAGTTTTTCAGAAATAGATGTATTGGTAGAGTTCGACAATAGAAGTTATTGGAGATGGAGCAATTGATTGAATTGAAGAAAGTTGTACATTCAGTGAAAGAGCAGATCATACAAGCAGCAAAGTTGATGCAAATGGAAGATTTTGCAAATATTTCGAATAAGATATATCTGCTGACAGAGAAAATGCTTCATTCTGCTTTATTGCTCGAAATTGACAGTTTGATAGATACAGAGAGCCACTTTAGCTGAAACTGAAGAAAAGGAGAAATTGAAGTTGCAGAGAATGCAGTTGTGCTCAATAAAATAAATTACTCGAAAATGAGATTTTGATAGATGCAGACAACTATTTTGCTGATAAATAATGAATTTGAGAAATGGTACATTCAGGTGCACGATAAGAAGTTCAAAATGTGGAGAGTGAAAGAAATAGAGACTGCTGTTGAGATAGGCACTGATAATTAATAGAGGTAGCAAGGTTGAGAAAAAGTGAGAAACTTCAATATTCTGAGAAGGAGCAGAAGCTCCAAGAAGTGAATTTCCTCAAAATGGGATAAATTACAAATATGTGGAATGAGGAATATCAGCAGATAGAGAAAATGCTACACCGTTGACAAAAGCTAGCTTTTGATATTTTGCTATGCACTGGCAACCACGTTTGCTCAAATTGATTGATATGCAGAAATAGATAGTGCAGCCAATGCAGAGAAGCTGTGAAACTGCAGAATTTGATCAATTACAAGAAATTGTGAACTTTCTTGATATGGAAACCAGATTAGTTGAAAAATTTATGAATGGCGATATTGAAGGCATACTTGAACAAAGAACATTGAAAAATGAATCGTTATTTAGAAATAGATGTATTGGTATAGTTCGACCATAGATGTTATTGGAGATGGAGCAATTGATTGAATTGAAGAAAGTTGCACATTCAGTGAAAGAGCAGATCATACAAACAGCGAAGTTGATGCAAATGGAAGATTTTGCAAATATTTCGAATAAGATATATCTGCTGACAGAGAAAATGCTTCATTATGCCTTATTGCTCGAAATTGACAGTTTGATAAAAAGCGAGAGCCACTTTAGCTGAAGCTGAAAGAAAGGAGAAATTGAAGTTTGCAGAGAATGCAGATAGCCTGCAATTGTGCTCAATAAAATAAATTACTCGAAAAAGAGATTTTGATAGATGCAGACAACTATTTTGCTGCTAAATATTGAAATTGAGAAATGGTACATTCAGGTGTACGATACGAAGTTCAAAATGTGGAGAGTGAAAGAAAAAGAGACTGGTGTTTAGATAGGCACTGATTATTAATAGAGGTAGCAAGTTTGAGAAAAAGTAAGAAACTTCTATATTCCCAGAAGGAGCAGAAGCTCCAAGAAGTGAATTTCCTCAAAATGGGAGATTTTACAAATATGTGGAATGAGAAATATCAGCAGTTAGAGAAAATTCTACAGCTTTGTCAAAAGCTAGCTTTTGATATTTTTCTATGCACTGGCAACCAGGTTTGCTCAAATTGCAGAAATAGATAGTGCAGCCAATGCAGAGAAGCTGTGAAACTGCAGAATTTGATCAATTACAAGAAATTGTGAACTTTCTTGATATGGAAACCAGATGAGTTGAAAAATATAGGAATGGAGATATTGAAGGCATAGTTGAACAAAGAACATTGAAAAATGAATAGTTTTTTAGAAATAGATGTATTGGTATAGTTCGACAGTAGAAGTTATTGGAGATGGAGCAATTGATTGAATTGAAGAAGGTTGTACATTCAGTGAAAGAGCAGATCGGACAAACAGCGAAGTTGATGCAAATGGAAGATTTTGCAAATATTTCGAATAAGATATATCTGCTGACAGAGAAAATGCTTCATTATGCCTTATTGCTCGAAATTGACAGTTTGATAAATACCGAGAACCACGTTTGCTTCAACTGAAGAAAAGGAGAAATTGAAGTTGCAGAGAATGCAGGTAGCCTGCAATTGTGCTCATTAAAAGAAATAATCGAAAATTAGATTTTGATAGCTGCAGACAACTATTTTGCTTATAACTATTGAAATTGAGAAATCGTACATTCAGGTGTATGATAAACAGCTCGAAATGTGGACAGCGATAGAGAAATAGACTGCTGTTTACATAGGCATTGATATTTAATAGATGTAGCAAGTTTGAGAAAAAGTAAGTAACTTGGAGATTCAGAGAAGTAGCAGAAGCTCGAAAAATTGAATTACGTTGAAATGGGAGATTTTACAAATATGGGGAATGAGAAATATCAGCAGTTAGAGAAAATGCTACACCTTTGACAAAAGCTAGCTTTTGATATTTTGCTATGCACAGGCAACCACGTTTGCTCAAATTGATTGATATGCAGAAATAGATAGTGCAGCCAATGCAGTGAAGCTGTGAAACTGCAGAATTTGATCAATTACAAGAAATTGTGAACTTTCTTGATATGGAAACCAGATTACTTGAAAAATATAGGAACGGAGATATTGAAGGCATACTTGAACAAAGAACATTGAAAAATGAATAGTTTTTTAGAAATAGATGTATTGGTATAGTTCGACAATAGAAGTTATTGGAGATGGAGCAATTGATTCAATTGAAGAAAGTTGTACATTCAGTGAAAGAGCAGATCAGAAGAACAACGAATTCGATGCAAATGGAAGATTTTGCAAATCGTTCGAATAAGATATATCTGCTGATGGAGAAAATGCTTCATTAAGCTTTATTGCTCGAAATTGACAGTTTGATAGTTACAGACAGCCACTTTAGCTGAAACTGAAAGAAAGGAGAAATTGAAGTTTGCAGAGAATGCAGATAGGCTGCAATTGTGCTCAATGAAATAAATTACTCGAAAATGAGATTTTGATAGATGCAGACAACTATTTTGCTTATAACTATTGAAATTGAGAAATCGTACATTCAGGTGTATAATAAACAGCTCGAAATGTGGACAGCGATAGAAAAAGAGACTGCTGTTTAGATAGGCATTGATAATTAATAGATGTAGCAAGGTTGAGAAAAAGTAAGTAACTTGGATATTCAGTGAAGAAACAGAAGCTCGAAAAAGTGAATTACGTTGAAATGGGAGATTTTACAAATATGGGGAATGGGAAATATCAGCAGTTAGAGAAAATGCTACACCTTTGACAAAAGCTAGCTTTTGATATTTTGCTATGCACAGGCAACCACGTTTGCTCAAATTGATTAACATGCAGAAATAGATAGTACAGCCAATGCAGAGAAGCTGTGAAACTGCAGAATTTGATCAATTACAAGAAATTGTGAATGTTCTTGATATGGAAACCAGATTAGTTGAAAAATATAGGAATGGAGATATTGAAGGCAAACTTGAACAAAGAACATTGAAAAATGAATAGTTTTTCAGAAATAGATGTATTGGTAGAGTTCGACAATAGAAGTTATTGGAGATGGAGCAATTGATTGAATTGAAGAAAGTTGTACATTCAGTGAAAGAGCAGATCATACAAGCAGCAAAGTTGATGCAAATGGAAGATTTTGCAAATATTTCGAATAAGATATATCTGCTGACAGAGAAAATGCTTCATTCTGCTTTATTGCTCGAAATTGACAGTTTGATAGATACAGAGAGCCACTTTAGCTGAAACTGAAGAAAAGGAGAAATTGAAGTTGCAGAGAATGCAGTTGTGCTCAATAAAATAAATTACTCGAAAATGAGATTTTGATAGATGCAGACAACTATTTTGCTGATAAATAATGAATTTGAGAAATGGTACATTCAGGTGCACGATAAGAAGTTCAAAATGTGGAGAGTGAAAGAAATAGAGACTGCTGTTGAGATAGGCACTGATAATTAATAGAGGTAGCAAGGTTGAGAAAAAGTGAGAAACTTCAATATTCTGAGAAGGAGCAGAAGCTCCAAGAAGTGAATTTCCTCAAAATGGGATAAATTACAAATATGTGGAATGAGGAATATCAGCAGATAGAGAAAATGCTACACCGTTGACAAAAGCTAGCTTTTGATATTTTGCTATGCACTGGCAACCACGTTTGCTCAAATTGATTGATATGCAGAAATAGATAGTGCAGCCAATGCAGAGAAGCTGTGAAACTGCAGAATTTGATCAATTACAAGAAATTGTGAACTTTCTTGATATGGAAACCAGATTAGTTGAAAAATTTATGAATGGCGATATTGAAGGCATACTTGAACAAAGAACATTGAAAAATGAATCGTTATTTAGAAATAGATGTATTGGTATAGTTCGACCATAGATGTTATTGGAGATGGAGCAATTGATTGAATTGAAGAAAGTTGCACATTCAGTGAAAGAGCAGATCATACAAACAGCGAAGTTGATGCAAATGGAAGATTTTGCAAATATTTCGAATAAGATATATCTGCTGACAGAGAAAATGCTTCATTATGCCTTATTGCTCGAAATTGACAGTTTGATAAAAAGCGAGAGCCACTTTAGCTGAAGCTGAAAGAAAGGGGAAATTGAAGTTTGCAGAGAATGCAGATAGCCTGCAATTGTGCTCAATAAAATAAATTACTCGAAAAAGAGATTTTGATAGATGCAGACAACTATTTTGCTGCTAAATATTGAAATTGAGAAATGGTACATTCAGGTGTACGATACGAAGTTCAAAATGTGGAGAGTGAAAGAAAAAGAGACTGGTGTTTAGATAGGCACTGATTATTAATAGAGGTAGCAAGTTTGAGAAAAAGTAAGAAACTTCTATATTCCCAGAAGGAGCAGAAGCTCCAAGAAGTGAATTTCCTCAAAATGGGAGATTTTACAAATATGTGGAATGAGAAATATCAGCAGTTAGAGAAAATTCTACAGCTTTGTCAAAAGCTAGCTTTTGATATTTTTCTATGCACTGGCAACCAGGTTTGCTCAAATTGCAGAAATAGATAGTGCAGCCAATGCAGAGAAGCTGTGAAACTGCAGAATTTGATCAATTACAAGAAATTGTGAACTTTCTTGATATGGAAACCAGATGAGTTGAAAAATATAGGAATGGAGATATTGAAGGCATAGTTGAACAAAGAACATTGAAAAATGAATAGTTTTTTAGAAATAGATGTATTGGTATAGTTCGACAGTAGAAGTTATTGGAGATGGAGCAATTGATTGAATTGAAGAAGGTTGTACATTCAGTGAAAGAGCAGATCGGACAAACAGCGAAGTTGATGCAAATGGAAGATTTTGCAAATATTTCGAATAAGATATATCTGCTGACAGAGAAAATGCTTCATTATGCCTTATTGCTCGAAATTGACAGTTTGATAAATACCGAGAACCACGTTTGCTTCAACTGAAGAAAAGGAGAAATTGAAGTTGCAGAGAATGCAGGTAGCCTGCAATTGTGCTCATTAAAAGAAATAATCGAAAATTAGATTTTGATAGCTGCAGACAACTATTTTGCTTATAACTATTGAAATTGAGAAATCGTACATTCAGGTGTATGATAAACAGCTCGAAATGTGGACAGCGATAGAGAAATAGACTGCTGTTTACATAGGCATTGATATTTAATAGATGTAGCAAGTTTGAGAAAAAGTAAGTAACTTGGAGATTCAGAGAAGTAGCAGAAGCTCGAAAAATTGAATTACGTTGAAATGGGAGATTTTACAAATATGGGGAATGAGAAATATCAGCAGTTAGAGAAAATGCTACACCTTTGACAAAAGCTAGCTTTTGATATTTTGCTATGCACAGGCAACCACGTTTGCTCAAATTGATTGATATGCAGAAATAGATAGTGCAGCCAATGCAGTGAAGCTGTGAAACTGCAGAATTTGATCAATTACAAGAAATTGTGAACTTTCTTGATATGGAAACCAGATTACTTGAAAAATATAGGAACGGAGATATTGAAGGCATACTTGAACAAAGAACATTGAAAAATGAATAGTTTTTTAGAAATAGATGTATTGGTATAGTTCGACAATAGAAGTTATTGGAGATGGAGCAATTGATTCAATTGAAGAAAGTTGTACATTCAGTGAAAGAGCAGATCAGAAGAACAACGAATTCGATGCAAATGGAAGATTTTGCAAATCGTTCGAATAAGATATATCTGCTGATGGAGAAAATGCTTCATTAAGCTTTATTGCTCGAAATTGACAGTTTGATAGTTACAGACAGCCACTTTAGCTGAAACTGAAAGAAAGGAGAAATTGAAGTTTGCAGAGAATGCAGATAGGCTGCAATTGTGCTCAATGAAATAAATTACTCGAAAATGAGATTTTGATAGATGCAGACAACTATTTTGCTTATAACTATTGAAATTGAGAAATCGTACATTCAGGTGTATAATAAACAGCTCGAAATGTGGACAGCGATAGAAAAAGAGACTGCTGTTTAGATAGGCATTGATAATTAATAGATGTAGCAAGGTTGAGAAAAAGTAAGTAACTTGGATATTCAGTGAAGAAACAGAAGCTCGAAAAAGTGAATTACGTTGAAATGGGAGATTTTACAAATATGGGGAATGGGAAATATCAGCAGTTAGAGAAAATGCTACACCTTTGACAAAAGCTAGCTTTTGATATTTTGCTATGCACAGGCAACCACGTTTGCTCAAATTGATTAACATGCAGAAATAGATAGTACAGCCAATGCAGAGAAGCTGTGAAACTGCAGAATTTGATCAATTACAAGAAATTGTGAATGTTCTTGATATGGAAACCAGATTAGTTGAAAAATATAGGAATGGAGATATTGAAGGCAAACTTGAACAAAGAACATTGAAAAATGAATAGTTTTTCAGAAATAGATGTATTGGTAGAGTTCGACAATAGAAGTTATTGGAGATGGAGCAATTGATTGAATTGAAGAAAGTTGTACATTCAGTGAAAGAGCAGATCATACAAGCAGCAAAGTTGATGCAAATGGAAGATTTTGCAAATATTTCGAATAAGATATATCTGCTGACAGAGAAAATGCTTCATTCTGCTTTATTGCTCGAAATTGACAGTTTGATAGATACAGAGAGCCACTTTAGCTGAAACTGAAGAAAAGGAGAAATTGAAGTTGCAGAGAATGCAGTTGTGCTCAATAAAATAAATTACTCGAAAATGAGATTTTGATAGATGCAGACAACTATTTTGCTGATAAATAATGAATTTGAGAAATGGTACATTCAGGTGCACGATAAGAAGTTCAAAATGTGGAGAGTGAAAGAAATAGAGACTGCTGTTGAGATAGGCACTGATAATTAATAGAGGTAGCAAGGTTGAGAAAAAGTGAGAAACTTCAATATTCTGAGAAGGAGCAGAAGCTCCAAGAAGTGAATTTCCTCAAAATGGGATAAATTACAAATATGTGGAATGAGGAATATCAGCAGATAGAGAAAATGCTACACCGTTGACAAAAGCTAGCTTTTGATATTTTGCTATGCACTGGCAACCACGTTTGCTCAAATTGATTGATATGCAGAAATAGATAGTGCAGCCAATGCAGAGAAGCTGTGAAACTGCAGAATTTGATCAATTACAAGAAATTGTGAACTTTCTTGATATGGAAACCAGATTAGTTGAAAAATTTATGAATGGCGATATTGAAGGCATACTTGAACAAAGAACATTGAAAAATGAATCGTTATTTAGAAATAGATGTATTGGTATAGTTCGACCATAGATGTTATTGGAGATGGAGCAATTGATTGAATTGAAGAAAGTTGCACATTCAGTGAAAGAGCAGATCATACAAACAGCGAAGTTGATGCAAATGGAAGATTTTGCAAATATTTCGAATAAGATATATCTGCTGACAGAGAAAATGCTTCATTATGCCTTATTGCTCGAAATTGACAGTTTGATAAAAAGCGAGAGCCACTTTAGCTGAAGCTGAAAGAAAGGAGAAATTGAAGTTTGCAGAGAATGCAGATAGCCTGCAATTGTGCTCAATAAAATAAATTACTCGAAAAAGAGATTTTGATAGATGCAGACAACTATTTTGCTGCTAAATATTGAAATTGAGAAATGGTACATTCAGGTGTACGATACGAAGTTCAAAATGTGGAGAGTGAAAGAAAAAGAGACTGGTGTTTAGATAGGCACTGATTATTAATAGAGGTAGCAAGTTTGAGAAAAAGTAAGAAACTTCTATATTCCCAGAAGGAGCAGAAGCTCCAAGAAGTGAATTTCCTCAAAATGGGAGATTTTACAAATATGTGGAATGAGAAATATCAGCAGTTAGAGAAAATTCTACAGCTTTGTCAAAAGCTAGCTTTTGATATTTTTCTATGCACTGGCAACCAGGTTTGCTCAAATTGCAGAAATAGATAGTGCAGCCAATGCAGAGAAGCTGTGAAACTGCAGAATTTGATCAATTACAAGAAATTGTGAACTTTCTTGATATGGAAACCAGATGAGTTGAAAAATATAGGAATGGAGATATTGAAGGCATAGTTGAACAAAGAACATTGAAAAATGAATAGTTTTTTAGAAATAGATGTATTGGTATAGTTCGACAGTAGAAGTTATTGGAGATGGAGCAATTGATTGAATTGAAGAAGGTTGTACATTCAGTGAAAGAGCAGATCGGACAAACAGCGAAGTTGATGCAAATGGAAGATTTTGCAAATATTTCGAATAAGATATATCTGCTGACAGAGAAAATGCTTCATTATGCCTTATTGCTCGAAATTGACAGTTTGATAAATACCGAGAACCACGTTTGCTTCAACTGAAGAAAAGGAGAAATTGAAGTTGCAGAGAATGCAGGTAGCCTGCAATTGTGCTCATTAAAAGAAATAATCGAAAATTAGATTTTGATAGCTGCAGACAACTATTTTGCTTATAACTATTGAAATTGAGAAATCGTACATTCAGGTGTATGATAAACAGCTCGAAATGTGGACAGCGATAGAGAAATAGACTGCTGTTTACATAGGCATTGATATTTAATAGATGTAGCAAGTTTGAGAAAAAGTAAGTAACTTGGAGATTCAGAGAAGTAGCAGAAGCTCGAAAAATTGAATTACGTTGAAATGGGAGATTTTACAAATATGGGGAATGAGAAATATCAGCAGTTAGAGAAAATGCTACACCTTTGACAAAAGCTAGCTTTTGATATTTTGCTATGCACAGGCAACCACGTTTGCTCAAATTGATTGATATGCAGAAATAGATAGTGCAGCCAATGCAGTGAAGCTGTGAAACTGCAGAATTTGATCAATTACAAGAAATTGTGAACTTTCTTGATATGGAAACCAGATTACTTGAAAAATATAGGAACGGAGATATTGAAGGCATACTTGAACAAAGAACATTGAAAAATGAATAGTTTTTTAGAAATAGATGTATTGGTATAGTTCGACAATAGAAGTTATTGGAGATGGAGCAATTGATTCAATTGAAGAAAGTTGTACATTCAGTGAAAGAGCAGATCAGAAGAACAACGAATTCGATGCAAATGGAAGATTTTGCAAATCGTTCGAATAAGATATATCTGCTGATGGAGAAAATGCTTCATTAAGCTTTATTGCTCGAAATTGACAGTTTGATAGTTACAGACAGCCACTTTAGCTGAAACTGAAAGAAAGGAGAAATTGAAGTTTGCAGAGAATGCAGATAGGCTGCAATTGTGCTCAATGAAATAAATTACTCGAAAATGAGATTTTGATAGATGCAGACAACTATTTTGCTTATAACTATTGAAATTGAGAAATCGTACATTCAGGTGTATAATAAACAGCTCGAAATGTGGACAGCGATAGAAAAAGAGACTGCTGTTTAGATAGGCATTGATAATTAATAGATGTAGCAAGGTTGAGAAAAAGTAAGTAACTTGGATATTCAGTGAAGAAACAGAAGCTCGAAAAAGTGAATTACGTTGAAATGGGAGATTTTACAAATATGGGGAATGGGAAATATCAGCAGTTAGAGAAAATGCTACACCTTTGACAAAAGCTAGCTTTTGATATTTTGCTATGCACAGGCAACCACGTTTGCTCAAATTGATTAACATGCAGAAATAGATAGTACAGCCAATGCAGAGAAGCTGTGAAACTGCAGAATTTGATCAATTACAAGAAATTGTGAATGTTCTTGATATGGAAACCAGATTAGTTGAAAAATATAGGAATGGAGATATTGAAGGCAAACTTGAACAAAGAACATTGAAAAATGAATAGTTTTTCAGAAATAGATGTATTGGTAGAGTTCGACAATAGAAGTTATTGGAGATGGAGCAATTGATTGAATTGAAGAAAGTTGTACATTCAGTGAAAGAGCAGATCATACAAGCAGCAAAGTTGATGCAAATGGAAGATTTTGCAAATATTTCGAATAAGATATATCTGCTGACAGAGAAAATGCTTCATTCTGCTTTATTGCTCGAAATTGACAGTTTGATAGATACAGAGAGCCACTTTAGCTGAAACTGAAGAAAAGGAGAAATTGAAGTTGCAGAGAATGCAGTTGTGCTCAATAAAATAAATTACTCGAAAATGAGATTTTGATAGATGCAGACAACTATTTTGCTGATAAATAATGAATTTGAGAAATGGTACATTCAGGTGCACGATAAGAAGTTCAAAATGTGGAGAGTGAAAGAAATAGAGACTGCTGTTGAGATAGGCACTGATAATTAATAGAGGTAGCAAGGTTGAGAAAAAGTGAGAAACTTCAATATTCTGAGAAGGAGCAGAAGCTCCAAGAAGTGAATTTCCTCAAAATGGGATAAATTACAAATATGTGGAATGAGGAATATCAGCAGATAGAGAAAATGCTACACCGTTGACAAAAGCTAGCTTTTGATATTTTGCTATGCACTGGCAACCACGTTTGCTCAAATTGATTGATATGCAGAAATAGATAGTGCAGCCAATGCAGAGAAGCTGTGAAACTGCAGAATTTGATCAATTACAAGAAATTGTGAACTTTCTTGATATGGAAACCAGATTAGTTGAAAAATTTATGAATGGCGATATTGAAGGCATACTTGAACAAAGAACATTGAAAAATGAATCGTTATTTAGAAATAGATGTATTGGTATAGTTCGACCATAGATGTTATTGGAGATGGAGCAATTGATTGAATTGAAGAAAGTTGCACATTCAGTGAAAGAGCAGATCATACAAACAGCGAAGTTGATGCAAATGGAAGATTTTGCAAATATTTCGAATAAGATATATCTGCTGACAGAGAAAATGCTTCATTATGCCTTATTGCTCGAAATTGACAGTTTGATAAAAAGCGAGAGCCACTTTAGCTGAAGCTGAAAGAAAGGAGAAATTGAAGTTTGCAGAGAATGCAGATAGCCTGCAATTGTGCTCAATAAAATAAATTACTCGAAAAAGAGATTTTGATAGATGCAGACAACTATTTTGCTGCTAAATATTGAAATTGAGAAATGGTACATTCAGGTGTACGATACGAAGTTCAAAATGTGGAGAGTGAAAGAAAAAGAGACTGGTGTTTAGATAGGCACTGATTATTAATAGAGGTAGCAAGTTTGAGAAAAAGTAAGAAACTTCTATATTCCCAGAAGGAGCAGAAGCTCCAAGAAGTGAATTTCCTCAAAATGGGAGATTTTACAAATATGTGGAATGAGAAATATCAGCAGTTAGAGAAAATTCTACAGCTTTGTCAAAAGCTAGCTTTTGATATTTTTCTATGCACTGGCAACCAGGTTTGCTCAAATTGCAGAAATAGATAGTGCAGCCAATGCAGAGAAGCTGTGAAACTGCAGAATTTGATCAATTACAAGAAATTGTGAACTTTCTTGATATGGAAACCAGATGAGTTGAAAAATATAGGAATGGAGATATTGAAGGCATAGTTGAACAAAGAACATTGAAAAATGAATAGTTTTTTAGAAATAGATGTATTGGTATAGTTCGACAGTAGAAGTTATTGGAGATGGAGCAATTGATTGAATTGAAGAAGGTTGTACATTCAGTGAAAGAGCAGATCGGACAAACAGCGAAGTTGATGCAAATGGAAGATTTTGCAAATATTTCGAATAAGATATATCTGCTGACAGAGAAAATGCTTCATTATGCCTTATTGCTCGAAATTGACAGTTTGATAAATACCGAGAACCACGTTTGCTTCAACTGAAGAAAAGGAGAAATTGAAGTTGCAGAGAATGCAGGTAGCCTGCAATTGTGCTCATTAAAAGAAATAATCGAAAATTAGATTTTGATAGCTGCAGACAACTATTTTGCTTATAACTATTGAAATTGAGAAATCGTACATTCAGGTGTATGATAAACAGCTCGAAATGTGGACAGCGATAGAGAAATAGACTGCTGTTTACATAGGCATTGATATTTATTAGATGTAGCAAGTTTGAGAAAAAGTAAGTAACTTGGATATTCAGAGAAGAAGCAGAAGCTCGAAAAAGTGAATTACGTTGAAATGGGAGATTTTACAAATATGGGGAATGAGAAATATCAGCAGTTAGAGAAAATGCTACACCTTTGACAAAAGCTAGCTTTTGATATTTTGCTATGCACAGGCAACCACGTTTGCTCAAATTGATTGATATGCAGAAATAGATAGTGCAGCCAATGCAGAGAAGCTGTGAAACTGCAGAATTTGATCAATTACAAGAAATTGTGAACTTTCTTGATATGGAAACCAGATGAGTTGAAAAATATAGGAATGGAGATATTGAAGGCATAGTTGAACAAAGAACATTGAAAAATGAATAGTTTTTTAGAAATAGATGTATTGGTATAGTTCGACAGTAGAAGTTATTGGAGATGGAGCAATTGATTGAATTGAAGAAGGTTGTACATTCAGTGAAAGAGCAGATCGGACAAACAGCGAAGTTGATGCAAATGGAAGATTTTGCAAATATTTCGAATAAGATATATCTGCTGACAGAGAAAATGCTTCATTATGCCTTATTGCTCGAAATTGACAGTTTGATAAAAAGCGAGAGCCACTTTAGCTGAAGCTGAAAGAAAGGAGAAATTGAAGTTTGCAGAGAATGCAGATAGCCTGCAATTGTGCTCAATAAAATAAATTACTCGAAAAAGAGATTTTGATAGATGCAGACAACTATTTTGCTGCTAAATATTGAAATTGAGAAATGGTACATTCAGGTGTACGATACGAAGTTCAAAATGTGGAGAGTGAAAGAAAAAGAGACTGGTGTTTAGATAGGCACTGATTATTAATAGAGGTAGCAAGTTTGAGAAAAAGTAAGAAACTTCTATATTCCCAGAAGGAGCAGAAGCTCCAAGAAGTGAATTTCCTCAAAATGGGAGATTTTACAAATATGTGGAATGAGAAATATCAGCAGTTAGAGAAAATTCTACAGCTTTGTCAAAAGCTAGCTTTTGATATTTTTCTATGCACTGGCAACCAGGTTTGCTCAAATTGCAGAAATAGATAGTGCAGCCAATGCAGAGAAGCTGTGAAACTGCAGAATTTGATCAATTACAAGAAATTGTGAACTTTCTTGATATGGAAACCAGATGAGTTGAAAAATATAGGAATGGAGATATTGAAGGCATAGTTGAACAAAGAACATTGAAAAATGAATAGTTTTTTAGAAATAGATGTATTGGTATAGTTCGACAGTAGAAGTTATTGGAGATGGAGCAATTGATTGAATTGAAGAAGGTTGTACATTCAGTGAAAGAGCAGATCGGACAAACAGCGAAGTTGATGCAAATGGAAGATTTTGCAAATATTTCGAATAAGATATATCTGCTGACAGAGAAAATGCTTCATTATGCCTTATTGCTCGAAATTGACAGTTTGATAAATACCGAGAACCACGTTTGCTTCAACTGAAGAAAAGGAGAAATTGAAGTTGCAGAGAATGCAGATAGCCTGCAATTGTGCTCATTAAAAGAAATAATCGAAAATTAGATTTTGATAGCTGCAGACAACTATTTTGCTTATAACTATTGAAATTGAGAAATCGTACATTCAGGTGTATGATAAACAGCTCGAAATGTGGACAGCGATAGAGAAATAGACTGCTGTTTACATAGGCATTGATATTTATTAGATGTAGCAAGTTTGAGAAAAAGTAAGTAACTTGGATATTCAGAGAAGAAGCAGAAGCTCGAAAAAGTGAATTACGTTGAAATGGGAGATTTTACAAATATGGGGAATGAGAAATATCAGCAGTTAGAGAAAATGCTACACCTTTGACAAAAGCTAGCTTTTGATATTTTGCTATGCACAGGCAACCACGTTTGCTCAAATTGATTGATATGCAGAAATAGATAGTGCAGCCAATGCAGAGAAGCTGTGAAACTGCAGAATTTGATCAATTACAAGAAATTGTGAACTTTCTTGATATGGAAACCAGATGAGTTGAAAAATATAGGAATGGAGATATTGAAGGCATAGTTGAACAAAGAACATTGAAAAATGAATAGTTTTTTAGAAATAGATGTATTGGTATAGTTCGACAGTAGAAGTTATTGGAGATGGAGCAATTGATTGAATTGAAGAAGGTTGTACATTCAGTGAAAGAGCAGATCGGACAAACAGCGAAGTTGATGCAAATGGAAGATTTTGCAAATATTTCGAATAAGATATATCTGCTGACAGAGAAAATGCTTCATTATGCCTTATTGCTCGAAATTGACAGTTTGATAAATACCGAGAACCACGTTTGCTTCAACTGAAGAAAAGGAGAAATTGAAGTTGCAGAGAATGCAGATAGCCTGCAATTGTGCTCATTAAAAGAAATAATCGAAAATTAGATTTTGATAGCTGCAGACAACTATTTTGCTTATAACTATTGAAATTGAGAAATCGTACATTCAGGTGTATGATAAACAGCTCGAAATGTGGACAGCGATAGAGAAATAGACTGCTGTTTACATAGGCATTGATATTTATTAGATGTAGCAAGTTTGAGAAAAAGTAAGTAACTTGGATATTCAGAGAAGAAGCAGAAGCTCGAAAAAGTGAATTACGTTGAAATGGGAGATTTTACAAATATGGGGAATGAGAAATATCAGCAGTTAGAGAAAATGCTACACCTTTGACAAAAGCTAGCTTTTGATATTTTGCTATGCACAGGCAACCACGTTTGCTCAAATTGATTGATATGCAGAAATAGATAGTGCAGCCAATGCAGAGAAGCTGTGAAACTGCAGAATTTGATCAATTACAAGAAATTGTGAACTTTCTTGATATGGAAACCAGATGAGTTGAAAAATATAGGAATGGAGATATTGAAGGCATAGTTGAACAAAGAACATTGAAAAATGAATAGTTTTTTAGAAATAGATGTATTGGTATAGTTCGACAGTAGAAGTTATTGGAGATGGAGCAATTGATTGAATTGAAGAAGGTTGTACATTCAGTGAAAGAGCAGATCGGACAAACAGCGAAGTTGATGCAAATGGAAGATTTTGCAAATATTTCGAATAAGATATATCTGCTGACAGAGAAAATGCTTCATTATGCCTTATTGCTCGAAATTGACAGTTTGATAAATACCGAGAACCACGTTTGCTTCAACTGAAGAAAAGGAGAAATTGAAGTTGCAGAGAATGCAGATAGCCTGCAATTGTGCTCATTAAAAGAAATAATCGAAAATTAGATTTTGATAGCTGCAGACAACTATTTTGCTTATAACTATTGAAATTGAGAAATCGTACATTCAGGTGTATGATAAACAGCTCGAAATGTGGACAGCGATAGAGAAATAGACTGCTGTTTACACAGGCATTGATATTTATTAGATGTAGCAAGTTTGAGAAAAAGTAAGTAACTTGGATATTCAGAGAAGAAGCAGAAGCTCGAAAAAGGGAATTACGTTGAAATGGGAGATTTTACAAATATGGGGAATGAGAAATATCAGCAGTTAGAGAAAATGCTACACCTTTGACAAAAGCTAGCTTTTGATATTTTGCTATGCACAGGCAACCACGTTTGCTCAAATTGATTGATATGCAGAAATAGATAGTGCAGCCAATGCAGTGAAGCTGTGAAACTGCAGAATTTGATCAATTACAAGAAATTGTGAACTTTCTTGATATGGAAACCAGATTACTTGAAAAATATAGGAACGGAGATATTGAAGGCATACTTGAACAAAGAACATTGAAAAATGAATAGTTTTTTAGAAATAGATGTATTGGTATAGTTCGACAATAGAAGTTATTGGAGATGGAGCAATTGATTCAACTGAAGAAAGTTGTACATTCAGTGAAAGAGCAGATCATACAAACAGCGAAGTTGATGCAAATGGAAGATTTTGCAAATATTTCGAATAAGATATATCTGCTGATGGAGAAAATGCTTCATTAAGCTTTATTGCTCGAAATTGACAGTTTGATAGTTACAGACAGCCACTTTAGCTGAAACTGAAAGAAAGGAGAAATTGAAGTTTGCAGAGAATGCAGATAGGCTGCAATTGTGCTCAATGAAATAAATTACTCGAAAATGAGATTTTGATAGATGCAGACAACTATTTTGCTTATAACTATTGAAATTGAGAAATCGTACATTCAGGTGCATGATAAACAGCTCGAAATGTGGACAGCGATAGAAAAAGAGACTGCTGTTTAGATAGGCATTGATAATTACTAGATGTAGCAAGGTTGAGAAAAAGTAAGTAACTTGGATATTCAGTGAAGAAGCAGAAGCTCGAAAAAGTGAATTACGTTGAAATGGGAGATTTTACAAATATGGGGAATGAGAAATATCAGCAGTTAGAGAAAATGCTACACCTTTGACAAAAGCTAGCTTTTGATATTTTGCTATGCACAGGCAACCACGTTTGCTCAAATTGATTAACATGCAGAAATAGATAGTACAGCCAATGCAGAGAAGATGTGAAACTGCAGAATTTGATCAATTACAAGAAATTGTGAATGTTCTTGATATGGAAACCAGATTAGTTGAAAAATATAGGAATAGAGATATTGAAGGCAAACTTGAACAAAGAACATTGAAAAATGAATAGTTTTTCAGAAATAGATGTATTGGTAGAGTTCGACAATAGAAGTTATTGGAGATGGAGCAATTGATTGAATTGAATAAAGTTGTACATTCAGTGAAAGAGCAGATCATACAAGCAGCAAAGTTGATGCAAATGGAAGATTTTGCAAATATTTCGAATAAGATATATCTGCTGACAGAGAAAATGCTTCATTCTGCTTTATTGCTCGAAATTGACAGTTTGATAGATACAGAGAGCCACTTTAGCTGAAACTGAAGAAAAGGAGAAATTGAAGTTGCAGAGAATGCAGATAGCCTGCAATTGTGCTCAATAAAATAAATTACTCGAAAATGAGATTTTGATAGATGCAGACAACTATTTTGCTGATAAATAATGAAATTGAGAAATGGTACATTCAGGTGCACGATAAAAAGTTCAAAATGTGGAGAGTGAAAGAAATAGAGACTGCTGTTGAGATAGGCACTGATAATTAATAGAGGTAGCAAGGTTGAGAAAAAGTGAGAAACTTCAATATTCTGAGAAGGAGCAGAAGCTCCAAGAAGTGAATTTCCTCAAAATGGGATAAATTACAAATATGTGGAATGAGGAATATCAGCAGATAGAGAAAATGCTACACCTTTGACAAAAGCTAGCTTTTGATATTTTGCTATGCACTGGCAACCACGTTTGCTCAAATTGATTGATATGCAGAAATAGATAGTGCAGCCAATGCAGAGAAGCTGTGAAACTGCAGAATTTGATCAATTACAAGAAATTGTGAACTTTCTTGATATGGAAACCAGATTAGTTGAAAAATATATGAATGGAGATATTGAAGGCATAATTGAACAAAGAACATTGAAAAATGAATCGTTATTTAGAAATAGATGTATTGGTATAGTTCGACCATAGATGTTATTGGAGATGGAGCAATTGATTGAATTGAAGAAAGTTGTACATTCAGTGAAAGAGCAGATCATACAAACAGCGAAGTTGATGCAAATGGAAGATTTTGCAAATATTTCGAATAAGATATATCTGCTGACAGAGAAAATGCTTCATTATGCCTTATTGCTCGAAATTGACAGTTTGATAAAAAGCGAGAGCCACTTTAGCTGAAACTGAAAGAAAGGAGAAATTGAAGTTTGCAGAGAATGCAGATAGCCTGCAATTGTGCTCAATAAAATAAATTACTCGAAAAAGAGATTTTGATA